>OY735235.1:37177000-37344500 GCA_963457665.1 Thysanoteuthis rhombus | reverse complement strand
GTAAATTTATGCTAAATTGATCCCTTAGCATTCACGCTTGTCTTTAGAGACATTTTCAGTGATCACTGGCCAACAAAAGCGGGAAACTCATTAATATATCAAGAAACAGTTGATCACCCCAAACACAGCGTGTTATCAAAAGATGTTGGTCACGTGATGGTTTTTATTGAGTGACTAACAAGACCTGTGTATTTATTTATTTTATTTTTTCCATCTTTTTTTATCTTTATGAAGCAATTGGCGCCTCTTGGTAAGAGGATGGGGGATGAATTCGCTGAAAAAAAGAAGAAAAGCAATTAATTCCACGTCCCCTTTAAAAGAAACAGAGAAAGAAAGAAATAAGCCTTCTTCTCTCAAGGGTTTGCTTGGGACGGCGAGGCTGTGGCCAGGGGAGGTAACACTGCCTTTATGGGTAAGTGGGGTTTAGCAGACGAACGTGTTGCTGAAAAGGCTACAGTTTGAACTACCCAAGTTAGCCATAAACAGCTTAGCGAATAGACCTGATGACTGTGTTCAGCGGGTTACATAGGGCCGTTCACGAATATCCTTCTATACAAAACATTATCCAACCCCTTACACATGGAATCGTGAGTCATCAGAATAGTTTTATCGTACATCGACTGCTACGGAAATGTTATAAAGCTGGTTAGTCACTCTTTGGAAACCGTTACGTGATCAACATCTTTAGTCAGCATGCTGTGATAGGGTGATCAATCAAAAAATTCGGAAAAAGGGTGATCAATGAATTGGTTGGGCCAAATTAAAAAAACAAACAAACAAAAAAACAACAACAAAACACAAGCAGAACAAAAAGTAAGGGGCCAATTCAGCATAGACTCAACATAGTTAATTGAACCCTGCACTAAATACCTTTTTAGTGGGGAAATAATTTTTTTTTGCTAGACGTAATAACGATAAAATGTTCGAATTTTCAGCCCTCTAACTTCATTAGTGCGGCCTGTATGCGTGATACATACATAGTGAACTAGTCAGACTATCTTGAAAACATATGTGAGGAGTTCTAGTGACAGTTTTGCTTGACGGTTTCTAATATATTGCACAATAATCAAAATCCTTAAATGGAGTACATAATTGTAATAAGTACTTTCTGTGGTACAATGGTTAGCGTTCGAGCCTAATGGATAATCGATAGTGAGATCAGGTTCGAATGTTGGTTTGGAATAATTGGAACCAGACCAAAATTAGGAACTGGTACAAAGCCAATTTAACGGAGTAAGAAGAATGGATTGGGTAAATTTTTCCAAGTCGGAACCATTGTAAAGTGTTCGATCCTTACTTGCCCCATGAATATTAGCATGTTCAGATTTTAAGCATCAACTGAGAAAAGGTAGTCAACAAAATGATATCGTAGATCAATATTACAATTTTGAGTTCGATTCTCACTTATGTGTTGTGGTTGAATTAAAACTATATTCTCAATATTCATGAGCACACGATTATGGCGTATACGAAATGTACGAATATACATTGCATCTCATATACGAAGATAATAGAGATTTGCATTGTAATGGGCTTAGAGAATAGCTTTCTATACACATTGCATTTATAGACGTGGATAATGGAGATATGTATTGCAGTGAGCTTGAAGGATAGCCTTCTGTACACATAGCATTTCATAGAAGTGGATAATAGAGATTTGCATTGCAGTGAGCTTAGAGAATAGCCTTCAATACACATTGAATTTTATGGATGTGGACAATAGAGAATTGCATTGTAAAGAGTTTGGCGTCTTCCTCAAGATCCCTTGGTACACAAATTTGCAAGCCATAGGATATAGCCGTCTCTGTTAGATCTGAAAATGCCTGTCAAAATTAACCTTGCTTCAAATTGACCTTCAGAGGTCAACAGAGTTCAGCACCACCTATCCTAAGATCATCCCGAGGTAGAGTTACCCTTGTACACAAATTTGCACTCATTGAGGTGCAGCCATATCCAGTAGATTTGAAAATACCCTAACTGATTTGACCCCACTAAAATTGACCTGACCATGGATTGACCTTTAACCTATCCTATGTTCATCCAGTTACTCTCGTACTCAAATTTGCAGCTTTAATGGTGGAGCAGTCTCCGTTAGATTTAAGAATGCTTCAATTGACCTGCCTCCAAATTGACTTTTAGAGGTCACAAGCAGTCAGTGCCACCTACATTATGCTCATCTTAATACAACCATTATCAGTTTGTAGGATACAACCGTTAAGGAGCCCATAATACTAATATCATTCGTCTCTACAGTAGTATATATATATATATATATATATATATATATATATATATGATTGCTTCTGAATCCTCGAAATAGTTACATGGTAAACAGCTGATGGTCCCAACAATAAACCTTCACACATAATAACATGATATATAATTCTGTGTAAAATTTAAAACCCCTCGAAAAGCTTACATAAATTGCATTACCAGGTATTTGAAAATAATTGACTTCAATGACATAAATATTTAACAATTCTTTCACACCTCGTGTTTAAAGCTATAAAGCTTTGTGGACGATATATATATATATATATATATATATATATATATATATATATATATATATATATATATATATATATATATATATATATATATAATGTGCCCTTTTATCGTTCTGTCCATTGTATTCTTATACCCATCCAATTATTGTATTTCCCTTTTCGGTCATTATAACTTCCCAATGGCCATTTGCAAAGAATTTAGCCTCCCAATCATGACTTTTTACGACCAAATAGCATCAACATGTTGCATATAAATATTGCAGGCTGCCTATCAGCTCAATACGTCTTAACCCGAAAGTGACCCTGTTATTCATAGTTAAGAGTTCTGTCTACCATTATTCTTAATGGTGTTCCTCTTACTGCGATTTGTTAACGTTGAAACTGCGCTCCACGAGAGACACTTATTCCTGGGTGGTAATTTTCATTATTGCCACTCGTTCATTAAATATTCCGATGCAAGAACCATTCGTTTTTCATTGTAATAAGAGTAAGAATAACTCACCATCACAGTCAGTAATTACTGCACAACCGTAGCATCAAAAGGTGAAATCATGAGAAAAAAATATGGTCAGAATAAGTTCTATTTATGACATTCCAGGCGTTTTCTATTCGAAAACGTCTAAAATAAAGTAAAAAAAAAAACCGAAACATCTAGAAACATATGGAGTCTAGATGTCATTCATAAATAATATCCGTCATAACAAAGCCCCCAAATGTTTAAAAAGATCCCCCCTCAAATAATAATAATAATAATAATAATAATAATAATGATGATGATGATGATGATGATGATGATGATAATAATAATAATAATAATAATAATAATAATAATAATAATAATAATAATAATAATAATAATAATAAAAAAAAAAAAAAAAAAAAAAAAAAAAAAAAATTGTTCGTGACTTATTAATGCCAATTTTCAAGTTTTCTGATAAGACAGTATGGCCAGGGACATTAGATCACACAAACATCTCCTGAAGTAAAAACGGATAGAACTCTTCACCATCTCTGCTGGCTACGGTCGTTCAATAATTCGATATATCGTAGGGAAATTTCAATTTGTTTAAACTATACAACTATATCACATCGAAATATTTCATAAACGTGTGGCAAGAAGTGACAGGTAATGACAGGGAGTTCGTTTATGTTTGAGAACTAGTAATATTAACAAGTGGCAGGGATAGTTTTTGGATCGAAATATTTCGCTGACGTGTGGCAGGGAGTTGTAGGAAATGGCAGGGATAAAGAGTGCTACTGCTTAAAACTACTGGGTAGCCGAGCTTTCACTTCGTAAATCTTTATTAACACCAGACGATATTTCAAGCTTATAGTTAAATACAATTTTATAGATTAGGTTGTTTAAAAAGGGTTACAGGTTTCTCCACACTCTCCAAAAGTAGATCATTTTCATAAGAACCTTTTGTAAAGCAAATGATTTTCACCAATTTGCACGGGAGAAATGTTTGATTCTTCTCAGCCCCCCCCCCACTGATATAGGTATGTCAGGCTGATTCGTCGAAAGTTTGGGTTGTTAGAAGATGCAGGAGACTGGGGTGCAGCAGAGAGCGGAAGAAGGGGTCTGCTGCCATTATAACGGAATGCTGAAAGACAAAAACTGGACGCTGTTTCAAATTGTCACTTTTTCTTTCGTAGAAGCGGAAAATTAGTAGAAAGTGATCTTTTAAACACGGGGATACCAGTATAGCATTTTGGGGGACGAAATTACGACATGTACAAATGTGACAAAAGTTGAATTGATTTACGTACAGCATGATCATGATTATCATGAAAGTAATTCTTTCATTCCTTGGTGAAAGAATATGAGGTACTGGGCGAATACCCTATTGTGTCACCGAAAAAAATGTTCCGCTTGCGTAAGATTCTCGGGGGCAGTCGATAGATTTAGGTAGGTGTCATCTATCACGAAGTCTTAGGGCAATGATTCCCAAAGTATGTACTGCAGCTCCCTAGGGCACCACAGGATATTCGAAGATTTAGATGAACCAATGCATCCCCCAATAGTAATTTATGGAGCTGAAATTTGGAACAGACCCGCAAATTGAGAACCATGCAACGTGCCCATGAAAGAATAATGCTCAATCTCACATGGAGAGACCACAACACAGCACTATACATCCAGAAGAAGACAGGAGTCAGGAACATCATAAAATCCATTAAAAAACTCAAATGGCAGTGGACTGGCTATGTTGCAAGAATGGCAGACAACCAATAGATATCGCGACTCACGAAATGGATTCCCAGAGATCATATGCGCAACCCAGGCATGCAGATTATTAGATGGAGAGACGAGCTAGACAAATTCTGAAAGTACTGGCTCTGCGACGCCCACAATAGAGCAGTGGGGTTGAGTCCTCGGGAAGGTCTATGTCCAACGACAGACGTTAAGAGACTGATGATGATAAATGACTTTTACGAACGTTGATTGCGTTAGTGGTCGTAACAAAAAGCAAGTATCGTGCAAAAGTCAACGAGAGACAGGAAATAAGGGTGGCTGTCTCCAGTTTGGTTCCAAGAAACTGTGTGGTCGACAACAGGCTCACCCACCCTACTAGTAATTCTGATTACTTAAAGTGGAGGCACATGTAAAATTTCTCCTGAATTAAATTATCATGATTCATTATTCATTATGTTTCATGATTCATTATTTCAGTTAACTCTACTTTCCTCATGAACGCAAAAGCAATTTCAAATAATTTTTCGTACGATTGATTTGTTGCCGTTTGTGCTGTTAATACGACGTTTCAGCCGATCCATTTTACGGCCTTCTTCAGATGTACTATCTGAATGCGATGATAGTACACAGAATTTTCCATCGATGGTGAGAGACAAAAAATTCCGTTGGTAGCCACACTTCAATGTAGGATTCGGGTAATGTCGATTTCTTTTGGAAGATTTCAATCGTCCGAAAAAGTCTTTGAATGCTAATGACCATTCTCAAATTCATAGAGAATATATGCAATGTTCAGTATTTTTTTATCCGTAAAATATCCTTACATACTAAGGGCACCGTGATTTGAAAAAGTTTGGGGGAATTTGTTTCAGGACAAAACAATAAAAAGCCGACCAGTCTTTACTGGCAATAAAGAGAGAAGATTTACGCCAAAATTCATTGAATTGGTCAACAGAAAATGTGCCATTTTCTCATTATAAAAAGCAATGTCCATACTCAGTGAAACAATCTCAGAAGATTTTTAAATTTGGACGTTTAATTGTATCTGCTAGGCTTAATTAGTTTAGCAACCAGCGACTTACACCCCGTAAAATGGGACCAGTTGCCCCCAAGCAATTTCCTCGGACCTATCATGCCTGTTATTTAGTCATTATGCCCGCCTCTAAAATATAGTGAAACTGCTCTCAGGCAATACCTTTGTCAACTTGCTACTCCACTGTTAGCTCCGTAAGATTTTCATATTATCAAATTCACTGGAACACTTTCTTTGTGTCAAAACTTTTGAATGTAAGGAAGGGATCAGTTCATGTCTATCAGACTTTTTTCCTTCAAGAATCACATATCGTTTTTGTCAAGCAATTTAACAATTAGTTCCTCAATGGGCTTATGTCAGTCTAATAATCAGGATAATCATCCTTGACAAATCGGATCACCGTTGTCCTATAAATGGCCCGCCCAACAAACCAGTCAAGTGAGCTATAGATTCTTGTCTCGTGTGTCTCCAGGCGGCCCGGGTCACTTTTGGGGGCTACAACGTTGGAAGCCACTAGGCATCATCTAAAAATGTTTTTATGCATCTCTATGGTCATTTTGGACCAAGAATGCTCAAATCTTGTGCTGGTATTTTTTGGATAATTTTAGATAAAAGTTTTTGTTTAGACAATTCAACATAAAAGATCTTTATTTAGATAATTTTAGTAAAAGATATTTTTTAGATAATTTTAGATAAAAGATTTTTTTAGATAATTTTAGATAAAAGATTTTTTAAGATAATCTTAGATAAAAGATTTATTTTTTGAGAATTTAAGATAGATCTTTTTAGTTTTTGAATGATTTTGGCTATTTTTTTAAATAATGAGCTGATACACGCACGGTCTATGGCGATTCAGTTATTCGAGGTGTGGACATCAATTTAACTTCTGCTATGTTGATCAGGTTTTTTATTCTACCTGCAAAATGAATTTGTGCAATTCTATTGGAAATGCTCATCTATGACACATATAATAACAGGTTTATGTAAATCATGCTTATCTCAATTCCCCTGACAATCCCCTCTTTCCTTATTTCGAATGTATTTCTGATGTAAAATCTTCTACGATTCGATTTTGCAGGAAGTCTTTATAATACCTATAGTAGTACTTTTTTGTCAGTAACGATTACGGTAATTCCCGACCACTGACAATACCTTCCTTCTTTATTTTCAATGCATTTCTACAGCAAAGTCACTTGCGATGCGATTCTAGCAGAGAAGTAGTAGAGTCAAGCACAATACTTTCCCAAAATCTGGTCCAAGGTGGACTGACTTTGTTTTCTCCGTAACAAGAACAACAAGAATAATCCTCACCAAATTTAGTGGGATTAAACCCTTTGTCTATCAAGTCACATTAAACCAAACCTATATATAGAATTAACATTTCCCTTTAGTGATTTGAAACCATCAGCAAGTGATTGGTAGGGGGACCTCTTACCAACTGAACTAAACTGATTAGTCTTATACATCTACAAATTTATTTATCATACATACAATATGTATTGTAAATGTTGCAGCAATCATCTTCCGTGGGAGTAGAGTTTGACCTTGTAGCAGCCAGAGTTGTACAAATATTTGCCCTTCAATTGAATTATATGGTTTCCGTTCTGTCTCAAAAGACAATGGAATGGACCCCATCCACCCAGGGCGCATGTATGGGTGAAGCGTACGGAGATCCTAGAATGTCCAGTAGTCAAAATCCCTTACTCAGCCTCGCTTAGTAGTCTAGGGAGAACGCGATACAACTGGCATTAGCTTGGCTGTACGAGGGACATAAAATTGGGCATCGAAGCCCCTTAAGGGGGCCCCACTCCTTGGTTTGGAATCAGAGTTGTCCATCTCCTAGATTGATTGCTTTCCTGACAGCTAAAAAGCTAGAAAGCCCAACCTCCTCTGTTATTACCCATGGCTGGGTGGAGAAAAAATGTATCTAAGCCTTTCTCAGGGGGCATTGGTTCGAAGTTAAAATAAAAAGCCCTGGGTTTGAACATGGGTTGCCTATTCCATTGTCCGCGCCCTTACGCCAATCACACCTAATTTTTCATTATTGCTCTATTCTGTCAGTAATGCTTGCCGACAGTAAGAGAGTTGGAGAAAGCGTGTGTGAGATTCTGTTTATGTATAGGCTACTGTATTTTCCAGAAAGACTAAGATCACATGGAAACCGATTTAAAGCCCATATATAAGATAAATCTTTCTTCATTTTCCTTCCCGAAGCCGCCCTGTTTTCTATTCTTCCACGATTCGTCGTTATTTCTTGCTTTTCCTTCTTTCGTTCTCTCTTTCATTCTTTCCTTCCTCCGCTTCTTCATCTTCCCGAATTCGTCCCCAGAACCCGTCCCCAGAACTTCCTTTTCGAAAACAACTCTTTTCGCCGCAGCTGAACCATACGATGTCATTTTCTACTCATAGCGCATGGGATTCATGTTCTCCACCCTCTCCAGCCACCCCACAACACTAACTCTTTCTCCGTCGTTCATATACGGTGGAGAAAAGAATGGGTGGAGAATGGAAGGGGGGGAGGAAGACGTCGGCTCAGATCAATATTTGTTATTGGTTCTTAAACCTGGCCAGATCTCCCCCCTACTCATCCCTAACCCGTGTACAATTATTGGAATCGCCCTCCCTCCGAACCAACCAATCACTTCCCTTCCACTGATCCCTGCTCTTGGACCCTCAGGCAATTTGATATAGACTGAAGAAGGGCAAGTGGTATTCAGGAATGCCCCGGGCAACTTCAGTTTTCATTACACTTGGATTTGCGTCCCTCATTGTACTGTTTGTCCCGGTGTTTTATATAAGAAATTCTTTCTTTCTTTTAATCATTCATTCTTTGATTTGTTCCCTCTTTTTTTCTTTCTTTCTTTATTTTTTCTTTCTTTCTTTCTTTCTCCTTTTCTTTTCTTTCTTAGTTTATCATATTCTCTCTTCCTTTTTTTTTCTTTCTTCCATCCTTTTTTTTCCTGTCCTTCACTCCTTTCTTTATTTCATTCTTTCTCTCTTCCTTCTTTTCTGTTCATTGAGATTTCTTTCGTTCTATTCGACTATTTTTCATTCATATTTTCTTCCTTCCTCTCTTCCGTATGTGCTCTCTTTTCATATTTTCTTTCTTTCTTTTCTCATTCTTTTATTCATTTTTTTTGCCTTGAGCTTTGTATTTGGAATCATTTTCTCCGTCCATTCTTTTTTTACTGTTGAGATGTCTTTCTTTTTTTTCTCTTTTTTCTGTCATTTTTCTTCCTTTGAGAGGATGTATCGGCCGAAGTGTTATATTAGAACAACAAAAGATGGACACAGCAGTCTGTAAAGAAAAGGGAATCATTATTCGTTCTCATTCATTTTTTTCTTTCTTTCTCCTCCTTCCCTTTTCTTCCTTTTCCCCTTCTTTCTTTCCTTTCAATCCATGATTCTATACCCTATAAGAAACTGCCAACCAGAACTGTCTCTAAAGCTGTCAGCATGTTTTTTTCCAGTTTTGAAGTTGGTTTGGCTGGCTGGTTATCTATGTGTCACGTGCATAGACTGTACCAATGAAACTAAAGGGCTAAAAATTTGATAGTTTGCTCCTTATTATGTCTAGATTTTTTTAAATACTTGCCCCCAAAATAGATCTATCGTGGGGTTCCAATTTGCAACGCTAATTTATGCTAAATTGGTCCTTCGATTTATGACCAGCTGCATTCATGCTTGTTTTTTTCTTGAAAATTTGAACTTATTTAGCGATCAACACTTAAGAAAAGGCGAGAGAAGTAACCAATTTGTCTTACTTGATCACCCCAAACACAACATGCTGCCAAAAAAACGTTGGTCATGTGACGGTTTCTATTGAATGTCTAACTAGACCTTCACTCATTCTCTTCGAAATATGCCCGTTATTTCTCCTTCGAGGTGTTTATCCAATCCAATGATACTCAACGCTTCAAACCTTTCTCCACTCTCTTTTCTAACCTTAAAATCTACGCTCATAGCTGTGCAGACGTGTGTCTACGTGTGCGCACACACACATGCACACAAGACAACAATGTATTAGAGGAAAAACAGGGGTCCGAGATATCATGGAATCTATTAAAAAACTCAAATGGCAATGGGATGGCCATGTTGCAAGAAATGCAGACAACCGATGGACATTACAACCCACGACGTGGATTCAAAAATATCTCATGCGAAACCGTGACCGACAAAAGATAAGATGGCGTGAAGAACTAGACAACTTCACAAAGTATTGGCTCTGCGACGCCCATGATAGAAAGGTCTGGTGAATCTTGGGGAAGGTTCAAGTCCAATGACGGACACTATCAGGCTACTGCAGCTGATGACACGTAGGAAATTAATGTTTCAACAAAATGTTGCCTGAAATAATTCAAGTAATGATTATACTTGAAAGAATATTGTTGAAATCTCGACCAAGTGATTGGTAGGCTGGTGTCTTACCGACAGAGTTGAATTGACAACAACCTCACAGATACAGAAGGGCTTATTTCAGTCTAATAAATAAATACATTTTTACTAAAAAAATACATTTTTTATAATTTTTTATTTATTATATATACAATATATAGGTGCAGAGATCATCTTCAGTCGGAATACAATATGAGTGAAGTTTGATATTTTGGGTCACCCCCAACCCTTTGGACATTTTAAAAGTTTTATTCTACCGGGTTTATTGATAACATGTAGATCCTCCAGAACTTCACTCTATCCCAGATGTTTTCCAGTAGAAAATTCCAGTGATGTCATAATCAGAATTTATTCTGACCATATTTATTCTTCGATGGATTTTTTTATGACTTCCAATTTTGACGATACGGTCGTTCAATTATTGACTGTCATGGGAAGTTATACTAATAATTATACGTATAATAATATATTGCAGTTATATAAAAAATCTCTTAGCTAGCTGCAAAAAGTTAGTTCAAAGTAAAGATTAAACTTTAACTAAATATGCTTCTTCATAGATTGTGATTACATCTGTATTATATTAAAACATGCCAATAGTTTTATTAGCCATGAGAGAAAGGCCATTGACGCCCGCTTGGGGATGGGGGTTTTGCCTCGCCCTCTAGTTCAGCTAGGGTGAGGGTTCTGAAAGTCGGAACTTTATAGTCAATGAAGAATGATGGTGCGGTACTATTGATTCCTTTGATCTCAGCTTGATGTCCCCATATAAATAGATGGAATTGTCATTCGCTGGTAACACCCAATTGCACCTAAGATACACATTCTTTTGTCTTCACCCCTGGGTATACATCCGGCCCCCCGAAAGAGTGACAATGGACGCCCATGAGATAGTCTGTGCCAAAATTAACAGGAAACAATTGCACAAGTATTTAGTATGCACATACTTCTGTGACAGGAAAGAAATTGCGCAACGTGAAGTCTTTGCACCCATTGACTTCTATGAATTGGATGGAACATTGTTCAAGCTTTTCCTTTTAATTCTCCACGATTCTAAAAGACCGGTCAGCTGTCTATAAACTGTTTCACTCACTCAGTTTATGTTGGGAAAATAATTTCAACAATTAATCCATTGATTCCTTTGCTTTTTTCCTTCTTATTTTTTTGAGGCTTTAGTCTTATAATTGGAAACCGTCAACCAAAACTGTCACAAAAACTAGCAACAGTTTTCTTCAGTTTTCTGCTTGGTCCGGCTGGCTGGCTATATATATATATGTATGATACGTACAGACCGCACCAATGGAGCCAGACAGCTGAAAATATGAATATCCACTCCTTATGTCTTGAAAATTTTTCTTTTGTTTTTTGAAAATCATCGAGGACTTCAATTTGCAATGTTAGTTTATGCTATATTGATCTCTTGATTTATGCGTGGCTCCTTTTTAATGATCACTGTTCTACACAATGTGAGAGATAACTCATTCATTGATCACCCCCATTTCTAATTTCACAATTGATCAGCCTAACATGTCATGCTGTCAAAATGCGTTGGTCACGTTTCTATTGGGTTTCTAACCAGACACCTCTCTTTACTTTTTTGAGACTTGGTCTTATTATTTCCCTTATCGTTCTTATAAAAACAAATCTTTTCCTTTCCGCTCTAGTTTCCCCACTCTCTCTCAAAAAGCTGCCCTTTTCTCTATCTCTATCGAACGTACGTCTCTGTTCGTTTGTTCCTTTCTTTCCCAGGTCTCTTCTGTCTCGCAAAACTACGTTACTCACCTTTCACACACTTTCATACGGTACTACCCCAAACCTTTCTTCTTTCGTTTTACATCGTTTTTTCTTTCATTCTTTCTTTTTTCTTTTTTCCTTCCTTTCTTTCTTTCTTCCTTTCTTTCTTTCTTTCTTTCTTTCTTTCTTTCTTTCTTTCTTTCTATCACGTTCTTTTATCTTTATTTCTTATCCTTTTTATCCCCGCCGTTGCCTTTCTTCGACCCTTTCTCTCTTTCTTGGTCTTCTTTCTCTTTCTTTCTCTTGCATCTTACACCCTTTTTCCTTTTTTCTTTTTTCCTTGTCTTGTTTTCTTATTCTTTTTTCCTATTTGTCTTTCCTTCTTTATCCTTCTTTGTCTCTTAATCTTTGTCGTTGTCTTTTTCTCTTTCTTTTGTATCCAGCTCTTGTTCCTTCGTTCTCTTTCACTTGTAAACTATTTTTTTCTTTCTTTCATTCTTAAAACCCTACCCCCTCTGAATCATTATCTCTCATTTCTTTCTCATCCTACTCTCTTTTACCCCAAACCTCCCAAATCTCCTCCTTTTCTAAGACCCACCAAATACATCTTCATTTAAAAAAAAACAAACCCTTTCTCATATTTTTGGTTCTTCATTTTCCAGGCTACTTAGTCGAAAATATTTATTCAGATGGAGGCGTTTACCACCGAACAAGCCATGTATATAGTGACGTATTGAATCGCCCGATCTTTTTTCGTCTTCATTTTCTTACGTCCTTTTGTTTCCTATGTATTTATTGTACGTTTATTTACTCAGACCATCTGCCGATAAATAAATTAAAACAGCAGTCAAAGATGAGGGCAACATTGACGTTTAACAGCATCCCCACCACTTGTTCCGTAGACACAGAAATAGCTGAGCGATCAAAGAGTTCCACTGCTGACTGGGCTGTCCAGGGTTCAATTCCAAGTTCGTCCTGCCTCTTTAGGCCAAAATTAAACTAAATAAGCAACCGAGTCCCAAACCCGTCAGAAAACAAATCTGATTTTTGAATACTTGTAAGGCTTTTTTTTCAAACTTGTAATCACTTAATTAACATGAAAACTCTTTAGGAATATAGAAAATTTGGTCATGATTTCAAATCATGGTAGGGAAATGTTGATTCTATATGGTTTTACTTGACGGGACAGACAAACAATGGAGAGTTCACTTCCCTAAATCAGGTGTAGATTGTTGTTGTTATTGTTGTTATCAAGGGGGAAAACCAAGTCGACTCTTGCCTCGGACTGGAGTGAGACAAGAAATAAGTCGACGGAAAGATTCACATACGCATCCCTTATTCTGAGGAATCTGTCTCACGAAGAGAGAATTTGCCAGAGAAATAAAAGAAAAATCTAGAATAAGAGGATCTTTTTTCAAGAGAATGGGAGAATTAGGAGTGATACCCAACACCGAGTCTACCCCTCTACGGTGTGAAAGGCGGGAAAAGGACGATGGTGAGTATATTTGTAGTGTATCAGAGAAATGGAAGCCCTACCTTGTGCAGTTGTGGACCACCCATGATAGAAATACAGAAACTGTGATTTAACGTAGGTTTAGAAATTGAAAGAATATAAAATAATTGATGAGGGGAAAAAAAGAATAAATGAAGTTGTTTTTTGGAAATTAAAACTTTCGGGTGTTGATTTAATGATTACGAATTTACAAGATAAAAAAAATACCAGTATAAAACCAGAATATCATGTGTTCGTAAATATATATATATATATATATATATGTATATATATATATATATATATATATATATATATATATATATATATATATATATATATATATATATTGCCAGCACGTGCAGTTACCTACAATGGAAAGTTCATATTTAACTACCCCGGTCAGCCATACCGTCAGACTGTTCCTGCAAAGGGGCGATAGACGCCTATAGCAAGCTCGGGTATCTGCAAAAAGGATACCAATGTCAAAGGTACAACATAAGGACCTTACTCCTATTCTTGCCTCTTCACTGGACCTGTGCGCATGTGGTACTTCACCGTGAAACTCTATCGAAGAGGCTGGAAGGCACAGACCCCACAGTCTAGGGCCCCCCTTCTTTGACGAAGCACTTAATTCAGTGAACATTATTCAGTTAAAATTCAAGATCAAAATTCTGCTACGTGCCAGGCTAAGGGTTTATTGATTCACCTTCACTCTCACATACACACACACACACGTATATATCACTCTGTGTATATAAATATGTGTGTGTATGGACACAAATGTTTTTGAGTATATATATATATATATATATATATATATATATATATATATATATATATATATATATATATATATATATGTATAATGTGTTTTCAATTCATAAGAATACAAGAAGGAACAGAAAACAGATTTTATCCGTTGTTGATGATATTCAATCACATTGCTCCTACGTAACAGTAAACAGTGCTACTAATATAAAAATATGCATAAGAATAACAGAATCACAAGGATATATATATATATATATATATATATATATATATATATATATATATATATATATATATATATGAAAATATACATTTGAGGCAAGTTTCAGATCTCCATATATATATATATATATATATATATATATATATATATATATATATATATATATATATATATATGTATATATGCATATATATATATGGAGATCTGAAACTTGCCTCAAATGTATATTTTCATATATATATATATATATATATATATATATATATATATATATATAATAATTTGATATCTAATAATAAGATATATGAAAGTAGGCAATTTTGTCCCTCTGTCACATTGCCATGGCTACGAGCTCAGCGACATTATAATGCTTCCTTAGATTTCACTACGATTGAAGGAATCTTTGTTTGTATGTATCGACTGAGATAACTCGACAACTATATTTGCCTGCTACCTAAGTCAACATACTAGGTATTGTAATGTCGAGTTTGAAGTTGTCTGGACCAGCAGTTCTCGAAAAATCTAATGCCCCGCGGTGTTTCCACAACTGGCCACTGTACGAATTTGAAATCAGTCGTTGGGGGAGGGGGTCAGCAGTTCACGAGAAATCTGATAAAATTGAATTAAAAAATTACAGACTATAGATCTCTTATCTAAAATTATTTATCTAGATTTAGATATAAACTATCTAAATTGGCAACACTGAAGTGAAGAGAGGTAATCGAAATACTTTCAAGTCGTAGTTTTGTACAAATTATTTCACACGACAATTACGACAGGCTGTTCCACATACCATAAAGTTCGGCCCGTTCCAAACATGCACCTTTGGAATAAGCCATGCCCTTGTTCTAACTATAATTGAAGAATTCTCTGTTCGTGTACATACGTGTATGCACTGTGATCACTCGAAGACTGAAAACATTTGGGGGAACAGGCCCTGCCCTAGTTTATTTAAATTGAATGTATATGAAGTCTTTTGTTTATTTAAATTGAATGTCTCTGAAGTCTTTTGAAATATGATTATCTCAGTGGTCCCCTTTCTACAAACGCCAGTATATATGACATGTTGAATTTTACAAAACACAAAACCACTTAACCATGAACAATTTTGTAACCATAATAATGTGATGGTGTGACAGAAATTATGTATCTAATAACAGATGGGAGATATAGTTCCCTATGAGCGCACATACCCCCACACACAGACGTGTACGCACAAACGCACATATATATGGGAACTTGTCTTATGCTTGAGAAATATGTATATATAATACTCTCTGATATTTTTGCTCTTGTTACAAAATAATAAACTGCCCACCCACTTTCTGTTGTAGTGGAAGCGTCTAAGCGCAACACATATATTTCAGATATATAAGTTAGAGGTGTCTGTATGTTTGTAAGTTTGTCTGTCACGCTCTAAAAAAAAAATACCTGAACATGGGTGTATCCGAACCAAATTTACCATGCCTACTAAATTGACCAGGGGAGGGGTTAAAGCAAATATTTTTGAAGGATTTTTGAAGGGTATTCCATTTACAATGTAATTATTATGCTAAAGTGGAACCTACTTTCCACCCATCCATATACTTTTTTATTCTATATGTTTATGTATAATCATTTAAAGGCAGTAGAGTTAAGGGAACCCACCCATTAAGGGGTTTACAGTAAAAGTAACTGTTTCCTAAATTAAAATCTAATTTTAAAAAATTAAAAGAAAAAATTGAAGGTTCTATCGGGGCTCTATTCATAATGTAACTATAATGAGAAAGTCGCACCTTAGTTTCCGTTCAATATATATATATATATATATATATATATATATATATATATAGAGAGAGAGAGAGAGAGAGAGAGAGAGAGAAACATTAAATAAAAAACTTCGTATTTCGATGTCTAAAACACCTCTTCAGGGGAACGGATTGATCTCACTGGTTATTTTGATCCTGGAGACGTACACATCCCATATTCAAAGGTTACTTATTCCAATCAATGGCGTTATATTATATAGAAACTCATTTGAAATGATCTCTCGTCATCACACAGTTGATATATCACTCAATTTAGACAACGTAAATAGAAAATGAGATTGCTGCTGCAAATTCATTCTGCCAGACCAAATATGTCCATTTCTTAGGTGTATATATACATACATACATATATATATATATATGTGTGTGTGTATGTGTGTGTGTGTATATATATTGGCCGAATAACTCGTGTGTGGGGCTTGTGTTCAGTTAATTGTTTATATACTTTCCTAAGCGTGTAGTTTCTTCATACATGATGGCTGACGCCTCGTGATACATGTATGACCATTGCTGACTGCAAAATACTTAGATGATTCAGCGGCCAATAGAGCGACAGTGCCTCTCAAAGCCTGTTAAAGATTCATAGGTATTGTTTCACACATAACAAACAAAATAGTTATAGGTCTGCTCTTAGTCACTCCTGTACTCTGGTATCTTCCTTTTCGCGCGTTATCATGTAGACTTCAAAAAACGGCACACGAGCGGGTAAAATAATAAGATAAGACGGTAAGATGGCAGACTTATGAGGCAAGATGTTGATTGTCAGCCATGTCCGTACAAAGTTTAAAGTCGAGTACAGCTTGCATAACACTGCAACGACTCTCACTATCTTAGCCGAGGGGTCCAGAGATAAGACAGAGCAAGATATCTGGCTTAGTTAGAATAGCAGGCGTTAAACCAGAGTGACCTTCTCCTAGAATCATACCAAAACCAGTGTTGCCAATTCAGTGCTACTAGCGCTAAATATAGCGCTCTTAGTTTCTTGTTTTTCCAGCGCGAAAATTCAATATTCAACGCTATAATTGGTCCAATTTTAACGCAGTTTTAGCTTTTTCAAAAGTTATTCCTTAGCTATTAAAATGGGCATAAAATGGTTAACAACATTTTTGAGCGCGTTTTAGCGGTTTCTAATGCTTTTTCGAGATCGATTTAATGCGGGAATTTTTTCATTGAGTTGGCTACACTGACCTTAACCCATTTTTGGGATGCATCTCTCCCAATGGTCCAACTGTGCATCCATACACCGAATGGGAATTTTCTATGGACCTACGCAAAGGTTTAGATTTGAAGTTTCGTTCTCTTAGGTTGGTTGACTTCTCCGTGACTGAGAGTCCTGTGTATCCCTAGTTCGATGTATATGACACCCTAACATCTTAGTAACCTCCTGGGATACAGAAGGGACATGACTGGTGCTACACCTTGCCCAAAGGTGACTTGGAACAGTGCAAGGCAAGGGCGTTTAGTTCCCTGGAGTATCTTAATATATCTGTGCACCCATATATTACATATATACATACGAACAGAATTTGTATATCGGCAACAATGCTTTTTTTTATACTAATTTGATTAAAATACGCTGATGAGAAATGTTATTTAGTTCATGTTGTACTCCATCGTTCTTTTGTCTGTATGAGTGAACGACGGTCAACATTGTGTGCTAATGAGAAAAACGACCATCTATCAAGGATTATCTCCCTTTGGAGTATGGATGCCGATGACGAAGTCCCGGTTTCCTTTGCTTGCTTCAGCTTAGTGATTCTCGTTTCAAGTTTCTTCGAGATAAGGACATTATCCTTACAAGTTTCATGATCAACCCCTTTGCAGGATGCAAGTCCAACGAAGTGACACCTCCACCCAAATCTAAAACTTGGGGTAATCAATCAGTATTGAGAGTTATATCCTCGTGAAGAGCGGTCCACACTCATCGCTTACACTGGGAATAGAACCCGAGATCTTAAAGCAGGCATGCCAACCATTACACTATTCGAGCAAACTAATTTTTAGCGAATGCTTTCGGCTATTTGTTTAACCACTTTCAACTCTATGACTTTTATATTTTGGGGCTAAAACTGTGATTATGATTGTTAGTTGCTCTTCAAAGAATTGAATTTCAATATAGGTATCGTGGCTATTATGCATCCAGATAATATCATGCTCATGGCAGTTTACTGAATTTAAGAATTGTTCAATACATCCAAAGTCACTGTATTGAAGATCTTTTTCAACTTCTGGTTTTTCACTTTTTTTTAATAATGAATTGCTGGATCCTGGATAAACTGTTACTGGACAATGTTACTGTGAGCTATTGGCTTGTTTGAATGATGCATTGGAAGAGAAAAGATCGTTTCTAGACGTAAGTCGATCGGTGATTTTACTTCATAACTACATGTTGACTTTACAGGTTGCAGTAAATAACCATGGAATGGGGATGGGGAGCGATGTTCCCTGTAATTTTCAGTGTGCACAAAAATCTCATGGAGCTCATATTTTCTCTCCGTGACGGAAGTGCATGGAAACTGAATGCTTGTGCAAATGTTAACTTGAAATTGTTTCAATAGAAGTTCACAGATTTGAATCTATGCCAAAAACATTGGAGGCGTGATTAGAAATCCGAAGAAAAATTGACACAGTTCATACCATGGCACTGCTGGAGTCTGCTAAGGTATTAGGGGAGGTGCTGGATTTTGAGGGAGTCTTATTTTCCCTTAATCTATAGAAATAAGCACAGACGCCTGGTGTAGACATGCAAATGCATGAAATAATAATAATGATGATGATAATAATAATAATAATAATAATAATAATAATAATAATAATAATAATAATAATAATAATAATAATGATAATAATAATTCTTTATTTCCCCTTCCCTCTCATTGTCCACCCACGTTCATCATCTCACCCTGCCACCCGCCTTTTCTCCCTCCTTCAGTTGACCAAATGTCTTGCCGATGGTGCATTCTTGAAAATCACAATAGAACCCTTTCGCCACACTGGGCGCCAATATCCAACCGAAGTGGACAACGTTGGTCATTGAGTGTCCATCAGCTGGGTTAAGTGACCCCCTCCGGTCAATACGAACACCAGCAACTGAACACTCAACATTATGTCTGTCCGGTCCGGCCACTTGACCAAATGTTCCCCTTCGAACTCCTCCCACAAAATGGCATCATCAAGAGAAAAGATGGGGTTGGAGAACTGCAAGAAAGGATCATGGTCGATTGAGCATTTTACAACCAAAAGAAAAGCGTTGGGATTTTTTTTTTATTCCTCACTGGAAAGGTTCATTGATCGGTTTATCAATATGAGACAATGGCAAGATTTAAATCTTTTTTTTCCCTGTTATTCAGCGAACAATTCATGTATTCTTCGATAAAGGTACAGGTTTTACTCAGAACTTTCTATCTATCTATCTCTCAGAAAGAGTCAACCAAAAGTGTCAACATAAATTTCTTCAGTTTTTTAGTCGGTCTGGCTGGCTGTTCATGCATCTTCCACATGGGCAGGTCGCGCCTATAGAGCAAGAGAACTGAACATTTAAATATTAAACTCTCTATTATCTGTCTATCAATGTCTAGAGAAAATATGTTTTTATTTTTTGACCCCCCCCCCCAAAAAAAAACAACGAACAAACAAACAAACAAACAAACAAACAAACAAAAAACATTAACTAGGTTTGTTGTGGTGGATTCTATTTGCAATGTATGTTTTATGCTAAAATGGTCCCTTAGTTTTTGTTCAGTAGCATTGCCGCCTATTTGTTGGAAATTCAGACTTTGTTTGTGATCACCATCCAACAAAAGAGAATTCATTCATTCATCGATCCCCTTTTTTTTAAATTTTCTATTTCACGACATGTTGCCAAAAAACGTAAAATAATCTATCTGTATTTATTTATCCACGCATTCTGTTCCAACCCCTATTGTCAATGTTTGAGGTCAGACAAAAGAAATTTCTTACGTTGATTTTAAAGGCGGTCTATTCGGCTGTCTCGGAGGATTGGTCTTACACAACCTCCCTACCCAGGGACATACATCCTTGTAAAATTTGCTATACCCATACATTCTCAGCACATCTATCTATCTATCTATCTATCTATCTATCTATCTATCTATGCATTTATCTATCTCTTTATCAATCTATGTATCTCTCTCTATCTATCTAGGCATCTATCTAGGCATTCATCTATCTATCTATCCATCTATCTATCTATCTATCTATCTAGGCATCTATCTATCTATCTATCTATCTATCTATCTATCAATCTATCCATCTATCTATCTATCTATCTATCTATCTATCTATCTATCTATCTATCAAGGGATCTATCTATCTATTTATCCATCTTTTATGTACATACTTAAAAACTAATTACTTTACAGAATGTCATTTTTGTGTGTCATCTGTCGACAACCCAACCTCTCATGTAAGAGTCACATTTTTGTCTTAATCATAAAATTGGGGAAAAAAGGGCCCGAAAGGAAATAATTCAGGGTTTCTACAAGACTCAACTTCTGTCGTACTTTTTGTCAATTGCAAACAAATGTCGAATGTGGTCGCCTTCATCTGTTTTATGTAGCAGGAGTGCCTTTACGGTATTTTGTTCATCCGCTTCTCTTTATTATATTTGGGAGTGTAAGTATCTCGGTAAGAAAAATATGTTGTTCTTTTGAAAAAGGATTTTCAATTTCTCCCTTATTTCCGTTCCCCTCTCTTCACCAACCAAATGATCATCAGACGATTCATTTGTTCGGCTGTCTGGACAATGAATACTTTTTTCTTCTCTTTACTTAATGCACCGTAACGATTACTCAATATTGTTGAGGTTATCGTAACTTATGAAAACCTTTCCTGGCGAATGTAATTTATCCTTTATGTTACGCACGTATTTTTGATGTAAAGTATTTGCGGAGATGCCCATAGAAGCATTTTTATCTAATAAATAAATTAATAAAATCTTATCTGGTATAACAAGAACCGTAAGTTCAACGATGTGTTCACCATCCCGGGTGCTAATAGCGGAAGAAGGAAGAAGAAGAGGATGAAGAGGAGGAGGAGCGAGTAGTCTTTCTTCGACTCAATTGATTCTCATACTTGTAAAATTTTGTGATGTAGAAACATTCTGCAAATATTATTTTCAATAAAAATCATAAATGTCCATTTTTGGTGTTTTCGGGGCAATTTTTGGCTTTATGCAAAATTTCTATCACGACATCATTAGTAGTGAGTTAAAAAAATCAATCGGATTAGATTCCGTATCTCTTTATGACATCAAACCTCTTTCTTCCCATTTCTGTAGTTTAACATAACTGGGATCGACTGCCCGACCGAACAAAAAGCGTCCAATAGAGATATGTGAACACGTCTAAAGAAGGGTTTACGGTATTCAATTTTAACTTCAGTAAACGGCTTTTCTCCTTAGCATGTTTTGTCAACGGATACTTTTCAGCTTGTCATGCCATTCTTTAAAATGACACACTTCTGAAATAGATGGCACAGTTACCTAATTTCTTTATATTTATAATTAGTAATAGGAGAATGAAGATGAGGAAGGAGAGGTGGAGAATAATGATGATGATGAAAAGGAAGAGGGGCTGTTGAGGTAATAGGGTTCATGTAAATTTCACAGCCTATATTTGCTATTTTAGAATATAACATAATTGTTATCACCACGTATAATTAGCAATGTATATTTGCGTCACTGATGACGCTTGGTGACGTAAATTTGGTAGAGACAGACATTTATGTTACGTTAAACTTGATAAATTGCGTCTTAATTTCATTTTATCTTTGGGTTAGTTTGAAATTCAGGAAATTGAGCATAAAGATAAAAAATACTGTACGACAAAATGCTTTTAATATTTTATAAGTACGACGCAACAGCAAAATTACTTGATAATTGCCGTCATTTTTTTGTAAGTGATTTTATTGAAGGAATAACCTTTAAATCATCAGCTGTAACATCAGTTATTGATTGCCTGAAGCAGGGGTTCTCAACCTTTAACTTAAGTCGGAGTCTCCAATCGCTTTCACACGGAAAATCTTTTCACTGCTGCATGTATAGTAAATATTAAAAAGGATACCAAAACATTTTATACACTAAAGGAACAATAAAAAATGAACGGTTTTTGCTGTTTCTTTAATGAAGTTAACGTGAAGCCTCACACTAAATGTTTTGTACACGCACATATTTTAGTTATCATCAATGCAATCCCTCTGACTGATATAAAATCTTGCTTTTCATTCATTTTTTTTTTGTTAATCATAGACTTTAATACTCAAAATCCGATACCACTCATCAAAATTCCAAAACTTCTCACCATTTTCTGCACAGTTGCTAACCACTCAGCCAAGAGTTGGAATCGCCGACCGATGGGCTATGTCGCCCAGGTTGAGAAACCCTGGTCTGAAGTTTAAACAATCAATAACGGAGGTAACAAAACAAACTTCCTTAGGAATGCTTTCAAGCATTTTGTTCTCTTTCTCCATAAGATATTTTGTATTATACAAATATATCAAAAAATGATAATCCATGGCTCAAAGATTCTCATGGACGAGTAAGGGGATTTTTTCAAAGAGGATTACCGCCTATGTGGCATGCACTCTTAAAAAGGTTCACCAACCCTGTACTATGATTATCATTACATTTGAAAATCCTTAGGGCTAATTCTATCTAGTTCGATTTGATTCTAACTCAAGCCTATTTTTCTTTCTATTGCATCGAACGTGAATTTGTTCCTCCCTGGTTGCTGCATGAACTTAGTCGTCTGGACAATTTCAAATTGTAGGTAATTCCTAAAGTCATCATCGCTTGAGTGCAATAATTATCATGTTTTGTGGAAGATGAGGAAAAGCATCAAAATATTATCATCACCTTAGAGGGGTGATTGGAGCAGTTTAGTAACCCCCACTTCTACCAAGAAATGCCTTGAAGAATCCAGCCTGGTAGCCCGTCCATGTACTTTTCACGAGTAATTGAAATTCAGAATTATCACTCTAAAAAAATGTACTTTCTTTTAAAACGTGAAATACGAAATGTATCATTGTCAGACTTCTACAATTGATTTTTGACATCATTTTCATTCGTTACATAAATGACGATGACCGCCCCAAAAACCAGTGACGTCATGACGGTGCAAACAAGAGTTACGCACTCTAAAATTGACGACGGGTTCACTCTTTAAACTCATTGTTTCATCACATGAACTACTAATATAGCAGTTGAAATGAGACACGTAGTTTTGGATTAATATTGTATGAAGGAATGAATTCTGTTTTGTTTACTTCTTTAGATTTTAATGAAGCAAGAGAGTGTGACCCTGGTGTAGCCAAGCTTGTTGTTTACAAGTTCTTCACTATTATTATTATTATTATTATTATTATTATTATTATTATTATTATTATTATTATTATTATTATTATTATTATTATTATTATTATTCTTTTTTCATTTTCATACCAGTTGCGTGGTGGTCAACGCTGGAGAATGAGTGACAGCAAGTCTCCTCAAGTCTTGAGCCCTCCTCTTTGCACTCTTGCAGTCCACACCAATGCGATGGATTACGATTTCACACGTTACCTGGTGGTTATCACTGAAGGCTGAGGGACACTAAGTTCCCTCAGCCTGTTCTCATAGCAGTGCTGTGGTTTGTACAGCCTCCACCATGACTTTTTCTTGGCTGTAAGGCCATTGCTAACAGCTAAGGATCGCATATCTCATATTTTCATTATTATTATTATTATTATTATTATTATTATTATTATTATTATTATTATTATTATTATTATTATTATTATTATTATCATTATTATTATTATTATTTGCAATCTCGCACCAGTTGCCTGGTGGTAACCGCTGGAGTTTGAGGGACAGCAAGTCTCCACAAGTCTCCAGCCCTTCTCTCCTAGTACTCATAGGCCACAGTAATACTGTGGTTTACAGTTTCCCACCGGTTGCCCAGTGGTCATTGCTGAAGGCTGAGTGACAATAAGTCTCCTCAGGTCTTCAGCCAACATCTCTTCTCTCTTTTGCCTATCATGCCAGTGCTGTGGTTTGCATTTCCGCTTTCATTTCCCTTCTTCTGTTGGGTCACTGTTAACAATTAATGTTGCAGTCTTTATATTTCTAGCACTTTCCGCAGTATATTATTATTATTATTATTATTATTATTATTATTATTATTATTATTAGTAGTAGTAGTAGTAGTAGTAGTAGTAGTAGTAGTAACAAGTAGATAGCATTTGTATTAGCTTTGATAATAGTAGAAAAAGAGAGTAAACAAACTAACAAAAAATTAGAATTAAAGCCCAATGGACTGTCCCGTTTCTTGGTGTGGTGCATAATCAAGAGCAAAGGACCCAAATTATATGAATATATATGCGAGCATGTTTAGGTATGAATATGTGTGTATATGTTTGTATGTATGCATGTGTGGTCGGATGTGTGTTTTGATGGGTGGATGGGCCCCTGGTAAATTCTCATTTGACATCTCAGAAACACATTCTTTCTTGGTAGTTCAGTCAAAATTCGCTAAAATAGGGGTCAACCTACTTTTGGCAGTTCAACATGTAAAGCTGGATTTGATGCCGTTAGAAGCGCGAATTTTTGTATAATAACATATATAAAGCCAGCCGCAATCTAGAGTGCATAGTTTGTTGAAAAGGTTTTAAAGTTAGACCAAGAACTTTGGTCAGATTCCGAGCAGAATTATTCAAAATGTGATTACTGGTAGATTTTCCAATCCCTATTTAAATAAAAGCAGGACACGCACAATCCGACGGAAATCGCAGCAGACATCTTTATATCAAAATGGATACGATAAAAAAATGTGGGTCGATTGGGATGTGCTAAATGACATGTCCCCGTGAATAACAGTTCCAGAGAGCAATTTTCAACATCAAACTAACCAACCATGGTAATAAAACAAAACGGTACAAAAAGCAAAAGAAAAAAAATGCCCCTGTTGGGTGCGCCATTATCCAATCGGCCCTGTGATTCCCTTTGTGTTGCCTAACTGGGGTCAGGGTTCGTTCTGTCAATCGTATACCCGTGACCCTCAGTAAACATTCCCCAGCGCCCCAGTTCTTTTGGTTACACGATTCTTACTTCCGACAGAGCATTTATTTATCTATTTATTAGAAAATGTCAACCAAAACTGTCACCAAAACAGTCAGCATAGGTTTCTTCAGTTTTCAAGTTGGTCTGTCTGGCCGTGTATCTATCACGCATGCAGGCTGCATCAATCGAGCTAGAGGGCTGAAAATTGAACATTTATTCCTTATTCCTAAAAAAAAAAAAACGATTTTTCTTTTTTTCAGAATTTACCCCGTAAATAGGTTTTTAGTGAGTGGTTCAATTTCCAGTTTAAGTTTATGCTAAATCGGTCCCTAAGTTTGTGTCCGGTAGCATTCGCTCTGGTTTTTTGAGAATCACTGCCGAGCAAACGGCAAAAGAAATCTTATTCATTGATCATCCCCACTTTTTTTGAATTTTCATTTGATCACCTTTAACATAGCTGCCAAAAAACATTGATCGTGTGACGTTTTCTATTGAATGACTAACCAGACCTGTTTATTATTTATTTATTTTTTGTTATGTTTCAAGTTGATCTATTCTTATTTGTATTTTCCCTTGTGTAAGTCTTAACAGGATCTTTTCAGATGATTGAAAGAACCGTAGAAGAGACCGGTTCTTCTCTGACGCATTTGAATGAAGAACACAGTTCCATAAAGTTGATTGAGAACATAACTATTAGAGACATTCATCAGGTTGACACGCACATATTCACACACGCATGCACACAGATATTCAGACGGATACACACAAGCACATACGCTTGCATGCACATACACACACTCAGGCGAATATATAACGTCTATCAAATATATGGTATCATACGTATATGACCAGTGTATTGAAATGGATTGTGAATCATCCGACAATACAAAAGCGAAAAAACAATTTAGAAGATTATGTCGTACAAATAAGATTTGTTGAGTTTATTTTCGTGTTTCAAAGAAGCCAGTATGAACTGGCGAAATATCAAAATAAACTAAAGGAATCTTATTTGCACACGACACGGTCTTCTCATTTTTTCTATTCGAATATTTTATATATATATATATATATATATATATATATATATATATATATATATATATATATATATAAATATATATATATATATATATATATATATATATATATATCGTTTATTCTTGGTCTGTTCGCTACTCTCAGCGTGACAGTTATGCATCAAGAATATATATATATGTATATATGTATACATATATACTAGCAGGGATACTCGGTGTTGCCCAGAGAAAATAGGAGACAAACGATATTTTAGAGCGATTTCATAAATTAGATAATAATTACTGATTTTTTTTTATTGGCATTCGGTAAATAGTAGATTCGGGGGGGGGGGGGTCAGATCCCCATTACCGAGGGAGAAATACTTTGAAAAATAAATCTTTGCTTGGGGCTCCTGTCGCTGTGACAAAAGTGCGCACACACGAACCGTAAAAAAAAAACGTTTCGGAAGAAACATACTTCCAGGCAGCCCCATGCGCTAATATTAGTTTTAGTCGAATATTATATATTATGACACTCCCAGGTCAAGTTTAGCATAATAGTTATTTCCGGAAAAAGACATCCTCTCAGCACTACCTTAAAGCTTGAAAACAAATTGTTCTCAAAACTGAGGTCTTATGGATTGAAAACACAAAAAAATACTTGCAGAAATTATTCGAAAACATATGCAAAAGTACCGAAACTTCGTTACAAATGCCCACGAGTATACTCATTCAACCAACTTTTGGCCCAGCGGTTCGTGTTGAGTAAGAAGAAATATATCAAAGAATATTTTTCTGTTGTCAAATTTTATTTTTTTTTACCCGGGCAACACCGAGATTCCATGCAAGAGTTTTAATGACGTAAAAATATCTAAAAATATTTTTTTTTTAAATACGGGGGTATAATGAAAAAGAAACACCAGGAAATACTAAAACGATACCTTAAAAAGGTGAATATCAAAAGAAAGATTTTGTAATGAAAGCGTTGAAATATTATTGAGCATTACATATACCTACCTGTCAGAAGTCTTTTGGATGACAAACAATTCAATTTTTAATAATTTTTGCTGGAATTTTAGGATATGAGTTGTTTCCCTTACATATGTCGTAATAAAAATTAGAAATTACCAAAAGTTACTAAATATGACTTCAAATGACCTCCCAAGTCAACAATGGCATTTACTATGACATAATGTACCCCTATGCCGAATTTCAGCTTCCGAGGTGCAAATGTGTAGCCTAAAACTGCTTCAATTAGCTAGAAATGGCCGTATATGACTCCGGATACTCCTATGTCAAACTTCAGCTTCCTAGATGCAAAATTATGGCTTAAAGAGTGGTACAGACACACATGCAGACTGAGTTTTAATTGTATCTCTATCCATATAATAGCTAAATGTGCCCAATATCTTTAAATAGGCTTATTTGAATTATCAAAAATACATTGTACAATAAAGTAGCTTTGGGCCCCTTGTGCCAATCCGTACATGGATAATACGGTCCCTTTTTTGGGATATATGTTAGCAAATAAATAAAAAGGTCGTGAAAATATCAGAATGTCTGTTGTAATGACATGAGATGGTTTTAAACCAGACACACGGAGAACGGGTTTTAAAAAAAGATTGCCGAATTTTGAAAATGGATTATTCGTCTATCAGATTGAGAGAGAAGGGTTTGCTGAAAAAAGGATGTCTGCCTTTCGACCCAAGACCCCCTCTCCTTACCTCTCAACAAAGATTTTATCCCCAAGTCCCGTCTGTCACAATTTCATCTAGATTCACGTTTTTTTTTTCTCAGCTTCAATTTAAAGTCTCTTTTTTTTTTATTAAAAGTAAATACAACCATTATTTTGTTTGAAATAAATACATTTATACTAAAATATATTCGTATAATTTATCCATACGTAAAGATTCTCGTCTCCTTTTGTTAGTTTTTTACATTAAAAAAATCCCACTTACGATATCTCTTTTCCTTCATCTAGTTTTCTAAATGAATCTAACGTTATTATTATTTTTTTTTTTTGGAAACTACTTACACTCCACATATGTTTTTAAGACTTAATGTCCGATCACCCTTTAAAAGTTGAGAAAAAAAAACAACTCAAAATTAGAACACTTGAATCATTTCAGAAATGAAATAGCTTTAGGCTCCTTAGTGTTGGTCCATACATAAATAACCCCGCCATTTATGATAGGTATAGGTTAGTAGATATGTAATACTTATCATAATATAATGATAAAATATATGTAGATATATCAATAAGTCCGTAGCCTAATGCTAAAAAAAGCTCTTTTTTACACGATATTCGTTTTATATACACAAGTCCGCCCGGATAGTTTGATGGTCCACTTCACACGAAGGAGGTCCCGGATTCGATTCCCAGTGTGTGGATGATTTTTCATTTGGAAAAATTTCCCTGTCGCTAATTGAGTAACTCTAAGCTATGTGATTAGGGTGGAGGCACCCCTTCGGTGGACTTACATCCTACCCAGGGGCTGGTCATAAAAACTAGTAGATACAAAGTCCCTGTCCTGGCCAGACTTGAGACTTGCAAGGGTCACTAATCTGACGAATGCAATGAAAACTTGAACGTTAATACTCCATTGGTTGAGTCTCTTAAGAGACAGATCCTTAACCTAAAATCTTCATTTCCGACAAAATATGTAACTGTTTGTCAATCAATAAGGGCGAAACTTGGAACTTCATACTAACCCCGGTGTCCCGTCCATTTTCCTGAACCGTCTGCGAAGTCCTCGTTATCAGCTGCCTTGTCACGTTCTCCTTAATTTCGCCCACGGTCTGAGATCTTTTTTGGAAAGGTTAGAAGTCGCAGCGAACCAAATATAGACAGTAGGGTCATTGACACACCTGGTTGATGCAATGTTTTATAAAAAAATTCCTGTATATGTCGTGAAGAATCTACGCGATCGGTCATTGTGTGTGAAAAGGTAATACAGTACTCAAGCTCACTTGTCGTCTCAACGCTGAATGATTAAGTCCAGGAGAGAGTTCCCCTTCACACATGCGCAGTAAGGTTCGCTCTGGTTGTCAAGTTGTATCAAGACCATGTAACCGGTTCTCGATATATTCAAAACGGCAGGATACTCTGCAGACAGACTTTGTGGATAGATTGGTTGGGAGGACTAGCCTGAGTAATATTGATAGAATAGCGGGAAAGATAATTTTAAAAACATTTTTGGCTGTAAAATATTAACTCATTTGAGGCCATTGTGAAAATGAAGCTTTTACTCCTTTTTTTTACATTATATAAAATGAATATTTGCATGTCATATCTTTTAAAACAGTGATCGAAGAGTTGCAAAAACATCTGTCTCGTCATTCGCGAATGCAACCAGTTTTAAAAGTCCTGCTGCCAATCATTATTATTAATTTTTGACAACTATTTGATTTCATCTTGATTTTCTGCTTGGGTTTTTAGTAACAATAACTTCAATCAGTAAAAGGCAAAAACGTATTAAAAATTTGTTTCCAAGGAAGAATTTCAGATGCTTTCAATCAATTTCTTTTGAAAAGGGTCATCATTTGAAAAGAATCTAAGGTTCGGGTCAGGGTCTATTTACATTGAACCTATAATGCTGAACTGGCACTTGTCTTCCGTTCGAAGTATGACCGTCCGAAATCATTTTTTTCAAAATGGCAAAAATTTATCTGAACATGTTTGGAAATGAAAAAAATCCCCGAATTATTTTTTTTACCAAGTTGTATAACTTATGGAAAATAAAAGCCAAGTTTAGCATTATAGTTACAATGATAATAGAAACCCTACCTCAACTGAAAGAAAGTCTTTCAAAATTGACACTTTTCTATAAGTAACGGCCGTCTTATTGATTGAAAGTACTAAAACTTTCTTCTGGAAAAAAATATTATGCAGTTTTTACTGGCAAAGCGAAGGTTAAACTGAATTTAGAACATCAATCTATTACACTGAGTAAACAGCTTTGATCGGAAGTAAAGATTAAGCTCTTTTCGCCGTTTCTTGTGTTGCGTACGAAGATATATATAAAGAGTGTTCACATGTTTGTGTCAATATAGCACATCTTCAACAGAAGATGATCTTAAAATCTGTTGAAAGCTGGGCAACGTTGTGTGATCTTGTTGATAAGGCTCACCTGAATCTTCAAGAAAGACACAGCTGGAAGTGAAAGCAGTTTTATATCTGTTTTATCGTACGTCGGAGCCGATGCGTCGGCAGCAACATGCTGACATCCCGTGAGAAAAAGCACGCCCAGTACTTTTGTGCCGTCGCGGTTCAGCCAGCCGTAAAGATGAGTCGAGACGTTCAACGTCTTTTACTATCTATCTATCTATCTATCTATCTATCTATCTATCTAAGTTTCTTCATATCTATCTATCTATCTATCTATCTATCTATCTATCTATCTATCTATCTATCTAAGTTTCTTCATATCTATCTATCTATCTATCTATCTATCTATCAATCTATCTATCTATCTGTCTCAGTTTCTTCATATCCATCTATCAATCTATCTATCAATCTATTTATCTATGTATTGGAAACTGTCAACAAAAACTGTCACTGTCAACATAAGTTTCTCCTAGTTTCTAAATTTGTCTGGCTGGATGTATGTATCATACGCACAGGCCGAACTCATAAAGCTAAAGACTGAAATGTCCAACAATTACTCCGTACGAGAACGAAAAAATGTGCTTTTTACACCCCCACCCATATATGTTTTTAATGTTCAATTTGCAATGTAGGTTTATGCTAAATTAGTTAGTGTCCGCCTGTTTTTCTCTTTTTAAAGACCTTCTTCAGTGATAACTGCACAAAAAGGTGAGAGAAGTAACTTATTCATTGATCACCCTTTTTCCCAATCTTTTTAATTGATCACCCCCAACAGGGTATTTTGCCAAAAGACATTGGTCATATTACGGTTTCTATTTAATGACTAGCCAGTCGTCTATCCATCTATCTATCTATATATCAGACGATACTTATCTACCAACCTAGTTATTTATCCATACAGTCTGCTCCAACCCCAAAGTCATTGTTTGAGACCAGACAAAAGAATGAATTTTTAACGTTGATTTTAAAGGCGGGCTAGTCTTCTGCATCAAGGGATTGGCTTTACACAATCTTCCGGTTCAGTGGTACATATTCGCGTCATCGTAAAATTTGCCGTACGTTCGTCTCTCTCTCTCTCTCTCTCTCTCTCACACACACACACACACACACTCTCTCTATTGAACAACTGTTGCCATCAAAGGTAGCGAAGGGCTCCTCCCTTTTTATGTGTGCACGTGTTTGTGTCTTTGTGTGTTCCAGCACTCCTGGCATAACCGTTTTGTGTACAGACTTGAAAATTGGCTTGAGTACTCCACTGCACCCTCTCTAATTTTTTTTTTTTTTTCATTTTTGAAAAAAAAAAAAAGGCAAGATTCTTTGGGCCTCATTTTGACGGGTATGGTTTATAAATAGAATTTGGAATCTCTAAAATCTAGATGTCTCTGGTTTGACTCCATTTCAGATGTTTTCTGACAGGAAACGTCAGTGATGTCATGAATAGAATTTAGTCAGACCATATTCATTCTTTGATGGAATTCCTTTTACATGACTTTAAACATGACGCTACAGTTGTTCGATTATTGACTGTGATGACAAGTCTCTCCCTCACTCTTCCCCTCCTCTCCCTCTCTCCCTCTCTCTCTCTCTCTCTCTCTCTCTCTCTCTCTCTCTCTATATATATATATATATATATATATATATATTCTTTCTTGTTATTGTCTAGACTTTACTGAATCAGTTATAGTTTAATCAAAATAGAATTTTCACCAGGGGAAATTCGTCATAACTATTGATAAAATTCAATTGAAAGCTTTTTAGTTTGATATTACAAATAAGAATGACTAAAAGAAAACTGTGTGGCATACCGTGAAGAATTAAAAATATGACATTCTAATGTATATATATATATATATATATATATATATATATATATATATATATATATATATATATATATATAGTTGAATGGTTCGCCTGAAGGAACCCAAACAGGACAGGGACATAAATGTGTAGCAAGTCGTTTATTTAATCATACTTTAAGCTCTACTATAGCTTGATTTAATGTTTAATGTTGAATGTGTCGAGCACTTTATGGAATAAACCCATCAGTCATCAGATATTGCATCATATTGTATTACTGATTTTTACTTTATATATATATATATATATATATATATATATATATATATATATATATATATATATATATATATATATATATATATGAGAGAGATATCTCCCAAGAGGTGATTTTTTGGTTTAATCAATTATCAATAGTGGTGGATTGATTCTAGTTTTAATCTGATTACTTTCAAAATTACCGTTAGAATGAATTACTTAAAATTAAGCAAAATAGATTTGGTCTCTTGGGTTTCACTCATACTTTTACCTTTTTCTGGCCTTGCCTTCGGGATTAAAGTGTAGTATCTGTTCCACGGCATAGACCGAGGAGTCGGTACTGACACTTGCCCGTTGAATGGGCCGGAGATCGTGTGTGTGAGTTTACATCAAAGACTGAGTGCGCCGGTGCAAACGTTGGCCAATGTGCTTACACTGAGGCTGCGTTTGCTAAGCGCATCGGGTGGCATTTGGACTCGTCCTTAGGCTCTCCCATTATCACTCGGCCCAGCTTTCGCAGGTGACGTTGTCTTTTCAACGGTAACTGCGTCGGCTGGAGCCATTTTGGGGGGAGTTGAGTACTATTTCTTCCCACGTTAAGCCCGACCTTGTGTCACATATTGCTGTGGAGGGACAGTGATTAAATAGAAACTCATGGGAGGAATGACGAAACAAAACGTCACGAGAATGAAAAAATTGTTCTTGGATCGTTCAACGTTCTCATTTCAGCTCGAAAATTTATTTAGTATATTGCTCTATACTATAGGGTTAATATATTGAGCAGTGTTTATCCCAATTTTATTAAATTTTATATATATATATATATATATATATATATATATATATATATATATATATATAAGAGGTAAATTCTCAATTTGTAAAAATAAAACAGAAAACGAACGAAACCAGCGCTCAACGTTTGACATAGTAAATAGAGCTATCAAACGCTGAACACTTTTTAAACTATCAAGAGATATTGTAAGATGTTATAATACATGAAAGTTCGTTAGAATAAATGTTGGTATACAAAGAGAAATGAAGACAAAATGATCGTGTATATATATATATATATATATATATATATATATATATATATATATATATATATATATATATATATATATAAATATACATATATATATATATACGTATATATATATATGTATATATATACGTATATATATATGTATATATATATATATATATATATATATGTATATATATATATATATATATATATATATATATATATATATATATATATATATATATATATATATATATATATGTATTGAATAAGCCACCGTTAAATCTAGGGAGTGTTTGTTTCCATAGGTAAACAGTAATATACTGCCATATACTAGTAGATGGCAAGCACCTCCCCATTACCATTGCAGACTGAAATTTATCAAGTATCCCACATGGTGTTGAGCTAAAGTAAGCTTAGTAAACACACACACACACACACACACACACACACACACATATGTGTGTGTTTCATATTTAACAATGAACTGTTCGTTTTTCGTTTATGTCGGGGGGGGGGTATTCAGTTGTGCACTCAATGCACATCCTGTTGTAGTTGGATACTGAGGTTACGTTTCCATCTCGGCCTTGACATTCCTGAATTCCGATCATCACCCCTCGAGATATGCTCTGTGATCGGACAGAGACTGCATTTGTATGGATCTGGTACTTTCGCAATGTGACCGAGAACCAACAAAAACGGATGGTATCACAAGGTAGAACTGAGGCACCTTGGCTTAATGGCAATGATTCTTTGGTCCCCAAACCATGCCTGATCCCAAGGTGATTATCTAAAGGGGGCTTTGATTGAGGAATGCTGTTTTGCAGAAGTAGTATACTCTTCCATAGGAATAGAGCACTCTGGTAGATGGGGAACTTGTGCATAAAATGAATATATCGCTTAAATTCGTCCTTATTGACCGTCCAGTTCCATGGCTCAGAGGTATGATACCGGCCTCCGGGTCTGAAGCTAAGGTTCCGATCCTACCTCGTGGTACTGGATGGGATAATGGATAGTCTATCTATAGCCACACTGAAGAGTTGTAATACAACGAAACAGCTGTGGATGACACAATATATATATATATATATATATATATATATATATATATATATATATATATATATATAGAGAGAGAGAGAGAGAGAGAGAGATAGATAGATAGATAGATAGATAGTGAAAATCTAGTTCGCTAGCCCACTCTGATTTGTCGGAACAGGTGTCCATGATTTTAAGGCATTTCATTTACCTCTCACGTAACGGCAAAGTAGCCTCAAGAAACAAACAAACAAAGAGATTAGAGCCGTCCAATTACATTGTAGCACAGTTTAAAGCATATCAGTTCAAATTGATCAATCGAACAAGAGAAAGGAAGAAACTCTTTATGGGCAATTATCCAGGTTAAATGTTCGGATATTTAACCCCAAATCACCGGAAAAGGTTTTGCCTTGCTGGACTCTGTAATTAGTAATTAAACGTCCGATTTATTGAGCGTGCTTTAATGATCAACGACTGTTTAATTTCCACTACGTTTTTTCTTAACCCTTTACCGTTTGTGTTGCGAATTTGATCGTCATTACTCTACTAACAACGGCATTTTACGAAGAGTAATAGTTATTCATTAGCCTTGTCCGTGGCAAGTTATCCATTGGAAGATATCCATTGCAAGATAAAAGCCATGACACACGTATAGGAAAGGGTTGCCATCAATCATGATGAAACATAAATATTATTGAGTTAGCTATAGAACTGAAATGATTTCCGACATCGGTTGTTAATGGGTTACTTTTACACATTTTTATTTAATGGTTTAGCTCGAAAGATGTGACGTGAACTGCGTATTATGAGGACCCGACCTGCACCAACTGCAACCGAAGTGTGGTTCATTAAGTTAAGGACACTTTATTTATTTGCACTTTCGCATCTTATTGAGTGACAGCAATGTGAGGCACCCAGTGAAGATTGAATTAGCTACAGTATTAATGGCCTACAAGATTAGTTCAATGCTCTCCTACAATAGTAACGGTCTTCGTGGCTCTCTTGCTATCTCTACAGCCAGGTAAATTCTTACGATCAGTACAGAGCCAAATGATTATTAACCCAAATAAATAACAACATTATATTCAAATGATTGAAATAAGGGTGAGATGTCCGTCTTCAAAGAGACCAATACCATTGGAGAATGAGCGGCCGATGACAAAGTTCCAGTTTCCTTTGCCTGTGTCAGCTTAGCGGTCCTTGCAAGTCTAGTCGAGGCCAGGACTGTATTTTCCACAAGTTTTATGACTGCCATTGGTGGGATGCACATCCAACGAAGGGATACCTCCAAGTGCACTGTGAAATTTGTCGTAATGAAGAGTTTTCCACACTCTCTGCTCATACCGGGAATCGAACCAGGGCCTTCTGTATACATTTTAATGATTACACTATCCGAGAGGACTCAAATGATTAACCCAAGACATGATATTGAAAGATTTGTGTTCAAGTTATAAGCAATGAATGAAACCAATGGTTGGCAACTAGATTTTTAATCAATTGCTTAGCTTGTATGTAACCTTCTAGCCACGGATTTCTAAGAGCGAAGTAATGGCTGTAGATGACTGAATAGGTTGTTGTGTAATATAGCTGAAATCATAAAAAGTGAATTCAGATCATGACTTCAATGGAGCTGTAGCCAAAATATGCATTTTGAACGCGTTTCATTCTTTTGAAAAATGAGAACGAGCGAGCCATTTGAAAAAATATCTCCTTGGACATTTAAATAGAAAATAATAGGATATATTTCATTTCACCAAACAAACAAAATCAAATTAATTCTAGAATATTTGACATACAATGCATCTAGTGAGTATTGTACGAATTGAGTTTAGTGTTTCACAAAGTAGTAAGTATCGTTATATTTCCATACATTAGATTTTATTTTCATTTTTCAATTTAGATTACGATTATCCGCTGTGTAAACATGATAAATAATTCTTTTCATTGATTCAGAAAAAATATGTGCCCCCAACCCCCCTAAAATCCGTAAAAATCTATGAATTTTATCGTGATAATATTTGTGTTTAATGAGATGGAAAATCGTAAAAATTCGGGTTTGTTTCGTTTACAAAGCAAACCAGTGAAGAATGAAAATTTAACTTAAGAAATTGTATCTCATGTAAATAACTATAAAGATAAGATCTCCCTCTAATCCCCTATTACCGTTAAAATTTCATCCGATATTGCATACTTTCATTATTTGGAAGATTTATTAAAACTCGACTTCTTTTGTTTTGTGTACTTATGATTTTCAACTCTTGTCGGAATCGACTATGGATGCGCAAAAGGGCAAAATTATTTGACGCTAATTCACTTCTGCAATTTCAATTTTTGGTACAATGGAAGGTAATCGTGATTGTTAATTGTGAAGTTTCACATCTTTGTTCATTCGATGTTAAAAACGGTGCACAAATTTAAAAGAATCATGAAAGAAAAACAGAATCATGATGATTTTCTGTAAACATTCTGTTTTGATAAATAATCATCATTGCAATTGTAAAGATTTACACCTCTGCTTACTCAGTATTGAAAATGGAGCACAAATTTATCACCCCTTCCTCAAGAAAACATGTTTCTTTTTATTGGTGATGGTGAGATTCAGATAATGGGATGACACCGAAAATCATGAGAAAGATGTTTGTGCACCCCTCATCCGAATCTCAACCATTTCTTCCTGTTTTTTTTTTTCATAGCAAATTATGTTTCACTGATGATAGCAGAGCCAAACAGTTTTGGTCAGATTTCTACACTTTGAAATCTTTACTTGTGCAATGAATATCAAAATAAATGGTTCATATTCTTGTTTCAGACAAATTTGATTAAGTTTTGGTATGAGCAAGTCATTTGCTACCTCATAAAATACTTGTTCAAGGACAAATCTAACAGTCCTAGCTTCAATGTTGGGAGCGAGGGATGTCTATCGAATGCAATAGAGGAGCAATCTGTCAGAAAATATTTCATAAACTAGCCGAGCGACGCTTGGGGTATGCAGTTGTTCAACTGCACGTTTACTTTTATTTAACACATCCAACATATTTCATCCGGGCAACTGCAAAACTGACTGGCCTTCTGTTGCCGCTTAACACCAATCGAACAAAAGAGAAGGCGCTTTTGTGATCTTCATCACTCGGAGAGAAAAAAAATGTATAGAGCAAAACATTCACAAAAGAAACTAAATGCCAGCGATGGCAGCTTTCATGTCAATCGGCTGTAACAGCAAATCCGAAGGGTCACGTGACGCAGGAACTTCCGCCCCTGTGAGCGATGTGATACATGAGGCGTGGTCGAGGCCCGTAGCGAACGCCGAACACCTGGGCCGATTTTATTCGGGGATAATCTTTCAGTAATGTTAGCAGCAGCCATTTCACCGGTCAGCGGCCATTGTTAACGACGCAACTTTTTTTTTTTGTGGCTTTTTGCTTTTGTCCATCTCTCCGCCAATTTCTCGCCCACCGATCATAGGCGGGAGCGGAGAAATTTAGGCGGAGACCTGTTCTGTGTTGACTCAAAAGGATCCGGTTACATCCGCTTCCTTTCTGGTGTTCGGTCGTCTGGGCAAGAGGCGGAATGCTCTCAGTCATTATTGAAAACTTTGCAATATCAACCCAAACAACTCTCTGACCCACCTCGATCTTCGAACCTTTAATTTTGGTGTTAATTTCTCTCATAAATCAACACATACGAACATTTACACGCACATACGCAATTTATTCCATCTAGGGCAGGGGCCGTTCCAAAAGTGCATGTTTGGACGGGGTCTGACTTTTTGGAGTGTAGAGCAGCCAGCCGTAATACTCATGTAAAATGAATTTTCGTCCGCTGCACGAAACTATGGCTTCGAAGTATTTCGGTTTCGACTCTTCAGTGTTGCAAATCTAGATATTTCATATCTGAATGTAGATCCATTGGAAATTTAGGTATTTCATATTGTAAAGAGTGTAATCCAAGGGAGATTATTTATAGAAAATAGAAAGGAAGCTCTATTAGCTTTCATATTTCATTCAAAAGAAAATTAGATTCATTGAGAGCTGCTGATCTAAAAAAATAATTCAAACGCGCCCCTGCGCTGCCTTATGCGCTGACTAATATGTCTGGCGGATGTCAATTCCATACATTGGCCAGTTGTCAAATAATTATGGTGCATACGTACATACAAACATACACACACACACATCGATATTTTTTTAAATATAGTTAGATACAGGGACAGAATAACATGTGCTAGAATGTCTATGTGTACGTGTGCGTGTATGTGTACATACATGAATATGAATTTATATTCATACATATGTATGTACACATACATGCATGTATGTACACGTGCACGCTCTTTTCATAATTTATTATTACTTTTTTATTATTAATGTTTTGTTTACGAGTATTTTGGCGTATACTAGATGTTAATGTCCAATAATATGAGCGCGAATGGCACTTTGACTAGACAAAGGCTAAGTTGATCTACGGAATAAGGTTGTATTTGTAGGGCCAACACACGAATTTAATGCAAGCACACACGTAGGGGTATAACAAGGATGAGATTCCTTACTGTGGAAGAGATCCCGACAGAGGACTTTGCATACTGATTAAAAAGTGAGAGAGACGCTGGGATAAATGAATGACGACTCGAGGGGAAAGCGATCGAAGCGTACTAAGGTACTATTGCCGTAGGTCTGCCATTTTTCTTTAATATTAAATGGCTCCATACTTTCCAAGCATAACTCGTACATTCATCTGTGCTGTGCAGGGCAGCCATATTTGTCCAGAAAGGGGAGATCATCCAAGCTTCATACCAGGGTTCGCTTCAAGAGGCTAGTATTGAACCTCTATCTCCAGACTCGTTTTACGAATTCCAAACCATCCCAAAGTCTGTTATGGGTAAGTCTCTAAGATAAAGCTTTGGTTATCTCCCCTTCCGGCCAAATGTGGCAATCCAGATGTATAGCACGTAGGGAAATAACTAAAGTGTCTGAGGTTTTGTGTACTTGAATGAAGCTAAAAATATCGCATCTAACGAATGTTGTTTATAAAATTATCTTTTGAACAACGCCTTCCTCCCTCGAATTCTTTCTAAAGAGCAGTTTCAAGGAGAATTTCGACTGTTTGTTTTGTCGTGTTTTCTTCGACTGTCTCGGTGCAATTCGCTTCAGACACAACAATCAGAGTGTCAAAGCTTTTTTGTTTTTGGCCTGCTCTGTTTACTTAAGCTCTTATATCGGCCTATCAGGCGAAAAAGATCTCCAACGCTATCTCTAACTCATTAAAGAAAGATAAAAATCGGAAGAAAAAATAAGATAAGAAACGAAACGAAATAGTTGATACAAGTATCCCGCTCCGAGAATCTGTTTCAACAGTTTTTTTTTTCCTAATGGGTTGCGTATTTCATTCAATTATACAGACGACCGTCTCAAAAGAAAACAAAAAGAAAATGTTTGATCAGTTCGTCTAAAATAGGAAATAAGAAAAGACTTTCACTTAGTTATTCAAATATATTTGTTTTTCAAAACGCATAGACCTTCGTTCAAAACTTAGACCTTTACTCAAAATATATAGACATTTATTCCAAACCTATGGACTTTTAATCAAAACCTTAAGACTTTTATTCAAACCCTGTGACCTTTATTCAAAACGTAGACCTTTACTCAAAACCTATAGACCTTTATTCCAAACCTATGGAATTTTATTCAAACCTAAAGACTTTTATTCAAACCCTTGGACATTTATTCAAAGTATAAGTACCTATCTTTAAAAATATGTACATTATTCAAAATATGAGAACTTTTATTCATAGCCTCAACATTTCATTCAAATTTATAGGTGTTTTTATTCGAGCTGTAAGTATCGATATTCAAGCTTATTTTTTCTATTTTAATTTGATTTATCTTTAATTTTCTCTAAATGAGGTTTTATTTTGAGTTTATATTTCAATTTTTCTTTAAATATTTTCGTCTCTAATTCTAAAGATTGATTCTTTCTCTGGACTGGGATTAAAGTTTTTGAGACATATCTCCTGCTCCGCAGTTTGCATGGCCATATTTGATCGTTAGGTGAGAATTGGCCGAATTAGAAACTGTCCACGAAAACTGTTAACATTGGTTTCTCCAGTTTTTAAGTTGGTCTGGCTATCTGGCTACGTATACCTGTATATATGTATATATCGCACGAACAGGCCCCCTTCGATGGAGTTAGTGGGGTGGAGATTTAGACATTTACTCCCTAATGTGTCAGGAAGAAAAACTTCTTTATTACCCATAGAATAGAAGTTCAATTTACAATGTAAGTTTATACTAAATTGGTACCTATTTTTTTCCTTGTTTTTTCTCAATTAATCATTCGTTGTACTGTTTGCATCAAGGGGTCGATTCCATCTGGTTTGCAGGTAGTGGGTTCATGTCTGCTATGATAATGAAAGAAGATGTATTTGGCAGGTCTGATTAGTTAATCAATATAAACCATCACGGTACGAACGTATTTTGGCAGCATGCCTTGCTGGGGATGATCAATTAGAAATTTGGAAAAAAGGATGATCAAGCAATAACTTGCTTTTCTCACCTTTTGTTGGGGAATGATCTCTGAAAAGTTCGAATAAAAAAGACAAAATAAAAGCAAGCGGGGAAGTTAAATTCTGCGTGAATTTATATTATAATTCGAACCCAGCCTTAAAACCTATTTTAGGGGTGAATTTGAATGTTTAAATTCTCAGTTCTCTGACTGCACTGTATACGTGATGCAAAGATAGATAAATAGATTGAGAGCTATCCAGTCAGTAGGAATCACTTAAAAACTGGAGAAACTTATGCTGAATATGTTGGCATTCTTGGTTGACAGTTTCCAACGAGGCAATTTTTCAAATTTGTGATAATATACATAGCTAACTACTTTTTTTACTATGAAAGCAAGGAGGCTTTTATTTTCTCAAAGTATCATTCTTGAATGAAAGCGCTTATATATTTGAATGGAAGTCCTTGGGCTATCAATACAAGAGCTTCTGGATATTGGGTGTATTCAGAAGTTCTAAGCACTCCTTTTTTTAACAAATCCACTTTGAATGAACGGTTGAAAACTGTTTTTTGTTTTTTTTTTGCTGAAAACTATTACACACTGTCCATAAATGCATGCTAAGTTGATACAGACGTGAAGAGCATTTTTGACAAAAGTTTTGATTTCCTGTTCTTCCTCTTCTAATTCTCTCTCTCTCTCTCTCTGTTTTCTTTCTTTCTTTTTCTTTCTTGCCTTGTTTTGCGTCTTTGTCTTTCTTCTTCTTCTTCTTCTTCTTCTTCTTCTTCTTCTTCTTCTTCTTCTTCTTCTTCAGTTTATTTTTTCTTTAATCTCTTTTTGCTTTTTTATACATCATTTTCTTTCTCTTCTTTAACTTTCTGTTGTCTCCTTTTTTTTCTGGTTCTTCTTATTCATATTCTTGTTTTTCTTTTTTTTTTACTTTATTTTTCTTCTTCGTTTCCTTTTTGCTTCCTTTCACATCATCTTCTTCCTCTTCTATAAGTTTCTATTTCCCTTTTCTTTTTCTTCTTGTTCTTTTTGTTGTTATTGTTGTTGTTCTTCTTCTTCTTTTTTTTTCTTCTTCTTCTTCTTCTTCTTCTTCTTCTTCTTCTTCTTCTTCTTCTTCTTCTTCTTCTTCTTCTTCTTCTTCTTCTTTCATATTCTAGTTTCTTATCCTCCCCTTTTTTTACTCTATACTTCAACATTTTCTCCTTCCTATTCCCGGAGAAACGATCAAAAAGACATAATTCACAACTTTTTGTACATAAAAATACTTCAAGATAATAAATCAATAACACTTGACGACACAAATAAAATCGAATTTCCTGCTCACGTTACAAGAATATTCAGTGTCAACCATAGAGGACAATCACAGAAACAGCCTTTTATCAAGAAGTCAATCCTGATTCCGATGATAAAACAAGCTAGGTCAGCCGCTCAGAGAAGAGGATGACAGTGTCACTTCACGGCTCAGCGCAGTGATTGAATTGATAGGTTATGATTTGTGGCTTGAGCTCGTTAAGAAACTTTACAAAATAACACATGGCAAACCCTGGGATACATTCTGTGAGAACTCAGCAAAGGCCTCCTTGAGAGGAAACGATGAACAGTCCTGGTTGCTGCATGGTCGAACTCCACTCTTACTCTTCCAACTACGTACTAACTGAAGATTGGCTCAGTTGGTAAGTGAGTCGACAAACAAGTTCAAAACACAATAAGGAACTGTCCATTTTATCCATCGGTTTGGTTTAACGTGACACTGTAGACTAACCGTGAAAAGTTCACGCCCTTAAAATAGTTGAGGATTATTCCTGTTCTTGCAAAAGGGGGAAATAAAGTCAACTCCTTTTTTGACTGGAGTTTGACAATAGATACCTTTGTTAGAAATACAAATACAATTCTGAAATTGATAGCCATGGGTTTAAACCACATTTTTTTCACGCTGAGAAAGCAGAACCCATGATTATTGATATTTACTAAGCTCAACTGAGTCTCCAAGGCTAAAATCATGGGACACTCGATGAGATTCGAATTCACAACACCAGTAATAGTCTGCTAGACCACGTTTTTCAAAACTACATCATGGCGAGGCACTCGGTAATAAATAAGTTTGGCATAGTCTGGTACAAGGCCACGAGTGTAAGGCACACGGTGAAAATCAAATTCAATTAAGTAGTAATAGTCTGTTATACTAGGTTGTGTAGAAAAACACGTGTTCGTACATCGGATAAAGGAAAATGAACTATTGATTTTAGCGATGATTAGTTGTGGGGTCAGTCGGCCTATCGTGGTCTCCCTTTCGAAGAGTTTTGACTCATTTACCTAACTAGCATAGAGCTTTAAAGAAGACTTTTTTTCTCGCTGGTTAACTCTTCAAATAATTTCATTGTACGAACCATCGTGCACATGAGAGAATCATGCCGAACCTCACACGGAGAGATCACAAGACAGTACAGTATATAAGGAAGAAAACAGGTGTTCGTGACATCATAGAAACTATCAAAGAACTCAAATGGCAATGGGCAGGCCATGTTGCAAGAATGAAAGACAACCGATGGACATCACGTCTCACAACATGGATGCCCAGAGATCACATAAGAAACCGAGGCCGACAGAACACAAGATGGAGAGATGAACTGGATAGATTCAGGAAATACTGGCTCCGCGATGCCCATGATAGGGAATTGTGGCGAATCCTGGGGAAGATCTATGTCCAGCGACGGACGTTAAAAGACTGATGATGATGACGATGATGATGATGATGATGATGATGATGGACTCTTCAAATTGGAATTTTGAGCAACAGCGTCTGCGGGAAGAAAGTTGGAATTGTTGTAGGCAGCAGTTGGAGAAAAAACACAGGAAGCGAGCACATCACTCACCAGCCGTCGGCAGGAGTGATAAATCTAGCTATCTGACTGCATGCAAACCAACTTTTGATATCATCTTTTAGAATACTGGTTGGTTAGAAAAAACAAACTGATTTTCTACCAACCTATTCAAAGGGAGAATTCGACAGAATATTTTAAGATCACAGTCCTGAACTTCTTTGATGATTTTTTCTCGCTTGCAAATGAGCTGTTTTGGTTTTTACTGAGTTACAAGAATAAAAGAACTGCCCAAAGTTCTTTGCTTTGAACGGTCTTGATCATTTTTAAGAATGATCTCCAAGTCCCACGATGATATTACAAGTGATGTCTTATGTTAATAATGAAGACTTACACTCATGGGCGTCTGCTGACAATTTTCTAGTGGATGGTGGGTGGCAAAAGATACATTGGGCAAAATATATATTTGGAATATATCTTAGCAGCAATACCGAATGATACAATCTTTTTATATGTAAAAGGTTGAGATTACATAAAACAATTATACAGTACCATTATCCAGTATTGACTTTGAGATTCCGACCTTCAAACTCCTTCACCCTAGGCGAGAAAGCTTGATCGGGGGCGGGTGCAGGGGTTCCCTCCTCCAAGCGTGGGCACATGCTTACAGTTAGAAAGAATTTTTAAATAGGATTGAGTAATCCAAAGCAACATTGTTTCTTTTCTCAGGGATTGATTTTTTTTTTTCGACATTGTTTCCCATGAAAGTGCTCAATACAAAAACGTTTAGTCAGAGTAGAGCTTTGAATATAATGAAATAACAGATTTGCTGCACAGGTATGTTTGTGTTTCTGCCTTTCAGGTTTCTTCAGGCGAATACTTCGTATTTTTCCGGATCCCTATTAGAAAACGTTATTGGGAAGTATGAAAGTCCAACCTTATTATATTTCCTTGTTTTGTTTGTTTGAACAGAAAAAGACTTTTCGCCCGATATATCCGATTAGATCGCCAATGAGACGTTTTAGCGTGCTTGGGTTTGAATAAAAACCGTGTATTTGATTGTTTGTATAAAAAAGATTCTGCATCAAGTCACTTTGGTTAGTTTCTGATTCACACAGTTAAGACGTGTCTTGCGCACTTGGCTCTTATTTTCCAAAGTTGAACAATAAAGTTTTATGAAGTATTTTGATTCGTGAAATTCGCCACCTGGCTGTCTGTGAGGTTTCTGAAGAGGTAAGAATCTGTATAAGTTCGTGCAAAATGATTTTTAAAAAGCGTTGTATATTCATCTGTCAGTAGAAGCAATATAAACTTTCACACATTAACGCAGTTAACGCTGAAACGTGTCGCTGTTGTTTTTTTATACAAAAGCCAAGGTCACTAGTAAATATCATTTCAGTCACAGTACGTTAAAAAGTTTCAAAAGTTTTCTTTCTCCATGGATAGACCTTGTATATATATCGTTTTTTTTTTTCGCTAATAGACAGGAATTATCATTTTCTAAAACTTTAGTGATCATACCTCAGCATCCTAAATTCTATGAGTGTCAATATGTGACTTAAATCGACTAGATATTTCGCCAGCCATTCTGAGAGTAAGGCATTTCTTGCGAGATATCTCGTCAGCGGATTATCACCCATTTCCTCCCCTCGCATAGTGAAAAATCATGTCGTCATAAACGCATATGTACGAAATCTTTGTATAGTAGGAGGGTCATCAACATACCAAGTTTTTTTCGGATGATTTGAACTATTAATTTTTTCCCCATCTCCGATGGACTTACGAATCAGCCAAGACGTCTTGTCTACATCAACGATAAAAAAAAGGTTCATATTATCCGAAAAAAAAAAGTTGGTATGCAAAATATATTCATGAAATATGACCAACAAATCATAATTTGTAATCACAGGAGATAAAACCACGGGATAGTCATGTTTCAGTATCTGACAAAGAGAGACAGAGACAGAGACAGCGAGACACAGAGAGTGAGAGAGAGAGAGAGGGAGAGAGAGAGAGAGAGAGAGAGAGAACATCAATACGGACAAGTATTAGAGACTGTCAACCAAAACTGTCAACAGGTTTCTTCAGTTTTCAAGTTGGGTTGGCTGATCGACTCTCGGGATATATATATATTATAGGAATTGAGCACTCTGGTGGACGGTAAGAGAAGGAACTCATTCAATGTTCACCCTTTTTTTCCATTTTCATTACTGATCAACCCCAACACAGCTTGCTACGAAAAGATATCGATCACGTGACAGTTTCTGTTGAGGGACTAACCAGACCTGTCTGAATTGCATGTGAAAAGATTGATGGTGCTACAATGACAAGAAATGATGGATAGAAGCGTAGGTGTTAAATTGCCGGAATTGATTATAATGATATATTTGGTGCCATGTAACATAAGCTATTCTGGATCAGGATTCGGTTAGGATACGGTAGCAGATGGATAAATGTTCATCTTGCCGTGACGACGCCGTTCAGGTTATTTGGCTCCCGAAGAGGGATGTACAGGTTCATCTGTCTGGGATAGTCAGATTACATTTTTTTTTTATATTATCGGTTGCCTTCTTCGTGATGTCGATTTTCTCAGGTAAGCGAATTGATTCAGAACGCAGAATTTCTCAGTAGGATATTGATGTTGCTGTAAAGCTTGGAAACCACAGGATACCCCCAAACAAATCCTTCAACATTGGAAAACTGATGCCAAAAATATTTTTTGTAGAGATGTACTCAGGTTTTGACGGCAACGTGTTTATATTTTTGGCAACAGAGTTTCAATATTGTAGCGTTTTTTCATAAATGATACTTGATGATATTCGTTTTGATAGAATGTTTCACCTAAAATGATAAAATTCTGCTATGTTTGTTCTAGAAGAAAATTAATCTTCTATTAAAAAGTGGTAGGGGTGAACTCATTTATGAACGATACTGTATCGTACATCTGAACACGTTTAAAAAGATGCTATTTGAGCAATTTTCCACTAAGTTTAACTAAGAATAACAGAATGCCAAATCATAATCATCATTAGTTTTTTAACGTCCGTCGGTGGACATAGACCTTCTCCGGAATTTGCCACATTTCCCTATAATGAGTGCCGCAGAGCCAGTATTTTCTGAATTTGTCTAGTTCATCTCTCCATCTTGTATTATGTTGGCCTTGGTGTCGCATGTGATCTCTGGTGATCCATGTCGTGAGTCGTAATGTCCATTGATTGTCTAATGGCGGAAATCAAAGGTCGAGAAATCGTGCAGCATTAATCTTTAATGTGAAAAGGTTTACTTACGTTGAAAATGGACATTCGAAATCCTTGCTTTCATCAGTAGCGTAATCCCGGCTAGAAGTGGTGATCGGCGTAGCGTAAAGGCGCAGAAAATTAAATCGGAGACATGAGTTCAAACTCAGGTTGGGACTGTGTTTGTACACTTTGCCCGTAATGCCTATCTGAAAGGCATGAAGCTATCCCCCCACTTCAGCTATGGGTAATACAACGGGACAGATTCAGCTCTCTAGCCTTTATGAACAAACAGTATAGAACAACAACAACCAGGGAGTGGGGGCCCCTTCAGGGCGATTTGACGCCCCATTTGACGTCTTTTTGGTAGCTCCTGCTGTCAAACTGATTCCTGACTATCGTTTCCTACTTTCCTTCTAACTACATCAACGAAATCAAGAAAGGTATTCTTACGACCAGGATATCCATATACTTTGCCCAGGCATATGCCCTGGAGGTAGTCAGACGGAAGCCATTCAATTCAATCGAGGTGGCCAGTAGTTTCCCCCCGGAAGATTCCACACACTATTAAACTCAGATAACATGTCATTCAAAAAGGCAGTTTTAAAATGAATTAATCGTTAACAGCTACTAAGAACTTAGTAAATAGTTTTACAAATAAGTATTACGTACTTTTGATTGTATTACTATTAACCGAAATCTTCATAGATTGAGACCATATCGAAATAATCATTGCAGAAAAATCTACAGTCTGCCGCACTTCCCTGAACATCTCTTATCAATTCCTTGTTTGGCTCCAATGTTGTACAAAGATTATGTTTTTGCAACTGCTAAGAAAAAAATCCTCTCCGGTTGCTACTCTACAGATATAAGTAATTGAACACTTGAGAAACTGAGTTGAATTGAAAAACATAAATTTTATTAAATTTCGTTACAAAATCAAAACAATTATGTCTAGGAAAAATGATTTTTTCTTGTTTTCTTATAGCCTACTCCCCCAATAGCTTTGTAGTTATAGGTTCAATTTTCAATCCCTCACTTTAGGCCCGACAGCTTTCACCCTTATTTTTTTTTTTTCAAATTCAAACTCTTTTAATTGAGATCGTTGCCCGACACAGGCGAGTGAAGGACTTTATTCAATGATCACCTTTTTCCATTCTTATAATTGATTACCCCAACGCAGCTTTCTGCCAAAAATGTCGATCATGCGACGGTTTCTATTAAGTGACCAAGCAGACCTGCCTTTTAATCTTAATCTTTTAGTTGATCTGTGTGATTCAAACTCACGTCTTTTCTTTACCTAGGTAAGCCTGGTCCTCACTGCCGTTGATCGATGACTTGAATCAAGTTGAGATAAAAAGCAACTGAAAATTTAGATAAAAGAGAATAGTTGTCCAAAATCAATAATAATAGTTTACAATACTTCATCTAATGAAAACGAATAATAAAAGATAATTTCAACGGGTCTTGTTAGTCACTCATACCGTTGCAGCGTACTATGTTGAGGGAGATCAAATAGAAAATTGGGAAAAGGTTGAATTAGTGACTTCTCTCACCTTTTGTTGGGCAGTGATCACTAACATATCTGGATTTTTATATTTTTTTACTGTTGGACTCAAACTTGCATTGCAAATTGAACCCCCACTAAAAACCTATAAGGGATGAAAAAAAAACGAACAAAAACAACGCTTTCCTCGACAGAATGAGGAGTAAATGTCTGAATTTTTAGCCCTCTAACTCTGTGTTCATTTGTCTTACATACCTACATAGCCAGCCTGCCAGATCCACTTTGAAAGTGAAGAAACCTGTGTTGACATTTTTGATTGATGGTTTTTAATTATTTCCGTTGACCTTAAAGTTTTGTGCCAATCACCGAAACAATGCTTGAGTTCTGAGGAAGTGACTATAATCGGCACACCCTGGAAAAAACCACAAATTCTTTACCAGTTATTCTGAGCAATTCAATTGTTCTTGTACCAATCTTTTGTCAAACTCCAGTTCAAGTTGATTTAGTTTTCCTCCAGTAACAAGAAGAAGAACAAGAACAAGATTAAGAACGAGAACAATCTTCACCTAATTCAGAGGAATAAAATTTTCAGTTTTTCTAATAAGCCACGTCAAACCAAACTGATATGTAAAATCAGCATTTCCCCACAGTGATTTGTAATCACGATTGTTTGATCTGTAAGCAGCTAACTTAACAACGAAGCTGAAATGGCAAGTCTTACATTTTTACGAATTTATTTATAAATACATAAGTTACAGTAATCATCTTCAGTCGAAATAGAAGTTGGAGCAGAGTTCGACCCTGCGGTTGCCAGAAATGCTTTGAACTCGCTCGGAGTTGAACTGAACTGAAAACAGGATACTTTCCAAGAAAAAAAAACTTATATATATATATATATATATATATATATATATATATATATATATATATATATATATATATATATATATATATATATATATATATCACAACTTTTTATAGAATTTCAAGTGTGAGAAATCTACTGATGATAGAACTTGCCACACATTTGTGATGGTCTGCTAAACACGCCCACGCGTATATTCATACACATATAATATCGAAATAAAAAATACTTCTTTATTTTAAAATGATGTCGATAAAGAATCTAAATACCAGTAATAATATTCGTTATAGAAATCTTTTAATTACTTCATTAAGATTATTGTATAATAATCCTTATTCTTTATTGTAAGATTCTATCTAATAGTAATGTAAAGTTAACATTTACTTATTTGATCTATTTGATATGTTTAAGCTTTGATCTAATTCAAAAATTGAAAATTAAGACAACATGCTATTAACTTCTATAAGCAATTATTTCTTTATTTTAAAAATCAGAGAATCACGCCATGGGAATGACGAAATAACATTTTTTCAAAATGAATTAAAAACGTTGAACAACTTTAGAATAATTTTGTGATTTTCTTGACGACGTTGGCTCCTTCTTCTATTCATGAGCGAAATCCAAGAGATAAAATTTATTTCGGCTAATTTTAAGAATAGTCCTATTGGTAACATTATAAGTGATTGGATTAAAACTAATCTAAATGGTTGAATGCATGTGTGCGTATATATATATATATATATATATATATATATATATATATATATATATATATATATATATATATATATATATATTGTGTCATCCACAGACAGCTGTCTCGATGTATGACATCTCTTCTGTGTGAAAATAGACTTTATCCCATCCAGTACCGCGAGGCAGATTTGAAACTCTCACATTGGACCCATATCCTACGGAACTGGATGGTCAGTAAGACTGAATTTAAGCGATATATTCATTTATGCAGAAACTCCTCATCCACCAAAGTACTCTATTCCAATAATTATATATACATATTATATGTATATATATATATATTGTGTCATCTACAGACAGCTGTTTCGATGCATTACATCTCTTCAGTGTAGCTATAGACATTCCATTAACCTATCCAGCACCGCGAGGTAGGGTTGAAACCTTCTCTTCAGATCCGGAGACCGATATCATACCTCTGAGCTACGGAACTGGACAGTCAGAAAGGTTGAATTTAAGTGATATATTCATTTACTCATAAATCCCTCATTCACCAGAGTGCTGTATTCCTATAGAAGAGCATAGTATAAACTTACAGTGGATGAGTTACCTCACTTAAAGAGTGCTCAACCCTGAATGGAATATAGTAGAATCTGGATTTGCTGCACAAATTTGCTCATGTTTCTGCCCTCTCCGGGACTCAGCAGGCGAATCCTGTATGTATCGAGCACTCTATGAAATAAATCCATTACATATTAGAAGTGGCTCTATATTATTGATATATTATCATATTTTGTTATACTGCTAGCCTGATCTGTACCACATGTACTATATATATATATATATATATATATATATATATATATATATATATATATATATATGAATGCGAATTACTCCATATATATTCATTACTCAATAATATATATCAAAAAAATACATTTGCACACGTACACGCATAAACACACTCACATACACACACACACACATATATATATATATATGTACGCACATACGCAAATATGTAAGTGCTTGCACACTCAAAAAGTATACACAAGCGTTTGCACACATACAATTGCTTATACATACGCAAAAATATAAGGAATGTGACCTTAGACGTGGGTAAATCAATAGGTCCGTAGCTTAATTATGAGAAAGCATTTTACTGAACAAATATTTCCCAAGACATTGGACCGGTGGGATAGGAAGTTTTAGACAGAGTTTAGAATAGTCGTGGTCGTCATGGAAGGAGTGGGAAAGACCTTTGTCCAGCAGGGAAAATATAATAGCTGATGATGGTGATGATGAGTTATACCGAAGAGACCTATTGTATAAATTCCCAATGGGGTCTATTCTAGGCTATAAACTAAGGAAAAATTGATTGATTTGTCGAGGATTGTTTTGTATCAAACGCTGTGAAACATTTTGTTCTAGTGATCATGTTTCTTACGGAGATAACACACAGATGAAGCACAAGACAGACCCGTAAACTGAGAACCATGCAACGTGCACATGAAAGAATAATGCTGGGCCTCACATGGAGAGACCACAAAACAGCACAGTACATCCGAGAAAAGACAAAAGTTAGAGACATCATAGAATCCATAAAAAATCTCAAATGGCGATGGGCTGACCATGTTCCAAGATTGGCAGACAATCGATGGACATCACGACTCACAACATGGATTGCCCGAGACCACATGCGCAACGGAGGCCGGCAAAATGTTAGATGGAGAGACGAGCTAGACAAGTTCAGGAAGTACTGGCTCCGTGACGCCCACGATAGAGAAGTGTGGCAAATCCTGGGGAAGGTCTATGTCCACCGACGGTCGCTAAAAGACTGATCATGATGAAGATGATGATGATGAGAAGCCCAAAAACAAAATGGTGGTTGAAGGCAGAAAATCAAAACAAGCCGTTATTTTCCCAGCAATGAATGAATAAACAACAAGAGATGAATAAATAAAGAACAAATTGAGTTTGATGTGTGCCTTGGAGCGAATCTAACCTCCACCCACGCACAAAAAAACAACACATTTTATGGTAGGCTGGTTGGGTAACCAATCCGTCGGGACACCCTGGGAATGAATGAAATGGAATGACATTGTATTATTTTTGCTGATTTTATGACGGAATCGAGGGCGTGGCAGAAACGCTCAAGTCCCTTGGCTTGTCCGTTACAGTGGCGACTCACCAAGCCATTCGACCGCAGTCTCCACCTCCGGGTTGAAAATAAAATAAATAAAATAATATATTATGAGAGGAAGTCAGCTGTGTTCGTCGAGGTAAGAATGTTTTTACAACTTTCTGTCTGTCACGATATACATAGGTGTGAATATTGAATTTCCAGCCTTCGACGTTAAGCGTTTTCTTTGCACCGACCCGTTATAGGAGCTGCGTAAAACGTCTTCCCCTCTCTCTCCTCAAACAAAGTCTCCTATAACTCAAACCACCCCAACCTTCAATTACTCAGCCTTACATACCATCGTAACAATCTCTTTGATCTGGGAACGCTCAAGAATGTCCCTTATGAATTTATGGTAAATGCTTTTTTTAAGATTTACACCATTTCCACTGGAAGGCTATCATCATCATCATCATCATCATCATCAGTCTTTTAGCGTCCGTCGTTGAAAATAGACCTTCCCAGTGATTTACCAGACCTCTCTATCATGGGCGTTGCGGAGCCAATATTTTCTGAACCTGTCCAGTTCATCTCGCCATCTGATATTTTGCCGGCTTTGGTTCCGCATGTGATCTCTTGAGATGTCTATTGGTTGTCTGCCATTCTTGCAACATGATCAGCCCATTGCCATTTGAATTTCCTGATGGTTTCTATGATGTCTTAGGCTCCTCTTTTTTTCAACCTATACTCTGCTGTCTTGCAGTATCTCCATGTGATATTGAGCATGATTCTCTCATATGCACGTTGCATTGTTCTCAGTGCGTAGTTCTATCTCTTAGTTAGGTTCCATGTTTCAGCTCCATGAGTGACTATTGGGAGGATAAAAAACAAGAGAGAGAAAACGATTACCCAAATATGTGCGAATATTGAGTTACTTCCTTTGAAATTTAAATTTAGTCAATTCAAACTATTTCTCATACATATGGGACATTTTTGGATGTTCCCAGACCAAAAAGATAGTTATGGTGGTACTTATTTCAATAAGGATATCTCTCGATCAAAAACAAATTCTTTAGTCATCACCTAATTTGATCATTCCTTCTATTGCCCATTTCCGACCCTTCTACCAAATTTCGTTGAAATTCATGAAGAACTACTGGAGATATTTTGTTGATGTGATGCGAAATTGCCAGATCGGAGAAATTTCAGACTTCTTTTTAGAAAAAATAATTAAGCTCGTTGTTTTAATTTGATCAAACGTTTATTCAATCAAAACAAATATATAACATTATTATCGTTTGACAATGAAAAGTTTACGTATTCAATGTTTAGCCAATATCTTTTTACGGAAAATTGAATAGAATAAGGTAATTTTGCTGATTCAGCGTCACATACAGACGGTCAAACGTACGGCTGGACAGGCAGACGCAAGGAAGGACAGAACGGCGGACACGAGAACCTACATATACCTTTCCAAATTCGTCAGCAGAGATAAATCAAACTAAGTACATAAACATGGGTTCTACACCTTCTTATTCGTGTGACATGTTCCTTGAGGACATGGGTGATCACAGCTCTCCATAGCTTCCTTTCCTTTGTGGCTCTCTACGCACTTTGATGTGCAAATTTTGTGGTTTCCCGTGTATTTCAATTTCTGTGTATAAGGGGCCCACCGAATTTGAAGTGCCCTAACCCCCCCCCCCCGGTCTAAATCTGATCCCAAAAGAGACAGACACGGAAAGCCCAGTGTTGCCAAATCCAACTTGTCTTTTCGGCTAAAATTGCTTAAAAGTAGCTAGAGTCGGCCAAATATTTTCGGCTAATTTCAATGCAAGGAATGGCTGAAATGTTGTATACTCATTTAAAGCCCACTTATCAAATAAAATGACCATATCAATAAAAATTGTTCGTAAACTTTTATCAAATTTTCTAGATTTGTTGGAGAAATGTTAGTATTTGATTCAAAAAATATTTTCAAAGCAAAATTTTCGGTTAAAATTGGGTTTTTCAATCTTCTATCATGGAAAGAATAGTTCTCCCGCGTAGCTTGATTCGCTGTGGCTGATTCTGACCTTCGTTTCTTCCTGGATTCGTTTGTTTTCCAGAAAAAGTAACTTTGATAGTGAGAGCGGGTGAATTGGCTCTAAAGTGAGTAACCCTTACTTTGAGCTAAATGCTTCAAAATTTGCCAAAATCAGCTCACTTTGTTCCACTTACAGCTAACTTGATGAGCTAAAAATATCAAATATATATTTTTTGAGCTAGCTATGAAATGATATTAAATCGGCTAATTATTTATTGAAAATGGCCATCGCAGATTTTTATCAATTGGGAAGAGCTAGATCTAGCTGGAAAATGGCTGACTTGGCATCACTGAGAAAGCCGAAGGAAGGGAGTAAAAAACAAGAAGCAATTTAATTATCGTTGCTCTGTGTGAATAGGTGAGTGGTCAAAAAGTGGCGCCACCTTTTCCTTTCCCATTTCACCTAACAAGTGAAGTGATTATTAAACAAAGGTTCCCGTTAACAAGACACCGTTTATCGTCTGTTTTGTGGGCTGGACTTTACGTTAAAAAAAGAGACAGTTGCCATTGTTCGATAACAATCGTTGAGTGACGGGATACACTACGAACGTCTTGGCTCAGACCTCCTTTTCTTGCCACGTTTTTTTTTTTTTTTCGTCTTTCTCTCTCCTGTCATTATCTCTAGGACACGATGTACCCATCAAATCTGTTAAATATTGTTTGCTATGAAACCATCCGGGCGGACAGGAAATCTTAATAATCTTCCGTGGTATTTACTAAACTTGGTTTGGTACAAGTCAGATCTAAATAGAAAAATTGTGTAATGTCAATCATCCAAGTTTGGGGCGGGGGGGTCACTCCCTAATTTGAAGACTTTCATTCGTAGTTCTGGCCTTTAGTTCGGTTCGAACGCTGATGTATAGCACTGCTAGAACAAACATAACTATCCCAGCCACGAAGTGGTGGCGTCAGTGTTTCGTATCACCCCGGGCAGGGTTCGACCAGGAAACTATGCAGGCCAGAGCAACGGCCGCCCATGCCAAGTCTTCAGATATCACAAGTTTCTCTCCATTTCGAGATTTTCGAGGTTTTTGCGTCAAGTCGAGGCGACAAGCACCTGGTGGCGTCACCACTTCATCATACGCTATTTAACCCATAGCTTAGGCGAGGAGTCAAATTCATACCTTTTCCAAGGGCATTAGTGCTACTCAAAGTCTTTGTTGGAGTTCAAGCTTGGCTCTCTTTGTCCATTTTCTGCGTATCTAAACTGATCAGCTACCGGACACTTATGATTAATTAATTTGCTATACTAATCTTCAACACCGACGAAATTATAACTAAATTCAACTTGAGTAATAAAGATATATTGGTAAACATAGATGTTAGTATTTCTATTTTTCTAAATTCAATTAGTAAAAGTAATTTAAACATTTTACGTACTCTATCATAACTTATTACGGTAATAATTCCCAGAGAATTAATTTTGTGAACCCGGGCAACACTCGGGTGAAGCTGTTTGGAGCCTTGTAGCAACCCTCTTAAAATGGCATCGGCCGGGCAGAATTAACAATCATGGTAACGTTTGTAACTTGGGTTGATTTATCCTGCTAGATCCTGCCTGCCATGAAAATCTGCAATCGAAATCCTTGATTTTACCTGAGTTCGATCGCCAATTACTGACGCCAGAGGGAGATACTCAACCATCTCAGTCAGTGTCAATCAGGCAGAAATAACAATCTCTGTAACGTTAGCAATTTTTGCAAAGTTTTTTTTTTCTGTCAGGTCTCGCTCGGAATGAACATTACCAATCGAAGTATTAGCAACCACCTTTATTCGAACAGCAATCTTTGGCAATGGTAAGAAATACACAGCCAGTGTTTTGACCAAAATAAAGTAAAATTTTCACTTTCTCGCTAACAATTCTTATATTCTATACATGCACATACAAGGAATAGCTGATTAGACTTCGAAGACACTTCTAAGATCTCCATAACATTGGGGAAAAGATGGTGCCGGAATATTTGCATCAGTCTCAGACATGGGATACCCTTTCAGAGCAGCGGCTTTCGTGGCATATTTCTCACCACCAAGAGGGAAATTTGACAAATATCGTATTAATATAAATTACACCAAAATGAAACTATTCTTAAAAGAAAATTCATACAGAAGAAAAATTTATACAGAAAAAAAAATTTTAGTGTGAAACTTGATGTTTGGGCATCTGGCATTTTGATAAAAAGATATTATGCTTGGATGATCATGAAATTAAGCATACCATACAGAAAGTCATGAAAGGCCATATGCAGCCCCCAGACCGCAGGTTGCCCATGTCTGGTTTAGATGTTATGTCGTTACTGTCCACAGTTCTAGGTTAGCATACTTGCACGTAGCGAACTAACTACTACAAGAGTTTATTACCAGCCATTCTGTGTGGTTGACAACATTGTGTTTACTATAGGTGTAAAAACCTCCATCACAATAAACTTATGCGCGTGTGGGCCTCCCCCACATTAAAACCGACCTTGTGTCACCTTCTTTCGTCATGGGGGGAGGTAGTTAAATAACGGCTGGACCTTTTGTTTGTACAACGTGTGTGGTACTTGTAAACTTCTCTCGATTTTGTTCTAACGATGTCAGTTGTCTGGTAGCTAACACATACACTTTGTTGGCAGTCTCATGAAAGTTGTGCTGACATATTTTCGGGTGAATAGAGACATAAACCAGAATTAACAGCACAGAATTTTAAGGCTCGAGTTTTACGCCGAGTCGGTTTATCCACTGGTTTTTACACTGACTATTGTATTTAACCCTGTATAATCAGGTACCATGAATAATCCGCAGTCCTATTTGAGCTTCGATTCCGAATGAAAAATTTATTATCCTATGTATATAATCATGTATACAAATATGAATAACAATTGTTTCTGTAGAAGCACGCACCTGGATTTTTAGCTGAAAATCTTTTGGAAAAAAGCGCTTTATTCAAGGTAAAATACGGTATTGGGCACCTCTTTGTGGGTTTAGGTTTAGTGAGCTTAGGTAGACTGTGGCTGTTGAGGTTGATCATCACTGAGTGCCTCCCAATTGTAGCCCTGTAGTAAAAGCCAACACGATCTCCTTTCGTGATGATTTGTTTTACAGGTTAAATCATGCCTTCAACGGTAGAAGACTGCAGAATGACCTTGCTGAAACGCTGGGAGAAAAAACGAATACCCACCCACGTAGATGGACATAACCTCAAAAAGTATCCAAAATCATTTGTTTAGTTTGCCTATAAAAGCAAGAAAAACTTGGCGGATTAAAGAAAAAGATCGATCAGTCATCAAATAGAGCCAGCCAGGGCTGCTATTTTTGGTGTGTTCATACCTAATTGGTACTTTTGACTTCATTTGATACGATTGGCAATACTCTTTCAAATATATATTTTATATATATATAGCTGTATTGCTAACAGTCGTGTGAAATATCAAATATTGTCCATCTCGTTTCACTTTGCGCAAGGCTCTTATAAACTTCATTAAGTGGATCCCGTCTATAAAACAGTCCAAGATTAAAGAAATCGTAATTCAAATGAAAATACAACTGAAAATGAAGCTTTTAAGAAAAAATTATTTCACTCAAGTTTGATCAGTTTCTTTCAGGTCATTAGAATTTAACCCGCCTTTTCTTTATTGTATTTTTTTTAGTTAGTCGATTGTGAGTATAAGAATATAAGTTTGGAATTGAGCATAACATTACAGAAAATCAACTGACTTGAATATAGCCCGAGACTAATATTTTACCATAACATTGTCATTAGAGATCTTATGGATACGCAGTTTATAGCACTTGGTCAGCTTTTACCAGAACATGAATATACTTAACCTTTACCATATCATTAATTGTTTTAAGATAGTAAAAGTGATATTCTGATCAGTGATGACGAGTTCACCTGAAAAAAGGTTTTGAAATAGATATCATCCAATACTTACCGTATTCTTTCTACATAGCATTTCATACAAAACCATGTAAATAAATCAAGTTAGAACAATGGACATTATAGTTCGCTGATATGTATTGAATTTATTGTGGTGCTGTATTCATAGAGCCAAAATTATTGGCTATTTATTTACTAAACTGAGTATGAGTCGAACTGCTAATTTTGGGTAATTCATGTTTTAAAAAAGTTTGGTCTTGAGAAAAATTGTGGTATTTGGTACTTTTATATACGATTCGGTACGTTATAGCTAAAGCATTTGGTACGTTTGCTGAAAACTCAATGACGGTCTTGGAGTCAAATAAATCACTTATAGTTCGATTTTCCCCAAGTTGTTTTTGTACCTAGTTGATCTTTGGTTCTCTGGTTCAATATTTGCATCTCTATTGGACCGTTTAATTGTCTATTATCAGAAATGATAGCCGAAAACACGACTTAATGACCAAATGATTGGAGAACCATTCACCCGAGGCAAATCAATTGTTCAGCTCGATTATTTGCACCGAGCAATTAGAAACCGTCAACCAAGACTGTCAATATCAATATAGTCAACATCAATTTACGATTCTTCAGTTTTTGAATGGGTCCGGCTGGATGGCTGATAATGCATGTATCACGCGTAAAGGCCACGACAATGGAGCTAGAGGGCTAAAATTCTAAACATTTACTCCATATAAGCCTTTTTAAAATTCATATCCCCATTCTTTCTCCCCAGAAAGGCTTTTTAGAGGATGGTTATATTTACAATATAAGTTTACACTAAATTGGCCCCTTACAGTTTGGTAGCATTCATACTAGTTTTTTTTTTGTTCTGTTTTCAATTCGGACATTTTTGTAATCGCTGCCCAACAAAAGGCGAGAGTAAAAATAACTTTTTCATTGATTCTTCTTTTTTCCCAATTCATTTTATTGATCACCCCAATACAGCATGCTGCCAAAAGACGTTGATCATGTGACAGTTTCTATTAAGTGACTAACCAGACCTGTCACCCAGATTCGGAACGCCTTTCAGCTAAATCCAGCCATAAATTGAAAAAAAAAGAATAACTTTGAAAACGAATGAAGACGAAATGAAACACGAGAAAGATTTAAGAGAGAGTCAACGAGTACATTGGGTTACAAGGCAGCGAATCACCTTCCTGTGCCACTGATTGGCAATCAGGGAGGAAGGAATTGTCAGTGGTCAGGAATCAAGCCTAGCGTTACTAATAGAATGAGTTTATCATCTGTGTAATGTAGATTCAGCACTGATTTCTGCTATAGAAATATATTGAAAATAAGGAAGACAAGCTTGGTTACTTCAGGGTCAAACTCCACTCTGAATGCCATTTCCACTCTTTCAGCCACTAAGATCAATTATCAAAAAAAAAAATATATATATATATATATTCTCCTAACTGAATGAAGGGAGGAGGTGTGCAAAATTTGAAGTTTCTACCATAGGCCGTTACGGCTAAGAAGAGTAAAGAAGAAATTTAAAAAATAATTATAATAGAGAGAAAAAAAGAGACAAAAGGAGATAAATTATAATTGAAAGAATCTGTTTAGTGACCTCCAAATGATTGAATCTAGCGACCATAGCTTTCTATGTTCTTATTTTTCTCGCTTTAATTCTCTCTCCTTCTCGTTTTTCTCTTTCTTTCTTTCTTTTTTTCTTTTTTTCTCCCCTTCTATGTTTCTCTCTTTCTTTCGTTGATTGATGACCTAGGAATAGAATCTATCTTGCTCTTTTCCTTCCTCTCTCTATCCACCATTTTAGACTTTTCGCTTTTTAGTCTTAACCCGAAGTGTGAACTTGTTATTGTTGTTAGGTTTGGAAAATGAAGTCAACTCAGTAGGAGTGTGACAGAAGGGAATGTTAGTGGTCAGACATTAATGCTACCGTCCCAGATATAATGACAATAATGGCTTTTTGAGTTCATTGTCGAACACTTAAAATACCAACGTTGGGAAAAGACTGTGGGTAAATGGATCGCTAATACATGGTAGAAAACGTCGCGGATGCTGTTTTCTGAGATGAAATAATATTTTTAGATATGTCCACACAGTTCTATAATACGCTTTTGGTCGGTCGGTCGGTCCCAGTTTTGTTGAATAACAGAAAGAGGAATGACGTATGTAGTGTTTTATTTACCAGCAGCTATTATGTCATAAGAAATATGATGTCATCAATAAATGACGTATCAAGCGTTTGTTTTATAACGGTGATGTCAAGTATTGTTTATAATTAATAGCTAAAACTGTCTGCAAAAATAGTTTAAATCAGCTAAACGTTCCTATTTCCAGCCAACTCTATAGCTAAAAATGTTATATATACTCATTTAAAACTCACTTATCAAATGAAATAACTGTGCACTAAAACTCCGGAACAATCTATTGACAAAAATTGCAACTTTGATTTAAAATTACTAATTATTTTTTTGATAGACAAATTTTCAGATGAAACGCCCTCACTTTCCTACTCCCCTCCACCTTGCTATTACTACCAGTAGTAGTAATGCTACCACTATTTCTTTTAGAATCCCTTTGAATTCAGAAATCACAGATAGTGGACTTATCGTTGGATTTACATTCTTTTTGTTATAGTTATTACTAGTCAATTACCCATTGCTTCGCTGACGGTTACCATTACTGTACAACAACAGGCTCGGTTAGGGTCTTCCTACTGACAGACACAGTAAGGAGTGGAAGAAAGAAAAAGTTCGGTAGTTAGAAAAGAGGGGAGAGAGGAGAAGGGCTGATGGTTGCTACTGTTACTATAAGTTTTACTGTTATACGGTCACACACATCTCTGAAATATTGTTCATCGGACTTCTTTTTAAAAGCTGCCTTGTACATTCTCTTGTCTCATTTCCTTCTCTTCGCCATAGAGAATACACTCAAAGACTACAAAGATTGGTCACCTTGTAAATGTTGTGAAGAAGAAGAAGAAGAAGAAGAAGAAGAAGAAGAAGAAGAAGAAGAAGAAGAAGAAGAAGAAGAGGTCGATCAACTAAGGATGCAACACACACTTGCAGAGGCCGATGATCATATCGGTTGAAAATCGAGTAAAAAGTAAAGAGTTAAAAAAATGTGCTATAAAAAAAGAATTTCCTTCGCTACTCTGTTTCATCAATGTATTGGCCACGAGACTAATTTGACAGCATATGCTGCCTCGCCCCCTGCTTTTCCCTAGAAATAACTCAAAGGGTAAATACAATCTTAGCTGTCAAACCCACATTTGCCAGAACTCAAAAAGTTGAAAACAAACGTGATAAATGAGAAGAACCCAGAGAAATGCGAACGTTTTTCTTGATATTCTGAAATAAGGATGTCATTGGTGACATCCATCAGTTTATGGATCTATGGATCAGCTCCTGGAAAGTTTTGTTTGAAAACTCCCCAGGGCGTGGGCCATGGCAAGGTTGGCATCTGTGTCGTCGCAGGGGTTGCCAGAGGCTGAAGACAACGTCAGACGAACTTAGGTTCTCCAGCTCCTGGGTTTGAATCGAGAATTGTCATTCGCGTACACTCATCATTATCATCATCAGTCTTTTAACGTCCGTGGTTGGACATAGACTTTCCCCAGGATTTGCCACAATTCTCTATCATGGGCGTCGCAGAGCCAGTATTTCCTGAATCTGTCTAGTTCATCTCTCCATCTTATGTTCTGTCGGCCTCGGTTTCTTATGTGATCTCTGGGGATCTATGGATTAGTGTGACCAGTTTGCTTTACTTCCTTTTTTTTCTGATATAACAAACTATTTGTGCAAAGTGAATATCAACAACCTTGACAGGAGTTTGAACTCGAGTTGCCGATTCCATTGTCCACGCTGTTAACCGTTACACCATTTGCACCGCATTGAAAACACTTGATCCTCACTATCTCGATTATAAATACGGCTTTATGCAAGAGTTTGCCTTTGAGCGGATTGGTAGGCGAAACGAAAAAGTGGACAAGCAGTTCTTCCAGACATGAATGGCCTCTGTCTTGTCTCCAGAGTCAATGAAAGGGCAAGGGAACATCCCTGGGCAAAGCGTATGAAGATCTGTGAATGCCCAGTCGTCAGAATCCCCGTCTAGGCCTCGCTGGTGTAGTCCAGGGAAAAGCAGAAAAAGCTTGGTCGTAGGAGCCACTGGAAGGACGTCAAATTGGGCGTCAGACCACCTCAAGGAATCAGAATAGTCCTTCTCCTGGTTATAACCCAAAGACTAGAGTCTGATTTGCAATTTTACTCACCACTGGGGGTGGGTGAGATGTACAGATTCATGCCTTTCCATAAGATTTTAAATGAGAAGTGAACATCAACAGCCCAAACAGAGCTTGAACTCGAGTCGTCTTCTTTTCATTGTCCACAACGTTACCGCTCCGCCAATCGCATCTCCCAGTGACTGCGAAATGACGTTTGGTTTGAGTCTTGTCCGCCCATGCGCAGGTCGAGGCGGCGGGAAACCACATTTGTTACTAGGTTGACATAGACGTTTAATGTCGGGTGACAGACAATGTAATGTCAGGTGACAGACAACGTAAGCGAATGACAAGAACACTTTCGACTGATCCGAACGAAAGGTCAATCGGTGCAGACGGCTTTCTTCCCTTTCACTCCCTCCCTCTTTCACCCCTTCCCCTTCTCCCCCTCCCCCCCTCTTTGACGCCATTTTCCTCCTCTCTGCTACATGTACGGAAAAAGAAAAACAACTTAATTTTTTTAAATTTGCGATAGTGTTTCTCATCTCATCCCTATCCTGACTAAGATAGAGCTACCCCCCGGAAACCCGTCCCGTACCCGGAAAATGATACAATTTGTTTTCCCTCTGAAACTTAATTTTCCTATCAGTCCGTCGGCAATCTTTGCAATCACGAACTAGGAGCTATTCTTTAATTGGACATTTTGAATGGCTAAAAGTGGCTAGATTTTTCAAAGAAATGGCTAAGATTGGGTTGATTTCATACACAAGTAAGTGTATATGCTCTGAAACTCATACAAAGGCTCATAAAAGTATAAATGAATATAAATAAAAGAAATAGGTATAAAGAAATTGGTATAAAGAACGGTATCTTTAGATTGAGAATAACGTTATCTGAACGTTAGTTAATATCTGTTACCTGGAAATTAAATCCACCTAATTCTAGTCATTCAAATATAGCTACTTTTAGCAACTGATTAAAAAATGGCTGATTCAAAAATGGCTATTTTCCGAAAGATTGCCCGACTATTCATTGGACAAATCGATTACCTGATTATCTGATTACGTCGTTTTCTGATTAGCAGTCTGCGTTCGAGTTCTGATAAAGGTCAAGCTCAACCGTATTACATGTATCATCTCCCATCTTTGGAAAGAGGCTCACAATGAAGTATTGCAATCAGTTCGTAAATCAAATATCGGATGGAGATCAACGATTATGTTGGCTTATGCGGTGGGTAAAACTACTGTTACAGCTACTTGCATACGAAATGAACGAAGACAACTTGAATATTAAAGACTGTACTTCATCAAATTCCAAAATAAATTTTTCTTTCCTTAAATCTAATTCTAATAGGAAATGATTGAGGGTTAGTTTTATTGTTAGTCTTATGGTAAGGGTTAGTTTCAGGGTGAGAGTTAGTTTTAAGGTTAGGCTTAGTTTTAAGATTAGGTTTGCAAGTAACAAAAAACATTTTTCATTTCATAATTATGAAACTAAAAAAAATATACACTGGCAACTGGCATTGAAAATTCATCGAAGTATTTGCTTCTATCTCTGGCCCTGTTCCTCTGAATTGAAAAAAGGTAAAGATATCTCCCACAGTTACGAACCGATAACGAACCTTTACCGCCGCAAATCTCAAAATCTTTTTTTGGAAAAGTCACTCATGAGATATTCAGAGGTGTGAAGGGGCGTAACGGTAACCAGCATTGAAAATGGAATCGGTGCACCGAATTCGAGTCCAACTGTTTACGATCACTTCTCATTAATACCCTTTAGAAAGACATGAATACCCAGGTATGGGTTAATAGCAGGGCAGTTGGAGCCCTTTTGTTCTTGTAAGACAGTCAATCTCAGAGAAAATTTCTCTGATAGAAAAATAAAACCCTTCAGTAAGGGTAGTCTCTATAGCTGGACCCAAGACCTGGTAAAGTAGGATTGGGTTTGAGGCAAGCAATTTAATCCCGTTGAACCTACTCGCAACCGAACCCCAGATAGATAAGCAGGGAAGAGTTTACTCCCCTGAATTAGATGAGGGTTGTTCTTATTGTTGTTACAATAGTAAAACAAAGTCAACTCCAGCGTTTGACTTGGACTGGAGAGTTACAAAAATCACAGTTGTATTTTTGTGCCGTGCCGATGGTATTTAAACCTAATATACGTCGGTAAATTTTCGGCTTTTTTCATCTCTGTCCACTGACTAGAGCCACTCTACCAATCCCCGGTTAAACTGCAGACATAGTCTGCATTAATAAACTAAATTTTTCAAATGGTCCGAGGATATTTGATGATAAAAGACCAACGTTGCCAATGTAGATGGTTTCTAGTTTTGTTTTTTTCGAATTTGTAAGTCCAGTGTTGACAATATCAAAATTTGATTTTCTATCAATTTCAGGTTTCAAAGTTCGGTGCAGCTAATTGAAAAAGATCTTCAAATATAGCCATGGAAGGGGATTTGATAAAATAGCATCTATATATGTTTTTAGATAAATTGAGTGAAAATTTTAATGTATCCAGATATTTTTTGAGGCAATACTAGATATCAACTGAAACATGGGAAAAGGATCGGGTGATACGATTTTAAAGATTAATCTGCTAGTGGGGTTGAAGCGAAGTTGCATATCAAACTTCGGCCTCTCCAGTAACCTTGAAGGGTTCTAATTTTGGTGAGGGTCATTGGTGCTGTCATTGTGATTGTTATTGTTGTTACCAGGCGAAAATAAAGTCATCAAAGTAGAATTTCGCAAAATCTTTTTCGACAAATTTTCGGCACTAAATTTGTATATTGTACACAGAAAATCAGGAAGATTAGGGATTGTCAGTGATCAGGAATTAATGGAAACATTATTGGAAGATTAGGGCTATCTGACAGACCCAACTCCAATACACAGGAACAGAGAACGATAAAAAGAACAACTGGTAGAAAAATATCTTATACAAACAACACTCGTATATAAAGGCAAGAGAAAAGAAAGAGTTGTCTGTCAATCGCAGTTGCTGCGTTAAACTAATTAGAACCAACAAAATTGTAAATATCTATCTATTGATCCATCAAATTCATAAGATAATACGGAGAATGTTTTCCATATTATTTTATTTCTGTATTAAATTGATTAATAATTTGATTAACTTATCTCATTAGCCTATTAATTCTATTTGTAAATATTGAGCACTGTGATAAAATATCATGAACAACGTATATGAATTTGTAAATTCTTCTGAATTTATTTTCAAGTATTTCTTGTAATTTTAAAAAATTTCCAAGATTATATATATATATATATATATATATATATATATATATACACATTTTTGTGTCATCATAGACAGCTGTTTCGATATATTACATCTCTTCAGCGTAGCTATAGACTTTATTATCTCTTCCAGTACTGCGAGGCAGAATTAAAACCTTCACTTCAGACTCGTAGGCCAATATCCTACCTCTGGACTACGGAACTGGACAGTCAGTAAGGCAGAATTTAAGCGATATATCTATTTACACAGAAGTCCCTCATCCACCTATTCCTATGGAAGAGCATTGCATAAGCTTACGATAGATGAGTTACCTCACTTAAAGAGCGCTCAACCCTGAATATAGAGGGAGAGCAATAATAACATATACAACAAAGGTGTGTATATGTATTAATGTATTAAGCAGATCATTGTTAATTAAGGTACTCAACACCATTTTTACAGCGGCTTCATTTGTAAATCTTTTTCAAGATAAACAGAATGTACAATCTGTAATGAGCCATTGAAAAAATCTTTACACTTTTACTTTACATACACGCACACACACACATATATATATATGTGTGTGTGTGTGTGTGTGTGTGTGTGTGTGTGTGTGTATCAGAAAATATGCTTGTTTCAAGTAAGACTTAAAATGAATGATAAATTTAGACTTTAATAATAATCCAAGCTGATCTTCTCATTCGTTTTCAAATGTGTTGATGGTGTAGCCGCTTCTACTGGCTCCTCTTCATGTTGGTGATTTCCTTTACACACCCTGATTCCGGAAAAAGAAAATGGTGGATGTCCCTGACCGGGTCACGGGTAACGAAGCAAATGGAATGTATAATGAATTATATTGACAAAATGGCGCGCGTATTTTCCGGAAATGAGCATCCATAACGCTTCCTTGAATTCGGATAATGAATTCAGTCAGGGAGATGGCGAAGGAGGTGAGCAGACAATTATGGAGTTTTGATAAATGGAATAAGGGAAGGAAACTCTATCATGATTCAATGTTGGCAAAAATACGAAAGCAGTTATTACTGAATAATTCCTGATTGCAGGCTAATGTATTGATGAAGCGTATCGAGTATTAAAAATACCGATCGCTTTGGACCAAGAGTCAAGAACAGAAGCCCGACGGCGTCTTGACGTAGAAGGCAGTTATGGCAAATCTACGACACGCGTGTCAGCATTGACACGCCACAGATTTCTAGGCAGCTTTAAAAAAACATTTTTTAAATTTTCATTTTATACACTAGTTCTCTCAGGATATTTTGATATTTCAAGTTTTATTTTATCAAACTTCAAGTCTTATGAATATATTTGAAAAATAGTTCACTTATCTATAAGCTTTTACCTAAAACGAAAACGAATGTACACATGTAAGTGTCACTCTTATAACAACATTATTAAAAAATTAAAATTTTGACATACCAAGAACGTTCAACGTCACTGACGTAGGAAAATTATTACCGATCTAGTGGAATGAAAATAAGTGTACGTATCTTCTTGTTGGTAGCAGTACCAGTTCATTTGTGACATTGGATGCAGGCATCAGGAAGAAAGAGAGAAGGACAAAGAAATAAGGCCATTTTGTCACAATTTTACCGGCCGCCTCCAACCATGTCGATTGTAGTCCCTGGGGTGCAGGAAAATCAGGAAAAGAAGGTGAATACTTTTAGTTCATATTTACACGTATCCTGCCTACATTTTTTGGCGGAAGTGACGTTCCTATCTTTGGTCACGTGACTGATTATGCTTCATTAGTCTATCAAACCATTTCTACATAAGTGTGTACTATATAACATTGGGTTTGCTTTGTAGCTGAGATGGTTCTGTAATTAACATTGGTGACAGAAGTCGGTATTCAAGCAGGGGTAAAACCAGGATTTGAAATGCTTATTTCCAAGGCAGGTAAGTCCAACCCATTCGAAAGAAAGGCGGAACACAATCTTACCCTTCTTTGGCATTGTGAAACAGAAGACAGGGTGCTACAAGCTTGTGACTTCCTGTTGTACGAAGCTAAGCTTGAAATGGAGTTTCACTGTCAGATAACGAATAGGAAACTAGTCTCCAATATCATTACTCCTAACTCGAGTCCAATCCTTACCGGATACCCCACATGTGTGTCCTTGTGCCAGACTGAGCTAAGATCGGTAAATATTAATATAAAGCTAAGCTTAGTAAATATCAATGAATAGTTATCAATCTAGACTCGCAGAATTCAACCACTGAGTGAATTCGATTCACTCGTGGCCTTGTGCCGTACAAGGCAATGATATATAAATAAATATCTACGTTCATATAATAAGCTCATCCATCGTGTTTTCCTCGCGGTATTCTCGAAAATAAGTCAAGCAAAACATTTGAAATAAAATAGATAAAAAAAAATATATAAAAGGGTGCGAAATCAGACAGAATAGGGAAGAAAGTAATGGACGTCTTCTATTTTTATTGCCGTGAATAATTCTTGGTTCACGCTTGACGGGTTATTTGCCAATGAAATTCTCATCGTTCAACAAACTTCCTTCGTAGATATAATTTTATAGACGGGTGGGATTTAACGGGGCAAGAGGCCCTAGCGATAAGAAGAAGAAGACTAGAAGAAGAAGAAGAAGAAGAAGAAGAAGAAGAAGAAGAAGAAGAAGAAGAAGAAGAAGAAGAAGAAGAAGAAGAAGAAGAAGAAGGAGAAGAAGAAGAAGAAGGAGAAGAAGAAGACTAGAGGAATAAGAAGAAGAAGAAGAAGAAGAAGAAGAAGAAGAAGAAGAAGAAGAAGAAGGAGAAGTAGAAGAAGAAGGAGAAGAAGAAGAAGAAGAAGAAGAAGAAGACTAGAGGAAAAAAAGAAGAAGAAGAAGAAGAAGAAGAAGAAGAAGAAGAAGAAGAAGAAGAAGAAGAAGAAGGAGAAGAAGAAGACTAGAGGAATAAGAAGAAGAAGAAGAAGAAGAAGAAGAAGAAGAAGAAGAAGAAGGAGAAGTAGAAGAAGAAGGAGAAGAAGAAGAAGAAGAAGAAGAAGACTAGAGGAAAAAAAGAAGAAGAAGAAGAAGAAGAAGAAGAAGAAGAAGAAGAAGAAGAAGAAGAAGAAGAAGAAGAAGAAGAAATGGAAAAATAGTGAGTGAGATGCGTAAAACAGGACAAAGATTATGGATGAAAAATTACCATGGCGATGGTTAGCAGGGAGGCGTGGGGGCCATAGGGGGTGAGAATAGGGCGTTTGCCCACCTAGGAATCAGACTTTCTCACCGAGAGCGAGGGAATTCAAAGATGGCATCTTATAGAGGCTGGGGATCAAACTATAATCAGTTAACTTAGGAAGAGTCACAGCTCGGGAACTCTCTAGTCCTTTTACTGACAACTGACATCTGGATATATTTTTTGTCCCACCTCTCCTCCTGCCCACTGGAATATATCAATTTGCCCCTGCAGAAATAGTTGAGGCGTAGGGGGCGAAGGGTGCCGTAACTGTTACCAGTACGGAAAACACTGATGCCATTAAAAGAGGCATGAATCCATCTCTCTACTCTGCTATGGACCAATACCAGGGCAGTTTGGGCTCTTCAGCCATGTAAGTTAGTAAAATGTGAGCAGAGTAATGGGGAGGGGTTGAGTATGGGGTATATCAACTCCAACCTTTGGGAAAAAATACTTGCAGCTACATCACCCTCCGGGCGATTATCCGCTGGCGTGAAGTGGTAGGAACAGACTTAGACTTTCAAGACGTTCTGGGTCTTGAAAGTCCAAGTTCAGGTTTGGTGGGACCCTAACACATAGAAATTAAAATACTCGACAAATCACAAAATTCTCACATCAAACTCCGTATATTGTATGTAATTAGAATCGATAAGTTTTGCATACATAAAAAGATCAAATGAGTTAGGGGAGACTGGAGGCAGTTGCAATGAGTCTTATTCTTCCAATCAGAGACATACTTGAGTGATGACACTCACACTGCGCATGCACAGTTACACCTCCCGCCAGGGGGACGTGTGCAACATCTGCTGCTTTATTTATTGAACAGAACGTGTTCTGTGGGTATGAAATTAATTTTTCTCATGAGCCGCATTTCTAGCAAACTCTCCTGTCCATTTGCATGAATAAAACAAAACTTACTTGGTTTGAATCATTGTTTTGACTTCTGAGTAACATCGTTAGCATGTGTCGCATCAATGTGTCTAGCTAGCACATGGTATTCTGTAATGGCTGATAGGGTACCAGTTATATCAGACCACCATGCTCTAGCTAGACATTCACCATGTATTTGCTAGACACGGACCACGCAACAGAATTTTCCAACGTGAACAAGTCATCGTGCGGTAAATATAAGGATATTGCTTCCTTTGAAAACAAAATTTGTGACGTCTGTGCACCTTTCAAGAAATCCAAGGTTGCAGTTCACATTCACTAGAGTGTGACAAAAATCAGTTTTTAAAATATTTGCAGTTTTTATTCGGTGAATATACGTATGATAAAAGTTTGTTGCATTACAAATTTCCCGTTCCTCTGGAAATATGGAGAGACTGAATCGCATATACATCATATGCATATTTACTCAAGGTAGGTCTATGTTCTATGCATAAACAAACAAAACTGTGATTTGATAAATGAATAATATTATATTATTGTATATGAATAAATGATGCATTAATATTGTAAAACAACACATATTTTCAGTATACTATACTCATTGAAACAAAGAGCAAAAGTTAATTGGTGAAATGTAATGTATTTATAACGTTCACGATTAGTGTTGCAACTGTCCCTTGAGTTGAGGTCAGTTTCAACATCTCCTTTCTTCCATTCAAATGAATATTGTCGACGATGCGTCATATGTAATGATTTTTAACTGGTATGGTTAATTAGCAGACAGATGTAAGTTTGACATACAAAAATTTGGTTGGTCTTGTCCAAATAGTGTCTGAAAAACTGAGGGGAATACAAAAAGTATTTCTACCGTCCCCAGTCTTCCCCATAGACCTTCCCAAGGATTCGCCACAATTCTCTATCAAGGGCGTCGCTGAGCAAGTATTTTCTGAAATTTTATGTAAATACATGCCAGCAAAACTCTGCATGAAGTGTAAGTACCCCTATACTCCAATCATTGAAAACCCAAATTACATGTAGTAATTTTATTAATCTATTTAAATGATTTGAATGCGTTATGATTAAATGAATTTCAAACAGTGATCATTACTTTTTTTTCTTATTAAACAAACTAATTTTTTATTGATATATTTTCGTATTGAGGGGTCTCGAGGCAACTGCCCCCTTTTGTCCTCTATAAATCATCCGGCCCTGCCCCCAATGAATGTACAGAAATATACTAACAAGATAGTTTACATGCTAACTTAGCAACCCATTATGACTGCTGTGTGCTCAATGTTGGTTTATGCACTGAAAACACAGATAGAAATTTGAAAAATACATTGTTTTTTCTCCAAAATTCCGTTCCACGAATGGAACAGAAGTGAATCAATCGTAACTTTTATCCAAGTTAAAAAAAAGATTCATACATATTTTTTCGTCCATTGGTCCCTTTAAAGCAGGCCTTGGCAGCCCCTTCAATCTAGAAGGCCACATAAGAGAATTTTTCATTTTTATTCGGGTCCAATCCACTCGATCGTTTTTACAGAAAACATACTTAATTTCTATTTTAGACAAACATTTGAATTCCAATTATTATTTTATTGATTTGTGAAGCCAAAACAATTGGAATTTTAGAATTGAATTAGAAAAATTGACTTTCTGAGAAAAATGATAGGAAGATTTTCAATCAGGCCGTGGGCAATAAAAAATGTTACTGTGTGGCAGATTTGGCCCGAGGGTGGATGGTTACCCGTGTGTGGTTTCAAGTTTTCAAAATCTACTTAAGGTATCTTTATGCACGAAAAGTGTGAATAGGAATTTGAAAAAGTAAATGAATCATTTATTTACTTTTTTAAATCCTTCCTCTCACAGATGGAAGGTATTCCGTGGAAGGGGGTGGTTCTAAAAGGAAATGGTTCTATGGTAACTTTTGGGTCGATTAAAAGAAAAACGAAGAGAAAAGCAAGTAAAAAATTAAGCTGAAGGTAAAAAGTAGTCTTGAAAATTGATTATAATGATTCATAATAGTTCAACGAGTAGAATTGAATAAAATCTATCTTAATTTGGCCAACCAAGTTATCTCCTTTCTGCCAGTAGAAGAGAACTCTCGTAGGGTAGAAGGGAATAAAAACAATAACCGGACAGAATTCCAGTTTCGGAGATAGACAATATTAATTTTCATGATTTTTTTTATTAGTTATATATATAGTACAATAGTTGTTGAAGTAAGAGAGGGGTTTGACCTTGCTACAACTAGGCTTCATTTCTCGCTTTTCACCCTTTTCTCTTCCTTTTAATCAGTCAACACTAAATCACAAATCTTCCTGTCTAGCCTGACTAGTGGTCGAAAATGAAAAATTTAGTAAACAGGTCTGGTTAGTCACTCAATAGAAAGTGTTGTGCAACCAATGTCTTTTGTCAGCAATCAAGTAAAAAATTGATCAAGCCAAAAAAATTAGAAGAAAAGGGTGCTCAATGAATAAGTTTCTTCTCCCGACTTTTGTTGGGCAGAGATCACTAAAAAGCCCAAATTTCCAAAATAATAGTGTGAATGTAGCCGTACACAAACTAAGGAAACAATTTAGCATACATTGAGAACCACCACTAAAACGATATTTAGGAGAAGGATTTTCAAAAAACAGAATTTTTTTTTGTCGGAGCTAATGTTTATATTTCAGTCCTCTAGCTCTATTGTTGCAGCCCGTATGAATCATACACACATAGATACATACATATCCAGACAACCAGTGAGACCAACTTGAAAACTGAAGAAACATTTGTTGACAGTTTTGATGGCAGTCTTGGTTGACGTTTTCTAAAAATGAGGCAGTGGTGGTGGTCTGAACCAGTTTACCGGAAATGACCGGGCGTCTGGTTAAAGAGCAACGAGGGTCGGGCAGATAGGGAGATGGGGTTGCCGTCACGTGATATTCTTGCCGTCATCTTTGGTCGAAGGGGAAATCTTCACGAGTTAACATTGCCGGGAAATGAGCACCCGAGGAGAAAGAATTTTCCCGGCGAAAATTATTTCAAGTTTTTCGATTCTTATTTATCAGCGAGTCACTCGTCAATATGTGTGCAGGTTTACCTATGTATGTATGTATGTATGTATGTATGTATGTATGTATGTATGTATGTATGTAAAAGAATATATATGTTTGTACATACATCTAAATAAAATGATACATATATAAATGTATATGTAAATAATGATAAATATGAATGGAAAGCTATACATATTTCAACATTTCTTTATTTGAGAATTCTATTGTACGTTTTATGTATGTATTTGCGTGAAATAACATACATATATTTGTATAAAATAGTACACATATATATGGATGCATATATGCATGCATATTCATGTATAAATACATATTTATATGATATAACACACACATACATATATATATATGTGTATATGTACGTATACGTATATATGTGTGTGTATATTCATATTTATATAAAATAATATATATGTGTGTATATATATATATGTATATATATATACATGTATACATACACATACACGCACATATATATATATATATTTATATATGCATAAATATACAACTTAATGTATGATATATATAATATATATGATATATGATACATACCATATATATATAAGTCATAAATAATATATATTGTATGATATTTACTAATAGATAATATACACACATATTTCGTATTGTATACAGCTTTGTATTCAGTTATATATATATATATATATATATATATATATATATATAGAGAGAGAGAGAGAGAGAGAGAAAGAGAGAGAGACAGTGAGAGAGAGACAGAGAGAGACAGAGAGACAGAGAGAGTCTAAAAGCTTTGCATTCCTATTAACAAACGATCCTTCTGTGGAAACCCTAATTCACTTATTCATGAATTACTACGTAAGTTAGTCGACCACTGAATTGAAAAGACAATTTATTTATCAAAAAAATTATATGTATATAGTAATTGAGTAATCCACTGACAACTATTTCGCTGTATTACAACTCTTCAGTGTGGCTGTAGACTATCCATTACCTTATTCAGTACCACGAAGTTGGACCAAAACCTTCTCTTCAGACGTAGATTCTGACATGTTACCCCTGCCATACACAGAACTAGACGGTCAGTAAGACTGAATTTAAGCTATACATATACCTAGGCACGATTCCCATCACAAAGTGCTCTATTCCAGATTTGGAAGGGCATTGCTTATAATGAATGTTACCTTAATTGAAGAGTACTCAATCCTGAATAAGGGAGCGTTTATTATATATATATATATATATATATATATATATATATATATATATATATATATATATATATATATATACATATATATATGTATATATATATATATATATATATATATATATATTCAATGTTTCTGAGCGAAAAAGCTATTGGAAGTTTATCTTTTTACCTAGAAAATATATATATATATATACATATATATATATATATATATATATACATATATATAAAGAGAGAGAGAGAGAGAGAGAGGGGGGGAGGGAGGTGAAAGAGAATAGTTGTGTGTGTGTATATATATATATATATATATATATATATATATATATATATATATATAAGAAAAGTGTACAAAAGAAAGTCAAACTTTTCAGGTATGGTTTTGAGGTAAAGTACTCTTTAATAAGCCTCAACCAGTTTCGTACATGTCTTCAGACGGCTAATGCGATTCTGTTTCTTGACAAAGAATCAGTTTTCTAAAGACATCTACGAAACCGGTTAAGGCTTATTAAAACTATTTTGCCTCAAAACCATTACTAAAAAGTTTGGCTTTCTTTTTTTCCATTTTTCTCAAATTCCTTCAACCCTTATTGCGAAATTTACCTACCTATTTTCATATATATATATATATATATATATATATATATATATATATATATATATATATATATATATATATATATATATACGACAACATGTACCCGGTGAATGTAAATATTTCGTACCTCTCGCACCGGCCGGTTGCTGACGAATGCGAGAGGCACGATATATTTACATTCTACATGTCCTTGTAAATATTATTTCTAATATATTAATAGCTCCAACGGATAAAATCTGTTTTCATTTGTTTTCAGTTTATTTGTTACAAATTGAGAACATATATATATATATATATATATATATATATATATATATATATATATATATATATATATATATATATATATATATATATATTTGAAAGTTTGCATTTTTCGTTTCGTCTTGCAGTGAGCCGTTGTGGGTGCCTCTTGAAGTTCTGCTTTTCCTGCTGAAACAGAGTGCATCATGCAATAATTTTTCACTTCTATCATACTTTCCGACCCTGACCAAAATTCCTCTCCAGTCCCTTCCCCAGCTGAAATTCACCCTGTTCCAAAATTCTTTCCCTGGGAGCATGTAACATAGAACCACCATTATCTCTTATTTCGGTGACTGCAGTGCGTTGTTGTAATTAACAAATAGATCACCGTATAATGGTGCCCAATAACCAAAATATTTTTTCAAACCTCTGCCAACGAAATATATATATATATTTTTATTATTGTGTCATCTAAAGACAGCTGTTTCAATGTATTACATCTCTATAGCCATTATCCTATCTAGTACCGCGAAGCTGAATTGAAAATTCAGACCCGTAGGCCGATATCCTACCTCCGAACTACGGAACTGGACAGGCAGTAAGGCTGAATTTAAGCGATATATTTAAATTACACAGAAATCCCTCATCCACCAGATTCATTGGTGATTTTGTGGGAAGGTACCAGCAGTACGAAAGAATTTATCAAATTTGGGGACAGATGAAGCAATTTATTTAGATTGAGGAATATTCATTCTTTAGAAACATATTTACATACATTCACTAAGGTTTGTCCACACGGTTTCTCAAAATGTTCTGAATGAATTTCAATTGCATTTTATGGGAGGGAGGCAAAAGGACAAAGAAGAATTTTTGATTAGATCCAGGATTTTTTCAAATGAGATTTTTTCTAATATCAAGAAAGCGTAGATGTGATTGAGTTGCTGAGAGCGATAAGGGGAAGGGAGCCGTGGAGAGCCATGATCTACTTCATGAAAGAAAGTTTCACATTAAGAAGAAGCACCATTTAATCTGAATAATTTTCAAATTTTTTGAGCGCCCTAGTCGAGACTCAAAACTTGCGCAAAGATTTAATAGACTCTTGGTAAGACTTAAAATCTGGGTCCTGATTGTTTGATTTTTAATTCTTTTTCTCCTGAAAGGTCAGTACTGCACCCTTCTGAGATCTGATCAGCTGCCTAGCTTGGTCTAATGGTAATGCCGGCTCGGTTAGTAGTTCGTGTATGTAAGAACTGTCCAGTACGTTTTGATCCAGTGCTTCGAGCAACTTGTTTTGCCATTATCAAGATTCAATACCTAATGGGTGTGGATATACATCTACAATCACAATTTGTGTGCCTACACATTAAGATCTTGAATATTGATAATGGCTAAACAAGTTGCCGGAAGTGCTTGATCAAAAACCTTTGGACATTACTTACATCAACCACTGACTTACATTCACTCGTACAGAAACATGAATATTTTTCAAAAATATCTTTGTAGGTTACTCTCGATTAAACAAGTATCAATGAAAGATTGCCGTCTAACTCTCCTCTCCCTCTCTCTCTCTCTCTCTCTCTTATATATATATATATATATATATATATATATATATATATATATATATATATATATATATATATATATATATATAGTTTTATATTTTGATCTCATCACTTCTCTCACAATTTTTGCACTTTTTATCTATCGTACATACGCAAGAGAAAGACGATGGAAATAAAATAAGGCAGTGCAATACAATAGGCTAGAAAGCATTTGGGATAACCAGAGACATCATCATCACCATCATCATCAGTCTTTTAACGTCTGTCGTTGGACATAGACCTTCCCCAGGATTTGCCACACTTCTCTATCATGGGCGTCACGGAGCCAGTACTTCCTGAACTTGTCTAACTCTTCTCTCCATCTAATATTCTGCCGGCCACATTTGCGCATGTGATCTCGGGGGATCCATGTCGTGAGTCATGATGTCCATCGGTTGTCTGCCATTCTTGCAACATGGCCAAGAATCACACTAGGATGGCAAGAAATAATAAATAAGATCCCATTAATCCTGAAGAGAAGGGTGTATAACCAATGCATCCTCCCAATAGACCAGAGACATACTGAAGAACAAATAGCCAATATGCTTGAAAAATAAGGTATACAATCAATGCATTATACCAGTTATGGACACAAAACCTGGAAACTTACGATACCACATTGAAATGAACTCAGAGTAGTAGAGAGGGCAATGGAAAGAGTAACGTTGGGAATAAGTCTTGGGGATTGAAAAAGATCAACGTGGACACAAGAGAGGACCAGGGTGAATGATACACACAAGTAATTAAGCAACAAAAATGGAGATGGAGATAGTAGATAACGAGAAGAAGGGCAAATACGAGACGAGATAAAAAAAAAAGTTTTCTGGTAAGACATGGTAGAGATTAACGCAATCACGCTCGTCATGGAAGGAGATGGGAAAGTTCTTTGTCCTGCAGTGGACATAACGGCTGATGATGATGATCTATCTATCTCTCTCTCTCTCTCTCTCTCTCTCTCTCTCTCTCTCTCTATATATATATATATATATATATATATATATATATATAGATATAGATATGTATATATATTTTTGGGGATGTGAAGTGTTCAAGTAAATTACACATGAGGTATATGATGTAGTAACTGTGTTTAATGACCGCAAGAAAGACTCGATTGGAAAAGATTCAAAAAGATCTAAACATGAAGACATGTTTAGATTCTTGAATTAGGATCTGAGGTCGCAAAACTGTCACAAATATCTCGTGTTTTTCTCTTTAAACGCGGAAGACATTATTTTGCCCCTGGCGAAGTTTATCAAATCAAGTAAAGCACTTGATAGAACAGAGTAAGTAAATACACACGATCAATTTGAGTGGAAAGATTGATAAATAAACTTCTGGAATACGAACAAGATTGTCTACATGGTCGATGGGTCGGCTGTTTGGGTGTGTGGTCTGGGATCCAATCAAATTGAAAGATGCCAAAAAGAGGCTTGTAGCTGGAATATATAAATAAACGGATAGAAAGAAAGACAGAGAGAAAAACGAAGGGGAGAAGAAATTGATGAAGAAAAATAAGGAAAGAAGAAAGACAGCAAAAGAAGGGAGGAAGAAAGAATGTAGAGGAGAGAAGAAAATATACGAAGAAAGAGAGAGAGAAAGAGAGAAAAGAAAGAAAAGAAAAGAAAGAAAAGAAAAGAAAGAAACGAAGAAAGAGAGAAATCGAAGGATCAGAAATAGAGGAAGAAAATGCGTAGGAAGGAAGGGAAGGAATAAGGTTGGAAAAAGGAATAGAAAGCAAAGGAGATAAAGAAAGAACAAACGAGAAGGTTGGAAGAAATAAAGAAAAAGAAAAAGAGAGAGAGATGGGAAGGAGAAATAGAAAGGAAGAAAGAAACATAAAGGAATAGAACAATGGCGAAAAAATAAATAAAAAGATTAGAATACAAAGAAAGACGGGCCTGGTTAGTCACCGAATAAAAACCGTCACGATGCCGTGTTGGGGGATGATCAATTAAAGAGTTGGAAAAAAACGGTGATTTATTGATAATTTACTTCTCTAGCCTTAGTTGGGTGACCACTAGATAAGTCTGAATTTCCACAAAACAAGTCTGAATGCCGCCGGACGCAAACTTGGAGATCAAGTTAGCATAAACTTACATTGCATACTCGACTCCTCACTGGAAACCCATGAAGGTGTTGGTGAACAAAACTTTGTTCTAGATATAATGAAGAAATAATGTTGAAAGTTTTAGTCAATCCACTCCATTGGTGTGGCTTGTACGTGTAATACACACATACATAGCCAGCCAACCAGCTAGCCAGCCAGCCAGCCAGCTGGCCAGACCAACTTGAAAACTGAAGAAAGCTCTATTGTAAATAGGAATGAAAGCCATGAAAGAATTAAGCAGAGAAATATTAGAAAAAAAGAAGAAACTAAAAAGAAGAAAAGAGAGAAACTATGAGACAAAATAATGGAATATTGAATGAATATATATAAAAAGGAGAAAGAATAAAAGAAAGAATGAAAGGAAGACGATAAAGAATGAAAGAAGAGAAAGAATAGGAAAGAAATAGGAAAAAAACGAAAGAAGAAATGAAAAAGAAAGGGCGAAAAAAAGGAAGACGAAAAGTAGTAGAAAAAAGATAAGAAAGAAGAAAGTTGAAAGCAGAAATAAAGAAAGAAGGTAAAGAATTAAGGGAAAAGAAAGAGGTTAAAAAAGAATGAAAGAAAGAAGGTGAGCAAAGAAAGCAAGAGAAAGAAAGAAGAAATAGGAATTGAAAAGAAAGAGAGCAAAAAAGACAGACAACATAAAAAAAAGAAATCGTGCAATAGTGCTGGAAAGAACGAAAAACTGAATGAGAAGGCATGTGAAAGAAAGTGAAAAAAGCGAAGGAAGGAAAGAAAACATGAAAGAAATTTGAGATTTGAAAAATAAAGGGAATAATACAAGGAATTAAAGAAAGCAGAGAGAAAAGAAAAGAAACAAAGAACGTAAAAAAGAGAAAAGTACATCAGGTTTGGTTAGTCACTCAATAGAAACCGTCACGCGACCAACGTCATAGCAACATGCTGTGTTAGGGATGATCAATCAAAACATGGGAAAAGAGTCAATCAATGGATGAATTCCTTCTCTTGTCTTTTGTTGTGCTGTGATTACTAAAAATGGTCTGATTTAAGAAAAGGAAAACAGGCGTGAATGCTGCTGGACACAAAGTAAGGGATCAATCTAAGAAAAGAACTTTTATAACAAAATACTCTCCATCACCCCAAAACTATTGAGGGTCTAAAACCAGACAGGCATAAAACTGAAGAAACCTACGTTGACAGTTTCATTGACAGTTTCTAATATGAAAGAAAGAAAGAAAGAAAGAAGGAAAAAGAGGAAGACAGGACAGGGCGGACGTTTCCTTGTCCTGTCCACTATTAATGTCTTAAAGTGGTTTAATTGCGGAACTGGAAGATGCCACCAAGGTTGATGGAGAAAAAGCTGTTGATCAGTAAACACCTGAGCAAACTACTCTCTCATGTTGAACCAGAAAGATAACCAATGAACACTTTCCCATGACTCTCTTAGGTAGGATAGTAATGGGAGAGTGGTTTTCTCAGGTGTTCACTGATCAAGATATTTTTCTCTGTCAACCATCGTGACATCTATTGAAATGATAGCAGCAAAAGAAAAAATGTTACCTCCATGGTCAACCTTGACAAGCGCCAATAAAAAAGAAATAAAAATGAGAAAAAAAGTAGTGAAACCGGTCTTGGAGGTGTTTTCTCTTGAATCAGGTATCAGAGGCGTGGCATCGAGGATTGAACCCAAGACCTCTTGGTCCTCCTTTAAGAAGTGTATCTAGCCAAGAAGCGGATGTTACTTTCTGGTAGAATAGACAATAATTACGCGGTTCAATTGTTGATCTAGTGAGGGTCTTTGTCACAAGTAACAGATCTGTTTCTGAAGGACGTTTACGTATTCTATACGATGTATGCGAGTATAAGTGTCTGATTTAATAAAAAATAAAATAATATCTTTAAAAATATCTTCTAGATTTTCTGAAACCGATCCATCTACAGGAAATACTAGAGGAAATAGCGAGTGGAATATAATAAGCAATAAATGAATGCTTACCTGTGGTAGTACCTGTTCTCTCACTGTAGGGTTTAAAGAATACGAGGCAGGTGTATGAGAAAGGTAGAAGAATAAGGCCTTTGTTTCAGCGGGATATTTTCTCCGTCAATCATCGTGGCATCTTCTGAAATAACAGCAGATCACGATGTTACTGAGGAGGTGTATGGTGGCCTTATGGTTGAATGGCCTCTTTGCTATCTCAACTGGGGGAAGCAAATGGAGATCCAGTTTGCTGTAGTAGAGAGCAATACGTCTGACATCATCATCTGCGGTATCCGTCGAAATGACGTCAAATTTGGCGTCAAACCGTCTTTAGGGAACGAGGTTCACTTCCTGGTTTGGGATCTATGAGCTGTTTATTTTTTTGTTTTTGTTTTGTTTTCTTAGACTGCTTGCCAAGGCTAGAGTACCCAGCTATTTTACTGAGTGGAGAAGAGATGGATTAATACCTTTTCCAAGGCCATTGATGTGAATTGAACACAAGCAGCCGCAATAGGAGTATGAACTCGGGTCACCAATTTCATTGTACGCGCCGTTACCGACTACACCAATCGGCGTAACGGTTATCAGTGTGGGAAACGGACACGGTGCGCTGAATTCTTCAAGTGTTAAGATAGTACTAATACCCTTGGGAAAGGCATGGACCCACTTCTGTCCTTTCCCAGCTATATGTAAATAGTAGGGCGTTTGGTGTCCCTCAGCTGTCTGAAGAGAAGGTTATTTATATCTGACTGATAAGATCAAAAATCCCAAGTCTGATTCAAGGTAAGGAACAACTCCATCCAGTAACAACCAACCTGATGTTGAAACCTTAGGTGCGGCCCTATGCTCCACGAGCAACCTACAGGAACCAATGATGATAATCATGATGAAGTTACTGCGACAAAATTAGCTAAGTCTGGCACAGCGCCACAGGTGTGCATCCATCACCGAGGAAGGAAATGAAATAAATGGTCAGCTTGACTATCTCGTTTACCATTTTTCAGATGTCCTAGTTATATATATATATATATATATATATATATATATATATATATATATATATATATATATATATATATATATATATATATATATATATAGGTTACCTTAGCTTCGACTGTCATGAGACCAAAAGTGTAGGGCACCCGGTAAGGATTGAACGCACTGGACAACAGTATTGTTTTGTTTGACTAGGTCTTTAGCTATTACCAAACCGTCAGGTGCACAAGGTGTATACGAGGCTTATTTTAGTCTAGTTCGATTATTCGTTTCCAACACCAGAAAAAGTATCGGCGAACTTGAATGGTGGTACTATTTTTTTAAATTGATTTTTCAGATGATTATCTTAAGTAGAAATTGGAGATAACCGTGAATCTTTATAAGCAACTAGAAAGCATTCTGAGAATCCTTGCTTCGGACAACGCCATTGTCAATAGAAGTTAGATCAGTTCATACATAGCTACGATGCAAGGGAGGTGACCGAAAAAGATTCTGCATCAACCCTAAAATTCAATTGATTCCTTCTCAACGCATAATTCGATCCTATCAAAAAATTTTATGGATATTTAAGGAGAACTTTCGGGATGTGGACAAACATGAATGAATACAAAAACCTGAACTTCAACCAATTCTCCATAATCAACCCTCTCAAAAAATTTCAATAAAATTCAGTGAGTACTTTGGAAGATATGGTATAAATATATACCAATGAGGCAGGGGAGGTAAGTGTAAAATATTATTGGATCCGCCTGAAAATTTGTGTGGAAAATGAAATCTCTAAACCCTTAAAAAACTAACTTTTTTTCGAACTGAAAAGGAAAGGAAATTATCATGGATCAAAAACAAAAAATTACTCTCGAAAATGTTTAATTTTTTTTCTTCTTTAGGCGGAACATTTGTACGCCAGGAGAGCAAAAACAACATTTCAGATGTTTGAATTAACATATTATCAAAAGAGTATGAATTTTTTTATAAAGTCTGAATTTAAAATATTAGTCTTGCTTTTGTGACGAAAATTTTAAAAATGAAAATATTTGCAAGAAATTGCTGTACTTTTATCAAATTGATTTTTTATGCCTGTGGCCATTCGATGTTTAAAATGACGGAAAAATAGATAAGAGAATTCATCAAAGAAAACCAAATGAATGCATGAATTATGTTGTTACTGCTTCGTTTTATAAATTTTCACCAAAATATATTGAAATAAAAAACACCGTCTATCAAAAACGAATTTCCGCAACTGAACTATACAAATACCTGTTTATGTTAATCCAAATATCTACAATAAAGTGAAAAATCCATTCTATTGTAAATATCCGATCGACTAGAATAAATCCTTTTTTCATAGATTGAAAACAAACGATCATTCATAAAATTCTTTTCATTCATACATCTCAAACACGTCATGTATTGTAAATACTACATCTTATCGTAAATAAATACTACACTGACGATAGATTTTCCTTCATAAATTGTTTACATATTCTCATCGCACTATTTTTTTAAGAAGTTAACCTGTGTTCTGTAAATTATCAAGTTTGAAAGAAAAGCTTACTCAGTTACTAAAATTGTCTTTTGTTTTTCAAGGAAATGAACAGTACAGAGAAGGAAAAGTCGCCCAAGTGAAAAGGCAGCCAGTCGACGTTCTGGTTAACCGTATTCAGGAAAGAGTAATTCGGGATTTTGGTTGCCAACCAGTGAATACTCTTACCTTTTCAACTTCGTTGGCAGAGGTAATGAATATACATCGATGATTAAATAAGTGCAATAAATTTTGCATTGTAATCAATGTACAGTGGGACATTTTCACCCAATGGTAGATACAATGTTGTTTCCATTCTTGGTCGCCTTCATAGATGATATAATTGATGTAGGTAAAAGTATCAAAACATGGAAAATATTAGTTATTATTATTATTATTATTATTATTATTATTATTATTATTATTATTATTATTATTATTATTATTAGGAATCTCACACCAGTTGCCTGGTGGTAACCGCTGGAGTTTGAGTGACAGCAAGTCTCCTCAAGTCTCCAGCCCTCCTCTCCTAGTCCTCATAGGTCGCAGTAATTCTACGATTTACAGTTTCACACCTGTTGCCCAGTGGTTATCGCTGAAGGCTGAGTGACAATAAGTCTCCTCAGGTTCTCAGCTAACTCATTATTATTATTATTATTATTATTATTATTATTATTATTATTATTATTATTATTATTATTAGAAGAAGAAGAAGAAGAAGGAAAGAGGAAAGGAAATGGTTATAAAGGGTGATTGATTAAAATGTCAAACCACTCTCCCACAACAACCCTGACAATGGGAAGTGAACCATGAAGGTTGCCCCTTTTGAAAAAAAAGGAAAAGAGACCAAGAGTCAAATTTCGCTTCGATGATTCTGAAGGGAAAAAAAAAGAACTGCTATTATTTGCAGGTGCTGGTGGCAAGTTTCGTAATCAGATCAATGGACTGAAGGCTGAGAGGTCCGAGGTTTCATTACAGATGTGAGTTCTCTGAGACGACTTACTATACCAAGGGTGGCGAACCTATGGCACGTGTGCCCAGGGGGGTCACACGAAAACATTTCGTTGGCACGCGGGAGATATGATATTTTTGTTAGTGATTTTATTTTAAGAATCAGCATCCTATAATTTATTAGCTGCCACCTCACGAATGGATGCATGCACTCAGTGATAGTAAAACGATTTATATACACAAATAAGTATGATTACAAATTTTGTTTTATCATATTGAAACTCTTATTAGAAATGATCTCCCGTTATTACACGGTGAATGTATAATTTTGCCTAGACCTGCTAAATACATAATTGTCACGTTGTAAGAAACAAATGGAGCAGATGTAGACCGTGAATAAAACAATATGAGATTTTAGAGTTATAACAGTTATTCGAGCCTATGTTTTACTGGTGGCTGTTTAGCTCAATAGTAAAAACAATACTACGTTGAAGCTGCTACCCACAAGTCTGATTTCCACAGTAACCCTATTTTCTATTATTGTCCATTCTTTTTACGATGTCTTGGTCAAATGATACACTCACCTTGTAATAACGGGAGATCATTTCGATTAAGAGTTTCGATATGATATAAAGCAATTTATAATCATTCTCTTGGATTATTCATCCATTTCGTAATAACATAAATAAATATCAAGACTCTTCCTTTTTCCTACAGAAATTCCATCATCATTGTTATTTATCCAATAATTTTGCTGTTTATGTAACGCAATTCCTGAAGCTGTCAAATTCAAACAATTCGGAAGTTATTGATTTTCTGACCAGACATTTTTAAAGAATGCTTTCAAGCATTTTGTTGTCTTTCTCCATGAAATAAATTGTAAAATACGAATGCGATAGAATGATTATCTTTTGCCAAAAACTCCCATTCTCTGTATTCCCCAATTTGATTCGTTTTTAAAGTACGGGACCCTTTTTATGTAGGAAATTTTTTCTCCGAATTAAAAGTATTGTACAAGAGTGGTGAACCTTTTTAGGAGCGTGTCCCCACATTGGTAATAACATCATCCTGAAAAAATGTTAATAAATTCAAGTAACGATCTATTCCTTCCGATCATGTTTATCTATTAGTAAAGTCGTATTGAATGCAATCACGAGCAAATCTTGTGATACATAATTTGGAAAATATCATGATTGATATATGAGACCAATCAATGAAATTAGGAAAAGAAGAGAAACCTCAAAGGTTGTTTCGTTTTTTTTTTTATTTATTATGTCCTTTGACAGAAGAAGCGTTTGTTTAATTTGCACAGGGTTAGCTCCCTTTGTAGCACGTGGGCATATCTTTCGAGAAAAATATGTTGGCAGTTCATTACAGACAACTTCCTATCTGCAAGACAGATAAAACAAACAAGGGAACAATAATAATAATAACAATAATAACAACAACACCAATAATAATAATAATAATTATTATAATAATGATAATAATAATAATAATAACAACAACAACAACAACATAGGTTAGTCAATGAGGAGAAACCGTCGCGTGGCCAAAGTCTTTCGGCAGCATGTTGTGTTGAGGGTGATTAATTAAAACATTGGAAAAAGGGACAATCAATGAGTAAGTTACTTCTGCTGCCTTTTATTAGGCAGTGGTCAATAGTCCGAATTTTCAAAATACTACAGGGCACTAACTAATGGACAAATGTAGCATAAACACACATTGTAAATTGAAAACCCTCCCCCCAAGAAGACTATCGAGGGAGATTTTGATAGATAAAAAACAAAATCGTCCTCTGTAGATACAATAAGGAGTAGAAGTTGAGATTTTCATCCCTCTAGCTTCATTGGTACGGCCTGTGCGCATGATACATTCATTGCCACCGATTCAGCCAGACCAAGTTAAATACTGAAGGAACCAAGAGCAGAGGGGAAAAGGCAGAATTTAATCGTATTTGGACGCTGCCGAACACGAATTAAGGTACCAGTTTAGCATAAATTTACATTATGAATTGAATCCGCACTAATAAAAGATTTCATTTCTTGACATAATAAGAAGTGTTTTAATATTCGGCTCTCTGGCAGAATTGCTGCTGCCTGTACGTGGGTCATACATACGTAGCCAGTCAGCCAGACTAACTTGAAAACTGAAGAGACCTATGTTGACAGTTTTGGTTGACAGTTTCTAATAGCGACAAAGGAAATGTTCCGGTATTCTTCAGTTTACAAAAAAAAAAATAGTTATCGCCTAAATGAGGAGGAATAGAAGAGGAAAAAAATGGAAGGAGCAGACATTTTTTTCTTTTTTAATTAGGTGTGAGTTTTGGGCATTGGCAGGCGAAGAGAGAAATAAAGAGGAAGAGTATAGAGAACGTAGAGAGAGTAGAGAGAGGAAATGAGAGAGAGGGGGGGAGTGAGATAGAGACCAAGTTAAAAGCTGGGAGAGAAAGAGAGAGAGAGGGAGAGAGAGAGAGAAAAAAGATTGAGAGAGAAAAATGAGTGTGAGAGAGATAAAACAGTGAAAGGGGGACAAAGTAATAGAGATTGACAGAGAGAGAGAGGGGGGGGAGGAAGGGGGAGAGTGAATAGGAAAGGAAAGGGGGAAGATAAAAATATGAGAGAGACAAAATGAGGGAAGAAAAGGGGCGCTGAAGAGGGAGACGGGAACAAAAATCTGAGAGATGAAAAAAGCAAGATAGAGAAATGGAGAGAGCGGTGTAAAACTTGAGAGAGACAGAAAAGGAAGAATATACGATTATATATATATATATATATATATATATATATATATATAGAGAGAGAGAGAGAGAGAGAGAGAGAGAGAGAGGGGTACAGAGGACAGGAAAAGGAAGAAATGAGAGGAGGAAATTGGGACAGTGAGAGATTAAGATGAGAGTGAGAGAACAAAAGAATGAGAGAATGACGAAAAGGAGAGCGGGATGAAAAAAAGGAAGAGAGACACACACACACATATGAAACAGGAGGAAGAAATAAGAAAGAGAAAGTGTGTGTGTGCGTGTGTGTGAGTGTGTGTGTGTGTGTGTTTGTGTGTGTGAGAGAGAGAGAGAGAGAAAGAATGAGAGACAGAGAGAGAGAGAGAGAGACGAGGGTCAAAGAGTTTGAGAGATTGGTGAAAAAATCTACGGGGCTGAAAACTCATTTTCTATGATATTCAGCTGACATTTCCCAGACGAGAAAAAAAGAAGAAAGAAAGAAGCAAACAAACAAACAAGATTTGAAAATACCAATATCACGAAAAAAAAAAAAAACAACACCAGAGGTTTTGTTTGAAAGATAATGAGAACTTCAACAGCAACAAAAACAATATAAAGAAAAGAAGAGTTCTGAAAAAATCATATATATATATATGTATATATATATATATGTATTAGTTTTGTCCATGAAAAAAACGAACTTTTAAAACCGCGCACGAACGAGACGTTCCAGAGCGCTGATGACTGGAATATTATGCAGCAGTGAGTGTGACCTTTTGTATGAAAAAAAAAAAAACAAAAAAAAAAAACTGCATCAAACCACGTTCATTAGTTTTGGGGCTACACGTACCAAAGTGAACGTGTGTTTAGTGAGCTTGGCTCTTTTTTCTATCAGTTGAAAAATGAAAAAAAAGAGCGGCCGGTTTGCGCGAAACTATGTTTCAAGAGAGGAAACACTTTTGGGGACAAATCTAATTCTGAAACAGGAGAAGTGTGTCACGTGTGTGCGCGCGCCCAGTTTAGAGGAAATTATGCTGTCTATAGTCTTCGCTCGTACCCAGGTGGGAGACAGATTCTCAAATGCTTTTTTTCAAGGCAGACAGAACCCGACCATTTAGAAGATTGGAACAATTCAGTATATCTGTACTAGTAAAATCTACAATATCTATGTTCTGCTGTCATCTATCCCGAAGAACACGAAGAGATGGCACATCCAAGACGCACAACAAAGACGTACTGTTGACAGACCCCCAAGAATTGCAAAATTGATCCGAACCGTTGTGAGACCCACGCGACGGACAGAAGGCATTAGAAAAGGGCCGTGCCATAGGGATTCACCTTTTCTGAGTCTGAAGAGTGAGGTGTGTCCGGAATGAGAGGGATTCTGAGGGCTCAATTGTGTATTTCTTTTTGAGCCACCACGCTCGTTTCGACTGACAGAAAAGAACTAAAACTGTCATTATCTTTTTGAAATCTGGCATTAATAGCCCTGTTCTTGTCTTTATAACAAACAAAAGTATCGAATTCAGCTCCGTTGATCTGTGGCCCACCAAAGAAGCAATTCCTGGCACCCCTAAGCCTAAAGGAACAGGTGTTAAATGTTTGCATATATTATGAGCTTGGCAAGTCAACATGTGTCTTGAAGGCTTCAAAAATTGACACAACTTTTCTTGAAAGAATTTTCTTGGAAATTCTCCGTTCGAAAGAATCGTTTCTCTTCTCAATTTGTTCTTATTTATGAGGCTACCGCCACATGTCACTACTCACAATCTCTATCTATCTATCGCAACGTCAGCCTATCCGTCTGTCTGTCTATCTATCTATCTATCTATCTATCTATCTATCTATCTATTTATCAATCTATCTCTTTCCGGGTACGCCTCTAATGCCCCACTCTTCAGACTAAAAAACGGTGCACCCCTGTTGCACAGTCCTCATCTATCAATCTATTTATCTGTCTCTGTTATCTATTTATGTTAATATCTATCTCTGTTAACTATCTATTTGTTATTTATATATATTTATCTCTGTTAATATCTATCTATCTATCTCTGTTAATATCTATCTCTATCTCTGTTAATATCTATCTATGTCAATATGTATGTATGTATGTATGTATCTATCTATCTATCTATCGATCAATCTATCTATCTATCTATCTATTTCTGTTAATATCTATATCACTGTTAATATCTATCTATCTCTGTTAATATCTATATCGCCGTTAATATCTATCTATCAATCTATATCTATCTATATATCTATCTATCTATCTATCTCTGTTAATATCTATCTCGATCACTATTAATATTCATCTATCATCTATCTATCTATATTAAAATCTATCTATCATCTGTCTATCTATATTGATATCTATCTATTTATCATCTATCCATCTATCAATGTTAATATCGATCTCTATTACTGTTAATATATATCTATCTATTTATCTATCTCTATTGACATCTATCTATCTATCTTTACCCGTGGGGTATCTGAAATCATACATTTGTTGCATACGCAATAAAAAAAATGATACATTCAGAAACCTTTTTGGCACGAAACGACCATTATAGAGTTGTTGATGTGCCATAAAAACACTTTTGTAACAGTAATCATGATAATATTTTCATGTTGAAATCTGTGAAAATCTGCCATTATTGTCTATTTACTACCGATACATTTCCGTCTGAGCTACGAGAGCCAACCGCCCAGAAGAGACAAAAGGGATGTGAGTTCGCCCCGAGCTTATTCTTCTGGGTCATTGTTATGAAAAGCGACTGAAATGAAGATGAACAGGTTTGATTGGCCACACAATAGAAATCGTCTTTTGACAGCATGCTGTGCTGCAGGTGATCAATTTAGAAAAGTGGAGGTGATCAATGAATAAATCACTTATCTCGCCTTTTGTTGAGCGGTGATCACTATAATGGTGTAGATTAGAGAATCTTGACAAGTAAGGGACCAATTTAGTATGAAATTTCATTGAAAACTCAAATAAATTGATTGAGCCTTGAAAATTCCACTAAAACCCTTTTTAGGCAAGAATTTGAAAAACTGTTTTCCTAGATATGATAAGGAGTTAACTCTTGAGTTTTCAGCCTTCTGGCTCCACTGGTGCGGCACGTGCGCGTGATACGTACATACAAAGCTAGCTAGACTAACCTAAAAACTGAAGGTGTTGGTCGTGTGACGGTTTCTATTGAGTGACTAACCAGACCAGGGTTTTTTTTTTTGTTTCTTTCTGACTTCTTGATTTCTCTGACTTCTCAATTATAGACCACGTGGAACAACCCTAACAAGCATATGTACGGAGACTGAGTTGAAAGGTGAAAAGGAAAAATAATGTTTTTTCACAAGTATTCACATTCTTCTTCTTCTTCTTCTTCTTCTTCTTCTTCTTCTTCTTCTTCTTCTTCTTCTTCTTCTTCTTCTTCTTCTTCTTCTTCTTCTTCTTCTTCTTCTTCTTCTTCTTCTTCTTCTTCTTCTTCTTCTTCTTCTTCTTCTTCTTCTTCTTCTTCTTCTTCTTCTTCTTCTTCTTCTTCTTCTTCTTCTTCTTCTTCTTCTTCTTCTTCTTCTTCTTCTTCTTCTTCTTCTTCTTCTTCTTCTTCTTCTTCTTCTTCTTCTTCTTCTTCTTCTTCTTCTTCTTCTTCTTCTTCTTCTTCTTCTTCTCTTCTTCTTCTTCTTCTTCTTCTTCTTCTTCTTCTTCTTCTTCTTCTTCTTCTTCTTCTTCTTCTTCTTCTTCTTCTTCTTCTTCTTCTTCTTCTTCTTCTTCTTCTTCTTCTTCTTCTTCTTCTTCTTCTTCTTCTTCTTCTTCTTCTTCTTCTTCTTCTTCTTCTTCTTCTTCTTCTTCTTCTTCTTCTTCTTCTTCTTCTTCTTCTTCTTCTTCTTCTTCTTCTTCTTCTTCTTCTTCTTCTTCTTCTTCTTCTTCTTCTTCTTCTTCTTCTTCTTCTTCTTCTTCTTCTTCTTCTTCTTCTTCTTCTTCTTCTTCTTCTTCTTCTTCTTCTTCTTCTTCTTCTTCTTCTTCTTCTTCTTCTTCTTCTTCTTCTTCTTCTTCTTCCTTCTCATACTCTGTCTTCCGTGGCACAAGTCCGAACTTTTCAACTTCACTAATTAACTCGCATATGTTCCTCTCATGGACTTGACAAACTACCGGAAAAAAACTAGAGCGGAGTTTGTTTTTTCCAAGAAAAGGAAAAAGAAAAAGTTTAGAATAAAATGGTTATTAAGAAGCCCTGATAACAAAACAAGAAAAAAGGATTGAAAAAAAAAGAAACAACAAAGACAAAACAATGAATGAGTAGAGCAAATAAAAATAACAAAACAAAACCAACAAAAACTAATTGAAGCCAAAAAAAAAATCAATAAAAAAGAACGGAAAACGAAACACCTCAAAAGACGAAATGAGAACAAAACAAAAAACAACAGTATTACAAAAAAAAAGAAAAAATGGAAAAAAAACAAAAACAATGTACAACAAAACAGCAAACAACAATTAAAAACCTTATAAGCAAAAAATACAAAATCAAAAACACGATTGAAGATTTTTTTAAAAATCATCGCCGTTAAAAAGCAAAAAACAAGACCCGGAAATTAAAAAAGTGTAAAAGGAAGAAAAACCAATAGGAAAACAAAAATAAAAAAAGCCACGAAAAGCCTAAAACAAAAGCAAAAAAAAAAAAAATCCTGAAAATTACAAAGACAAAGCCCCGAGAAAATACAGAAAGCAAGAAACTGCACCCCACAAAACCCCAAACAAACAAAAAACATCTATAAGGAAACAAAAATATATCAGAAAAACAATATATATATATATATATATATATATATATATATATATATATATATATATATGTGTGTGTGTATAGTGATAGTATAGGGCTATTAGGTGTATATTATTTCTATTTGTTGTCCTTTCACCATTTGATGAAAACTAAAATTACAGAGATTTGACGAGACCCAAGACACAAAAACTGTCATTCTTTCATGTATGGCTCTCAATGTATTTTATTACCGTTGCTTGTCGTCTGCTCATATCTCATTCTCTGTTAATGTTCTTTCCAGAAGGAAAAAAAAACGGAAATTTCCCAATACGTACACAAGGGCGATAACTTACAACTTACTCACGCCAACCAAAAGGGGTCCTTGCTTTTGATTTCCTGTAGCCAGTGTCAATGGTACAAAGCTAGTAATGTAATGGCTATTTAAATTCCTACTGATGCAAAATTCAACACAGTGCCAGTTATTTAATTTGAGGTTACGCTTGGCGCCACATAGAGGGGTTATAAGAGTGTACAGTGTATAAGAGAAAAACAGGAGTCATAGATATCATTAGGAAACTCTACTGGCTAGGGTAGGCTATGTTGCAACGTCAGGACATCACGACTTACAAGGTGGATCGAAAGAGAGCATAAACGAAACTCTGACCGACAGAAAATAAAATGGTATGATTTTAAACAGATTCAGGTGACATTAACACCATGATGCCTACAATCGAGAGATATGACGAATCAACGTTGAAGGATGATGATGATGATAATGATGTCATTGTGGCAGAGTAATTTCTTATTTCCCAACGGTTTCAGTGGGCGGTGTTCAAGCATAGGTAAAGAGCCAGAATCCTGTATAACGATTTTCAAAGCAAGCAGGTTCTCACTTCTTCTTCGTCATAAGACAAAATTTCGTACCAACCCTTTAAACTGGATGGCTTGCAAGCAGATCTCTCAGAGAGCCCAATAATTATGGCCTTTTTCCAGACAAAGAAAACCTCACGGATTTTTTTAGGGCACTTCAATATTGTGTTATTCAGCGGTTTTCAACCAATGTGCCATTCATAGGTGTGTCACGGGATTTCCAAGATGGTCGACGAGTAGCATCTTATTTTTCAATGACTTCTTGTTTCTTAGTGTAATAATAACGAATATTCACAAAACTTTCAAGATCTTTTGAAAACCATGATCAACAATATACTTTTGGCAATAAGTTTTTTGTCTCTCTAGACTATAAACCTTATAGCGAAGTCGATCTGTATCAAACAAGAAGTGAAAATCAAGTGTTTAAACCAGGGTTGCCAAAAATAGTCATTTTTCGGCTAGATCTGGCTGATTCTTTTTCTATTTTTCCGATGAAAGTCCGATTAAATCGGGTAAGTTTCAGAAGAGTAAATGTTCGATTTTCCTTGATAATTTGTTCTGGAGTCTTAGAATATAGTTTTTTTTTTAATTTGATAAATGGGCTTTGAATGTATGTGTTTGAGTCTCTGTCTGTCTGTCTGCCTGTCTCCTTCTCACTATCTATCTATTCATCTCAATCTCTCTCTCTCTCTCTCTATATATATATATATATATAGCTTAGCTTATTTAGCCATTTCTAAAGACAGATTTAGAAATAAATTACAAACAATACTTTGGTTTAAACAGTAACCGATGTTTGTTCTTTTCCGTTTATATGTGAACGCTTTTTTAGCTTTTGAATTTCTATAAAGGCTAGTAAATGACGTTGACTGATTGCACAAGCAATGAAGTGCTGAGTGAATCTCAAAGACACTTCCAAGATTTCACAATTATTGTTCAAAGGGTAGTGTTTGAATTTTCTCCATTAACCCAATGGAAAATAGCTAGGAGGATAATATTGTAGAGCATTACTACTGTAGTGAATTTGATCTTCATTGAGCAGACTGCATTTCTACTGATATAATTCAATATCAAGAATATATTTGGACGTATATGAATCGCTACTTCTCTCCAACTAAGGGTTAGTGCATGTCTATTTATTGCAAATTTTCCTTTTTGAATAGAGGGAGGGGCTCTCAAGGTGATAAGCTCCCTGTTCCCGAACGAAATCTTCAGCTATGCTATTGTCATTGGGTGTCCCACAATTGTGGCTTTGTGACTAAGCAAAGCTAAGCTTAGTAAATATACAGTTACTAGTTTACCTTTGGCGGCGACAATAATTGCATGATACCTTTGAAATATGAAAAACATCGTTGCACGGCATTTTCTCGTTTATGTTCAATATTTACTGAATATCAAATTAAACTACCGGCAAAATCAAGTGGAGATTTAATTTATTAAGTTTAACATAACATAAAATTCTATTTCTACTTAGTTACGTCATTAGACTAATAACCTGAACGTGACAGACAACAAATGCACTTAATTCTTATATGTGGATACACATGGTCTACTGTCTTATGCACAAAGAGAGTTTTGTTTGATTCCAGTACTGGATCTGACTTTATTTTTTTACTGTAACAAGAATACCAACAACAAGAACAATTCTCACCAAAATTAGGGGTGCAAACCGATTTGTAAAATTCACTTTCATCGTGATTTGAAATTACAACTTACCATTTTTCAACAGTCTATCTTACTGACTGAACTAAACTGACAAGTCTTTGACCCAATACAACATTTTATCATACCGATACGCACAGGTTTATTTTCCCCAATAAACAAATACATTTTTTAAGAAAAAAAAAACGATATTTTTATAATTTTCTTATTTATGATGTATGCACAATACAAAATTTCTCCGGTCAGAATAGAAGTAAAAGTGGAGTTTGACCCTGCAGCTGCCAGGCTTGTTTTTCTCAATTTTGTTCCTGTGTATACCCGCTATCCTGTGTATATATCTCAAATGCACGCTGGTACTGGGGTGAAAAGGACTAGGTCTTCTTCCCCATTCGATAGAGCAATGGACCTCTGGCCGGGGTCTCTACGATCTGTTTACCATTTCTGGGTGGTTAAGGCGAAAATTCCGTTTCTGCGAGACACAAGCGGTGTAGATATCAAGAGTCCAGACAAAATATAATTAAAGGCATTTCCGGTAGCGCAAATTTCACGTCACATGATTGATGGCCTTAGAAATAAAAAAAAGTAAAAGAAAAAGTGAAATAAAATAAAGAAATTAAAAAATAGCTTAAACGAAAGGGAAACATTACCTAAGTTACAAAACTCGGGAAATAATAGAGAATTAGCATTTTACTATAGTTTTCGTGATATATCTATATATATCTATATATATCTATATCTATATCTATATATGTGTGTGTGTGTGTGTGTATAAATATATATAGAAAGACATAGAGAAAATTATGTATGGTCACACGTACAAACACACACACACACACACACATATATATATATATATATATATATATATATATATATATATATATATATATATATATATATATATATATATATATATATATATATAGCCAGTATATCAAAGATAGACAATTTCCTGCATTTTCTCACTTCGCTGATGAGCTTAGTTTTGAAGTAACGGAACGTTAAATTAAATAAAGAACTCATTTGTACACCATTCTGTGGACTTTCAAATTGTCTCTTCATTCTGATATACATATGTATATAAACTTCTACTGGGTATTCTCCAAAGTCTGATGCCATGAGTTCGATTCTCACTTGAGTGTCTAATGACAGTGCCCTTAGTCCAGTCTATCTATCACAAAGGCATTAGTGCAAAGTAAACGTGAGTAGTCTCAACCTGCATTCGAACTTTATTTGTTGATCTTGTTTGTTGTACTAATAACGGTAAAGCTGTACTTCACCTCAATGTGCTCTGTAGAAAACACACGTATCTCAGCCACTGAGTAAACTTCAAGAACAACTACAGATATCAGTTAAGCTTGGCTTCTCTGAATATGAGGTCGAAAGATCAAAATTTCAAATAAGAAGAATATTATCTTAATTTTTAAAAATTATTAAGTATTATTACTAACGTTAGGAAGTAAAAAAAAATACTTTATAGATACCAGAGGGATTAAACTCGGCCAAGCAACAGTCACATCACAGAATATAAATTCTTCCAAAAGTAACCTTGAAAAAGATATTGGTCACGAAAAATCCAATTATCTTTTCTTATACTAAAAAATAAGAACTGAGTGGAACAAAAATTACAGAAATCCCCCGTCGCTGGAAGGAAACACAATCTGCAGATGGCCATAAATAATTCCACTCACTGGAGGACCAAATTGGCCAACATTAGGCTTCATATTGTGGTAAATATTATTTTTAGCTAGTATTTCTTCCATTTTGGTTTTAGTTGCTGCTTATCGCAACCTCCCCCCTGTCGTCATTTCGCCTGGGTTTGAACACCAATCTCTCAAGCGGAAAACACGCAGCTGCTTCAACCAGAAAGCCAAGCACCATACATCTAGCCGTAAATAAGTAAACACCTACCATTATAAATAAGTAAATAAGTAAATACCAACAATCGAACCGGTGGGTAATCTGGCGAAATTTTCTTTTGGCGCGTTGTATAGGCTTACTGCGTGGCATTTGTTGGGATTCCGGTCGATGACAAACCACAAAGAAATTAATTAAACATAAAGGTGGTTACGGAATCCCAACTTGAAAGTAAGGCGAATAGACACAAGTTCACAAGGTTTCCTACCCCCCACCCCGTGCCGCTACGATATCTACAAAGCTTTGCTTAGAGTGGCATAAGGCCAAATCTCGGATAGGAGAACAGTAGCAACTAAAAAAGATTGTTTTGGTGCCTCTCTTCCGAATCGAGGCGTGCCTGTTTGTCCAGAGAGTAAACATCACTCTATCTATCCCTCGGAATAAAAATGTCTGAGTGGGCAAGTTGGTCCCTTTGCACATGGGGAAATTCGTTCCCTGTTTATTTTAGTCCTGCAGTGCCAAATATGCGCCTATGTTTTATTTCGTTTGCTCAGAATTAAAAGACGTACACTAATGAACCGGAATAAGGACTTCTTTTTTCCTTCCTAATTATCTTTCAAGTCATATATTACCTGATTAATGACAAAGTTTTGTTTTCTTTTCTGGTTATGTTTGTTTGATAATGTGTCCTGGTCAGATGGAAATCGCATAGATCTTTATTCTCAGATCATAGTCTAGAGGGATGCAGTGAAATCCTTTGATTCTATTAAAAAAAATTTTTTACTGTGTCTACTGAAGGAGTGCCAAATATTATATTCTGTCCAAATATCTTGACATTGATAACATCACAACTGAATGTTTCTTGCTTTCAGGATTTTGAGGGTTAGGGGTATGAGGTGATATAGAAAGATACAAAAACTGCACTGTTCAGCGTTCTTGTGAATTATTTTCTGCTTATTGTAAATGGGGGGTGTGACTTCCCCCAACTTGGGTCAAGTTTGTCTCAGTGTCACTAAGTCAACTATGAGCAAAACTAGAATGGAAACATTTTTGACTGCAAACGAGTCAACATCATAACGTCGGAACCACTTTCCATCTCATCTTCTTATGAGCAGAAGGGAAAAAGTCAAAGTCAATCGTATGTGGAGGCCGCCGAACACGAACTAAGGAACCAGTTTAACCTAAATTTATATTGCAAACTGAACCCCCACTAAAAAAAAAGATTTTTTCTAGATATTATAAGGAGTGATGGTTAAATTTCCAGCACTATAGTTGAATTACTGCGCCTGTACATGGGCGATGCATACATGCATACATAGCCATCCAGCTAGTCAGTTAGCCAGAACAACTTAAAAACTGAAGAAAGCTATGAAGATAGTTTTAGGCGACAGTTTTGGTTTACAGTTTCCAAAAAAAAAAAAAAGCCTGAATTTAAACCGCATGTCCGCTAAATTGGCTGTCAGTGCTATTTCGGCGATGAACGATGTCACACCGGAGAATCAACTGACTGACTCGACAGTTTTTTTTTACAGGCAACCACTTTTCTCATTAAACATGACATGGATTCTCCAAAATAATCTTTCCCCGTGTTTGTCTTTGATTATAACACCAGATGCTTTTCTATTACTCTTGTTGATAGCATAGAAGGTAGACAAGTCTTCTTCCCTTTTCAAAACATCGTTGAACCCCTAGCACTGCATCTTATACACGAAACTGAGACCATCTCGTGTCATAACTGTTTTCTCCAAATGTTAACGGCTGTAGACATTCATAGACAAAGATGCGTGTACCATTGAATCAAGCTGCTTCACTGTGAAGTAAAGCTTTATAAGTCTAGAAGACCATTGATACTATTTAGTATGTTCGATCCTCATCAGGTACCCCCAATGTGGCTCTGTACCAAAATAAATGCTTTCGGCCACTCAGCGTGAGATAATGGCTTGCGAGCTAATCTAAAAAAATGATTGGTACAGTGCAGTGAATTTGACCCTCAGAGGACCCCCAACAATTTTCTTTGTGCCAGACTGAGCTAGCTTATACCTTGATACCGTTATTTCATTTTCATTGTAAACCTTGCTGTGGAGTAATAGTTAGAGAGCAAATTTAACAGACCATAACCCCTATGTAGTGACTTCGATACTCACAGGTTTCCCCACAATATTGGCTTTGAGTTAGACCCAACAAAGCTTCGTAAATATCTATCAAATTGGTGCCTACCAAAATGTATATATACATGTTCGGAATATATCTTAGCGGCAACCCTGTTACCCAGTTATAGGTACATTAAGTTGGGGTTACATAAAATAATTATACAGCAACGTCATCCTTTATTGGCTATTAGGTTCCAACTAACAAACCCCCTTACCCTGGGAGAGAAGGCCTGATCTAGGGAAGGAAGTGGGGAGCAATACCCTATTCGCACCCCCACAGATGCCCTTGTGCCTACCACTACACAAAATTTAGCAGTAATAAACAATAACCTCTGATTTTTGCTTTTTTAAAAGATCTTTTGATCGTGTTGCGTTAATTATGCTAAAGAAAGAAATCATGGTCCTCCACAGCTTCCTCTCTTTTGTCACTCCCATCAACTTCCTCTCAGGTACGTTTTGTCATTCATCTGCTCAAACCCTTCCAGTAGTTTACTTTCTATCTACCTATGCTCTTTTGTCGTCTATGCACTCTGTGAGCATTAAACTCCCCTATCCTTCCTTTAGAATTATGTGTCCCCGAAACTTTCCCCTGTCTCTTCCTTATTGTTAGCAACAGATTACTTGTAGTCTCCAATCCCCTCAAAACTTTTTTATTAGTTACTAGCGTGTCAAATCTGATTAGCAGTGTGACGATGGTCCGACCTTTGTTTATCAAGTACTGAACCAGACTCCACAAGCTTAATGCAGTTATCCGAGATTGTCGTCCAGGTGAGAGCATAATGTGATCCATTTGTTGCTCTTAATCTACACAGTCATTTAAATGTTTAAAGCAAGAATACAAATGCAACGGATTGCTGATTCCACAATTTTCTGCACCGAGACTTCTGACGACGTCTGTAATAAGGAGAAATGCATCACGCTTTAATATATTAAATTTTGAGATGTAACACACTGTCCAGTCTTCCATTTTCCGCACTTTCATTTATTACTACCATTCTGTTGAATTATCCTACAGTCACACAATAAACAAACGTGTGTATGCGCGCGCGCGCACACACACACATAGATATATAGGGAGCTTTATAGCTAAACACTAAATGTATTAAAAAGACTTTTGAAAAAAATTTGTCACGTCTCTCATATATTCCTCTTCATTTACTTCAATATAACTTATGTACTTTTCTTCTGTTATTTTAATGTTTCACCCAGAGTTGATATCATAGTACTTTTTTTTTCTTGTTGGAATCATTCATTGTTTACTATGTAACCGTTTTGGGGATTTAAAAACAAAACAATCATATTAACGTGGCTGCTAGCAGTTTTGATTTTTTAAAAATCCCATATACATACATATATACATGTATATATTCATGCCGGAGAGGAAATCTCAGTGACGTTAATACGAAGTATTCACAGCTATCAAAGCAGGGTTTTTTATGCTTCTAGCCTGGAAACAGTCCTATTTCGTGTGCCTGGAGCCACAGGACCACTTAATCATTCACAGAATTAATGCCTGAAATTCGACCATACCTCAATTCTAACTTCATTAGCGAACATGCTCACTTTTTTTGTTACATCCGATTCACAGCCATCCTCAGTTTTATGGTTTAGGTGAACATATATTCTTGTCTCTAAACTGAACCAGCTGTGCCGGGTGTAAAACTTGTTTGTATTTACGATGAGGAGATGAGGTCGAATGGACGGCCCGGGGTTGAGGAATTGAGGAGTTGTCGAGTTTTGATTACGTACCAAAGTAATTAAGTAATATGTTAATTGAGTAGACAGCTGTTTCTGGTGAAAATTTTCGATTAAATCGTTAAAGCAAGTGTAAACAAGTGTAGATGCATATACATAAATATCTATATCTATGATGCATATGTCTATGTATATTTCTCTCCATATGTATCTCTCTATATATAAATAAGTGTTGATATGCATGTATACATATATATATATATATATATATATATATATATATATATATATATATATATATATATAAGTGTTCAATTTATGCAGGTTTATTACTTGAAGAGCCTCTTGATAACCAAACACGTGTCATAATGAATATGAAAATTTTGTGCATTTGTCGACTTGGATATATATATATATATATATATATATATATAGAGAGAGAGAGAGAGAGAGAGAGATACTTACCTTTAATGATCCATCTCTAAAATATGATGCACTTCGCATTTCCAACAAGTACACAAAAACAAACTATATCTACCTATCTATCTATATTTCTCACTCTCTCTCTATCCATAAACACATATGCACAAACATTTAATTATATATACATATATATATATATATATATATATATATGTATATATATATATACTAACAAGTCAGAACATTCTGACCAGTGACGAGTGGCAAGAATGTGTGTTAATGTAGTGAGATATACGCATGGTAGGATCGGAGGTATATAAACAGTCAATCTTGTGTCGAATATTTCATTCTAATGTGTTGAATGTCGTAGTTATGGGCAATGGTAAAGATTAGGGTGATTTTGATAGAAGCCAAATTGTTATAGCCAGAAGACTGGCTTAGAACTTGCGTTCAGTTGAGCTGCGTTCCTATCAGCAGTCGACCAACGGATCGTCTATAAGAAATACGATGATAATAGATATGTTATTCATAATTATTCTGTCGAATTAAATATTCATTTCTTAAAGTCGTCTGCGTTAAGGGAACATTAAAAGAGCAGAAATGGACCGTTGATCAACAAGACGAGTTTGGGTATGTAGCAGTTATTAGACTTTCCAATTTACCGGTTGGCTATTTAACTCGGCTGTTAAGAGCAGCATCGCGTTAAGATGGACATGCAGTAGTGACAGATTCAATTCCTATAACAGCCCAGTTTTTTTTATTTGTTTATCTATTTGCAGCGTCCTGGTCCATCGGCATTCTTTATGTGTAAAGGGGTATCAGTTAAAAAAGAATCCCTTCTAAAATTAACGTTTTTATAATTATTCTGTTAGATCAAATATCCATTTCTTGGAATATATATATATATATATATATATATATATATATATATATATATATATATATATATATATATATATATATATATATATGTGTGTGTGTGCGTGTGTATATATATATATATATATATATATATATATATATATATATATATATATTGTGTCATCCACAGACAGCTGTTTCGATGTATTACATCTCTTCAGTGTGGCTATAGACTATCCATTATCCCATCCAGTACTGCGACTTCAGACCCATAGGCCGATATCCTACCTCTGGACAGGCAGTAAGGCTGAATTTAAGCGTTATATCTAAATTACACAGAAATCCCTTATCCATCAAAGTGCTCAATTCCTATAGAAGTGCATTTTATATATATATATATATATATATATATATATATATATATATATATATACATAAACCCTCTTCAAATCGTTGACATTACATTTTCCTTGAATGTTTTTTACCTCTCTTGTATACATACGATTCTTTACCCCCATCTATTGTAAACCTTCCATTGCCCTTTCACATACACTCTACAATGACTTAGGTTTCTAAGCTGCAGCACTAACCATACAGGAATCGGTTTCTAGTTTTCTACAATTTACTTCTTAGATTCCTTGATTCTAAGACATGCTTGTCAGTATAGGAGTCATAACCTACACACGAAGGATAATGATACTTACTTATCAAATGATTACATCTAACTGTAACATGACGAAAACTGAGCACATCAGTGCCTTGTGTGTGGGTTGGCATCAAAGCCCGAGTGCGCCAGTGCAAGCGTTAGCCAATGAGGTTTTACTGAGGCTGCGTTTGCTACGCGCATTAGGGAGCCCTTGGACTCGTCCTCCGGCTCTCCAACTATTACTTGGCCCAGCTGCGGGTGTCTGTTTCCCCGGGGTAGCACTGCTCCATTGCACTTAAAGGAGCAGGTCCCCTAGTGGACGCTTTCGTGGCGGAGGTTGTCTAGCTTTTACGGAGCGCTTGGCAACCGTAGCCGCATCGGCTGGAGCCATTTTTGGAAAGGTTGCTCCTGTTTCTTCCCACATTAAGCCCGACCTTGTGTCAAATATTGTTGTGGTGGGACAGTGATTAAATAGATGCCTGTACCTTCCAACAATTGAAGTCCACGTGAATATATAATCAGTGACGATGGAATTGGATTCTGAAACATGTATGGAAGTCACACTATGAGAATAAAGATTCAATACACATCGTATATTTTTGTTCTATGAATTTGAATAATACACCCCATACAACGTGCACATGAAAGAATTATGCTGGGTCTCACATGGAGAGACAACAAGACAGCACAGTACATCTGTGAAAAAGACAAGAGTCAGGGACATCATAGAATCCATGGAAAAATCTCAAATGGCTGTGGGCTGGCCATGTTGCAAGAATGGCAGACAACCGATGGACATCACTACACATGACATGGATCCCCAGAGATCACATGCATAATCGAGGCCGGCAGAGTATTAGATGGAGAGACAAGCTAGACATACATACACTTAATTTGTTATTTGATGTTAATCTCGCTGCAAGTTGCTTGAACCTGAGGAAATCGATTGTCAAAAATATTTTCGCCCCTTTGGAGACCGTTGAGGAATATATATATATATATATATATATATATATAGTTAATAATTGTGTCATCTACAGTCAGCTGTTTCGTTGTAATACAACTCTTCAGTGTGGCTATAGGCTATCCATTGTAGCATCTAGTACTACGAAGTAGGACAGAAACCTTCGCTTCAGACCCACAGGCTCACACTTTACCTCAGCCCTACCCAGAACTGGACGATCAATAGGACCGAATTAGAGCCATACATTTACTTATGCTCGATTCCCCATCTATCAGAATGCTCCATTCTAGAGTTGGAAGAGCATTTCTATAAGCTTATAATGGACGGGTTGCCCTAATAAAAGAGTACTCAACCCTGAAAAAGGGAGCGTTAATTATGTATATATATCAATTTGCCACGTTAGCTGAAGGAGCAGAAAAGGGATGTGTGGTCCGACGCCCCCCTCTTTGCCAAAAATCCGTCAGTTTTGTTTGTCTATGTTCTCAGAGGTCTAGGATTAAGACTGATCATAGCACTACAGGAATACTGGGGAGCGTACTGGTAATATGAGATTCACAACCTCCAGTTGTCAACAATGGCCTAAGCTAGAATGAAAAAAGTCATGTGTTATGGGACCCGGAGAAGGTTGGTACGGTACAATCAACAGAGCTACTGTGATATGTCAGTATGATGAGAGGAGGAATGGGGACCTGGGGAGACTTACTGTCACCTGGCCTTCAGAGATACCTGCAAGAAATACCTGCAAGACATCTGGTGAAGAAGATCGAAATGCTGATAAGAGGGCTGGAGACGTGGAGACTTACTGTCACTCAGCCTTCAGAGATGCTGGCCAGACATCTGGTGAGGAAGATTGAAAAGCTGATATGGAGGCTTGAGACCTGAGGAGACTTGTTGTCACTTCTTCTTCTTCTTCTTCTTCTTCTTCTTCTTCTTCTTCTTCTTCTTCTTCTTCTTCTTCTTCTCATTATTATTATTATTATTATTATTATTATTATTATTATTATTATTATTATTATCCGGTATATAGGAAACGCTGGATTTTTCCTTCGGAAGGCCCTTATAATTAATTGAATCGAGAAAATCTTGATACAAAAGACATATCCGAGAAATGTAGATTGTACAGGGGAAAAGATGAAGCTGTGTAACATTTAACTGCTGAATGTAAAAAGAACTGGCTCTGAAGGAATATGAACAAGATTGTACAGAGAAAGAAAAGAAGTTGCAGAACATTTGACTATTGGAAGCAAAAGAACTGCCCCAGAAGGAAGAAAAACAAGTGGAATTGTTGACAACTGGATGCGAAAGAATTGGCTCAGAAGGAATAAAAACAACATTACACCAAGAAAGAAATGAATCGGTGGAACAGTTGACTAGAGGATGTAAAAGAACTGGCTTAAAAGGAATAAGAAAAGGATTGTACGGAGAAAGAAATGTATTAACAGAACATTTGACTACTGGGTGTGAAAGAACTGGCTCAAAAGGTATAAAAACAAAATCGTACGGAGAAAAAGATGAATTAATGTAACAGTTTACTACTGGATGGAAAAGAACTGGCTCAGAAGGAATACTAACAAGATTACGTAAGAAAGAGATGAGGCAGTGGGACATGTGAATTTTGGATGTAAAAGATTTGTCTCAGAAGGAATATAAACAAAATTTTGCCGAGAAAAATATGAATCGGCAGAACTTTGACGTCTGGGTGTAAAAGAACTGGTTCAAAAACGATATAAAGAAGATTGTACGGAAAGAGAAATGGATCCTTGGGACAGTTGACTTCTGGATGCAAAAGTTGACTTCTGGATGGCTCGGAAGGAATATGAGCAAGATAGTGTGGAGAAGGAGGTGAAACAACATTTGACTAATGGATGTAAAAAAAAAAAAAAAATAGGCCCAGAAACGACATAAGCAAGATTGCGCAGAGAAAGGGGATATAATGTGGAACATTCGACTATGGGGTGCAAAAGAACTGGCTTATAAGGAATATAAATAAGATTAGGCATTGAAAGAGACGCATTTGTTGAACATTAGATCACTGGATGTAAAAGAAATGACCCAAACAAATGATGAGATAATGCAGAAAAAGAAATGAATCAGTGGAACATTTTAGTACTGGATGTAAAATAACCGATTCCGAAAGAATATGAACAAGATTGTGCTGAGAAAAAGATGAAGCAGTGGAACATTTGACAATTGGATGTAAAAGAAATGGCTCACAAAGAATAAAAAAAACAAAATTGTACGGAGAAAGAATTGGATTAGTTGGAACATTTGATAAGTGGATGTAAAGGAGCTGGCTGGGAAATAATAAGGAGAGATTGTGGAGAGAAAGATATTACTCATCGGAATATTTGACTACTGGATGTAAAAGAACTGGCTTAGAAGGAACATGAACAAGATTGTGAAGAGAAAGAAGTGAATCAGAGGAACATTTGACTACTGGGTGTAAATAAATAGGTTCAAAAGAATAAAAGAAGATTGTCCGGAGAAAGGAATGATTCAGTGGATTTTTTGACCACGGGATGCAGAAAAACTTGCTCCAAAGGAATATAAAGAAGGTTGTGCAGAGAAAGAGATGAATCATTGGAAAGTTTCACTACAGGATTTGAAAGAATTTAATGAAATGAGACGTGAATATTTTGTACAGAGATAAATGAATGTGGAACATGTGACTACTTGAAGTGAAAGAAGAGGCTCAGAAGGAATATAAAGGCGATTATGCAGAGAAAAAGATAATGCAGTGGGGAACTTTGACTACTGCATGTAAAAAAACTGTCTCAAAAGGAATAAAAACAAGATAGTGCAGAGAATTAGATGAAGCAGCAGAATATTTGACTACTAGGTGTAAAATAAGTCGCTCCAAAGTGATATTTAAAAAAAATTGTTCGGAGAAAATGATTTCGTGTAATAGTTGACAACTGGGTGTAAAAAAAGTGGCTCAGAAGAAATATAAACAAGATTGAGCGGAGATAGAAATGAATCGGTGTAACATTTGAACACTGGAAATAAATGAACTGGTTCAGAAGGAATATGAACTAGAAGGTGCAGAGAAATAAATGAATCAGTGGGGCATTTTACTATTGGATGTAAAAGGACTGGATGATAGGAATACAAATAAGTGTGAGCGGAGAAAGATATGAATCAGTGAAATATTTGACAACTGGATGTAAAAGAACTGGTTGGCTGAGAAGGAATATAAAAAGATGGTGCTGAAAAAGAGACAAATCAGTGGAGCATTTGACTATTTGATGAGAAAGAACTGGTACAGATGGCATGAAAACAAAATTATGTGAACAAAGAAATAAATCAATGGAACATTACTGAATTTAAAAGAACTAGCTCAGATGGTATATAAAGAAGATTGTGCAAAGAAAGAAATGAATCAGTCGAACATTTGGATACTGGAAGTAAAGGAACTGGCTCAGAAGGAATACGAACAAGAAGGTAGAGAGAAAGATATGATGCAATGGAACATATGACTTCTGGATGTAAAATGATTGACTTGGAAGAAATATAAAGAAGATTGTGCAGAGAAAAATTTGAATCAGTGGAACATTTGACTATTTGATATAAAAGAATTGGTTCAGGAGGAACATAAATGAGGTTTTGCGGAGAAGGGATTGAATTAGTGGAATATTTGACTACTGGATGTTGAAGAACTGTTTCAGAAGGAATATAAACAAGACTGTGATGGTAAAGTGTGAATTGTGCGTATGGAGCTGTGCCAGGTGTTTGTGTTGATTGGAAATGTAACGCAGTATAATCACAGACCCGAAAGCATGATGAGAGGGTGGACATTTTGTGAGATTCCTTCATCAAAAGAGATCACGTGATACAACACAGAAGACCCGATACAGTGATAATGTACAAGGACGAGATGTGATGTCAGATAATAGATATTGTTGTTCCCCAAGACAATAGGGTAGGATAGATGGAGCAAGAAATGATTGAAAGAGGAAAGAAATTGAGAAGATTTGGAGTATGGCCTATTTTGGTGTGGTGTCGATGGTAGTTGGAACTCTTGCTGGAGATGTGTCCGTTTGGTTTAGTCGATAAGAGACCACTTGGTTTTGATTTCAAATCACCGTTGGGAGAGGGCAGACGAAAAGTGATGAGTTTACTCCACTAAGTTAGATGAGGTTTGTGGTTGTTGTTATTGTTGTTGCTGCTGGTGAGTGTAAAGGGAAGAACAAAGTCAACTTATGCGTATGACTCGGGGTTGAGTTTTACTACAATCTGCACGGATACCGAGGAAAGTGCTAGAAATATAAGGACTGCGACACTAAATTTTAGCGGTGGCCAAATAGAGGAGAATGGAAGCAGAGGTGTGAACCACTGCACTGGTGTGATAGGCGAGGGAGAGAAGAGATGTGGGCTGAAGACCTGAGGAGACTTACTGTCACTCAGCCTTCAGCGATAACCACCGGGCAACTGGTGTGAAACTGTAAGCTACAGTATTGCTGTGGACTATGAGAACTAAGAGAGAAGGGCTGGAGACCTGAGGAGACTTGCTGTCACTGGAACTCAAGCGGTAACCACCTTATTATTATTATTATTATCATCATTATTATTTACAATCTCATACCAGTTGCCATGTTTCAGGGAGTTAAGGAAAATGTGGAACATGAAAACCAGGGTAGTACCGGTCATAGTGGGCGCACTAGGAACTGTCCCCAAAACGCTGAGGGAGAGACTGGAGGAGATCGGGATTAGGAGGAGGATAGAGACCGTACAGACCACAGCATTACTGGGAACTGCACGGATACTGAGGAAGGTGCTAGAGATATAAGTACTGCAACGAATTGTAGCTCTGTCATGATATGCGAAAGAGAGGAGACGTTAGCTGAAGACCTGAGGAGACTTATTGTCACTCAGCCTTCAGCGATAACCACTGGGCAACCGGTGTGAAACTGTTAATCGCAGAATTACTGCGACCTATGATTACTAGGGGAGGAGGGCTGGAGACTTGAGGAGACTTGCTGTCACTCAAACTCCAGCGGTTACCGCCAGGAAACTGGTGTGAGATTCCAAATAATAATAATAATAATAATAATAATAATAATAATAATAATAATAATAATAATAATAATAATAATAATGATGATGATGATGATGATGATGATGATGATGATGATGATGATGATGATGATGATGACAATAATTCTGATGTGTTATTAAAGGAACAAAGAAATAAAAGAATTGGAAAAAAATCTTAGAATATAAAGGTGACGGTTTCACACCTCACTATTAGCAAGTTCATAAAACCTTGCAAAAGAATAGAAGAATTAGGAGAACTGAAACCATCCAGATGCACAACACCATTACTGAGAGGCAAGTAGAAAAAGTTGGAGTTGGAAGATTTTTTTATACAAATCGTTCCAAACTAAGACGAGCTTAATAAATATTTATATTCAAATCCATATACGAAAAGGTACAGGAATGCCTTGAATAGTACAGTTTTAATAGTGCAAGTTTTAATATAGTAGGTTATTGTATTGCTATACGAATCAATGTCATTAAGTATATGTTAGAAAGCAAACATTAAACTATAATATGACATTGAATTGTGCGATTTTGAACAGTACAGAAAATTAATCAAAGTATGCTTGTAGTTAGACGTAAAGATAAGAAGACAACAGGTCAGGGAAACACGCTCTTATGTCAAATACCAATCAACGTTTTGTGTGATTCTGTGTTTAGTTGAAGAGAAACCACACATTACCATCCAACTAATGGACAGCCAGGTGCCTCGTTGACTTCAAAGGGATCGCTATCGATTTACAACAATATTTCTTCTCTTAACTTTGATCATTTCTGAAGCTGGGTGCTTCTTTTCCCACATGTTTAGAGTTCTGCCTGTAATCCATTACGTAATGTTATCCCCTGCAACCGCTGGGATCTGCAGCAGCCCCCGCCCTCCCTATTCTAGGAGTGTTTAGCCCAGAGCACCAGAGAGTGAATAGTCGAAAGCATCTTGTATATACTGGCATTTGCACCACGTTGGTACACAATGGTCGAGTAAAGTATTCTGAGATAGTTGGATTCCGAAATAGGGTGTCGTTTACAGGTTATATTCAAAGACAGAAATCACACATACTAATGCTTTGCTTTATATATATATATCTATAATATATACACACAAACAAACACACACACACACACACACACACATATATATATATATATATATATATATATATATATATATATATATATATATATATAGTACGTATGGTACAGATCAGGTTAGCAATATAGCATAATATAAAGCAATGTCTGATATGTGATGGGTTTATTTCATAGAGTGCTCGATACATTCAACTTTATACTTCGAAAGTCAAGTCGTTCTAGAGTAGAGCTGGAAATATATTAAAGGAAGTGGATTCGCTGCACAAACACAAATATTAAGGTCGAGATAAAAATATCCCTCAGAAATCAATTTTACATCCATTCATAGATAACTCCTATACCTAGCTCACATCCTTTGACATGTAACTTACAAACACCAACAAAAACGTTCACACTACTAATAACAATAAAACAAAAGGGATAATTCCTCCTAATCATAGTGACACCCACAAGACTCTCACCAAAATTCCCCAAACTAGAATCTGAAAAAACACATACAATCATTTGGCTGATAAGGCCCAGAGAGGCAGAAACATAAACTTGTTTGTATAGCAAATCCACTTCCTATATATATATATATATATATATATATATATATATATATATATATATATATATAATTAAATAAATGAAAAAACAAACAGTTACACTAGTCGTCGAACGAATGCTTTTGGAGCATGAAACACGAGTGTGATAGTTATTTTTTGATTTAATTTAATCTAATTAATCAATCCATTAGTCAGAAAATACCGAGCATTGTGATTAAATGTGATCAACAACGTAGACGAATTATTACTACACTATGCAATGCTCTTCCACTTCCAGAATAGAACCCTCTGATAGACGGGGAATTATGCGTAAGTAAATATACCGCTTAATTCTGTCCCACTGACCGTCCAGTTCTGTGTAGGGCACGGGTAGAGCATCTGCCTCTGGGTCTGAAGCGAAGTCCTGGGAGGGATACTAGACAGTCTGTAGCCACACTGAAGGGTTGTTATGCAACGAAACAGCTGTCCGTGGATGACACAATTATTAATATATAATATATACGTAAATATATAATGTATAATAGTTCGTCTACTATTCTCAACCTACCTTACTAAACCACTTCCCTTCAATCCTGACACTCTACGGCCTCTCCAAGACTCACTACCGCTGCTACTATCACATCATGCCACAGACAATCACATCCCTCAGACAGGACTAAGTCCCACACATCAGGATGACCCTAAAGGACTTGATTCCATTTTTTGCTTCCAAAGCATAGCATCTGATGGTAGATTTATTTTTTATAGAAAACTTTTAATAACTGAAAGGTACACAAACACACACAACACACGTTACCGAAGATGGGAATACCTCCCGAAAATATGTTCAGCACACCAATTAATTCATTTATGGATTAATTAATCAATAAACAAAGTTTCGAGGAACTCTGACTTCTGAGTATGCTTCACTTCCTATTGTTTACATATATATATATATATATATATATATATATATTGGGAAGGGATGATTCAATGCAGCCAATTCGATGCAACCCAAATCAATGCAGCTAACTCGATGCCACGACAACGCGATGTAAACTTTCTTATACATTCATTAAAAGACAAAAATGGGAAGATATTCAATAAAAGTATGATGAGTAGGCATTACCTTGGCAATGAAATTGATTCATTTATAATTATAATTTATTACTCGTGAATATTCCAGACAGGTCGTTTTTTCAACCTTTACTCTGTCGCTAGATGCCATTTGCCAGGAAGCAGACCGGTTTGTTCGTGAATAAACGCGTGAAACTTTTCATGTATAGGTATTTTTTATATCGTTGGAGGGAGGAAGGATTGACGAAAAATATGCGATAAACTTCACATGAATAAAATGTATAGAAGCGGTGATATGACCATCTAAAGCGTTCGTCTACACTCTTTTACGCATAAATCTGTAATGTAATGGCTTACGGTTTTAGGGTTTGGTATGTTTTCAAACACTAGTATATCACCGTTTATATAGTTTGTATAGATATTTTTTATACTTCAAATTTTCTCCAGTCTTTCTTCTCTCTGTTGCCCGGGCTTTTTGCGATAACATCAATATTTCCCGAGGTTCGTGCTTTTTTTTATTTTTGTCATTTACGAGCATATCGTCGGCTTGTTCTCAAATTGAGTCAGCTGCAACAAATTGTACCCAACTAACACACACACATATATGCACATATATATATATACACATATATATATATATATATATATATATATATATATATATATATATATATATGTGCATATATATATATATATATATATATATATATATATATATATATAGAGAGAGAGAGAGAGAGAGAGAGAGAGAGAGAGAGAGATACAAAGAGAAACTTGCAGAGATGCCTTGCGTCCCTGGGAAAAAAAAACTTCAAATATATCAACACATGGATGCAAATGATATTTTATTGAAATTTCGTCGGGTCTGCACACGGTCTTTGACATACACAACAAGCATTCCTTTGTTTTTTTTTGCGTTTTGTTAATTTATCCTCGTGATGCAAAGGAATTAACTGATACGATATATAAGAATGAGAACAGTCTTTACTCGTGAACTGAATAAGCAGTTCTGTTTGAAATTGCAAGAATGTTACTAACTACGACAGGCGCACGGATGATAACGGAGGATATAACGCCCGAAACGTAGTTACTGTAACAACCAAGATGAGGATAACAGATCAAATGAATCAGTGTATAATAGTCATCAATCCGAATCCCAGATATTACGACGGATTTATCTGGAATCTACTCTATTTGCATATTAACTGTTTGTCTAATTTGAAACTGTCAACTAAAACTGTGAGCTGTTATGTCAACATAGGTTTCTTCAGTTTTCGAGTTGGTCTGGATGTCGACTGGCTGACTATGCACGTATCATGCGTACAAGCTACATCTATGCTTACATTTTGAAAAAAAAAGCAATAACAAAAGGCTAGTGAAGTAACTTTTTTATCGATCATCCCATTGGAGCCAGAGGGCTGAAAATTCAAATTAATGTCTAGAAAGATATTTTTATCTTTTGAAACAACTCATAAATAAATTTTTAATGGGGAATTCAATTTGCAATGTAAATTTATGCTGAATTTGTCCTCCGGAAGATGTCTGGCAGCATTCATGCTTGTTTTTCGTAAATTTGGACTTTTGGGGGGGCAATCACAGCCCAATAAAAGGTGAGTTAAGTAACTCTTTTTTGGATCACCCCTTTTTCCAATTTTGAAATTGATCATCCCAACACAGCATACTGTCAAAATACATTAGTTACGTGACGGTTTGTATAGAGTGACTAACCAGACCTGTTGTAAGTTTGTTTTTTTTTTAACTGATTGAACTGGAAAATCACTTATGTCCCTTTGCTATACAAATTGTCAATTAAAACTGAAAATACACATACTTGAATTGCTTATATGTTGCTTGACATAACCGGGGAAGTCACCTTAATCGGGCCAAATCCGTTGTGTCCCAAATAACCGGAATCTACTGTAGCTATACAATCCCCTTTGGCTACATCTGTTGGTTTTTTCTAACCAAAATTCAAACGATGAAAGATTGGGAAGCTAACCAGACATTCGCTCATTGGCACACGATGCACATGTGAAGCCGTTCTAAGGTTATATCTAAGGTGATCTGAACATCACGACTCACAAAGTGGATCCCAGAAATCATACGCAAAAAATAATATGACGTGACAATCTACGCACGTTCTGAAAATATTGGCTCTTCGACGTCAACGATAGAGAGGTCTGGCGACTCTGAGAGAAAGTCTATGTCCAACAATGTCTGTGAAAGGGATACTGATGATTTTTGCTACTACACTGAGAAGAAGACGGGCATTATCAGTTGTGCTGTATGTGGCGCCTTCAAAGTAGAAGTGAACGTGTTAAATTAAGTACCCCACCCCCATTTTGAGTATTAGTGCAACAGAGTTGTCCTATCCCTTGTCCTTCTCCTCACATATTGCCCACCTGGCCTTGTTTCAGACTTAGGTGAGCTTATCAAATGTCTCCATCGACTGACACACGCACATCTTCGACATCTGCAAAAATAAATCCGACGACATGACATGACCCAGAGATTGACTCGATACACTCCAGGAATAATCTGCAGCTGTAGAATAGCTGTGAGGGTGGGGGGCGAGCAAGCCCTTCGCCTAAGCGAGCGTTTCTCTTCCCGGGTAACTTGTTACTATCCACCTTGCTACCAGATGTCTAGTCGCTCATTTAGTCGTCTTCTGAGATTCTTTAATTTGTTCTTCTTGTTTCGGCTCAGGTTTCATGTCAGCCCAGTTGCGTCTCGGCCACTTCGCTGACTCTCCCTACCACACCATCAACAAAAAAAATAAATAAATACATAAATGAATAAATGAAAATTGAACAACGTCAATGTATAGATTACTGGGTTCTAGTCGTCTCTCATCTGATAAAAACGTTGTCTCGTTCAAAGCCCTTCCAAGTCGTTTCTCATCTGATAAAGACGTTGTCTCGTTCAAAACCCTTCCAAGTCGTTTCTCATCTGATAAAGACGTTGTTTTATTCAAAACCTTTCTAAGTCGTTTTTCATCTGATAAAGACTTTGCCACATTAACCCTTTCAAGATGCCTAATGCCTGAATTATACCGATTGTCGTGGCCCAGTGATACTTATGAACAAACTCCCAGAAAGAAAGTGCTCGCCTTCGGTTCGGTGGACTCTGGTTCAATCTAACGCTGGGTCATACCAAAGACTTTGAAAATGATACTCTATCTCTCTTCAAAGTACTCAGCACTAAAACTTGAGTTGCAGAACCTCTCCTCGAGGCTAAGGGGTTATGGCCAAATCACTTCGGGCCGGGATATCGTAAGATCCCGTCGAACCTGATCAGTACCCTGGATGGTTGACCATTGGGAAATACCAGGTGCCGTAAGCAGAACAAGCATGGCAAGCCGGGAGTGTGTCTTACTAACAGTTGCCTGTGTATACCTAACCCTGCAGCATCCTCCATGGGGATTTAACCTTGATTTCTAAAAGGGTGTAAACAAGCCAAAAACGTGCTTATTCTATCAACTAGTTCAAGAAATCTATTCTTTTATTAAATTAAAGATTTTTCATCTTTTGAAGAACTAAAATCCTAATGTGATTCACGAAACATCCGTCCACTAACAGATGTCAAACACAGAATTAGCAGATCATCTAGCCTATATATCTTTCCAGTTCAGTCGTGTAATGTGAACTAACTCCCGTGTTATTCACTTACTATGATGACGTCATTGTCTGCGGTTGTGAAAGCCAGGAGAAAATAATTGACTTTAATTTTCGTTTCACATATACCCCAGTTGACTTCGAAAGGAAATCTACGGAATATATCAACAGGAGAGTTGTGAACATACAACTCTCTCTCACGAACAGACTGCCAGAAGGAAGTTCTTTTCAATAAAATTACTGATAGCTGTTCGTAATAACAGCCGCTGTTGCTTGATAAATATCACTCACCTTTTCCTGTCTTTGAATTGAATATTATGATGAGTGTATTTCAATTGTGCTTTTAATTGTTTTCTACAAAAATTAATTTACTTCTTGAATTTTACAAAGCAAACAATAATGTACGTACATATTAATTTACATTCGTATAAATATAATCAACACCAGCATGCAAATATATATATATATATATATATATATATATAAGTCCTGATACCTAACTGGACATTCTCCCACCCAGCAGGAGGACCTCCAGCCGCCCTTACAACACAATTTACCCACAATGCATAGCTCCTGATGGTGGACTCTGGTTCCACATGGGAACTTTTAACACATACACAGCACACACCACTGAAGATGGGAAGAATCCCGAAACATGTCCGAACAATTTACTTCTAAGGATTAATAAACCTTATCTCTAAACACTTTACTACCGAGTCTGTCTCACTCTTTACAGTACACACACACACACACACATATATATATATATATATATATATATATATATATATATATATATATATATATCAGCTGTCATAAAAACGTCGAGATATGTATGTCCCATGAGTTCTCAAAGGGTTAAAAGGCATGGGAGCAAAAAGACTGTGTTCTATTATTCGAATTTCTTAGTGGGCAAGTTGACCTTTATCAAGTGTCACACGCTTCAGGTTCATTATCCTAAGACAATCAGATTCTTGAGTGGATAGCATTGTTGTAGGCATTTAAAAATAGTAACGCACGCATGCAAATTAAATTTCTAGAATCTGAATATTCATATAACTAATCAAACGACAAAATTTGGCCTGCGTTTTGGTAGAGCCACCAATGTTAAGGTTGTATACCTTAATCCAACGTTGGTGGTCTTTTATTTATTGAAATAGATTTTACCGCTTGGTTGAGTATCATTTTGCTCAATGGTATAACGAGGGACTAAGAATTTCATCTTTACAGAAGAAAATGGAGAAAGAGATGATCGCTACTAATGTAATTCTACCGATACATTTTGTATTTGCTGTGTTACTAAATATACGTAATGACTATAGTGAATGACTGTTTTGATGTTTTTGTTTACCTACCTGTGATATCATAGGTTACATAAACAGCTGGAATAATATAAAGGATATATAGCTTCAATAATGTAATGGCCATATTGCTCAATATGAAATTACATACAGTCTATTTATATGAAACAAATGCTTCCCTCTGTCTGTTTGTTAATATGTCACTGTGCCCCCACCTTAAACTTTGGTGTAGTTCAACCAAATTTGGAAAGCATAGGTAGTGGACCTTGGGGAAGAACTTTGACTATATGTTTTAAATGGGTTCTATTGACGCTATAACTATAATGTGAAACGGGATCCTTACCCTCCGTTCATTGGCGTAGCACGACCAATTTTGGTATGCATACTTAGTGGACCTAGGGAAAGAACTTTGACTATTTGTTTTTCTTTCAAAAAGGGTTTTAAATGGGTTTTATTTACGATACAACTATAATGCAAAACGGGACCCTTACTCTCCGTTCATACGCACAGCTTTGGCGTAGCTCGACCAAATTCGCTCTGCATACTTAGTGGACCCAGAGAAAGAACTTTGACTATTTTGAATTCTAAAAATATTACAAGGGTCTTAGGAGAGATTCTAGTAACAATGTAACCATAATCAACGCTTGTTTTCCAATTAATTAATTAATTGATTTTTTTTCTTATCATCTGTTTCTCCACCGTCTGTCACGAAAAAAACCATAGAAGTGGACGGCAATATTTAGTTGGATTGGGAGGAAAAATGGAGCTAAAAAAGAAGCTACGTTTAGAGGAAAAAGATCAGTATTCAAGTTGGAATTTTAGAATTTCAATAAAATTTATAAAAATATGTATTTTTCATGCATATTCAATGGACCTAGGGTAAGGTTTTGAAGTAAAAAGTTTTCAGAATATTCAAGTTGGAATTTTAGAATTTCAATAAAATTTATAAAGTTATGTATTTTGCATGCCTACTCAATGGACCTAGGGTAAGGTTTTGAAGTAAAAAGTTTTCAGAAGAAAATCAAGAAGGGTTTTAGAGTAGGGGTTTCTTTTTGAAATGTAACTATAATGCTAAACTGAACCCTAGTTTTCCGGTCATTATACATACATACTTATGCATAAAATGGTAAATATAAAAGACAACATTCACTATGTATAATCTCCTCGTTTTTCGCCATCCAATGAAGAAAGGTTGCAAGACCTTGAAGCAGGATGCAAGTTGAAAGGTTTAAGCTCCCCAATTTATTTTTGCGTGCTTGAATGTTTTTTGTGGCCTCACTTTGTCATGGAGTCGACATTTTCCTTAACAGACAGGATACTACCAACCCTTGGTTTTCTTAGGGTCTTTAAAAGTAATCTCCATTACAAAAGACGAATATAACGAGTGTTCTCGACATGGGACAATTCAGAGGTGGGGACAAATCACTGGAATAATATATGGACTTCCGCAAAATGGAACAAAAAGGAACCAAACACTTTTCTTTTCTTTTTGTGATCGTTCACAACGTGAGGCCCGTTTCGTTTTCATGTACATTTTCATTGAAACTTTTTTGACTCACAAAACCGAAGAGTTCGCAAATTGACAAAATTATCAGTAAGAAGAAAAAGAACAATAAAAAACGATACTGTTTCACAAAACTTTGCTGTGATTCATAAAGTTGGAAGAGGTATATGTATTCACACAGGTCTGCCTGTTTGACCACCCAATAATTCCGAAAGTTCTCAATGAATCTCAATCATATTTTGTGGAAAGATGTGCCATAGGCCAAGAGAGAATCTATCTACAATTGCAGAAATCTCTCTTTGTGTAGGTGTGTTTGCACTGCAATTACTCGACAACTGACCATTGTAAAAGGTTTATATTCTCCAGAGATATTAGACAGCACACTAGGTAGTGCTGCATCGAATTTGAATTTTTCTTTCATCGTGGGTCTCGGGGAATCTAATATGATTAAATAAAAAATATAGATAATAGATCTCTCTTCATTTTTACTTTTAATTATCCCGCTTGACTTCCACCATTCAGGATTATCTAAATTTAGATATAAAATGTCTAAATTGGCTACACTGAAAAGAAGTAACCGGAATACTTCGAAGCCGTAGTTTCGTACACCGGACGGAAAACTATTTTACTTGACGATTATGACAGGCTGCTCCATGAATCTGCCACCTAAAATGTAAATCTTGAGATAGATTAAGGAATTTTACGGTCATTCTCCTATCGTAGGTATATGCCCACGCAATATCTCCAGAAGTTCACAATGAATATGAATGATATTTGTGGAAAATTAAGCTATGGTGTTAGCAAGAATTGGTTGATTTTAAGCGGGGATTTCGATTGAGAGATATTTTTCTCATTTTTTTCCATAAATTTATATATTTACTCACCTTTGTCAACTCAATATTTTCAAAAGTTCAAATTAATTTCAATGACATTTTGTGGAAGTATAGATATGGGCCAAGAAAGAATTGATTAAATTTAGGGGCTTATCACCCTTGTATCGTAGCTATATATAATCTGAATTTCATTGAGTTCTTAGTCACAACGGAGTAGTATGCATTGTCTGAGTGTTTTTTAGTTTGATCTGTTCAGTCTTGGCAAAGACGCTAATATTCATATCATCATCATCATCATCACCACCGACACCACCACCAGAGAAAAATGTCAGCGCTAAAGACCAAGTGACTACACGTATCCCCGAGACTCAAAATTTCTCCTTAAAAACAATGTTGCCTAGCCATGAGATAATAGTAAGCGAGATGGTATTCAAGATCATTACTACCGTGCTCGGACATCAATCCTCACCGGGTACCAGCACTGGTATCTCGACTAAGACAAAGCTAAGCTTAGTAAAAATAGTATATAATGAACAGGAGATTTTGTCCTTCAGATTTCGTCGTGACTGCTTAGACGTGAGGGTTAAATTACTGTTCAATTCACAAAGGCGCGAAAGTTTCCACCATTTTAATAAATTGTCATTTTTTATATTCATTTTAAGACATTTTTTATTTATCAACATGCATCAGCTTAGTGATCCTGCAAGTTCAGAGTTTGTCGAGACTGTAAGTCCACCGAATAGATATCTCCAACATAATCACAGTTTAAAACGCCCTCGGTTAGCCACTGAGAGCTCGAGAACATCTGTCCTGATGGTAAGTTTTCTACACTGTTATACCAAGAATCAAACCCTGGACCCTCTGCTTATGAGGTAGCTGAGCTAAACATTGCACTATCTAAGTGGACCACAATAAATTTGTTTGCGTACATATGACTTATGTATGGGTATATACATATATGCCTCTAAACAAAAATGTTCTTTTATGCAAATTCATGTACATCATGTTTCCTCAAACTAAAGAGACGAAAATCATAAATCATCATCATCATCATCATCATCATCAGTCTTTTATCACCCGTCGTTTGACATAGAACTTCTCCAGGATTCGCTACATTTCTCTATCATGGGCCTCATGGAGCCAGTATTTTCTAAATTTGTATAGTTCATCTCTCCATCTTGTATTCAGCCGGCCTTGCTTACGCACGTGATCTCTGGGGATCCATGTTGTGAGTCGTGATGACTGTTGTCTGTTATTCTAACAACATGACCAGCCCATTGCCATTTGATTCTAGCAGATTCTATGATTTCTCAGACCCCTGTTTTCTTTCTGATATATTGTGCTGTCTTGTGATCTCTCCGTGTGAGTTTGAGCATGATTCTCTCATGCATACGTTGCATGCTTTTCAGGTTGCAGGTCTGACTCTTGGTTAGGTTCCAGGTTTCAGCTCCAAAGGTGACTATCGGGGGATGCATTGGTTGTATAGTCTTCTTTTTAGGATTAGTGGCATTTCGAATTTGAATCAAACTTTGATATTATTTAAGAAAAGGCTTACCCGGGGTACCGGTTTCAATCACGTTCCACGCCTGCCACCCGATTAATGATAACAGCGGCATGCGTGTAAGTATAGTTTAAGCAATACTCGGAGGCCAAGATGTTTATTTTCAAAAGGCTGACTGCAAGCTAATCTGGAGCTGTCAAACATTAAAGGTTGCCTTGTCGAAACGGGAAATGTACACAAGAACCGGAAGTGAAGGGTAGACAAGGCAAACAAACAGAAACATTCCCGCCTTTAACAGGACTGTTGTTTGTCGGTCCTTAAGGAGATAAATAGATAGATAGAACAGACTGGGATGGATAAGAACAAACGTGGATTGATAGACAGAAAGATAGAGAGAGATAGACTGACAGATAGATAAATAGATAGATAGGGATAGATATAGATAGATAGATTGAGATGGAAATATAAACAAACTGATAGATAAATCGATAGATAGATGGATAGATAGATAAATATGAACAGATGAAGATAGACAGATAGATAGATAGATAGATAGATAGATAGATAGATAGATATCAACAGATTAAGATAGATTGATAGATAGATAGATATGAACAGATTGAGATAGACATAGATAGGTAGATATAGATGGATCAGTTCTACTGAGTGTGCGATCTATTTTGCACTGATGTCAGAGATCAGTGTTCTAGTAGAAGCAGGGGTTTCGGATGCTGATTTATAAGGCAAGCAGATATGCACGCCAGCCTTCTTGACTTGACAGAGAATGTATGTGGGCGGGGTGAGAGGATGGCTGTAGTAAAAGATATATATATATATATATATATACATAGAGAGAGAGAGAGAGAGAGAGAGAGAGTGTGTATGTGTGTGAGGGATAATGGAGAGAGTGTGTGTATGTTTGAATCAGAGAGTGTGTATGTGATAGTGTATGTTGAAGGGAGAGTGTGTGCCAGAAAGTGTGCGTATCAGAGGGTGTACGTATGTGTGCGAATGAAAGATAGTGAGTGTGAGAGAGAATGTGCATGAGAGTAAGAGAGAAAATGAGTCTGTTAGAGAGAAAGAGTATGTCCGTGTTAGAGAGAGAGAGTATGTGTCTTTTAAAGAGAGAGAGTGAGAGATTACTTGCTAGTTAGAGAGTGTGTTTGTTTTAGAGAGAAAATGTGTTAAAGGAAGAGGGAGAGTCTACGCGTGTGTATTAGAAAGACAGAGGAAGAGAGAGAGAGAGAGAGAAAGAGAGAGAGAGAGAGAGAGAGTGAGAGATGTTTGAAGGTTCACATTTACCATTACCTACTTCCATTACATCAGAAACAATGCTAACGCGCGAGCTTACCTACATTCCTTTGATATGTCAGGTTTTTTCCGTGAAAAGACGTTTTCGCAATTTCGCCCGACCGACAATTAAATTTGGTAAAAAATTAGTCTAATTAGCAGTGTTAATGAACTTCACAGACCTGCATCTGGTAAATTCGTTCCTTGAACAATTTAAAGGGGTTTATAAATACATAATGAGTTGTTCCACGCCAAATATTAAGGCCTCTAACACTGGAACAGCTGAATATCGGATCAGGCAGAAACAGTACCATCCGGATGTTTTTTTAGGGTTGAGGGTCAATTACCCGCCTATTCTCCGACTTTCACCGATTACTTCCGGCAAAACCTTTCAATTATCATTAAGTTTTAGAGAAACATTTCTTTTATCTTATATCTGTTGCTCTTTTTAGGTTAATAGTATTAGATGTAATATTATCCGAATTTCTTAGCTCAAGAATTTCAATCAGCCACGGATCTTTACTAGTATTTATTTCAAAAACAGTTTTAAAAATTGTTTTACTTTCAAAATAGCAAAAAGCTTTATCAATACTAGAAATTCATCAAAAGGCTCTTTGTTTTCGACACACAAAAATGGGAAATCATGTAAAAAATTCTATTCAACTTAAGGCAATACTTGTCGGGAACAACTTCATGAATTGTTTTCCAAAAACGGATTCAATGAATATAAGCAGAAGCAGACTCAAAATAATCATCGAAGACATTTCATTGAATTATACTCATAAATTATTGTCTGATATAATAATCCTATTTCATTGTTTGTTCTGTGAATGTCATATCTGTATTTGCCATACGTGTTGAAATGCTGATTTCAATAAATTGGAAAAATATGTTAATAATTCAAGATACTGCTTATATGAATCCATAATGGTGGCTACTGCTTGTGAGGCAATAAGCCTCATTTGTACCTTCCACTGCGATGATATACAGATGTATAATCGTTATGTCACTCTCGAAATAAACCATTATTATTATTATTATCATTATTATTATTATTTGCAATCTCACACCAGTTGCCTGGTGGTAACCGCTGGAGTTTGAGTGACAGCAAGTCTCTTCAAGTCTCCAGCCCTCCTCACCTAGTACTCATAGGTTGCAGTAATACTGCGATTTACAGTTTCACACCGGTTGCCTAGTGGTTATCGCTGAAGGCTGAGTGACAATAAGTCTCCTCTATCATCATCATTATTATTATTATTATTATCATCATTATTATTATTATTATTATTATTATTATTATTATTATTATTATTATTATTATTATTATTATTATTATTTGCTTTTAATTTTTCACTCAGATAGACTACTACGGTCATTACTGAACATCGTGGAAAATGAAGAATAAGCTCTCTTTTGCGTAAGGAAACCTATCTTGCTGTGATAGCTGCTCTAACTGGTTGAGCTACGGTGGGCAGAAGATCAAATTTCGCCCAACATGAACATTCAGCGCTGTCATATTTGATGTTATTGAATTGTCTACATGTAGTAGAAGTAGTAGCAGTAGCAGTAGTAGTAGTAGTAGTAGTATCAGTCGCAATTTTGTTTTCAGAACATATCCTAATGCTGTAAATTGTAGCTACAGATATTTGCCTAAAATGCTGCAGCAAAACTATTTTGTTCTTTGTACATAAACAGAGAGGGGGATCAGGGAGAGAGAGAGAGAGAGAGAGAGAGAGAGAGAGAGAGAGAGAGACAGAGACAGAGAGAGAGAGGGGCAGACAGACAGATAGACAGACGGACAGACAGACGGGGCGAGTGTGTGTGTGTGAGTGAGTGAGGGATAGTAACGGTAGTTAGAGAGGGATTGACAGCAAGAGTAGCAGTCAGGACATGGACATTATCATATAATGTTTTATCCCTTTTAAAAAACATTTATGCAACAGATTACTGAACACACCGAGCTATGTTTTGAAGTTTTTATTGAAGCTATATCCAGTGTCAATATGAAGAAGTGAATATTCTTTTATCGTCTATGATGTAAATAATTCTTTTTTTTATCTATGATATCAAACGAATATTACAAAAAGTCTTCTTGGTTTTAGTTCATTGTTACTTTACAAACAACTCGTGTAGGTCATAGTATTTTGTCTTATGAAGAATTTGCTCAAAAACCATCTTCATCAACCATTAAGCTCGATATCAAGTCATTTCCTTTGTATATCTGTGCTATATCGGGTGACGCAACCCGTGCGATAACGGACAGTGTAATATCAGGGATGTTTCTATCATGTATTGAATGTGTCTTTGACTTGTACTACATATATATATATATATATATATATATATATATATATATATATATATATATATATATATATATATATATGTATAACCCATCTCTAAAAATAGAACCGAGTAAAAATAATCGAAATATTACGGAGGCATAATTTGGCCGAATGGGCGGAAAGAGAGGCTCCAATTCTGCTGTATAGTTACATTATATAACCCTCACCTTTGGAATACATATTTTTGAATAATGATTCCCGATGAAGTTTAAGGAATTGATCACGATACTCCGAAGCTGTTTCATACGATGGATGGGAAGAGAGGGTCCCGTTCAGCTGTAAATACATTGTAAATAGAATGCAAATCGTATTTTAGAAAATGATTTCTTAAATGTAGTTTATTTTAATAAAAATTCCTGAAAGGTGACTGCAAAAGTTCCAGGGTCCAACACCAAATATACAAAAAACATCTTCTTTAGCCCATTGCCAACCCTTCTACAATATTTCATCGAAATTCATTGAGAACCTTTGGAGATATTGCACTGAGTACATATAGCTATGATACAGGGGAGGTGACTGTGAAAATTCGCCGAACTACCCCAAGAAACTCCTTCTTTAGATCATTGTCCACCCTTCCACCAAATCTAACTGAAATTCATTAGAGACTTTTTTGAGATATTGTGCAGTGTATCTGTAACTAAGATGCGGGGGAGGTTACAATGGGAAGTTCTCGGACCTATCCTTAAAATGTATCAACCACCCTTCCACAAAATTTTATTGAAATTCAATCATAACCTTCGGAGATATTGTACTATGGACATGAGGCTACACTGCAGGGGAGATGAAATGGAATATTCCTGGATTTACCCCCAAATGTGAACTTTTCATCCATAGTCAATTGCCCTCCCTTCCACAAAATTTAATAGAAATTCATCCAGTATTTTGGAGATACTGTGCTGTGTACTTAGAGCTACGATGTATGGGAGATGACAGTGAAACTTTCCTTGATCCGCTCCTAAATGTAAGCATTTCATCCTTCTCCTCCACAAAATTTTACTGAAACTAATGGAGAACTTTTGGAGGTATTATGCTGTATATACATAGCTACAATGCAAGGGGCTAGGGAAATTCCTAGTTCCATCCCAGAATGTAAACTCTCCTTCCTTAGCCTACTGTTCACCCTTCAACAATATTTAATTGAAATTAATTTGGAAAATTTAGAGATATCAACTGGGCTGAAAGTAAGGGTTCAGTTCTGCATTGTAAATGTGTAGTAGATTGAACCCTGCTACTGAAACATGATGTAACATAGAATGATTTATTTTATTCTCTAAGGTAGAGCATCCCGAAGATGCAGGGCTCCGTACGATTTGAGGCTGGTCTGATGCCAATGTTCCATGTTGCACGATGGACGCCTACATTCAGTATCATTATTACATGAAATGTTGTGTATTATGTTTTATAAATCCTAATTTTAGTTGTTTTTCATCGTAATTACTCAGGTGTTGTTTTATCTAAGCGAGTGAGTGAAACGAAGCAAAACCTTGGGTATAGATAAACGCCTATTCATTTCTATAAGAGACTGGTGTCCATTGCAAGTCGACTTGTGGCTTACACGTTGATCTGTATAATATAAAAAATACCCATGCTAATTGACGTATATTATAGGCAAAAAACAAAACAAAACATAACACCCCAATTTTGTTAAAAAGAAAAATACAGCTAAAGCTATATAAAAATTGGAAAAAAGGGGGTGATCAATGAATAAGTTTCTCCTGATGCCTTTTGTTGGACTGTGATCACCAAAAAGTCTGAATTTAAAAAACAAAAAAAAAACAAGTGTGAATGCTGTCAGACAGAAACTTGGCATGAAATTACATTGCAAATTCAACCCCCATCTAAAAACCTATTTAGAGGGCTGATGGTTTTTGAAGAAAGGAAAAAAAGAGTTTGTTCCACACAATATTCAGCAAATGTTTGAATTTTCATATCTCTAGCTCAATTGGTGCGATACACAGATCAGCTTAAAAACTAAAGAAACCTATGTTGAGAGTTTTGGTTGACGGTTTCTAAAATACTAACCAAAAATTTTTAATCAACCGTGTCACCCCCTGAAACAAAATAATTAGGGGGGCTGATTTTCAAAAACTAAATGGCTAAAGATCTTCCCCATGGTCACATTAGTGGGTACAGTAAAGTTCATCGTGTTATTCAGAGTGATTTCTAAGGAATTTTCATTATTTTTCTTGCAATCTCGGAAAAAAAACATCTTGCTTTTTTTCTTTCCCTTTTTGAACTAATCACTGTTCATGCTCTTAATCTTTAAAATAATACAAACTACCTACTCGTTCTGAAAATGAGTTATTTTCAGCAATAGTCAGGCAGTAGCTGAAAGAAAGCCTCATACAAAAAATCGTGTTCAACTTAGCATGAATTCAAATCGATGCACCCCCCCAAAAAAATTTTAAAAAACCCAAAAAACAAAACAAAACAAATATCAAAATATTTTAGAGGGCTATTTTCCAAAACTAATTTGTTAAAAACATCTCACAAGGTCCCAGTAATATACACAGTAAATTCCATGGGTTTATGTAGTGGGTTTTTGTTTTTGTTTTTTCGATAGGAAAGTACATACAGTTGGACTAACAGACATTTAGAGAATCATCAAATAATAGATACTTGGTTTTAATATTCCATCATTTGCAATCACCCCTGTTCCCTTTTGTGCATCTGTATGTATTTTGACAATGGTTAATGAAATGTGGACACAAAACGAAATAATGCCTGTTTAACAAATGATATGCGAGCTAAGAAGAGTGTTGGGCTATGCCTTGCTACGCTGGCCCATGATGTGTTGAAGAGGGTGTAGTGGATTGGTCACAGCTGATGTCAATCAGAGTGGCCTAAGAGCTCCACTGGCTCCTGGCACCCATTTTATCTGCTCTTTATTGGTTAATATGGGTGCTCGTAGCACTGTATGGCGTAAAAATCAAATGTGGAATACCGGACGGCAGGAGAAATATATTTGTAAGTTTGTGTTATGGCTATGTTCTTCACGCCTGTCGACTCGTGTGTATCAAAGTATTGAAACTAGAGGTAAGCGGGGCATGTCTACCATAGTGTATTTGAGATCACATCGGAGTCAATCTTTATTGAGTGAGTGATTTACTAACTGGTCCTTCGAATTTATTTTCTTAGCAGTTAGGTAGGTAATTTGTGTTTGGTCATACATCTCCTTTATTTTTCAAGTTTTTAATTAGTGAGAGTCCACAGAGGTTGCATTTTAAGAAGAATTAAGACTTTCTCATTTGTTTGAAGGGGGGTTCTTTCAGCATTGATAATTTTAGAAGAATTAAACTATTTTGCTTCTTGTTAGGATGTTTAGGCAGTTCTTTTCAACTTGTCTCTTTTCTGACAGCTGTATGATTCGCTTCTCATATCGTGTGTTGTGGTCCTCATCCTTGGGAAGACTTGGCCGTAACCTACTTTATGGCCACCTCTGACTGGGTTGGGGGATACTAACGTTGTTTTAGATAGGATTTTTAAAGTTACTTCTTACATTCAAAGTTTACGGAGTTTGTGATATATTACAATAAAAAGCTCTTGCAATCTTTTTTTCTTTTGGTGCGTGTTTTCGAGAGAGAGAGAGAGAGAGAGAGAGAGAGGGATAGAAAGAACAGGAGAGAGAGAGATTACACGTCTTACAGTACAATTTAAAATAAGATAAAAAGTGAAACTTAAAAGCGGCACTTATCTGAACTGGATTGGGGCCTTTTTGATTGAAGGGCGATTCTTTTAACATTGATAGATTGGTAAGTGTTTTATGTCAGTTTTTTTTTGCGGAGGTCTAAGATTCTGATAAGGGAATAAAGCCGAAAATTGTATCAGGAATGTTTGTGCTCTCCTTGTCCAAATCCTAATTATCTCCCTTTTTAAAAAAAAGTTTTATCGCAAATAATGTTTAGCTGATGATAGCCTTAACAAACAGGAATCTGTCAGTTTTCTGTACAATGTACTGTGAAGATTGGAACTGACCGTTCAAACTTTAGTTTCAAACAAATATGATTGATACAAAGTTTTATTATACGGACCATTTAAACTGTTCTTCTCGCCTTCGATGTAGTTAAAACGTATCGGTCAATTAATTCAACGTCATATTTATGAAGTTATAGACAAAATACGATTGAGTCTGGATATGACCAGGTCGTCTGCTACCTTATGAAAGACATATTCACCAATGAAGACAACTGTCCTGGATTAGATACATTTAAGTAATGCAAGGTGTATCAAATGTTCCAGAGGGGGGAATCTGTCTGAAATATTCTGTTAACGACCTGAGCGACGCTTGGGATATGCAGTTGCTCAACTGCAGGTGTACTTGATCCTTTGTATTAGCTGGAATATTATTTGAATCTTTTGATGAAGAATTGTCAATTATTATAAATTTTATTTATTTGTATTTCTTTCATCGTGTGTCTCTTGCTTTTTCAAACCGTTAGTATAAGATGTAAGATCATTTGAATTTTTTAAATGAAGCGTTATCACTGGTTACCAATTAGTCAACTAGTATTCATTTCATACCAATATCAGTTGCTTTTTATCGTAACCTTCTGGTCGTTGTGCAACAGGTCTCCCAATGATAAGTGAAACGAGCAACTATGAGCAACTAAAAATTGAGGTAGTGAGAATAATTGCCAAAAATCAATAACTGAAAATATTCCATCTCAAAAATAAAAATAAAAAAATTAATTAAATACAGACCAAAAGTTCAATGAGGCGCCCACGATAAAATTTTGACGCCATTCTTGCCAGAACACGTGGCCCACAAGTAGAAAATGGTTTAAACAAGAAGTATCCAACCAAGAAACACCTTTCTATTAAGTTTCAAGTAAATCTGATTTCAAAAGACAGAGAAACAATATGGGTGCAGACCTAACGACCTATGACGACTCTAAAAACTTTGTTCAAGAGGGGAATTCGATTCACACCATAACTGTTGAGACATCGAAGGTTTCCACGCCAAGGCCACTGTCACGCCTACCTGCCCCATCGAAATTTAAAAACGTAACCCCATACTCCTTGACACTAGCCCGGAAAGAGGCGGATAGTGGGGCCATTAGCTTTTAATTTTTGCTGAGGGCCCACTCCAGGGGCATACATGTATATACCCATACATAAAGTCACATACTTTTTGAAAAGGTTACAATTTCCCATCTTGCCTTATACCAGCTCTACGTGACTCTACATATACTTACAGCTTTGTCCAAAGAAGTTGTACCTACCTCTTTTGATAAATGGGACAATAAAAACAATATTTCTTTTACTATACAGGTTCAACTCGATATTCGAAAGAAGAGTGTTCCTATGAAACCTTCCCCAAGTCGAAACAGTGTAGAGCGTGAAAGCAATCAATCTGTCAGCGTAATGCCCCTTCGAGCTCTTTGGGGATTTTCTGATACCTTGGGACATATCTTGCTAACAGATACACTAAGAAAAATCGAGATAAAACATAGATGCTTACAGACACAGATCAAAGCTACGCCGGCTAAAGGTCTTTCGTGAAAGCGGAGTGGCGTAAAGCGAACACTCAAAAAGCACGAGATATGTGTACCTTAATTAACAGATATGTGTACCTTAATTAAAGCGAATGTAGAGAAAACATTACCCCCACACACACAAACGCACCCTTGCAGACTCACACATGACCACATACACGCGTGTGCGTTTGCACGTGCACACACACACACACACACACACACACACACACACAAACACACAAACACACACATATGATTGTCCTAACTTTGATTTGTAGCTGAGAAAAACAAATACTTCAGCCTGCCTCATGGTTGGAACAATTACGTACTTCCCACAAATGTCAGAGGTCGGTGTTCGTGTCCAGATAACAAGCCATTATTCCCTATGCTGCTTTTACAAGAAGGTAGATCAACCCCACATTGGCGCAATACAATCTTTGGCATCCTGTTTCCCTTTATTGACCCAGGCGCAAAACTTGGTGAAAGAAAAATAAACAAATTGTATATTTTCGCCATACCATCTTCAGCCTTTCAACCTTCGTCGTTGAACTTGAATAATCTCAAAGACTCGTCAAACCCCGTCGGCGTTGCGGAGCCACTATTGCCGAAATCGTCGCACCATCTTATTTTTTGCAGGCCAAGATTTTGCAAATAATCACTGGGAATCCACATTATGAGTCTTGTTGTCCAGTGTTTGTCTAACATTTTTGCTACATGGCCTGTCCATTGCTGTTCAATTTTTTTTTAGTGGATTTTATGACTTTTCTCTGACTAATGTTTTTGCCCTTAATATAATGTGCTGTCTTGTGATCCCTCCATCCTGGGTTTGTGTAGAGAGGCTGTTTCCAACTAACTGGAGTGTTTGGGACGAGTCACCCACCACAATCCATTGGTCAAAACATAACATAAACTAAAATTTTCAACATTTTCCTTTATTTTTCATTTGATTCTGCTGTTTCCATGTGATTTACGCGCGCAGGCTGTACCAAATGGAGGGCTGAAAATTCACACATTTACTTTTCATTATATCTAGAAAATACTTTTTTTTTTCATTTTGACCCCCATAGGTTTCGGGGGGGGGGGGTACGATTTGCCAAATTTGCCCCCTAGTTCTGTCTGGAAGTATTCACACTTTTTCATGGAAAAATCAGACTTTATTTTAGTAACTTGTTCGTTGATATCACCTTTGTGCAATTCCTTCGAGTCCCGACAATTTATCCTTTCCATGGTTTGATGATAGAAGTCTGTTGTGTGAGTGAATTTAACAGTAAGCTACGGATATATATATATATATATATATATATATATATATATATATATATATATATATATATATATATATATATATATATACATGCGATGCTCTTTCAATCGAGCTAAACAGCCACCGGTAAAACAAAGGCCAAAGAACTGCTTTCATCCCAAATTCTCATCTTGTTTAGCAGCCCCAGTTTCTTTAATTTTTTATTCTATTTAGATTGTCTAAATTGAGTGATACATTAACCGTGTAATGACGGGAGATCATTTCAAATTAGTTTCTACATAATTTAACGCGATGTACAATTCATTCTGTCGGACCAAATTTTTCCTTTTCTTAAGTACATACTATCGTGTTGAAAGAGACAGAAAATACCTAGATTAAACGAGATGGAAGTTTTGGTTGAAAGCAGTTATTTTGCCTTTACGTATATATGTAGGAATGTACATATATACATATACATATATATATATATATATATATATATATATATATATATATATATATATATATATATATATATATATATATATATATATAATATATATATATATATATATATATATATATATATATATATATATATATATATATATATATACGTGTGTGTGTGTGTGTGTGTGATACTCGGACCATAAAAGGTTAATGCAAATAGATATACAAAAGACGTTTTTTTGCTATCACAATAATCTATCTTTCTTTTCGTTTGTATTTCAGCAGCTAAAATTGGGGAGATATTTTTCCAACAAGAACTAGCGACGGTATCAGGAGCCATTTTAACCCGGGCAACACCAGATAACCCTGATGAACTCTCCAGAATTAGCTCTATCCCAACCCAACAAAAAAGACTTTATCTGTTCAAACTTGCCTTAAAATAAGAGTTCGGAAATAGAAAAATATCTCGGCCCGGCGTGAAGAAATGTTTCGCCTGACATTTAATCGTCGGAGACATTCGAATCTATCAGTAAAAACATTGAAAAGACCAGCAGAGGAAGTCGATAACATTTCATTCAATTACTGTTCTTCTGTTCCCCTTATACTGATGTGAACAGCCCGATTGTACAAAGATTGCTTGTTTGTTTTGCTGCTCTGTTCTTTTCTTCTTCCGTGAGTTTTGGAGACTTGGAGGGAAACCCCGACCACCTTTACGGTATATCTTTGCTTGTAGAGGACAACAGCAAGAGATAGATGAATTGTTATATATATATATATATATATATATATATATATATATATATATATATAGAGAGAGAGAGAGAGAGAGAGAGAGAGAGAGAGAGAGACAGACAGACAGACAGACAGACAGACAGAGACAGACAGACAGACAGACGGACAGACAGACTAACCTACATATAAAGATATAGAGGACAAGATACGGAAAGAGGAAGGGAGAGATATTTACTTGCATACATACAAACATACACACAAACACGTGCACACACAGACAGACATATATATATATGTATATATATATATACATATATATATATATATATATATATATATATATATATTCACTTACACAGAGACAGAGTGTGTTTGAGCATATATGTGTGTGAGAGAGAGAAAGAGAGAGAGAGAGAGAGAGAGAGAGAGAGAGAGAGAGAGAGACTGATGCGTGCGAAAATATGTCCAGGTCAACAGAAAGACACACAGACAGACAGATATTGATAAGCAAAACAGATTTACCGTATGTAGCGGTAAATGGACTGTCAATCAAATGAATATGATTAGTTTAGGACTGACTGTCAGACAGACATATATAATTGATTGATTGAGACAGACACTATATCAGGCAGATGTTAACATGCAAAGATATAAGTATATGGACTGATAGATAGATAGATAGATAGATTGATAAATAGATAGGTCTGGTTAATTACTGAATAGAAACGTCACGTGACAAACCTCTTTTGGACTGCGTGCTATATTGGGGGTGATCAGTTCGGAAATTTGAAAAATAGTGATCAAAGAATATTTCCCTCCCAGTTTTTTGTATGGTGATCACTAAAAGAGCGTGAGTTAAAAACTGCTCAGTACAAACTAAAGGACTAATGTAGCATGAATTTATATTGCAATTTGAACGCTGCACTAAAAATATATAAAGGGAAACTGGACAAATTCTTTTTCGAGGCATCATCATCAGATTTTTAACATTCGTCGTTGGACTCAGGATTCGCCGTACCTCTCTATCGTGGGCATCACAGAGCCAATACTTTCTGAATATGTCCAGTTCGTCTCTCCATTTAGTATTATGCCGGCCTCAGTTGCACATATAATCTCTGGAGAACCAAGTTGTGAGTCGTGATGTCCGTCAGTTATCTGACATTCTTACAACCTGACTAGCCCATTGTCATTTAAGTTTTCTTATGGAATCTATGATGTCTTGGACTCCAGTTTTTTTCTTCTAATATACTGTGCTGCCATGTGATCTCTCCATGCGAGGTTGAGCATGATTAATTCATGTGCACATTGCATGGGTTTCAGTTTGAGGGTCAGTCTCTTGGTTATATTCCATGTTTCAGCCCCATAGATGACTATCGGGAGGATGCATTGATTGTGTACTCTACTTTCAAAGACTAGTGCGATTTTCTTATTTCTGAATGTTGAGCTTGCTCAACCAACGGCTGGTCATCCCAGAGTGATTCTCGGCTTGATTTCTCCTTTCGAGGATTCCATGGAGGTTCGTTGTCCAAGGTAGACGTAGTGGTCTACTTTTTCCAGCTTTGTGACTTCGATTTTGACCGTTGTATTCTTGTTTCCATCGTGATTGTTTCACATGACCTGTTTTGCTGAAGTTGATGTGTAGGCTGACTTTCTTGCCTCCTTCATTTAGTTAATCTAGCACTAGTTGGAGGTCGTTTAGGTTCTCTGCGGATCGGGCAATGTCGTCTGCAAATCTGAGGTTGCTCAGATATTCGGCATCCATTTTGATTCCTTCATTTTCCCATTCTCGATAGGATCTATTTGTTTCTTTCAACGCGACAACTATGTTATCAAGAAACGGATATATGATCCAACAGAATGATTATAAATTGCATTATATTATATAGAAACTCTATCTGAAATGATCCCCGTTATCACTCGGTGAATGTATCATTTAGCTTAGACTACGTAAATAGAATAAACAATTGAAGAAAATGGGACTGCGACTGGAACATATATATATATATATATATATGGTAGCTGCTTCAATGTCACGTTGCCCTTACCACTGAGCCAAACAGCCACCGGTAATGCAAAGGCCCAAATAACTACTTTAACTTCAAATTCTAATTTTTGTTTATTCACGGTATATATCTTCTCTATTTGTTTCTTTCAACGCAAACTATCATATTAACAAGATATGGATATAAGATCCAACAGAATGACTATAAATTGTGTTATATTGAATTGAAACTCGATTTGAAATGATCTTTCTGCTATAAAATGGTGAATGTATCATTTGGCTTAGACAACGCAAATAGAATAAACATTAAAGAAAATCGGGCTGCTGCAAGAACATATCAATATATGTATGTACATATATATATATATATATATATATATATATATATATATATATATATATATAATTTGAATTATAGAGAGTGAGATACACTCAGGAGTGATATATATATATATATATATATATATATATATATATATATATATATAGAGAGAGAGAGAGAGAGAGAGAGAGTGGAGGGAATGAACAGTATAAGTTTTTTTGTTTCCTGGTGTCTCTGTCTGTAACATTTGCTAAAATGCAAAAATGCTAACTTTAGATTCAAGGCAGAGCGAACATACAATTTGATCCTGGGTAGAAGAACCGATCCATATGTAAATAATTCCGTCATTTTTGACAGATGATTTACAAGTATATATATATATATATATTCGTATATATATATATATATATATATATATATATATATATATATATATATATATATATGTATATATATATATATATATATATGTATATATATATGTATATACATATATATATATATATATATATATATATATATATATATATATATATATATATATATATATATATATATATTAAATGAGCTGAGATAGAGACACCAGAAGAATCTGCTATAGATAGATTTGTAGGATGAGTGATACAAGATCCGTATCTCAACAAGTTTGAAATCTCGAGGGAGAGAATGAAGAAAATTTGTGAGTCGGGAATGATTGGTTTCGAAGTGGGAGTTGAAGCGTTGCTAGCGTTAATAGACAGGGAAGAATCTTAGAATCTAAGGATCGGGGAATCCCAACTGGGAAGGGGTAGACCTAAAGACAGAGACGAAGGTTGGGCGTTGGATGAATCAAGAAATCACAGAGAACTTGAACATGACAAACCTAGTGATAAATCAGTTCCTGGAAGCGCTACATTTTCTACATGCTTTATATATATATATATATATATATATATATATATATATATATATATATATGTACATGTATCTATATATATATTACACAAGCAAATACACTGGCACACGCGCACACACAGATTTACACACACACAAACTCATAGATGACAAGCGTATGGATTTGGGTTATAATTTATCCGACAGTATAAAATTAAAGGCACAATTTGGAAAGCCCAAATTGATGTTACAGACGAAATTTCTTTATTAAATTAGATACATTTTCAGAAGTTAGCTCCAACTAACAAAATATGTTAAATTCAATGAAAAATCTCATTGCTAACATCAACTCTAGCTTCCGTAATTGTCTCTTCCATATATATGTATATGAGTGTATGTGAGTGTGTGTATGCATATCTTACATACATATTATATATGTTAGTTTACTTAGTTGCACATATGCCATTGTTGGCCAGTGAATATATATATATGTATTCTCAAACAAAGTATATTTCAGCAGCAGTTTTTTTTCGAATTGAACAGGAATTTGACCGTTTAAAATCCTCTTATCGGCGGATTTGCCCCCAAACTGGATCCAGATTATGGTTGTTCATTGGATTTTCTGTTCTAATTTGTTGGATTTGTATGGATGACCCCCGAAAGTATTCGAACCAACAATATAGAATAAACAATACTATGAAATTTGGATGGTTCCAATATAATTTTGAACCAATTTTTGGCAACACGAAAAACTGACAAAGAAACTAATCGGACAATCTTTGTCACTTACATTCAACAAAAATTCATGATCAACATATATATATATATATACATATATATATATACATATATATATATATATATATATATATATACATATATATATATATATATATATATATATATATATATATGGCAGTTGCTTCACAATGGCATTGCTCTTACTATTGAGCTAAACAGCCGCTGGTAATAAATATGTATTTTTAAGAAATGGATATATGCGTGCGTGGGGATAAAGCAGTTATTTTGTCCATCACCTTCACGCCAAACTGTTTAACCCAATGGTAAGAGCGACGTGATGTTGAAGCGGTAACCTAATCGGTCGCTTGGTCGATTCCAGTAGCAATCCCATTTTCTTTGATTCTATATCCTATTTACGCTGTGTAGGCCGAGTGGCATATTATCCGTATAATAACGGTGGGCCATTTCAAATAGTATTTAAAATAACAACCGTTTCCTAATGATATGATTGTCTGCGTTGAGAAACAATAGTGCAGACATGGACAGTGAATGAACAAAAATAAGAACGTAGGGATAAAGCAGTAATTTGGTCCTTCGTCTTTCCACCGGGTTGAGTTAAACCGGCAACCCAATCAGTCGCAGGTTTGATTCCTTAGGCAGCCCTATTTTCTTTAATTCTATTTAAGCTACCTAGGCCAAGCGGCACGTTGTCTGTGTAACAATATATATATATATATATATATATATATATATATGCAAATGTACGTATTTGTCTTTGTATGCATGCGTAATTTTAGATGTACATTGATACGTACAATTATCTTAGTATATAGTTATGTGTATATGCATACGCTCAGTTGTATATGACTGGTTCATGATTACGAAGCCTGTGCTCTTACAATGACACGGGTCGGTGTTACATATACGTTTCAAACCCGAAACAAGTATGACATATTAAACATTAAGGTAGCATAGGTAAATATCAATGTGAGGCTGCACCAAACATGACGACGGTACACCTTCTGGGGTTACATCTTTTAGCAAGATAATTCGGCGGCACAGTGTAGCTGAGATGGCCGCAGAACAATCCTGTCGCTGGTTCCGTTTTTTTTTACAACTTTATTTATGTGTTACGCTAAATCGATGAAATTGCTTCATGGGCGAAATTTTAACTTATCTTACAAAAAATTGGATACGTAGTTTTAATTGGAACGAAAATTCATTTAATCAAAACAAGGGTATAAAACAACTATTTGTAACAATAAAAAGTTTACGAAATCAAACTTCTTTTCCCTAAAATAAGTAAGGATGTAGTTTTAACATTTTTTCTACATAATAGTAAATGTGCTGTTTTAATTTGATCAAAAGTTAATCAGAACAAGGATATAAAGCAACCGTTTTTCATGGTTAAAAGTTTATGTAATCAAAGTGAAATCAATATTTTTTTATGTAAAATAAGTAAATTTCACTAATTATGCAATGTAACCGATTCGGTGTCACATATATATTTGATGCTACTCGAAAGTTCACTGAAAAAAAGATGCGAAATGCTTTATATATAGAAAGGAAAAAAATAATCGTGGAGACATTTTGAGAGATGCATGGAATGTCTTGCAAGACATGGGAAACGCTGGATAACTGGACAGATGATAAGTGTTTGAATTGCTCAAATTCTGCGATCTTTTGAGTGACACTCTCTCTATATATAATGGCCCTTTTTCTCTCAGTAACGTTTTCATCAACTTCCAAACACTGACAATTCATTCTCTTCAATTACCGTTCGTTTCTATTGTACGGAATTTTGCGATATTTTCCTCGAGTAAAATCATAATCCATCATTTCAAATTCTTCCAGATTTTGGATATCACCTCGTTTGTTGTTAAATCAATAAGTCTGCAGCCTTATAATGCGAAAAGGTATTAGGCAACGAATACTCATTTTTCAACACACTCTCCTTCCTAAACAATTCACTTATTTCACTGGTGAATATTAATCACATATATCAAACAAACAGTGAAAATTTCAGACAGGGATTCAGCTAATAGCTGTCAGGTTTTGACCCTATTGACCCTTTCACACACACACACACACACACACACACACACACACACACATATATATATATATATATATATATATATATATATATATATATATATATATATATATACATAGTACAAGAAAACAAACAGAAAATGAATGAAAACAGATTTCATCCATTGTAGACGTTAAGTCACAGGGCTCAATATTTCACACAGTAAATAGATCTATTAACATATAAAAATGATATTTACAAATACAAGTACCCTGTGAATGTAAACATTTCGTGCTCCTCGCACTCGTCAGCAAGCGGCTGTCTGTAGTTTCCTGAATCTACAGATTCTTCTTATCATTTAACTCCTTATCGAAATCTTACTGTTACATCCGAAAGTAGAATAATACGACAATTAAACATTGTCAAGTGATTTAGCAAAGCTCAGATCAACTCGTCGACAATTGTCGGATAAAGAAACCTCTGATCATGAACCAATCAGAACGCAGCTTGGCTTTCACTGCAAAGAATCATACCATTGTTACGATGTTAGGCATTTTCAGCCACATCTTGCCGATTTCGCCTCAAATTAGCCGATAAAAAATCTACAATAGCCAAAAATCTGGCCTTCTAAGATATACATATATATTTGATAAGTTTATAAACTTATTCGTAACAATCTTCCGCTGACGCTTACGTAATTGAAGTAGTTTCGCCTGTACACGATGTTTTTACTTGCGCATAGTTACACGGTCTTCTTTGAGAGGACTTGACATTGCTTGATACACTAGTTCGATGTAAACAATCTAAACAGAATGAAAATGAAGGCAGTACTTGTATGTAAGGAGATGGGAAAGGACTTTGGCCATCTGTGTACATGATGGCCGATGATGATTATATTTATATGGCTCTGCTCCATAGGCTAAATCTATATTTTATATTTTGACGACAGATCGTACTTCGACTCCGTAGGTGGCAATTTCGTCAACACGGAATAAGGTGTTCGTTGTATGACCAATGTACAATGTAGATGTTGGTGTAATATGGTCGATATAATCTCCGAAAAAACAAGCCATTTTTTTTCTCATGAGTATGGTATATTATTGATTTTTGAAGACAGGAATTATTAAAGAAACAATATTATTATTTGTTAAATTTTTTCAATTATGAATTTTTCAGCGGTTGCCTGAATCAAATAGGTATATCTGAGTGTGTGTGTGTACAAGTTCCCTTAAAAAGTCAGTGTCCAACTTTGTATTCAGTCGGTAGTTTTCACTAAAAAGTGCTGACAACTTTTGCACATACCATATATATATATACACATGTGAGCATGTTTGCGTGTGTGTGTGTATGAATAAATAAATATATGTATGCATGACAATGTGTTCTTCAGATCATTATTATATATCTAACTATCCATATACAATTGACATTATCCCAGAAAGATAATATACTAAACAGTGAAAGCGTATAGCAACTCTGCCGTGCACGTCGTTAATATGATTCCGATCTCCGGAAACATAATCAGACAATGACAGACCTGCTATCATCATCAAAGAGCTTCTGTTTCAATACTTTTCCTTCTCATATATATATATATATATATATATATATATATATATATATATATATATATATATATATATGCATGGGCGTGTGGGAAGTTATTTTGCTCGAGAATTTACACGGTTGGGCCCGAATTACACTGATTTGGTCGAAATTTTACACTGTCCCTCCCAAATTTGGGGCACAGTTGCGTACCGCCTCCCCACCTGGATCGTACGCATATGTATGTACACATGTGATATGTACATATATATATATATATATATATATATATATATATATATATATATATATATATATATATATATATATATATACGTGCGTGTGTATATATGAGTGTGTAAATATATGTATCAGTTATGTAAGCTACATAAATACATGTATATCAATTATTACTTCTCGGTGTATATTCATTTACATACACGATTCAAAAAATATATTTCATTCAAATATCTGCAAATACATGTATGTATGTGCCAATATATATATATATATATATATATATATATGATAATAAACAATCAAGGAGAATCGAACCTGGCCCCGTTCGATGTTGCGTTACTCCTACCACTGAGTTAGACAGCCGCCTGTTTCAACTCCCGATTCTCACTCTTCTTATTCACGGTCTATATCTGCTCTATTTGTTTCTTTCAACGTGACGATTATATTATTAGGAAATGGATACATGATCCAGCATGATCCTGTTATTACAAGGTGAACGTTACTAGAGCCTTTGCATTTCTGGCAGCTGTTCAGCTCAATGGTAAGGGCAACGCTAGGTTGAAGCGACTACCCTATTGGTCACAGGTTCAATTTCCTACAGTTGCTCCATTTTCTTTGTTTATTCTATTTACGTTGTCTAGGCTAAATGATTCATTCTCCGTGTAATAACGGGAGGTCATTTCAGTTAAGAATTTCAATATAATATAAGTGTGTGTATGTGCCGTCATTATCATCATAATCATCGACAACGATGCCTACCATCTCCTCCCATGACGATCGTGATTTCGCTGACTCCTGCCGTGTCTTACCAGCGGAACTTTCTATCTCATCCCTTTATGTTGTGGCTAGTCTTTTATTACCGCATTTGTTTGTTCTCACCAAGTATACAGCCCGTCTCCATTTCCGTCACTTCATTATTTGTATAATATCCCTCACCCTTGTCTATTCATGTTGATCTTTTTTCTCTCTCTCAGAGTTATTCCTAGCATTGCGCTTTCCATTGCTCACTATGCTATTCAGAGATTAATTTGTTTTAGTCCATTTTGCTAGAAATTGCGAATATTTCCTGAGTTCTATAGAAACTGAAATAGTTTTCTCTGTCTTCATCATGGCACGTTTTTGGTTCTAGAAATTGATCTTTTTGCCGCCTAAAGTCGATAGAATATCTCACAGATCCACACACACACACATACATACATTTGTATATCTTTTGTATACTTAGGTACACCCTATCACTTATCACACTTACGCCATGTTACTGTACCGTTCGGGCTGCCAATTGCAGTAGACGTCATAAGACTCCGAATATATTAGGAAGTACGGCTTCTCTGGAATGCTTTGCGTTCCCTGTTGAAAAAAAAGGCAAGTTCGTCATGTGTTAAAGCAAAATTCCTTTCGCTGTTTTTATGAATAATTTCGAAATGATTGAGAAGGCCAATTCAGCATAAACACACACTCACTCACTCACTCACACACACACACACATACACACACACACACACATATATATATATATATATATATATATATATATATATGGTGTGCGTGTATGCGAGAGTTTGTATGACGTTTATACACGTACGAACGCAGATGAATATCTCTGTAGCCTAAGAGGTATTAGCTGAATTTTAATCTGAAAATTTTCCTGCATAATGTTGCAATTATGTAATCAATTCAGAAGCGTTTGGTTAAGTGCATTGACAAAGAAAAAAAAAGTTATACTGTAAAATAAAGGCCTTTTTTCACAGAGCTAGGGACGTGTTGGTTTACCAGAATGTATGTGCAGAATTAGGTGTGTGTATATAAGGTCAGTCCATAAATAAACCAAACTTTTGAAACAGCGTCCCAACAAGACATTTTAGCGGACTCTCATTGGAAGAATATGTAGCAGTAATCTTGCGCTTCAGTATAAAAAAAATACATCAAACCAGATTTGTTAGTTCTTGAGCTACTCGTACCAGAGTGAACATGTGTCTTTTGGACTTGGTGGTTTCCCTTTTGGTGTTTGAACAATAAAAGTTTTTGACGGGTAATGACTATGTATGAAATTCTGTTTCAAATTAGGGAAAACTTTTTGTCAGACTTTTCCAATGTTGCTGCAGGCCTATGTGTGTTGGGGTGTTTTTCGGTGCCGTACGCAATGCCACAAATGGTACCAGCGTTTCGAATCGGGCAGTACCACCACAAAAGACGATGCTAAATCTAGACGACATTTCACTTCGACGGGGGAAGATTACAAAATGTGTGCAGCGATTCGTGGAAATCGTTGCCTGACTGTCCATGAAGTTCCCTAGGAGTAGAAATCTGTGAAAGCTCGTGCAACAGGATTTTAAAAGAAAAACTGGTAATGCATCGTATTGTATTATATTCATCGGGCATATTATGCACATAACGCTCCCTTATTCCGGGTTGAGCACTCTCTAAGTGAGGTAACTCGTTCAGCGTAAGCTTATGCAATGCTCTTCCGACATGGAATGGAGCACTCTGGTGGACGGGGAATATATACGATGGATAAATGTATCGCTTAAATTCAACCTCACTGACCGTCCAGTTCCGTGGAGTAGAGAGGGATACCAGCCTCCAGGTCTGAAGCTAATGTTTCGATCCTGCCTCGTGGTATTGGATAGGATAATGGATAGTCTATAGCAATACTGAAGAGTTGTAATACAAAGAAACAGCTGTCTGTGGATGACACTATATACATATATATATATATATATATATAGTTATACCGTGACAAGTGTTGTTTATTTGCTCCCAAATTCTCCGTACTGTTCAGAGCTGCGACGACTTTTTTTTATAATTTGATATTTGTTTTTTTAATTTTATCCTTAGTTACATTGATTTGCATCAATACCTTTACTATACTAAATCAGACCCCGCACAAATGAAACATGCACTATTCAAGGTGTGCCTGTACGTATATATGAATGGCTTTGCATATATAGATTTTGAGAGGGTTCTCAACGGTTATTGGAACCTTAGATGTCGAGGGCTGTATCTATATTATCATCGGCAGCAGCGACGATTTACTTTCCATGGGTATGAATCACGTCGTCTTTTGCTCGATCTGTTATTAACACTTCTTGCTAAGTATACAGCCCATTTCTATTTTTGTTGTTCATAATATAATGTCCTTCACTCTAGTCCTCCGATTGGTCCATGTTGATATTTTTCCATCTCTTGGTGTTTTTTCGGGCATTGCCCTTTCCATAGCTCTCTATGCAATTCAAAGTTGGTTTTCAATTCGTTTCGTTAATTTCCATGTTTTGTTTCCATAAGTCATAGCTGGTAGTATGTATAGGAGAGACCATGAAAGCAAAAAAAAAAAAAAAAATGAAGGGAAAGGATCGGCCTGAAATCACTCGGTATGAATAGAGACATATTGAAGAACACCTTGCTTATGTGCTTAAAATTTAATACATATATATATATACATACATACATACATACATACATATATATACATATATATATATATATATATATATATATATATATATATATATATGTGTGTGTGGGTGTGTATATATATATATGTGTGTGTGTATGTATGTGTGTGTGTGTGTGTGTTCCTTATCTAGCTATCTGTGTCTTTATCTATCTATGTAAGTATCTAACTATGTATATATACCAGTATGTTCCCATTTATTCATTACAGGAGGAGCTCAGAAGGCTATCCTTGTAGTTAATTTAGAACTTATGTGTTCATAATTTTCAGGATTTGTCTTCTTGTTTTCGGCTGTTCAGACTCAACGACGATCGTGATGAGAGGTCTGGGTGGTCTGTACCTATTAGGTATCTTTCAGAAGAAACAGGAAAGGAAAATATAAGTGAGAAAGGGGAAAAAAAGAGAAACAAATGGTGTAAACATTAATTGGAGTCTCTATGGTTGGACACGTGACGCTCTTGCTAAATGGAATAGACGGACATCTTGACTTGTTGGCATAACTCGAGACCAATTTCTAATTTGCTGGACACTGCATGCGCACACACATCCACACCCAGCCATCCATACGCACTCACACACAGACATATACACACATACGCACGCACACATACAAACATACACACACGTATAAATCCGGATAATGTTTGGATTTGAAGACGGAGAGCATCATATGTATATATATATATATATATATATATATATATATATATATACGACAATTTTGGATTTGAAAATGAACGGTTCAATGCCATGTGTATGTGTGTGTTGGTGTATGTGCTGGCACGTGTGTTTGTGTGTGTATGTGCATGTGTGGTTGCGTGTACGTGTGTGACTGTTTTCTTTTTAAATTGGGAATGTCAGTCTACAGTAAATCAACTGGGCCTGTTTCTTCCTTGTCAACGAAGAGAAACATTTTGAAAGTTGAAAGTCCGACAAAAGAAATATCTCTTTTTATTTAACTAAATAAATGAATGCATACATGGGCACCTGATGGGGGGGGGGCTGAAAGGGGAACAGTGCACTTTCCTGGATCGGTCCTTCTCACCGACGGTGAAGGGTTAGGAATTTTGAACCTTATAGTCAATAAACGATTATGGTACAGTGCAATTGTTTATGCAACCCGAACTTAATGTTCCCATACAAAAAAACCGTATTTTTTTTTCGCTGTCACTCCAGGATCAGGTTATGCGTCTCTGTCAACGATCAAGTGTATCATCAAACATCTTGATCATACAATGGGTTGTACTTGATTCCATGACGGGGGATGCATACTGGGTAACGGGTAATTCCACTTAATACAATAATTTTTCACATTGAAAGAGACTGGATCCATCTCCTTTGGTTGCCTAATTCCCTGAATATTAATACAAATTTATATATCTTAATATGAAATATTAATTCATTCTGTTCTTATGCTCTCGTTGACATATTCTTTAATTTATTCAAAATTCAATTATGGTCTAGCTCATTAGTTTTAAAGGTATCAGGGTGTCTATTCATGGCTTTACTGTATTGTCTAAAAATCTTACAAATTTTGCCGCCTTCATGGACCATTCTTGCAACTAAAACAATAATTTTATAAATATATAAAATCAATAAATCTGGTTATTCTCAAATATTCCGTAAAATATATAATATGGAATACTACTTGTTCAAAATGGCATACGTATGATATGGAACGGGAATGAGTCTCGTTTATCAAACAATTTATATCCTCGATTTTAATATTAAAATCTAATAACGTTGCCTGCATTCCATTATGTTCACGCTTTAGTTTAAGATCCTTAAGGTATATATTACAATTTACAATTTTCCGAATTCTCTTTCATGATTAAGAGAACATACTTATAAAACGGATACAACCTAAATATTAACGAACTCGCATTAAATTAGTTCTAATTGAAGATGACATGAATATATATTCAGGTCTACGTAAATACAAATTTGCCTAGTAGGGTGCAGGATAAATTCCTAGAGGGACACTTATGATCTGATGGAACATTTTATTACATATTTCAATAAGATGACTAGAAATCGCTTTCAGGGTAGAACACGTAAAGTAAGTCCTGCCTTTTTTTGTTTTACACCAGAAAGCTTAACAGTTTGTAAACCCAATATATTTACTATTTTCTCCAGAAAATGCCAAGTTTCATTTTATTTAATTCTTTAATGAGATTTTCACAAGGAATTTTTGTGTAAAGAGTACAAAAATCGGAGGTTCAGATAGATTACGGTATTAACGGGTTGTTATGATATCCATTTTCCTTTAACGAGCATGGAATTATTTACCACCCAAAAGAGATTTAAGTTACTATGGAATTTACTTTTATTATGGAATTTCTGTATTTGATTTTACATTAATTTAAAAACTTTAAAAACAGCTTTGCTAAGAGGTTTACTGCTACGAACTCTAGTGGCTTCAAAAAAGCGAGCACCAGTAGGATTTTTGTTGTATTTTAGGTATCCAAAACATAATTGGTAACTTTTGTTTTTTTCATCTATTTCAAGTCCTAACTTTCCATATAATACGATTGTATTAAATATAATATTGTCTGGTTCACGAGTAGTTATTTTACACGTGGATGATAGTGTTAGTATTAAACCAACTTCAGACAATATCTTTTAAATATAATATTTTTCACTTATAAATGCAATATCATTTCCTGCTTTATCGGTCGGGACTATAACAAATTTATCTTAAGTTCTCGAAAATGTTATTTTCTTCTTTTTCTTCAAAGAATTAAACTGATAAATGAATCGAACCAAATATCTTTTCTAGCCTTCTAAAATCTTGTTCTGAGTCGGTCAATGATATTGAAAAGGCTAATGAACATCACTGTTTGGAGGAGTCGCAAAATTAGTTTGTTGAATTGTCAGGCTAGACGGTTACACATTCCTTGTGGTTTTTACTACCCCAGACACTCTTGTGTGGTCCAAGATTCGGTTCGCTTTAGCCAGACGGTTTTCTATCTGTCCAGTCTGGCATCAGACGATATGACACAACCTGAGTAAGAAAAGTCCTGGACGACTTACAGCTCAGTCGAGCCGATGGAGATGAAAGGCAGATGCAGCTTTTGTTTTGCTAGCTGTTTGTTTAGGATGGGCGTCTTTTTTTCTGTTAACTTCTATGCCGAGGACTTTACTGGTATCTTTGGAGCAGGGTGTTATCTGTACGGGAACTATTTCCCTATGAGCAATCAGGGCTGCGTAATCAGCGAACAGGAGCTCTCCGACCAGCTGTATTATAGTTTTGGTGAGTGCTCGGAGTCGCATTGGATTGAACAGTTCCCAGTCACTACGTGCGCAGATGTATACAATGTTCTTGTCATCCATTAATTCTGTAACCTGATTCATTATCATGCTCAAAAATAATGAAAACTAGTTGGGGGCTTTTTGATTGAGAAGGGCTTGGTGTCGATACAACATCTGATTTAACCTAGCTGTGCCTCGTTGAGTTTAATAATCATGGTGAGAAACCTCTGGGTCGCCTAGTTTTTGTAAAATTAATCAGAGTTCCCCTTCCTCCAACTTACTATTTCGAATGTCTCTGTCAGGTGGACAAAAGTGATATACAACCCTTTTTTTTCCACAGCATTTTTCTGGACCCGTCGTAAAGTGAGAACCGTATCAGTCGTGTCTCGTTTTATTCTGAAGCTGTATTGGCTCCGCCGGGAGGGAGATGACCCTCAGCGATTTGGTTCTGCTCAGTCGTATCCTCGCAAGGTTTTTGCTTTTGGAGAGTTGGGAGATACTCAAGTAATTTGAGCAGTCCGATTTATCTCCCTTGATTTTGTAGAGGGTTATAAAACTTGCGTCTTTGAAGTCCTTGGTTAGTTTGCCCTGTTCCGAGCAGATAACGAGGAAACTTGTCAAACAGGCGTAATATTTTCCATTTTATTGGTTACAGCCAGACATATGTGAATCGAAGAAAAGAAATCATGTTATTGGTTATGTACCTTTTATGTGACCTCTCTTCCACAATGGTCATCCAACCGCTTCATTCATCTAAACTCTTTATGCAGGACCAAGAGAATCCAACCCGATCTTCCTTTTTAGATGTTTCTTTTTAAAAGATTTATTTAGGAAACACATATTCCATGTTACTACCTCCGGTTCCTTGATGTTTTCCTGTGTATTTCATGTTTTGACTGGGGTCTCGTTTCGTTTCACCCCTCAGTGCCCTCAATACACACCCCCAAAGACTTTCCTCGAAATTTCTTGAACAAAATCCACACGCCTTCGCACCTGGCTCCGATGTATGTATGTCTGTATGTATATATGTATTAGAAACCGTCTACCAATACTGTCATCAAACTGTCAGCATGGATTTTCTTCAGTTTTTAAGTTAGTCTGGCTGGCTGATTGGTTAACTGACTAGCTATGTATTCCGCGTACAGACTGCACCAATGGAGCTAGATGGATGAAAATTTAAACATTTACTCATTATGTCTATAAATTTTTTACTTCCAATCCCTCACTTTAATAAGTTTTTTTAGTTAGGGGTTCAATTTGCAATGTAAGTTTATGCTAAATCGGCCAGTCAAGTCTGCTTGCAGCAGCATTCAAACTTGTTTGATTTTTTTTCGAAAATTCGGACTTCATTATTGATCATTACCCAACAAAAAGCCAGGAAAGTAACTAATTCATTGATGGAACCTTTTTTCCAACTTTTTAAATCGATCATCCCCAGTCAAGTGACGTTTGAAAAAGCTCAATATTTTCTGTATTATTGGTTGAGTGTCAAAATATGTAATGGGTAATAAACATACAAGTTATGAGATTTATATAACCTCCACCCTTTATACATTGGTCGTCAAACCGCCTTATTTACTTGAACTCTGTTTGTGTGAAAAGTAAAGATTTCTTTTATTCAGATTTATTTAGGAAACGCATAATTCCATGCGACTCTTTTTCTTGCATGCTTGTTCTTTCCCCGTGTACTACGTGTTCTGACTGGGTTCTCGTTTCGCTTCATCTCATAGTGACTACAACACCTCACCCCCTCGAGAACTTGGATCACGAATTCTTAAATAATACGCGTACGCATTTGAAAGGTTCACGCCTGACCTATAGTTCCAACCGTTTCGTCCAAAGTAGTTCCTTTCGGGTATGGATAGAGCTATTTCAGACAGAGTACTGCTCACAAAAGGTAGCGGCTATAGCCTGTATTCTCTCCATTCGCACGCGCTGTTCTCTGGAATTTTGGGTAGAAATTCATCATTCTCTCTTTATATACGTATATATATATATATATATATATATATATATATATATATATATATATATATATATATAAATAATGGAGTGAGGATCCACTATACAAACACGTTTATGTTTCTACCTTGTTCAGGCTACTTCAGGCGAATCCTTACTCCATTATATTTTAAGCTCTACTCATGGTTTAATGTTGACTATATCGAGCACGTTATGGAATTAACTCATCACACATCATATATCATATTATATTGCATTCCTGATTTGTATTATATATATATATATATATATATATATATATATATATATATATATATATATATATGTAGGGGTGATCGTGGCACAATGAGTCGTCCCATTATGTCCCATTCTCCCTTATATATATATGTATATATATATATATATATATATATATATATATATATATATATATATATATATATATATATATATATATATATATATATATATATATATATATATATATATATAACTTTTACTTACAACTAATACGGGTAATAAGAATGCATGTTATGTACTAATATTTCATCCCTGTTTTTTTCTTTTCACATGGGTCATTCAAGGGTTTAAGTAAATAAGGCAGCTGGACCGTTCAACCGCTTTATTTGCTTAAACCCTTTATGCGTGACCAGTAAAAATTCCTAGCTTGCTTTCCTTTATGAAGATTAATTGAAGGGAAGCGTATTCCATGCGTCTTTTCCTCTGGCTTTCTTGGTGTTTTAACATGTATTTCATGTCTTGACTGGAGCCCCGTTTCGTTTCAGCCCTCAGTGCCCGCAACACCGTCCCCAAAGATTTTGCCTGCAAATTCTTACGCACCCACCTTCCAAAGGATCACACCTGGTATCTATCTATCTATTTATCTATCTATCTATCTATTGATCTATCTATCTATCTATTTATTGCAAACTGTTAACCTGTCACCAAAAGTAACAATAGAGGTTTATTCAATTTTTGAATAATTTTTGTATGTATTATTTGTACAAGCCGCATCAACAAAGCTAGAGGACTGGAAATTCAAACACTCACTCTTTATTAAGCCTTAAAACTTTTTTTACCCTCCACCCGTGGTTTTTTAATGGGGTGGTCAGATTGCACTCAAAGTTTATGCTAAATCGATCCCTTAGTTTTTGTCCTGCAGCATTCACGTTTTTTTTGTTTGTTTTTTTTTCAATTCAGACTTTTCTTGGTGATCACTGCCGAACAAAGGAAGAGACGAGTAATTCATTCATTGATCACCCCTTTTTCCATTTTTTAAAATTTATCGGCCCCGACGTGGATTTCTGCCGAAGGTTCTTCGTCGTGTGACGTTTTCTATTGAGTAACAAACTGTGTTGCTTGTAACAGTATGTAGAGAGAGAAAAAAAAAACAAGTTAACGGCGATGAAGCTTTTGTCTGAACTTTCAATTACATGGTCATCCAACCGACTTATTTACTTAAACTGTTCAAACGTGGTCAAAAAAAAAATGTCTGCCCTCCCGTCTTTAATAGATTTACATAGGAAAAGCATATTCCGTGTGACTTTTCCCCTCAGGGTTCCTTGATGTTTCCCGGGGCATTTCATGTTTTTAACTGGGGTCCCGTTTTGCTTCATCCCTCAGTGACCGCAACACCGTCTCCAAAGAGTTTTCCCCCGAAATTTCTTGAATAATGCGCATACGCCCTCTAAAGGCTCGCACCTGGCACCTGTCCTGGGGTAACTACAGTAGACTTCAAAAGAACCCCCCACACACACACCTCTGGTGGCTTCTTATCTGCCAACCAGTCAACCGTCCAGATGCAAAACCAACTTAAACATTAATAGAAAACTCTTGCACTGAATTTATTCAAAACGATTGAGGGTCAAAAAGAAAACACGCTGTTTTACACTGCTTGATTACTTGGCCCTTTTTTTTTTCAGTACAAAGAAATCAGAAGATGTACCAAAATGAAAATATTTGCCTTAGAAGCGTCAAGAAATTACTTATACCTGGAGTTGCCTATTGAAATATACCTTAGGGAGTCGCTACTTCGCAAAGCGATTTTCTCTGATTATTCAGTGCATTACACAAAACAGTGTCTACATCTTTGTTGTTTCGATCAATACATTTCCTCCTGTGCGCTCCCGACCCCCCTTGAGAGTACGTGTTAATTTGTTTTATATATTAAAAACCGGCAACAAATACTGTCATCAAAATAAGTTGGTCTAGCTGGCTGACTATGAATCTATCAACCGTACAGGCCGGAAATCTACATATTTATTTTCCATTGTGCATAGAGAAAATTGTTTTATTTTTAAATAAAGTTTAGGCTAAATTGGCCCCTTCCTTTTTGTCCGGAAGCATCTGAGCTTGTTGGTTTTTTTAAGATTTGGACTTCATTAGTATTCACTGCCCAACTCAAGGCAAGAGAAGTTACTTATCCCTGTATCAATTCCATTTCAAAATGTTCCAATTGATCACATCATCACGACATGCTGCCAAAAGACATTGGTCGCATGACGATCTCTATTGAGTGACTAACCAGACCTGTTCTCTAAGCATTCAAAATAATTGTAATAAATGCTGATTCTATAGATTCAGTCAGCAGTTATGTACCTATTGAACTAATGTATGAATTAGCTAGACCAGATCGGGGAGTATTCAACCACTTAATATCAACTAAAAATAGCCTAATTTCGAATAACTTCCATCGGGAACTAACACATTTATCAAACTTTTCCTTCTTATTTCCAGAACAGTAAGAATATCTCTCTTCAAAGACCACCATCTTCCTGGTCACGTTCTCGTTAATCTTGTCCCCAGTATAAATCCCTTCAGGGGAAGCCAGAAGTCTGGGTTGTAGGGTTGGGCCATGACAGACCAAACATGCGATCTTCCACCAGAACCCCCATCAGCAAGGCACGAAAAATGGCTTGCTTTGTCAGAGTGGATGCTACGGTCATGCAATATGCAAGCTTACGGGGTGTCTCAGTGCCAACTGAGTAACCACACAGAAGAGTATTTATTCAAACATGCACAGTAAGCCTACCTCTCTGCTTAACTTTTGTTATTCTCTCCGCTGATAAACTGAATAACAGAATTACTAAAACAAAGACAAAAGCTTATCTAGAAGACATGATTTTGTCAAGATCCAGTTCAAGTCTGGAGTTGACTTAATGGTCAATTTTACTTTTCTACCGTGAAAAGAACAACGAGAACAATCTTCAGCAAGATTGAACCTATTTGTAAAATTCTCATTCCCTAAAATTTTCATTCCCAATCATAGACGATTGATTGCCAGGACGCTATCTTAGTGACTGGGCCAAACGGACAACTTCAGGATAATAGCGAAAATCTATCATATAGATACTCAAGAGCTATTCCGTTCTAATAGATGAATACATTGATACAAAAAATGTATAATTATGATTTTTATTCCTTATATATATCACAGTCCCACCTTGCGATCCCAGCTTTCCTTACTTCCTCCCCAAATTTGAATAGTCATGTAGTATTTTCCCCAGTATAATTTCCACTGTACTCCCCAGACAGAAATTCCTCCCCTGGCTGAAATTCCTCCTCTGACAGAAATTCCTCCCCTGACTGAAATTCCTCCCCGACAGAAATTTCTCCCTTGACTGAAATTACTCCCCTGACAGAAATTCCGCCCCCGGCTGAAAATCCCTATATAACCAAGTATAAACTGAAAAAAAACAAAAAAAAAACGACACATTAAATCAAAACGAGACTTTGAAAGATGTGGTTTTGAAAAGTACGAAAAATTTTACACGGAAAGAATCAACCGCACGGTATACCTGTCTCTATATATAATTATATATATATACATGTGTGTGTGTCTGTATGCATGTGTGTAGTGTATGCATATGTCAAATATATATACATATGACAAATATGTTCACTCTAAACCTCAAAATATATAAAGGTGTATCATACGTGTGTACTTATCCATATATCTCTATTCATGTATGAATATTGTTTATATACACAAGGAAATATATATGTGAAATATATGTGTCAAATATGTCAACGTGTGCGTATACTCACTTTACCATACACACACACACACACATATATATATATATATATATATATATATATATATATATATATATATATATATATATATATGTATACTTTTTTTTATATGTAAATACACATAGCTACATAATACATTGGAATCTGGAGTTTACAAAAAAATGTGCCCGGTCGCAATTTTAACCCTTTTGTCTCCCGGGACCTAACTACGTACGTAGTCGACATTCTGCCAAACGTGAAATTCGCAAGACAAACAGAGTACAAAGAGTGAGCAGCTGTCTAAGGAAGAAGTCCAAATATTTGCTTGTTTTTTTTAGATCTTTTCTCTCTTTCTCCTCGCTCATCGATCTTCTGAAAGCCGATCGCCTTTTTGCGTTTGGGCTCGCTTGTCATTTCTGGTAAAAGGAGGAAAAGAACCCAAGGCATACCTCTGCCCTTCCATGGACGGCCCACACGAACGCCCCCTTACCCCCCAAGTTGAATTTCGAAGGAAGGGACACGGTTGGAGGGTATAACAGTATCCCTCGGTGTGTGTATGTGTGTGTGTGTGTGTGTGTGTGTGTGTGTGTATGCATATTTTCTTTTTTTCTTCCTTAACTCTTACAATTCTTTATGCTTGGCTTCTTTCTTTTTAATTCCCTCGTGGTCTTCTTCTTTTTCTGTCTTTTCATTCCTCCTCTCTCTTTTCTCTTACTCTCATTCCTCACCGTTCTTTTCCTTTCCTTCTCTCTCCTTTTATCATTCTTGGTTTATCTTTCCTCATAACTGTCCCCTTCTTTCTTTCTTTCTTTCTTTCTTTCTTTCTTTCTTTTCTTCATTCATTCTTTCTTTTTTTCTCTTTCCTTTTTCACATATTTTCTTTTTCCATTTCTCTCTTTTTTTCTCGTTCTTATCTTTTTTTCGATTTCAATTTTTTACCTTCTTTCCTTCGTTCTTTCTCTCTTTCTTCTTCCTCTTTCTTTCCTTGTTTCACTCTTTCTTTTATCACATATTTTCTTTTTCCATTTCTCTCTTTTTTTTCTCGTTCTTATCTTCTTATTTTCTATTTCAATTTTTTACCATCTTTCTTTTATCTTTCTTTCTTTCTTTCTTTCTTTCTTTCTTCTCATCTCTTTTATTTTTACGTTTCTCTCTTCTTCTTCTTCTTCTTCTTCTTCTTCTTCTTCTTCTTCTTCTTTCCTTTCCCGTTTTTCCAGCCAAAGAGTACCCGCCTCTTTTGCCGCTAAAACACGATGTCAACCATGTTGTCTTAGCGTGTTTTCCGTCATGCATCACCGCTTACAACACCTGTTTAATTCAGCTCTCACTGTTGTTCTGTTGGTCGGACCAGTGGAGCCAAGGTAGCGAAAAAAGGAAAAGGAGTGTCGAAAAGGATGTGTTGTGGAATCTCAGGGGTGAGGCTGTAGCTCAGCTGGGTTTCAACTGTCTTCTGTGTTTGTTTTTTTTTTTTTTTTTCTTTGTCATTCAAAAGTCAAACCAAAAGAAAAGAAAAAAACGTCATGAATAAGAACAACACAATTTACTAATACGAACGCCGAGACCTCCAGCTCATGTGCGAAATTCTCGGACGTGACTGGTAAAGGATTACCATATATAGCGAAATGAAAATCAGCACGTAGGCCATTTTTTGATAACTACCGGATATGTTTGAATATAAGACAAGGTTTTTCTACAAAAATATGGCCCCAAATCAGCAGTTCGATCTATGCTCAGGTCAATAAAAGATGACCAATATCTTTGCCTGTATAAATAGCATATTAGTAAGCAATAATGTCCATTGATTTAACTCGATTGGTTACCATGGCTTTATATGAAATTCAATGTAGGTTCTATATAAGGCGTATTATGTAATATCTATTTTAATTTTCCTGGTAGATTCATGATCACTGGTGAGAATTTCACTTTCACGACCTGAAAACAACGATCGATATGTTGAAGATGAAAGAAATCCATGTTTCGGAGATAGCTGACAAAGCTCACTAAACGGTGTTTTCATAAAAGGGGGATATCTCTCATGACGACGTTATGGTAAAAAACAGACTCGGCTCATATTCAATCCAAAACTCATCTTATAATCCCAGTCGACTTATAATCGAAAATAGACTGAACTGAGATAAACACAAGGATTAACGTATCGAAAAAGCACTTGAATGAGGTCGATGACATCATCCATAGTATTCTGACAAAAACAATAAAGATTATACTAGTTGAAGGATTGATAATATAATGACAATACTGGATCTCAGAAATTTAAACTACTTTACAGAGGCCAGAAAATGCACCGGTCACGCCATAGAGATGAAAATAATTAAAAAGAGGTCACCAGTTCTGATAATTGACAGGATAATTACAATAATTGATAATATTCAAAACAACTCTAGTAAGGTGGCCGGAGAACGCATCGATAGAACCATAGTAATCAAAACAATCAAAAAGAGGTTGCTGGTCCGAATAATCAATCGTGTAATAATAATGCTTCTTCTAAAAAATCTGTCAATTCTTAGAAGGCCAGAGAATAAACTTGCTGGAACTCCAAGGAGACACTAATCAATTCCACAAATATGTAAGGTTGTTACGGATGAAATGTTGTGTTTTGAATGATATGATGAAGGATGCTGTAAATTATAAAAAGGTAGATGTTTGATCAAAATACAACCCATTTGAAGAAATAACCTTTTTCTAACGACCCTCCAATTGATAGTATGCCATCTCTATGAATTTATTTAGTTTTAGTGGTCACAAATTCAATAAAAGCATGAATTGTAGCCTCTCTATTATTGAGCCCTTTATTAAGGATATGAATTTCAAAAGTCTTGAAAACATGATAATTTGCCATGATGAATGTTTGCTGAATATGGAGGATGGGGCAAGACTTGAGACAGTCAGCTGAGAAATCTGGGATATGGACTATCATGGAGAATTTCATTCAGTTAACGTGGGACCCATTTTTGCAACCATTTGTCTGTTCCTATCAACTTCGGGTGGCGTGATAAGATCACTGTTGAAGTCATAAAGGGCTCAAACTACTGTTCGTTGGTCGTTCGGCACTGCCTTCTATATTTCTTTATTATATAGGTTTGGTCTACCTTCGATGTTTATTATTTGTATCCATAGTTTTACAGCTTAACCTATTTAACCAACGTTGAACAGTTTGCACTGTATTGATGCTTTGCTGACGTTATCAGCAGCTTGAGCAGCATTATGTCCTAATTTGTAATTGTTCCCCAAATTTTTTTACGGTCGACTCCACTGCCATCGGATGACCTCCGTTCTGTTTCCACAGACAATGGAACGTCCCTTCCAGATTGCACGCCTAAAGCGAAGATTGTGGATATCCCAGGATGCCCAGTCATCAGAATCCCCCCACCTCAGACATGCTGTCGTAGTCCAGAGGAAAGCAGCGAGCTTGGCTGCAGGAGCTGTCGAAAGGGCGTCAAAACGTCTTAAGGGGGCTCAACTCCCTGGTTTGGAATCAGACTTGTTCTTTTCCTAGACTAGTTGCTTTCCAAAGGCTAGAGAGCCCAATTTGACCTGCTATTTAGGGTAGAGGTAGAGATTGATTAGTACTTTTCCCCAAAGCAAAAGGAACATAAACAGCTTCGTACTTAATTTTGAACTCGGGTCGCCGATTTTATTTCTCGAACCGTTACCGACTGAGCCATTGCCGTTGATAACTCAAAAACCTCCAATAATAACGAATTATATCTCTATCTACATTGAATCTGGCAAAGGAAATGAAATTACATTAGTATATCTTTCACTTTTAACGTTACTCTTAATGTAAAAAAACAAACACCATGATTTCATGTGAAAAAAAACGTGATCAAAACTAGTTGCTTAGTTAGAGCAGAGGATTGTTCAGTGAAAAACCTCCATTTTATTGCCGCCATAACCATTACGATAAAGCCAAATATGTCTCTGACAGGTCACCGATACAGGTGAGCAAACCTTGACATGAAGAAGGAAGGTTGATTCGAAAATGAAGGGAAACTTGATATTCTGTCTAATATTTAGACTAGACGTCAAAAGATCAGAGGCACATGAATTATGGATATTATATAAACTACAAAACTGTCTGCTGCAGTGTCAAACTCTACATCAACTTTTATTCCGACTGAAGATGATTACTACGACTCAAGTATTGCACACATATATATATATATATATATATATATATATATATATATATATATATATATATATATATATATATGAACTTATTTGGAATGATCTCCTGTCATGACACGTTTAATGCATCACTCAACCTAGACAACATAAATAGAATAAACAATTTAAAAAATGGGGCTGCTGCAGGAATTGAACCTGCCACTTCAACGTATTTCTATATAATACAACGCAATCAGATTTATCAATTTCTCAATACATAACTGTTGCGTTGAGAGAGACGAATAGACTGAGAATAAACGAGATGAGAATTTGGGGTAAAGAGAGTTTTATGGCCTTTGCATTACCGGCGGCTGTTTAGCTCAAGGATAAGACCATTTCTACGTTGGAGCGGCTACCCTATCGGTAGCAGGTTGATTCCTGTACCAGTCTCATTTTCTTTGATTTTTTATTCTACGTTGTCAAGGATGAGTGATACATTAACTGTGTAATGACGTCAGATCAGTTCAAATAAGTTTCCATATAACATAACGCAACTTATTATCATTGCATATATTATAGTTTAAAAGGCCATAAATGTACATATATTTTTGATAGAAATGTATGTATTTATTAGAATAAAATAAGCCTTTGCGTATATGTATGATAGATTTTCATTACTAGGACTTGTCAATTTAGCTCAGTCTGTAAGACAGCCTCTAGGCAATCAGTCAGGCATGATTTCAAATCGTGGCAGGGGAATGTGGATTTCAAATATCGGTTTACATCCTCAATTTTTGTGAGGATTCTTCTTGCTGTTCTTGTTACAGTAAAAAAATAAAGTCAAGTCCAGTTTTGGAGTTTGACAGAAAATAAAAGGCTTCAATGAAATAAAAATATTTGACAGATTGCCGTGAACACTAACCCCGACCTCAATTAACATTCCGAAAATATTAGATCCTAAGAATATCCTTGAGAAAGTTTGGGAAATTTTGGTTCGGAAATAATTTTTCTCATATTTTTCAGACAATTACGAAACCAAACAGAATTTCCGAAAAATTATCAACACAAAAAGCTTTTAGGTATTTGTGACCCCCGCACGTCGAATCAGACATAAGTACCACTTGGGATGATTTCAGATGAGGCTGGAATCATATTCTACACATAATGTGTTTCATTCTGGTACTTACCCCATCTTGATAGCTTATGTGATTGAGGAGATATGGAACATTTAGTTTCAGGGACTCGGGGAAAGTTTCAAACCAAAGTTTTGAGAAGATTGACGCTGAAAGTATACGAACGATAACTATTTCTAGTGATGCGGTCTCAGAAAAACTAATTAAAACATGTTTTTGATTAAACATTCGTATTTTCAGTGGGAATGGTTAGATAATGTATTTTGATAAAATCCAATAAGTAGATCTTCAAACGTGGATCGATCTCACTATATAAGCAGATTGATTCTCAGGGCGAGTTAGTCAGGCACTGCACTTAAGTAACTACCTAATTATTGATAGTTGGTAAGCTAGGTTTGATATAGTACTAAGCTACAGTTGCCAGAAACCCAGTGCATATCAATCTCACAGCACTAGAAAATAGGTCTTTGAAACGAGTTTGCTAGTTACTATACTGTGGTAAGTGTCTACATATTTTTAGTGTATCATTTGTCGTTTATGTATATGCATAATTTTGTATTTATATGAATGTGATATTCCTTAAGATATACTTTATCACGTGCTATCGATATCATTAATTGATTTCCCATCAGAAGATTTAACGAAATACAACCTGGAGACAGTCTCGTAATAAAACAAGAATTCTGGCAATGAAATCAACATGATATCATTTTTGTCCTGCTCCATTATAAGTAATCTTTGTTTTCCTCCATAACAAGAACAGAAACAAGAATAGGAAGTACTCCCCACCTCATTCAGGGGAGTGAACTCACCACTGTTTGTCTTTCCCGTCACATTAAATAAAACCGATATATGAAATTATACTTTTTCTACCGAGATTCGAGATTACGACCAGGTAAATTGGTAGGCAGCTTTCTTATCAATTAAGCTAAACTGACAAGTCTTACATATTTACGAATTTATTTATCATACATACAGTACAAAAGTTACAGAAATCATCTTCAGTCGGGAGAGAAGTAAGGGGTGGAGTTTGACCCTGCAGAAGCCAGGCTTGTAAAATATATTTTGTTTAAATGATAATTCAGAGTCACTCTCTGATTTTTCATGACAGACACTGAAAGCTCAAATCAGTAAATCTAGAAAAGTTATAAATCTGATATCTAAGTAAAAAATATAAAGAAATTTTATTGAGTGACAAATATCAACCAGTTTCTGTTGAAAAAAAATTGCCGCAAATGTAGCAGTAAGTGTATAAATGTCGTTACTCATATTCGTCGATTCAGTCTTTTAAAGGGGGCCTTTTTCCCCTGGTAGAAAAGGGGGCATTGGTAAAAAATATTGATGTTTTAAAGAATTTCAAGGGGTGCCCCTTTAGCACATAATAATGATATTTTAAAAATTCATAAAAGATCAATTCTAGAAAATTCTGATTTTTAATTTTCAATGGAGTCTTTTTGATTTGCTCGTCCTATTTGTTGATTTGCTTTCCGTATTTTTCATGCCATGTTTTTTTCAATTCGCCTGCTACAATTTTTAATTAGCATAGTGTAATTTTTTAATCCACTAGCCGTATTTATTTTTAATTTAACTGCCATGCTTTTTAATATGCTCGCTGAAATTGATTTCATAGTTGAAGAAATATGTTGGTTACTGTGCAAAGTTCGGGCTACAAATCATGGGAATTAATTGGCTTGTTCCGATGACTCAAGTAATTAAAACAGTACAGCTGAACTAGCGAAGGAGATGCGAGTTCGTGCCTTGCTCAGACTACACTCTAAAATATGTTTCGGATATTTTTGATTTGCATAATTTTGTGATGCGTCAAGAAAGGTGAAGAACGAATAAGAACACACACATATAAGCGCGCGTACAGGATAGTTTTGTTTACTTAAAGAGATGAGTGCATTTCTGTTCTCGCCAATTCCCGTCATATGTGCTCTTATAAATGGCTGTCTCGTCAGCACATTGGCTGACGTTGACAAATGATTTCTTTACACTGGCCGAGCCTTGGGCTTTTTCCGTTCTTTTTTCTCGTTTCTTTTGGCTCGTTTGATAAATACGCAATGTATAGGATACAGTCATTTATAACGATCAGATAAAAAAAAAATGGCCACTCACAAAAGTTTAAGTTAATCACAACAACTTTAAAAAATAAAGCGTTTCTTAATAAATAAATAAGAATAAAAAATGGATCGCGCAGACGATAACATAAATAGGTCGCGTTGATTTTATTTATTTGTTTCTGGTCGGTAAAATTTAATAGTTCTAAGGTTAAGAAAACACAATCAATCTATTTCTTTCTTTGTGGGCATCTGTGCTCATGTTATTCAATGTTTTCCTGGTGACAAAAATGTACTCTTACGACATGGCTGGCCATAAACTACACCCCTACCCAAATGTTTTATATCTGTTCCTTGCGGGGGGGGGGGGAACGGTGTTTTGATCCCTCGGGCAACTGACGGGCATTCAATAAGCTCATCTTAGTCTGGGACAAACCTGTATGTTTGTGTTACCCAGTTAGAATCAAACACAACACCAGACGAGAACAGGGGGCAAGTGGACCAGTTGGCATGGATCTATGATTTTGAGGGGGCCTATTTCCCCAAGTAGGAGCAAAAGGAGGGCCTTTTGGTAAAGAGTATTGATATTGTAGAGAATTGATCCTTTAGCACGGAATAATGATATTTTAAAGATTATTACTTTCAAATTACGATTACAGAATGAATATACGTGGACAATCAGCGAACAACCATAGCGTTAGGATTTGAAGTCATGTAGGAAAATTCCATTGAAGAATAAATATGATCATGATAAATTCCATTTCTGACATCACTGGTGTCGAGATTAGAGCAAGAAAAGCATCTACAAATAAGTAAATTCTTGAGAAAAGTATAATTTTTAGAGGGGGTCTTGTGGAACTGGTGCCAATTTTCAAGTCTGCAGACAAAACAGTTTGGTCAGGAGTACTGGAACACACGAACACATAAACAAACACACACACACACAATTAAAAAACAATAGAATCCTTCACCCTCTTTGATGACGGCTGTTGTTCAATACTATTGTATTTACTGCTTCTTATTGCAGAACTTGATTTTTTCATTTTGGAAAAGAATTTCTTGTCATTACCATATGCGTAAATTCTGATTGAACTAAAAAAGAAAATTCTGAGCAAAAGAATGCGTTTTTTATTTTCGAGTACAATTGAGCAAAAGAATGTGTTTGATATTTTCAAGTACAATTGAGCAACAGAATGTGTTTTTTTATTTTCAAGTACAATTGAGCAACAGAACATATTTGTCATTTTCAAGTACAATTGAGCGAAAGAACGTGTTTTTTATCTTCAAGTACAATTGAGCAACAGAATGTGTTTGGTATTTTCAAATACAATTCGTCTGCGATATTCTTCAAATGCTGCCGTCATATTTTTACGGCACGGATAAACTAGAAACCTCATAATTACCAGACGGAGAAAAATTTGGGTAAAACCTGCACACCACTCACCATAACATTTTCAGTCAAAACTCATGTTTGATAAACGGATCCAACTTACTTAACTCTAAGACTAATGAGGTTTTGATGGGTTTGGAGTTCGTATTACTTGTGCTACCAACGAATTTGTGGACTGGGCAAATGTTATGACACAGAGGCCTAATTAATCAATTAGATAAGCAATTGACAGAACGTCGCAAGAGAGAGAGAGAGAGGCAAAAATACATGCAGGGGGTTGATCTATGGACTACACAACCCAGTCTGCAATATCTGTGAAGGCCAAAAGGCTGACGAAGGAAGACAGCGGAACTTACAAACCCTAATGGAAGATTAGGTCTCCGGAATGAGTTTATAGTGGCAGTTATTAACACATTCACTGCTACCTTGGATAACGCATCATGCTGTGCAATATGCAGTGCATAAAGCAGTGCAAAATAGAGTGCAATGCGCAGTGTATCAAGCGGTGCAATATACGGTGTGACGTGCAGTGCACCAAGCAGTGCAATATACATTGCATCAAGTAGTGTAATATACAATACATCAAGCAGTGCATCAAGCAATGCAATATGCAGTGCAACAAAATAGGTGTGTCCTCGGCTCGGTGCCACGATGCAGAAACTGAGTCTAGTGCATTACTGTAGCTATATCATCATCATCATCATCATCATCATCATCATCATCATCAGTCTTTCAACGTCCGTCGTTGGATATAGACCTTCCCCTGGATTCGCCACACTTCTCTATCATGGGCGCCGCAGAGCCAGTACTTTCTGAATTTGTCTAGCTCGTCTCTCCATCTAATATTCTGCCAGCCTGTGATCTTGGGGGATCCATGTTGGGAGTTGCGATATCCATCGGTTGTCTGCCATTCGTGCAACGTGGCCAGCCCACTGCCATTTGAGATTTTGAATGGATTTTATGATGTCACTGACTCTTGTCTTTTCCCGGATGTACTGTACTGTCTTGTGATTTCTCCATGTGAGGCCTAGCATAATTTTATCATGTACACTTTGTATGGTTCTCTGTTTGCAGATCTCTTCCTTGGTTAAGTTCTATGTTTTAGCCCCATAATAACTATTGAGTGGATAAATAAAAACGCGGAATGGATGGAGTAACGGGGGCAATAAGCAACAAGTTACAAGACACATGAGATGTGTGACCATGTACGTATTAAGATATTCAGTTGGCCAAAAAGTTCGTTCTGTTTTTGTTATTAGATAACAGTAGTAATGTTTGTTTTTTATTGTCTTCATTCAAAAAGATCGCTTTTGATCGGATTGACAATTATCGTAAACAGCACACTTTTTTTTTTGTCAAAATTGGCATATTTTTGTTGATTGATTTTAACATTGAATATGGAAGAAAATAAACAACTCATTTTAGCATATAATGATTTTTATTTTATTTCAAGAAACGTAAAAATACAATTCAGACGAAAAAAAGATTTTTGCAGTTTATGGAGAAAATAGTGAGTATGATAGAAGGTGTCAACATGGTTTGCAAAATTCCGTTCTGGAGATTTCTCGCGAAACGATGCTCCACAGTCGGGTAGACCAGTTGAGGTTGACAGCTATTAAGACAAGACATTGAAAGTGATCAACGATATAAGATGTAAGGTATCACACTCAAAATACCTAAATCAAGTGTTGAAAATCATTTGCACCAACTTGGTTATGGTAATTGCTTTGAGGTGTGGCTGCCACATAAGTTAAACGGGGGAAAACTGCCGAACTGTTTTTCTATGTGCAATTCTCTATTTAAACAAGAAGAAAATGTCCCGTTTTTAAAACAAATTGTACCTGGCAATGAAAAGTAGATTCTTCCCAAAAACGTTAAACGCAAAAGATGATGAACCACCAATAACAGAACAAATTGAAAGTGGTTCAAACAGTCCGCCAAAATTTGAGCTCGGGTCGCCAGATTTGTAATCTGAGCGGGTAACAGTTACGCCACTCAATACATCCTGATGTATTTTAGGTTTTCAAAGGAAAATGCTCAAAATAGTCATTTTATAATTTTTTTTCTCCTGACTGATGTTGTCCATTTCGATTCGGCCGTTGTATCCTACGGACTTCTTCATGCGATAGATGGATATTCTTTCGACTGGTGGGTCAGGGGTAGGATCGTCTTGGTTATTAGCTGGAATGTGCTCATACCACCTTAGTACAGAAACTGTAGAATCACATGTTACCCCGTCTCAGCAGTCGGAAGAGTGTCCATTCATCACCTGAATACGGCCTTAGGGTACGATGGCCAGAATGGTTGTATTCAATAAATGGACCAAGATGAGGAAAACCGCCCCTGACACAAAATTACACAATGATAGTTCCTCATTAAGAAAAAATATCAAACAGAAATTGTCATCCTAGAATGTATTGATTGTTTCACCTCCTTTCTTCTATCTTTCATTCATTCATTCATTCCTTATTTCCTTTGTTCTTTCCTTCCTTCCGTCTCCACCTTGCACATCGACCCATGTACACCAAGCTCACCAACAGTACCTCATACCCAAAGTCTATTTTGACCAGTTCATAAGAGGCAACAAATTTGGCGACCAGGTTGGGAAACAGACTACATACTTCCACAATTCTAAGGCTTCTATATTACAAAATTCCAGGTTGCCATTTTTTTAAAATTGCATCCAAATTCCAAATTAAAAATGACATAGTACACAGCCAGATAATCTACACAAAATTTTGATTATGTTTCAGCCGGAGATCACCAGGCTTTGTTTGCTAATTCACTTCTATCATGTCTCTCGGCCTCTCTATTTATCTATCAGTCTATGTATGTCTTTACCAATGCCTCCTCTCCAAATTATTAATGTTATCAATAGCTATCTATCAAGCTAGCTAGCTAGCTAGCTCGATAGATTTGTGTATTTATCAATGCCTCTATCAGATAGATAGATAACGAGGTATGGAGAGGCTGAGATGTAGATGGATGAATCTAAATATATTAGGACATGTATTGACTGACTGATAAATAGATATAAACTGTTGAAAGGAAATGGAAATGAACAAATTAGACTTAAACAAGACCATATTTGTTGAAAAAATACCAATGAATAAATAGAAAAAAATGGACATCGTTTATCATCGTCTCTCCTAGACTCCCTCATTTCCATCAGCCTTTTAACAGATTCGGATATAGACCTTCCCTAAGATTCGCCAGATCTCTCCATCGAAGTGTAGCGACAACAATATCTCCGATACTTGTTTAAGCCCACACGTCATCTTATTTTCTACAGACCATTGTTTCGCATATATTTACAAATGCTTCTATTACAGTTTAGCATTGTCTATTAATCTATCTTTCTCGAGTTGAATGTATGTCTCTATCTATAGTTCTATGTTTATTCATATCTATCTATCTATCTATTTGTCTGTCTGTCTGTCTTTCAGTTTATCTTGGACAAAGACAGGTATGAACAGATTGAAAGAGAGGCAAATAGATAAATGTTTATAATCAAGTATCTGAAATATCATTTGGGTGGAGCAAAAGTCGCGACGGGATTTAAAATAATTATACATTTTTCTATCTTGATATTTTCTACTTTCTCCCTCCTCTCAGATATATAAAAAGACCCTTGGAAATTCATCATGGAAAAATACACAACTGAGCAACGAACTAAAGTAATAGAATTTTACATTGAATACCTTACGTTAACCCAAGGAGCATATTCTCGCTATTTGAACGCGTGGACATTTCGATTTGAATCAATGATTCGTCCTTTGTTGGTGCATTCTCGAGAACTGGGCAACGTTAGTGATTGTCTACGAATAAACCACATTTAGTCTGGAATGCTGAAAAGCGTCTACATATGCTAAGGAGCAGATATCCCACGAAATGTTTTGCAGAATGTTATCAGAAAAGCAAGAATTCGTGAAGTTGAAAATGGTGCAGATTTGAAGGAAACAATTTTCCGTACACAGGTTAATTAAACCCCCATATTTTTATGATTCATTTGTTAAGAAGAATTCGTTCAAAAAACCAAGTGGAATGTTTCAAACCTTTTTGCGACTTTAATGCAACCCTGTATATTTCTCACCAGTGTCTGAAGTTGATTTTCAAGCCCATATGAAAGCCATGATTTTAAATGCAGATTTTCTCGCTCAACAGACCCTACTAACTCGGAAGGTTTACGTAACACATTACTCTTACCACCATTTTACCACTTATGCAGCACTAAGTTTATGTTGAAGACAGATGACTAGATAGATAGAATTCATACTCTCCATTGGTGAGCAAGTTTTCGGCAAGGCCAGTTTACTCACTAAGAACAAGCTAGTGCTAAAAACAAATGCATCCTCTCGAAAGTCACCTATGGAGCTGAAACATAAACCTAACCAAAAGATTGACCCTAAAACTTGGAACCATGCGAAGTGCACATGATTGAAGTATACTCAACATAACATGGAGAGATCACAAGACTGCACAGAGGGAAGACAGAAATCCCAAATATCATAGAATCCATAATAAAACGTATATGGCCATGGGCTGGTCATGTTGCAGGAATGGCAGACAACTGTCTGACATCACGACTCACAACGCTGATCCCCAGGGATCACATGCGAAATCAGGACCGACAAAATATAAGTTTGCACAACGAACTAGATAAGTTCAGAAAGTACTGGCTCCGTGATGTCCACGATAGAGAGGTCTGGCGAATCTTGGGGAAGGTGTTCAAAGACAGACACTATCAGACTGCTGCTGATGATATTGAGTTTTCTTGAGTTTGTGATAGATAGAATGAAGAAGTAAGCAAACTGATTTTATCTATCTTCGTATGTTCATATCTTATTTCATATATATATATATATATATATATATATATATATATATATATATATATATATATATATATATATATGTGTGTGTGTGTATCTATTTAATCACTGTCCCTCCGCAGCAATATGTGACACATGTATGTATGTATGTATGTATGTATGTATGTATGTATGTATGTATGTATGTATCACACAGACGAGGCCATCACCAAGACTCCCTTTCCAACTGTTTCCCAGTAAAGAATCTACTTCCAATAAATAACACTTCTCTTCCTGATAGGGTTAAGTGGGTTAGTCGTTTCTTTTGGGGGGCAGGGAATATTTTAGGGTTCAGGATTTGTTAACGCTATTTCGAGGCAATTTTCCAAACACTTATCTTCAATTGCTCTGAGCAGGCAAATGGCTTCCGCGTATGGGGATAAGGAGCGTGAAAATATTTAAATATTTAACCCTTTCACAGCTGGGATTCGAATAATCCCCGAGGAGGATAGAGTATTTCCTGTCACTTCACCATTTTATTACTTTTTTTCAAGAGGAACGAATTACTTGACCTTTCGTATTGCTGGTCTACGCCCACGCTCAAACTGCCCCGACCCTCTCGCAGACCATGACCCCCAGGGACCCACTGTTATCCTTTCATACGTCTGATTTAGGTAGATTGAAAGATAGTGGTACAGGCAGGGTCGGCGCAAAGATTTCATGCATTTTAGTCGGGACTTGAGATATGTGCAAGAGTTTCATGCACTCTTAGGGAGACGTAAAAGTTGAGACCCTGGTTGGTTGTATTCTGAGGGCTATTTTTTTTTTAGTTTGGAGCGCGCCCCGCGGACCTCCGCACCCTAGGCGAGTGTCTCACTTAGAAGGGTGAAGGTGGCGCAATGTTTATCTGTTCAGAAAACTGAAACCACGAATCCAGCTCGAGTTTTGGCTCTAATTGCTTACGTCCACACAACAGTAAAAATCCTTGGAGAAGGCATGAATTGACCTCCCCCAGTACTCTGTCCCCATGCCATATATATTGATAGAATGCCGCGTCACTGGAATGCTACTTTGGTTTGAAGAGTGCAGCCGTGAGTGCATGAGCAAGCAAACCACTCCCCGATGTTTTACTGGCTCATACACACACACACACACACACACATATATATATATATATATATATATATATGTGTGTGTGTGTGTGTGTGTGTGTGTATTATGAGCCAGTAAAACATCGGGGAGTGGTTTGCTTGCTATATATATATATGTGTGTGTGTGTGTGTGTGTGTGTGTGTGTGTGTGTATGAGCCAGTAAAACATCGGGGAGTGGTTTGCTTGCTATATATATATATATATATATATATATATATGTATATATATATGTGTGTGTGTGTGTGTGTGTGATGGATATACGATCCGACAGAACGACTACAAATTGTGTTATACCTTTCTCTTTTTATTTGAAATGATCTCCCATTATTACACAGTGAGTATATGATTTAGCCTAGACAACGTGAATAGAATAAAAATTTAAAAATTATTGAGCAATTATTGTATTGCAAATTGTGGTCTCATTTTTGCACATTTCATCTGAAGTAATGTTTATTTATTTATTTATCTATTTATCAATTATTATTATTATTATTATTATTATTATTATTATTATTATTATTATTTGGAATCTCACACCAGTTGCCTGGCGGTAACCGCTGGAGTTTGAGTGACAGCAAGTCTCCTCAAGTCTCCAGCCCTCCTCCCCTAGTAATCATAGGTCGCAGTAATTCTGCGATTTACAGTTTCACACCGGTTGCCCAGTGGTTATCGCTGAAGGCTGAGTGACAATAAGTCTCCTCAGGTCTTCAGCTAACGTCTCCTCTCTCTTTCGCATATAATGACAGAGCTACAATTCGTTGCAGTACTTATATTTCTAGCACCTTCCTCAGTATCCGTGCAGTTCTTAGTAGTGCTGTTCCACATTATTATTATTATTATTATTATTATTATTATTATTATTATTATTATTATTATTCAATATAATTCATGGATTCAATGGATTTTATCTATGATATATTTTTATAGTATCTATTTGTCATATGAATATTCCTTTGAATGATGATGTCCATTTCTATCTGTCTGTCTGTCTATCTATCTACGTTCTTACTAATTTAGTTTGCAACATTATTTCTTCCATAGTTTCTTCCATTCATCTATTTTTTCTTTCTTTCATTCATCCATTATTCCTTTCTTTCTTTCATTAGTCCATTCTTTCTTTCACTGATCGATTTTTCTTTCTTTCATTCACCCATTCTTTCTTTCTTCCTTTCGTCCTTTTTTTCTTTCATTCATCCATTCTTTCTTTTTTTTTCTCTCTCATTCATCCATTCTTTATTTCATTCATCCATTCTTAATTTCATTCATCCATTCTTTATTCCATTCTTTCATTCATCCATTCTTTATTTCATTCATCCATTCATTCTTTCATTCTTTCATTCATCCATTCTTTCTTTCATTCTTTCATTCTTTCATTCATCCATTCTTTCTTTCATTCTTTCATTCATCCATTCTTTCTTTCATTCTTTCATTCATCCATTCTTTCTTTCATTCTTTCATTCATCCATTCTTTATTTCATTCATACATTCATTCTTTCATTCTTTCATTCATCCATTCTTTATTTCATTCATCCATTCTTTCTTTCATTCTTTCATTCATCCATTCTTTATTCCATTCATCCATTCTTTCTTTCATTCTTTCATTCATCCATTCTTTCTTTCATTCTTTCATTCATCCATTCTTTATTTCATTCATCCATTCATTCTTTCATTCTTTCATTCATCCATTCTTTATTTCTTCTTTTCATTCTTTGTCTCACCAATATTCCATTCATTGTGTAATATCTGCTAGTACTGATGTGAGAAAAATGTTGAGAAGTTAACAGATGTCACCCCAGGAACTGTTTGACAGAGGGTCGAGTGAGGGTGATGCTTGTTAG
>OY735235.1:37024500-37169500 GCA_963457665.1 Thysanoteuthis rhombus | reverse complement strand
ATCCAGGTAAGAAATATCTGGCTTCATCTTACATCTATCTTGGGTGGTTTTGAAGTCATGGGTCGTTCAAAGTGAGGAGAAATGTATTTTCAGGGGTGTCTGCTAATTATTTGGCCAGCCGCAGAAACTAAACTAAGGGTATTAGAATTGAAATCCCATTTGATTATTTTCATTTGATGTATGTATTGGAATATAAAGTTCACAAAAAATCTACTGGAGGTGTCACCGATTTGAATTTCATCAAAATCTAAGATAGCGCTCAGGGGGCCATTAGGTGAACAAATGTCATGTACAACGAACATGTTAGGGACAAAGACACAACGACCAAAATCGAAAACAGTCAGTAAGGCTGAACTTTATGTCATCCTCAGACAGCTGTTTTGTTGTATTAAAACACATCAGTATGGCTACAGACTATCCAATATCCAGGACTACGAGGTAGGATCGAAACCTTCCCTTTAGACACTGAGGTTGGCATTTCACCCGTGCCCTACGGTTAGTAGGACCGAATTCAAGCGATTTATTTACTTACGCACAATTCCCCCATCCACCAGAGTGCTCCATTCCAGAGTTGATAGAGCATTGATATATTAGCATATATATATATATATATATATATATATTTTAAGTTGTTTATAATTTTTGTTCATTGGGCTATTGAAAAAATATCTTTGGTGTTTTTTGTACTCTTTTGGATTGTTGGTGTGTGTTAGGGGTTGTAGATTTGGAGATCTGACCCCTAGACAAGTGCGTTTTTTTGAGGGGGTCACTTATTATTATTCCATCAAAATCCATCATGGTACTTGTGGGGACATCAGGAATTTTAGGTGTTTCGACATGGAATGACCAAAGGTCGCCATCAGTAAAAGAACACTCAAATCTCATTAGAGGCAAGAGTGTTCAGGAATATTGGACAGCAAAATGTTATAAAGTACTTGCTAAACATTTTGATACTCATATACGCACAGCTGGTAAATGGAAGTAATACAGCGCTACCGTAGACATTCAGACAATAGGAGCTCCGTGCAAAGTTTCTAAGCTGTCTCGACGACCGTCAAAAAGGTGGGAAAACAGCCTCACATTACTCGGAAGGAGTTGTTTGAAGATTTAGAGGCGGCAGGAAAGGTTAAAACTTACCAGACACTTGGCTACGTACTTCGACGACGTGAATTGAGATCCTGCAGATCTCAAAATCTTTCACCGATGGAGAAAAAACAAAAGAAATAATTCGTAGCTCAATTCAACTTTGCCGAGGAGCATTCACCTAAGAACAACGAATATTTCAGAGTCAAGTCGAGTTATTTCGTCTCAATTCCACCTGTAATGTATCATCATCATCAGCATCAGCATCATCAGCATCAGCAGCAGCAGCAGCAGCAGCAGCAGCAGCAGCAGCATCATCATGATCATCAGTCTTTTATCGTCTGTTGTTGGACATAGACCTTCCCCAGGATTCGCCACATTTTTCTATTGTGGGTATCGTGGATCCAATATTTCCTGAACCTGTTTAGTTCATCTCGCCATTTCATATTCTCCCAGCCTCGGTTCTGCATTCGATGTGTGGGGGTCCATGTTGTGAGTCACGATGTCCATCGGTTGTCTGCCATTCTCGCAACATGGCGAGCTCATTGCTATTCGGGTTTCAGAGAGGTTTCTATGATGTATCGAACTCCTGTTTTCCCCCTGATAAAGTGCTGCCTTGTGGTCTCTCCATGTGACGATTGAGCACGATTCTTTCATGAACACGTTACATGGTTCTCAGTTCGAGGGTCAGTGTCTAGGTCAGGTATCATGTTTCAACAGACAAAGAAAACTGTGCCAACGATTGAACATAGCGGTAGAAATATTATGATAGGTGGCGTAGTTGAAGTATGAGCTGGGACATATCGTTCGAGAATGGTACTTTTCCATCAATCTGTCAGCTCTTTAGTTCTCCTATTTGATAATAGCCGAATCTCACCAATTTCTGTAGGTATTTTTATTTTAGAAAAATTTGAACAACACACGTTTTTATCAGTTTAATGGTTGGGATTCCAAACATGATAACGATTCCTAGCACACTGCCCTGAAGACTAAAAATTGGCTGAAGAGGAAACATGTTCATGTTCTTGAGTGACCCAGTTAATCTCCAGAGCCCATTCAAAATTAGTGGACGGGATTAAGAGATTTAGATTGGAAAACGTCAAGGCTCTAAACCTGAGAAATCTGAAAAATATCTTAAGAAGAATTGCCCAATATTTCTCCTGACGTCTATACAGATCTAGGAGACGACTAAAAAAACGTGTACAGGCTGTCATAGCAAACAATAGCTACCGGACTCAAATGTGATATCTATTGTCGACTTTTGAGCCGTTCAGTACACGATATTATGGAATTTTACATTTTTATATGTTAAATCTTTCAATTCCTGTTGTACACTTGAACACAAAATTTCAAATTGACCAGACAGTGAAAAATATAGTCAATTTGTAAATAAACTACGTTTTTGAAGATGGTTGAATACTGATTTGCAGTATTCTGTTTATCTATCAATCTATCTGTCTTTCTCAAACTGTTCATCTCTATCGATGTCAGTCTATTCATATCCATCTATTTACGCTCTATCTGAGTCTGTTTCGAATCTATCTATCTATCGATGTAGTTGAAAAGATTCTATGGACCTAAGCTTTCAATTATTTTTTCCTCTCATAAATTTCTTACTTTGTTTGCAAGAAATAACAATGTTTTAGTGAACTTTCAATTCAGCAGTAGAATTTTTTGTTTATAATTGAAGATCAAGCGATAGCAAATCTACTCAGTATTCCAGTTACTTTACTCAGTGATTTTGCAGATGGTTTCAAATTGAATTTCCAGTTCCCCCAAACCTTTCAAGAATAAACAGTATATGTATATATATATATATATATATATATATATATATATATATATGTATATATATATATATATATATATATATATATATATATGTATGTATGTATATATATATATATATATATATATATATTATTTGAATTGAATATATATATGTATTATTTGAATTGAATATATATACATATTATTCAAATTGAATATATATATATATATAATGCAGTCTAATGTATATGTATATATATATATTCATGCATTAAGAAATGGATACATATGATCGGACAGGATGATTATAAACTGCATTATATCATATAGAAACTCTTATTTGAAATGACATTCCGTTATCACACGGTAATGTATTCAACGTAAATAGAATAAACGACTGAAGAAAATGTGGATGCTGAAGGAATCGAAACTGCGACCGATAGGGTAGTCGCTTCAATGTAACGTTACTCTTAACATTGAGCTAAACAGCTGTCGGTAAAGTAACGTCCCAAATAACTGCTCTCACTCTGAATTGGCATCTCGTTTATTCTTGGTCGATTCGTCTCTATCAACGTGACAGTTATGTATTAAGAAAAGGGAGTTTAAAAAAAAGTTAATTCAACCATTTTGTTTTTAAATCCCCCAAACTGTTACATGGTGAAGAAGCGATGATACCAATAAGAAAAAATTCCCATGGGGTACCATAATATAAAAATGAATAAAACTTACTGGAAATCCAACAAAAATTGCATTGACATGAAATAATTGATCGAATTCACATGAATTTTGAAAAAAAACCCAAAACATATATAAAAATATATAGAGAGTTCAAACTTGTAAGGCTTTATAGAGTGTATATATATATATATATATATATATATATATATATATATATATATATATATATATATATATATATATATATATATGGCATCTGAGTATGATCCTCTTTGGTTGCCCTTGTATTGTGGAATATTTGAAATCCTCTTCGCTTTTAGAATGCACACGTGCGACCAAACAAACCCCCAAGATCTGATCAGTTGCTATTTCCAGTAAGCAAACCCCAAAATGAAACTCCACCCAATCAGACACGGTAGTTTCTTCTTTTTCCTTTTTTCTTCTCGTTCTCCTACTCTTTTATTTCTTTCTTTCCATTTTTTTCTTTCTTCTTTATTTTCATTCAAAAGATTTACATTTAACCACTCAAGTCCTCACGTGTGTCAGCGTACGGCCCACTTATTTACGTAATGTGTAATGTATACCTGAATAATTTTTGGTCAATATTGACACAGGCAGACACCGTTTATTCCACGTTTTCGTTACCTACCCATTAATTTCGAGGTTAATATCTGAAGTCCCCAGCTATGGAGGAAATAGTTTGGAAGAATGGTATCTTTAGCCTTGGGAAGACAACCAGTCTAGAAAAAGGACAATTCTGATTCCCAGCCACTGAGTGAAACCCTTTGTAGCGATTGGATGCCAACTTTGACGTCCTTATGACAGCTCCAAAGCCAAATTGATACCAAACATGTTGTTCTCAACGTTCGTTAGGACTATATCAGCATAGCCAAAAGCGGTTATCTCACGTCCTCCATAAGCTTTGCCAAGGCTCGTGCCCTGTATAGGTCACTCCAGTGTCGTTCCATTGTTTATCAAGACAGAATGATCATCCCCTCTGTCCCCCAATAAATGAGGTAAATATTATATGTCATATTTTGGCCATTGATTTTGCGAACATCATTTTAATCATTAACATTTCTTTTCTCATTCTTCACACTATTTGCCTTCATCCTAATAATTTTGTTACTCTTTGTCGTAACTTTTCTTAGATCTGATACCCTTTGGCTGTAAGGTGAATAAACAGCGCTGATCGGAATAAAAAAACGTTGATGTGAGTCTTGAACTCATGTCCCTCTGTGCCAAAAGGGGGATAGGTATCCGTCCTACTGCTCTAGACACCAGAACTACGGGGACTCACTTGACAACCATGGGTCCAAATCAGATCTTGAAGCTCACTCCTTACCCCGACCTCTTCTGCACCTGTTTTCTAATGAACTGGCCGAGTCAGTTTCGGCAAAATAATTCATCTAAAATACTTCATGTATCAAAATAAATGAATCTGTTACCATTCAATAAATTTAATGCACCATTATTCAATCATCATTGCATTTTCCCTACATTTCTATGTTCTTGTGCCACCTTCCATCTATTAAGTTGATCAAGTTACCTGTTCCTTTTGACTAAACCTTTTATTAATATAAGTTCATTGAATTATAATTAAGTCCTTATAGTATTTTCCTGGCTTTCTATAACCTAACGCCATCTTTCAGTTAAATTGGGTCTTTCATTATACGAGAACGATTCCGGCTTCAATTTGGTGAATTATTCCATAATCTTCTGCTGTTGACATTGTTAGGCAGTAATTTTCTTTCACAGGAAATGATCTTTTTTCTGCCAATCCGTCATTCAAACAAACCAGTTGTTCATTGTAGCATTGCACAGTAAGTGAATGGTCAGTTTCTATTAATTAGTAATAAAGATTTTCTCCCGAATCTGACCATATACAATGAATACATGCAAACGTATGGAACAGTCCAAGTGGAAAGACGGTCAAGTCCAAGAATATCACTATTTTCAAAAATAATCTCAATTCTGATATTGATCATACCAAATTTAACAATCGATTTCCTTATTGGTTTAATATTTCACCAGATTTAACTACCAATGTACCCCAACTGGAGCTGGCTTTATGGTGCAATCACCTGCTCTAAAAAAAACAAAAAAGACATTTTGAGTACATTCAAGTACAATATTCTTCTCTGTAATTTGCAGTGGAAACAATTTTCCTTATTTCTGAATTTTCTTAAGACTTGTTAACGGTGTACTACAGTCGATTGATTTTGCAACGGATATAGAGCCGAGTAAACTTTAAGAATTCCCAAACATTGTGGGAAAACATTCCATCAAACGTATATATTGATATTAATGACCCATCATCATCATCATCATCATCATCATCATCATCATCATATTTCTAACGTCCGTTCTTGGACATGGATCTTCCACAAGATTCACCAAACGTCAATATTCTCTGAAATTGTCCAAATCTTCTCGCCATTTTATATTTTTTTATCGGCTACAATTTCTCACGGGGAATTCAGGTTGCAAGTCGTACATTTGACTGCCATAAACTGTCAAAATAGGTTTTTTCGGTTTTGAAGTTGGTCTGGCTGACTGGCTATGTATATACGTATCTCATATATAGGCTGCTCCAATAGAGCTAAAGGGCAGAAAATTAAACATTTACTCTTTAATAAGCATAGAAAAAAAATTATCACCCCCCCATACATTGATTTCTTGAAAGGGCTTCAATTTGCTAAATCGACCCCTTAGTTTGTATCCGGAAGCATTCGTACGTATGTTTTGGAAATTCAGACTTTTTAGTGATCATTGTCCAACAAGATGCGAGAGAAGTAACATGCATTGATATTTCTTTTACGATTTTTCAATTGATCATTCCCAACAGGACATGCTGCCAAAAGATGTAGGTCTCGAGACTGTTTCTATCGTGTGACTAACCAGACCTGCTTGACTTCCATTTGTACCGATTGTACATTCTTAATTTTAAGTTGCCACTTATTTGATTGTACCACAAGAAATGTCATATTTTGAAAATAAGACAATTTTAGTCGGAAAAGAACCTTTTTTCAGTCAAAGGATATGTTTATGAATATCAAAATAAATAATTTTCCATTATAAATAATAGCATGTTCCAGAAATTGGTCATCGTAATTGAGAGGAAACAGAGGTGAATAGTCCTCAAAACGATGTAGTTTCTGATTTTCAGTCAAATCAGATGAAATTCATTTGTCCAATGTTTTCGTCTTTCTTCATCTCAGCCAGATTACTAGACTCAGTCGTGCATGTAATTCTAAGGTTTGCAAAAAGGGTTCAAATTGTTCTCGGTATATTCTCATTAATTTCATTAAATTAGATATCGTTCTTGGACCTTCGTCGATTTGAATGTACTAATCCCCAAGAAGAAATAACTGAAACCATTATGATAATGTTCGCTTTTTAGCAGTTCCTTCTCCAATTTTCAAATTGATGCTTATATCTGATTCAAATGTATTGCATCCCACTTTATACTCACACAAAATGGTCACAAAAACTCATTATGTAGTTGAAAATTCATCTCAAAGTTCAAGTAATAACTACGTGTCAGGCTTCGGACTTGTTGGTCCATCATCGTATGTACAAGTGAACTAGCAAGGTGAAAAAAGATTGATTGAAAATGAATCCTTCTAAATTCAAGATTAAGATTAGAAGCAGATTTCTCTAATCTCCGAAAAGTGTTTCCAGATTTTATTAATTTTCCCTCGAAGGCCACCTACGATATATATATATATATATATATATATATATATATATATATATATATATATATATATACATATATATATATATATATATACATATATATACATATATATATATATATATATATATATATATGTGTGTGTGTGTGTGTGTGTGTGTGTGTGTGTGTTGGTGTGTGTGAGAGAGGGGGAGAGTATTCCCTTTAATTTTTCTAATTGTTTTTCCGCTCCTCTTCTTTTTATCCTCCTCCTCCTCCTTCTTCTTCTTCTTATTATTATCATTATTATCATTTTCATCATTATTATTATTATCATTAATGATAGTTTTGTATGAGTATTGATCAATAAGACCTTGCTTTGATAACATTCAAGAGAACAAAAACAAAACTGTTTTTATTAATTTTCTCAGAAATTATGAAAATTTTCGATATTCTGTGAATCATCATTCGTCATTGAGAGAAATGTAAGTATTATTTCTAAACTCCAGCCAAATTCAGAAGTCCAGCACTAGACCCTTCTTCTTCTTCTTCTTCTTCTTCTAATTAGCCCATTCGTTTGTTTTCCTAATTTTTATCATTCAGTTATCGGAATTGCTATTTTCTTGTCGTTATCTTGCTCACCTGTCGAAGATTGGGCATGAAACGACACCTGTGTTTTTTCAAGTGGGCCGAACTACCAAGTGACTTGTGCGAATAGCAAATTCACTACGGATGACTTGGCAATGAAAAGTGTTCGATGCCAAAAAAAACTGTCATTTTTTATCAACACGAATGGGCGTAAGCGACTACTGTACAGTATAATACAATTCAGCACACTGGCAGCAGAAACTTATATTGAAGGAAAATGATTCTCATAAAACTTATATATATATATATATTCATTTTTGATCCACTGAGGATGGCTCGTCCGATTTGAGTCTAATCAATCGTAAATATCAGGCAGTTACGAGATGAAATTGAAAAAGAAATTGGTCACGAGGAGAGAAATTTTCACAAAAGGGTGACTCATACATCTACCGCAGAACGAAATATTGGTCGTCAGCAAAAAAAGAAACAGCGAGACAGACAGGAAATTTAGAATTGTCAGAAAGGTACGAAGAGGGGAAGGGCGAATTATGACTTACGATGTTCAATCGGGTGAAGAGTATGGACAGCTCTTCATTAGGACGAATTTCCTTGATTAAAGGGGGGGGGTATCCCTTTTAATGGACTTGCATCCTAACAAAAGTATAGTTATAAAAATATGTGAAGTCCTGGTCTCAACCAAAGTTGAAAACAAGGATCACAAGCTGAATCACAGAACTTCACCAACTGCCGCAGTAAGAACATTATATACCTTCTAGGGTGCAATAGATGTAAGTTACAGTACATAGGCAAGTCCGAATGGCAATTTAATATTAGACTCAACAATTATAGACATAGGATTAAGTCAAAAAACAATCGTAGCCCACTTCCCGTAGAACTACACTTTTGCACACCTGACCACAATTTTGCCACTGACGCTAGCTTCACCATCATAGAAAAAATAGAAAAAACTACTCCAATTGACATAACTAAAGTTCTTGAGAAACACAAAGATATGTGGATCAACAAACTTAAAACCCTATATCCTAATGGATTAAAAACTAAACTGAACAATCTTCATCACACAGAACCCTATACACAAAACTCCTACCATTAATATCCTCACACCCACATCTAAGACTCACTCAATAATGGAAGTTTCAAAGTCACCCAGACCCATAGGAAAAATTTCACCTTAGCCAGTTATAACCCCTGTCCAACTCATATATATACATATATATATATATATATATATATATATATATATATATATATATATATATATATAATGGAATATGGATTCGCTACACAAACTAGCTCATGTTTTGGCCCTCTCCGGGCCTCATCAGGCGAATGATTGTCTATGTTTTTTTTGGTTCTTGTTTTGGGGAATTTGGTGAGAATGTTGTGAGTGTGGTAGTGAGTGATCTGAGGATATTCATTTTGTCAAGTGGTGTGAACTGGATCTAGGGTTCATCTCTGCAAGGATGCTTAGAAGTAATCTGGGAGTAGTTTTTATTTTGACCTAGGTATCTTGGCATTGGGTTTTATTGCCCCTCTTGATATCCCCTGTAGCTCTAGAGGATAGAATTGATCTTAATTCTTAATTTATAATGTCTAAAACAACTTAACTTCAATAGTAAAAAGTTATAAGTATCCAGCACTCTATGAAATAAATCGATTACATATCAGAAGTGGCTTTATATTATTCATATACTATTATATTATATTGTACTACTAGCCTGATCTGCACTATACACACACACACATACACACACACATATATATATATATATATATATATATATATATATATATATATATATATATATATATATATATATATATATTACCATGTGAGTTTTCTGGCCCAGTACTAGGATGTCCAGGCAAGATTGAATTCTCTATTTTAGTTATGAAGTTATGAAACAACGCTAAGTCGCCTGGATTTTACTGAGCTTAGTTCTTTGTAGCTGATCATCCATAATGAAATTTCATTTCTGACTAAAGAAACGCAGATACTATTCCCTTGGCTATGTGTAGTCCAGGTCAGAGGGATCGGGGTTCGCCCTGTAACCAAGTCAAGTGCTCTCATGTCCTCGGAACTAGTTGTGAGGACTAAAGACGATTTGTTTAAGAGGTTCTTGCCCCAAAAGTTTCTGTGTGAGGTCCCTCACGTTCAACCGACCTAGTTTCTTATCCTCTTAGCGTGGGTTACGGGTAAATGGGAATTTAACTCTTTTTGTCCCAAGAACTTGATGAGTGGGGGGCGAGAGGGGGCATTTTGTCACAGATGCAGGTGTGAAAAGGTGCAAAATTGCCCCTAGCCTATAATGCTTATTGAATAGTAATTATAATCCCGCCCGGATACAGCAGAACTATCCTTGAGGACCCTTGTTACACCACCACGAGAACACAGATCTCAAGTACCCAAGAAAAATCAAGTTTACTGCACTAGCAAATTGATCTTGGAGACGAGCTTGCTTAGAGTAGAAAGAGAAAGAAAAGTAGAGGCGAAATTTCTGTACTCTGAATTGTCTGACTGCTTCGGGCTCAGATCAGAGTGGAGTATCTGATTCTAGATCTTCGGGAGAGGACGCGGCAAAAACGAGGCTAGTCTGGTTGTAATGAATAATACCACTGGGCACAACTATAAGAGAAAGGTTGGTGGTAGTCCTGGCACCTTTGTAACACTAATGCTGCTGATTGAGCATTTTTTGTCTTTGCCTACACATACGCAAGTGGGTCTCAAAATGAACTTGATATCGTGCTATATCAAGAAATAAAAATTGACAAATTTCCTCCTGACTGTGCATAAAGGCAAGGAATGACCTGAGCATGGATGTTACCATGAATGATGCTCAATAGTCGCGTTCCATGGTTAAAGCTACATCATCACATGGCATGAACTTAGCTGGTCATGTGATTAGCGACATGTATTCACTTGATCAACTGGTTCGCAATAAGTAACCACTTGGTCACGCGTCTTCCATTAATCACGTAACAATATCGAATATAAAGACAGGAACACTCTGCTATTGCATCATGTGAACTCATGCAAGCTCACAAGACCTCAAGACTATGAGAATAAGCAGTAAGATTCACTCTTGTGTCACTTTACCTCAAGTAATTTTACGTGTTGTCGTCAAATATTAAGTAAGAATCAGAAGTTCTTCCATATTTAGTTAGATTAGAGACAATAAATCCTCAGGCTATCCTGCAGCCGGCAAACATGTACTGAAACAGACAATGAGAGTCGTGAAATCACATGAGCAGACCAGCATGATATCACGAGACTTGCAGCCATTACAGTTGTACGCTTCCTAACGATTCAAATAAGCGTTAATCTGGCCTGCTTACAACTAACGCTCGCATGATAACAATGTGTTCCTGCCTCAAAAGATAAGTCCTTTGATCACACCAACCATAGCCCTCTTTTATCAAGCCACGTTGCTGAATATATTAATTTAAATCGATTATTGATTGATAAATCTTCTTATGCTGATTGATCGTTTCGTTGTAAATAAATGAGCCATCATTGAACTGACTGCGTATTCATTCTTCTGTATGTGATAACACAGAACTATATTTACATTTAAATCAATGGTATATCATTATACAGCCATTGAGTAAATGCAACTATATTGATATCACTTTCCTTGCAACGGTAAACACGATTTTTTTAGCCATTATCGATTATTGACTAGTATTTAGTTCATCATAATTTTAGTTGCTTTTTATCGCAATCTATGTCGGTTTATCGTTATCTTAATGTTTTTTTTTTTTTGTTGAAATTTTCATATATTGCCAGTTGTTGCTGTTGCTGTTTTTACTTTTTTCTTCTTCGAGGTTGTTCGTTTTTCTTATTCCTTTCTTCTTTCATCTTCTCTTTTCTCGTTTCCTCTTTCCTTTTCTTCTTCTTCATCATCTTCTCTTTCTTCTTCATATTCTATACTGTTACATTTTTTCTCCTTTCTTTGTGTTTACCATTTCCTTCTCCTCTTGTTCTTCTTAATTGCTCATTTCTTCTTCTCCTTCTCCTTCTCCTCCTCTTTGTTCTTCTTCTTCTCCTCCTCCTTCTTCTTCTCCTCCTCCTTCTTCTTCTTCTTCTTCTTCAACTTCTCCTCCTCCTCCTCCTCCTCCTTCTTCTTCTTCTTCTTCTTCTTCTCCTCCTCCTTCTTCTTCTTCTTCTCCTCTGTGTCACACTCTTCGTGTTCTGCTTGTTAGTAACCCTGTTCAAGTGGACGGTGTACACGAATTGCCGTAAATGGAAAGAGCCTGGCCGATAATTAGTTTTCAATTGCACCACTTTCTCCGTCTTCCTGGGTGGTCTTGTCCCTACGGATATTTTCTTTGTCCTGTTTATATACGATCCTTCTCCTTGTGTCTACCTTGGTTCACATCTGTCCAACAAGATAGCACAGCCTGGCGTTCTCAGACGAACGACATCGGGGTGCCAGGGTGAGTTGAGGTATGTGAGGTGACAGTGTCTGGGTGCAGGATAGATAGATTGATAAGAATAGATGAATAGATAGATAGATAGATGTCAACAGACAGATGTGAAGATGCTGAGATGAATATATATAGAGAGAGGGATGACAGCAGACAGATGTGAATATGCTCAGACGGATAGATAGATGTCAGCAGACATATGATTATGATCAGATAGATGTCAGCAGGCAGATGTGAAGATGCTGAGATAGATATAAATATATATAGAGAGATGACAGCAGACAGATGTGAATATGCTCAGACGGATAGATAGATGTCAGCAGACATGTGATTATGATCAGATAGATGTCAGCAGACAGATGTGAAGATGCTGAGATAGATATAAATATATATATAGAGATGACAGCAGACAGATGTGAATATGCTCAGACGGGATAGATAGATGTCAGCAGACGTGTGATAATAATCAGATAGATAGGTGTCAGCAGACAGATGTGAAGATGCTGAGATAGATATTTAGAGAGAAATGACAGTAGACAGATGTGAATATGCTCGGACAGATTGATAGATGTCAGCAGACATGTGATTTAGATGAGATAGATGTCAGCAGGCAGATGTAAAGATGCTGATATATATATATATATATATATATATATATATATATATATATATATATATATATATATATATATATATATGTATATATATATATATATATATATATATATGTGTGTGACAGCAGACAGATGTGAATATGCTCAGACGGATAGATAGATGTCAACAGACAGATGTGAAGATGCTGAAACAGAGATACAGATAGATATCTGCTAACAGATGTGAAGGTAGAGAGACAGATATATAGACCGGATCACCGAACTGAAAATTCGACTCTGAAATCTGGAAAAGTGGCTTGAGAAAATGGATTTTTTGAATGTAAATTTTCAAATAAATTCTTGGGTGTTTCTCACGATTTCCAATGAAGTCATGCGAGAAATTTCACCGGGAAACTTTTGAAGGATTTGTTAGGATTGGGTTTGGAGAGCTTGCCTGAAATAATATTTGCAAGGGAATATGAGAATGACATTGTTTTGGCAAAAGAGTGTGTATCGTTAACTAAGAACTTTTTATCCCAAGGTTTTGCTATTAACCTGCAAACTTTTTCAATAAATGTAAGTTTTAAATTCATATAGACTATTGGATGGTTAGATAGATATATAGATTTATAGATAGATAGGTAGGTAGGTAGGTAGAAAGATGGGTAGATATGAAAATGGGAAAGATAGATAGGCAGGTAGGCTGCTGGGTTGGTAGGTAGGTAAGAACAGTCTGGGATAAGTAGATAGGTAGGTGGGAGCATACTTAGATACGTGTGAGTACTTATTCATCAGTCATAGAATAATGATAAGCAGTTTGGTGTAAGTCAAATCCTCATTTGATATCCCAATATTGTTGCTTTGCGTCAATTCAAGCAAAACGCCATTTTCAGAATACTGCTAAAATTTAAAGAATAAGAATTAGAATTAAAAGAAATATGCTATCTGTATGTCAAACAACTCGATATGTACTCGGCTGCGACGAAAAGTTCTGTCCGTTTTTGAAATGATAGTGCTTGGACGAGACAGCAGGAATGTCATACTTATCCTTGTTGCCTTAGTAAAGCAACTTGACGAAAAGTTCAATGTTAGTCTTCGGTTGATTATTAAAATTCGAGGAAGCTAAGGGAAAGTATCAAGTGTTGTAAAATGGATCCTATATTAGCTATTCGCAGCAAATCACCGGCAACGTGCTGATAGTTGTAACTCCCAGCATTCTCGGCAGCCCCAAGCACCTTTTGGGGACAGATTTGTTACTGTAGATGAGAGATGGAATCCTTTTTCACAATGTTAAGCGCTGTCGTCAGTGGCTTCATCACAGTGATAAAACTATTCCCCAGCCGAGAAGCACACCTAAAATGATCTTGTTGAGTGTTTTGTGGGATATGCAAGGAATAAACTATTACGAATTTGTTAACGTTAACCAGATAAACATAGCTGAAGTTTTCCTTCAACAGCTTCTACGTTTGAAAACATATTTGGACCAGAAAAAAAGTTCATTCTTCATCACAATAATGAACGTCCTCGAATGACCAAGATCTTGTAGAGTCATTCGACTTTGAATAATAATTCATCCACCATACTCCTTTGGTCTTCTTTCAACCGACTATCATTCGTCTGAGAAATTGCAAAACTATTTTGATAGAGAAAGAATTACTTAAATAGAGGATGTTGAAAATCAGGCCTCTTATTTCAGGTCAAAATCGAAGTAATTTTACAAATCTGATATCAAAAAACCTATTGATTCCTGGAATAGGGTTTTCGAACAGCCAGGAGAGTATATCAATGGTTGAGCGTAACTTGATTGCAATCATATTCATGTTTCCGAATAAACTGAATCGTTGGACAGCCATTTTGTTATGACTGGATTCTTAGCAAAAATCACTTCAAAGCTTCACAAGTCGACGGATGGTCTCAAAAGAGGCGACTGAAGCGAGGATAAAGGGCGGAAAAATAAAAGGATGATTTAAAAACAACAACGCGGAGGTTGTAGCCATAGAAATGCAGATATCCTTGTAGACTGAGACGGCTTACCCAAGGTCCATTTGTTTTATTTCATTTTTTTGTTCTTGGTTAAGTGAGCTGATATTTTATTACAACTGAAGAGTGAAAAGCAAAATAAAGGTGTAAGTTCGATGAATAAGTAGTAATTGTGTCCCAACATCATTTCCTATTGATGGGCCCGTCAACGCCCCCTAGATCTATTTGCGTTTTTGTTAGTATGTTTTATTTATATACTAAATCGGCGTCAACCCTTTTGCAAAAAACAAAAAGAAAAGACCTGGTTAAAACCTATTCACAAACGGGCGGGAAGGTAAACCCAAAAGAACGTCTGCTTTCTTCCATTTTGTTTTCATTTAGTTGTAGAACTGGCTCGGTCCAATAGGTTTCTTCTCGTTTGTCGTTTTTGTAACTGTTAAAGCAAGACTGAATGTTAAACATATGCAAAGAAAAAATCCCAGTGGGCCTGTTTGTGTAACGATTCGAGATATCTCCATTTTGTAAATTATCTCCTTTTTTTAATTTTTTTTTAATTACTTTTGATCCTCAGTACGGGGGCCCACATCGTATATTTTACACATTTTCGCAGGCCAAATAAAAGTTGGTTTTATAAATGAATGAATAGTTTTCATTTGAATCATTTTTGTAACCAATATGATATGATTGAGAACATAACAAAAATGTGACAATTACATAGAAACGATACCGTGTTTAGGAACGAAAAATGATGAGTAAAAATCATAATTCATTGGTAAATGAAAAAGAAAGTAAAAACCCGAAAAACCTCAACAACTACAGACCTATAAGCCTTATCAACTGCATCTACAAACTTTTTACAAAAATCACCACGGGGACAAGCTGGACTTACAAGAAGTTACTCGAACATGGACCATCTCCATTCAATAAATCAGCTGAAAGAGAAAGCAACAGAATACAAAATGCCACTTGCTGTAGCATTTATAGACTTCAAGGAGGCTTCCGACTCTGTGGAAATCCCTATGGTCATGAAGGCCATTACTGTACAAAGTGTAGACCTTGTATACGTCAGAGTACTGCAACATATGTAATCACAGCTGCTCCTTTATCAGGCTACATAAAGACTCTGACCCCTTTCAGCTCCAAAAAGGAGTAAGACAAGGTGATACCAGCTCACCCAAACTCTTCACAGCCTGCCTCGAGATGATCTTCCGAAACCAGGACTGGGAAAATAGAGGAATCAAAATAGACGGTGGGTATCTGATCGACCTCAGACTGGCAAACGACATCGCCCTTCTCACAGATAACCTTCACGGCCTCTAACTAATGCTAGATGAACTGAACGAAGAAAGTAAGAAAGCCAGTCTGCATATGAACTTCAGTAAAACGAAGATCATGTGCAACAATCACATCGAGAATAAGAACACAACTGTCAAAATCAAAGATGCAAAACTGAAGAAAGTAGACCACTACATATACCAAGAACATCAAATCTCTATGAGACTCTCGAAAAAAAATCAAGCGAAGAATCACACTAGGACGGCAAGCCTCTGGCAGAGCAAACTCAACCTTCAAAAACAAGACGATCCCAATAATCCTAAAATTATACAACCAAACCGAGAAGTATGCAACGTGCACACGAGAGAATCATGCTCAATCTCACATGAAGAGAACATAGGACAGCACAGTAAATCAAGGAGAAAACAAGAGCCCGAGACACCATAGAATCTATTAGAAAACTTAAATGGCAATGGGTCGGTCATGTTGCAAGAATGGCAGACAACTGATGGACACCACGACTTACAACATGGATCCCCAGAGATCACATGCGAAACTGAGGCCAACAGAATACAAGATGGAGAAATGAATTAGACAATTTCAGAAAATACTGGCTCTGCGACGCCCATGATAGAGAAATGTGGCAGATCGTAGGGAAAGTCTATGTCCAAAGATGGACAATGAAAGAATGATGATGATGATGATGATGACACAAAAGTCTTAATCCTTTCAATCTCCATTTTTACTCAGTTCTTTATTCTTCCTGTAGTTAGTTACATTAATTAGCTGAGAATACCTACCCTCTCGACAGCTATCTCCAACTATATGGAACTCAAGGCCGTAAAACATTAAATAATAACTTAACTCGGGGTTTTATGACCGTTGGCTCCGTGTGGCTAGGGATAAACACCTAGAGACTGGGCATTTTCAGCCGGTAAAAATTATTAGTTAAATGATTGTTTTTGCGAACGGTTTTGGCATTTGGCTATTTGAGGAAACGTCTTCAACTATCTGGCAACCCTGGATGTGATAATCAATTTTTGCCAGACGGTCTGTCAAAATATAACGGGCGCTGTACATAGTTTCTTTTTTATCAAAAAATCTTATACTCTTTTGCTAGAATTACTTTACCAAAAAATATCTACCACGATGAAAAAAACAACTATTATTTCAAATTAAAAACAATAAGAAAAAACAATTTTAGAACAAAACCTATTAAAAGTGAATGACGATCGCGTTAAACCCTTCTTTAGAAGTAGACCTTTGGAATTCAGAAGTGGAGTGCATTTAGATTTCAGTTTCATTGGGTTTTCAAAATAAAATAAAATTTGTAAAAAGAAAAAAAAGGAATCTTTTAATGTGAGTATTGATTTATTTGATTAATCAATGATTTTAAAAAATTCATATTCATTCTAAGTACATATAGGGGAGACCGGGGCTTGTAAGAACACTTTTCCCTTAGATAGATGTAACATGCTGTGCAATTAGTCAATTAAAACGCAAGTATGACCAAAAGTTACAATGGATGTAAAAATTTCCTTAGAATGTATCGCCTAAATCTGAAACATTCGTCAAGTTTATAATATCACCATTTAAACTTTCGGACAAAAATGTGACAACTGACCCCTGCATTGGGGATAGTTGGTTCAATCTGATTAATATAGATATTTCCCTTGTTAGAAGGAACAGATGAGATTGATGTAGTGTTATAATTGAGAAAAGTACATTTTTGGAGTAGACAGAAGAATGTATTTGAGCAAAAAGTAAGATTTTAGGAATATACGTATTACATCTCATCAGTGAGGCTATAGACTTTATTCCATCCAATATATATATATATATATATATATATATATATATATATATATATATATATATATATATATATATCGAATAATATTTTCGATTTGTTGAACAGTATGCTCTTACGTTTCAGTTAACAAACGGCTAAGAATAATGAAAGCTTTGTGAGCCTTCTGTACTCTAAAATTCTAAACGTTACTCTTTGTAAAGATCTTAAAATGCCCTTTTCTGCTTTCAAAATCACGAAATACTTCGGAAGGTCCGAAACCACCTTGAGCGAATTATCTAAAACCATTTTTGTGCGGTTAAAATGCAATTTTCTGGGAGAAACATAGTGACAGAGAGGTGAAGCAAATTTCCATTGCACAGCAATACTTTAACAGGGCTACATAAAAACCTGCACTAAAGAAACAACTGCACTATTCAAGGTATTACTGTACGTGACCCTTCCGCCACTTCTGTTTTACAAGCGCTATTCAACTTATACGATACTAAAGTTTCCCGCTCAAGGCCCTGGTAAAGAGTCAACTTTTAATCTTTCTGTCTATGTAAACAGCGTGGAACCTGGAGAGTAAGGATAGATAAAAAGCATATAGACAAATACTCTTTTTCTGTTATTCGGACGATCTAGCTGAATTGTACCCTCTTGGGTCCCTTGGATGATCTGGGTGGGGGGGAGAGGTAATTACACAGCAGAAATAAGTTCACAGTAAAAATAATTACTTTTGAGTCTATTCAAATAGGTCTCTCAAATGGAATGCAGAATTATATTGCTTTATAAAACTACTTTATCAAATGTCAAATTTTTTTTATTCATAAAAATTACGGAAAAAAATTGTAAAATAATATTATGCAATCATAGCAAATATTAAGCAAAAGTTTACTGGCGCCACTTTTTAAGTTTGTTTAGCAATAAAATCTAAATATGTTTAACGTATGCATATGTATCAGATATGTGTATGAAGTCTCGTTTGCTTTATTTTTGGTCTTAGATTTATGTAAACACTATTTTTCTTCCCAAAATTTGATTTGCGGAATTATTTTCCTTGTGGAATTATTTCCGTTGTGGAATTATTTCCAGGATCCGAAGGTGCTCTGACCATTTCGTGTACTCTCCATCGGGCCCACTGTGACATTTCTAGAACTTTTTCCAGTCCCCAAACCCGATTAAATCAATGGTTGATATACACAGGGTCAATTTTGCAACATGATACGCCGGTTGATAAAAAGTATTACCTACGAAGGTACATCAATAAGACTGTAGCCTAATGATAAAAAGCATTCAATTTGCACAAATATCTATTCTATATCATAATATCCTCCCTTGGTAATGCACTTGATGCAGTGGTGGATAGCAGTCACATAGATCGAGCGTTATACAGTGAAAATCTCATATCAAAATTCGACTACCTGTTTGGTTAAAGACTTATTGATTCACCTTTGTATACATGTATCCATAAGCTTTTTATGGAAAAGCATTCATTTTGCCCAACAAATATATTTCAACATAATTTCCTTCCTTGTCAAAGCACTTAATTAACTGCTGAATAGTTAACATATTCATCAGCGATATTCAAACTGTGGTTCAGAGGGACCTTCCGAAGGGTTCTGCAAAACAAAGAGATATTTTTGCAATTAATAAATCTTCATTTCATAAATGATGCCTTCGTGTCTTTTATATTTGAGTTCACGCATAATTCCATAAACCAGGCTGAAATCCAATAGTTACATACCTATGTAAATATATGTAGAAGGAAAAGTTATTTTATGGAGGAGGTTCCTAGAAAATTTAATCATTGAAAAGAGTTCCCAGAGCAGTTAAAGTTTGAAGATTACAGATAGAGATCAAATATTAAATAGGGTTGCGATAAAAACTTTTTTTTGTCCGTCACAAAAGTCTTGCAGTCGTTCCTTAACGATTTGTAGGAATTAGGACGGAAACAATTTCGAACAATTCGATACGTTGCAGCTATAAGTTCTTTTTAGAAATGACGTCAAAAGGCACCGACATTTTCCGGTCGACTTCGTGAGAAAGTCCGCTGAAAATGTTGGAAGAATATCAAATATAAAATTCCAGACCTTAAAAGCAAAAGAGTGACACACACACAGACAGACCGACAGACAGAGAGTGAGAAAAAGATAACGCGCTACAGATGGAAAGCAAACACTGTAAATTCACCTGACAACGCTTCTTCAATGGAGAGTAAAATTGTGGAGACAAGTGGAAAGATCTTTCCATCTTCATTTTTTTTTTTTTTGGTGGTATTTCTCAACCGGACATGCACTGTTCCAAATTCTCAATTCCGTTTTACTGAAGCAGTCTCTCATTTCGTAAAATGGCTTCAATTCTCTTTGGGGACAAACATTTCCGTGTGGAACAGAATTATATCGCAAGGGGCTTATTCAGAGTCGCCCTCACTGCACCTTTCGACATTCCGTGTTTATGTGAATAGAATAGAACCTGACAATATCAAAATTCTATGCAGTTTTCCCCCATTAACCTAAAGTAGTGAATACCTATACATTTTTCGTAAGTCGAAATAGCGTAAAGTGAGGAGTCAATTGTCATTATTTTTCAAAGGAAAAAGTTTTGAGCGTTCCCAGACCACAAAATTGTGATGATGACATGTTAGGCTGAGTCGTCCAAGTTTTGGCTATTGATAGCTACGAAAGACAACAGATGTGTAGGAAATATAAAAAGGAATATGTGCTGTCCCTATACGGCTTGCTACAAAGCAAACGCTATTTCCGTTTTTTAGCATTTTTTCATAGAAGCTCTTTGGACAATTGAACTCATTTTTTTTAATATATGTGTTATTCCTACGACGTTTCAGTCGATCTATTCTCTCTTCGTAAACGGATAGTGAACTTCTTGAAGACCGAAACATTGATTGGTGGAAACGTTTTTGGAATAACATAGATAGCCAAAAAAATTAGCTTCAATCGTTAGAAAAACTCTTTGAATTTTGACACCTGTTTTCACCATCTCCTCTTCCTCACTTTGTTTTTCTCCCCCTCGCTCTAGACATGCTTTAAATTATTCTCCCTCCCAATCTCTCTATCGACACTTCTTTGTCTATTGCAATGTCAACTGTTTACAATGTTGATAGGAACGATTTTTTTCTCTTCAGAAAGTGTTTCAGTTTCTGGCCTTCTTAATCTACAATCATCATATACTATTGTTGATATCACGTTTCGCACGTCGTCGACAATTACACAATTAAAAAACAGTAGGTCGGGCTGCAAACTTCGACAACATGACGTTCAGATTAAAATGTCTCTATAACAACATCTGTAACAACCGAATTGAGAACCATTTTCGAATGTTAGCCTCTGCTCAGTCTCTATGAGCAATGGAACGTCCCCTCCAGGGCATATGCCTGGACGAAGCGAATAGAGATAACGGGGTGCTCAGTCGTAAGAATCTCACTCTTGACTTTATGGGAACCGAGATGCTCTATAAGGAGTTGTTGGAAGGACGTCAATTTGGGCGTCAAAAGCTCTCTGGTTTGGAATCAGGGCAAATCGATTGAATCAGTGAATAATGAAACGTGTGTATATATATATATATATATATATATATATATATATATATATATATATATATATATATATATATATATATATGTATTTATATATACGTTGGTGCAAATAACCTAAGCAGGTCTAATTACTCTATTCGCATTGTGTCCAAATTAAGCGGAATCTACAGACACCATTTTGATTTGATTAAAAAAATAGATGTTCTACATGAAAGAGTTATGCCCATCTACATTGGATGCTTAAATCAATGTCCATGTTCTATTCTGAATAACCAGAGTACCGAAAAAAGGACGCTCTCTAAAATCTTTCCTACATTTCTGAAAAAAGAACCAAGCACTTTACATCATATGAAAAATCTTAACACCGAAGAGAACGTACGGGCGCCATTTATTAAAGCCTAACTGGTTGGGAGGGATTCGAGAACACTAACAAGCTTTGGGAAGCAAGCAGAAATGAATGAGACATTTAGGTTACATACTCTAAACATCTATTAGACAGCTTAAACCAAACGGCTCAGTTTTCTTAAGAAAAAGCGAGGGAAAAATTAGCCCATACTAAAATGCACTCAGTGGTCAAACACTGCACGCATTGATATATAACATTGTAGGATATTCGATCTAAAAGTTTCAAAATAAAAGAGTACTTGCAAAGAATGATTAAAAGGCTTGGCTCATTTTTGCTAGGTATATATGAAGCCTAACTAAATGGCAGGAATTTCATAAGTACAATAAAAAGAATATAATTCCTTCTTACTCAATACTCTATATCAGGACTTTCACTGTATTTTTCTTTAGAAATGTTGCTTAAATCATACCGATTAAGTGCAGAAATGAGAGACAGAGGCCCAGGTAGGATTATACAGGGGAATAGGGAAACGAGGATTCAGGAACTTGTGCTGAGTTAAAACTTAAAGATAGAAAGAAAGGGAAGAATAACTCACAACTGTAAACTTTTGAGAGTTTCCAATACCTAACTCTGAACAAATTTACCCACGTCAGCTGTAGTGTCAGAATACTTCTTCAACGTAGCGGCAGAACTCTGCAACCAGCTCGGGTATCTTTCTAACAAAGGAATGCTTCAACAAAAAACCTACAGCCTCGGGATCTCACTTCGAATTTCTCATCGGCATCGGGAGTCATCGTTTGAGCCCAGGTTTAATCAGGTTTCAAATGTTAAATTTCACGACAGGCAAGGTTTTCCCCAGATAGAAGACTGGCTCTTTACAATCTTACTCTGTTGCACAGTGTCTATCTTACTATGACGCTCTGGGCAAAGCTGATAAAATATCTGTAGATCAAGCAAATATTTGGAAGGGAGATTGGTAACTATAAATCACTGCCCTTGCACTAAAAATGTCATAAAGGACCCATCATATCACGTAGATTGTGGAAACAAACAACAGACTATTTATCCGTCTTTACATTTACTTATGTAGATAAGTGTGTACATACAGATGAAAAAATAGAAACATATATTCACACAGAATCTGATGCAAGTACAGACAAGCTGCCGAAACCATACATATGTATACATGTATATGAATAGCCCATATATATATATATAACATAGAAACACACAAACATGTATATATATATATATATATATATATATATATATATATATATAAACACACACACATAAATATATATATATATATATATATATATATATTTATATATATAAACACACACACACACACGAATATATATATATATATATATATATATATATATATATATATATATATATATATATATATAAGTAATCTTCCTTGAAGCCTGCGTGGTTCTAATTTGGTACTCCCGCCTTTTCACTCTTTGAAGTTTTCCACCATTTTGAAAAAGAGCTTTGAAGTTAGCGGCCATTTTTAAATCAGAGGACTCCGATTCAAAAGGTGACACTACAAAACGGAGTTAGCTTTATCTAAACCTCCCGTCCTCCACCCACTCAAAGAAGAGAGTAGGAAACAACAAAAAGACATTAACAACTCTGAATCAGTCGACAGAGATATCGGTTTACTTTTTGTTTCACCCACCCGTATCCCTATCAAACACAGTCCCAGACTTCATCGCCCGTGGCCACTCTTGGCTCGCAATGGCTGGAACGAGGATTATTGCGTCGGCTTTCAAGTCGAAGTTCGCTGTTATCAAAGTCGGCCCGACCTGTTCTTAGTATGTTTCTATGTATGCATTCGGAGGGGGATTTACAAGTTCGTTTATAGTTGGTTTCACTCACTATGAAAGACAAAATATTCAAGTATATGTATCAGGAAATGGTTATTTGGGCCTTTTGCATTACCGGCGGGTTGTTTAGTTCAATAGCAAGAGCATCGCTACGTTCAAGCTGCTACTCTATAGGTTGCAGGTTCGATTCCTTCAACAGCCCCATTTTCTTCAATTGTTTATTCTGTTATTCTATTCACGTTGTAAAGGGCGAGGTATACATTCACAGTGTAACGACTTGAGATCATATCAAATAAGTGTCTGTATGATACAACGCAATTTATAATCATATATGCGTATGTAAATATTAACATATATATTTTATATACTTGCACACACATACAGGTGTACACGAGTGAGTGCGTGTAAATATAAATATATGGTGTGTCATTGAATGTATACATATGTGCATGATTCATCGAAAGGATATATACAATGCTGAACATAAGTATTTGAGCAAAATAGAAATTTTGCTTGTGTGGCTTGGCTTTGGGAGTTGGTGGGAGGAACCGAATTTTATTGTAATCGGTACAAGAAGAAATTCGTCCAGCCATGTTTTGTGATTCTGATTGCTAAACTTCGGGAAAATATTTTTGAAAATTGAAATGGTAAACGAATCAAAACAAGTATTTTTTTTTCTATTCTGCAAAAATCTTATTCAGAATCGATCAATGGAAATATTGTCCTGACGTCAGTGATCGGGCACTTTCGGTCATACTTCGGACATTCATGCTGTTCGTTTTCCCAGTTTTGAATACCGTTTAACTCAGCATTTGGCAATGCGTTCTTTATGATGACGTCGTGCACGGAGCTATAAGTAGAGGAGATTTACCACTGGACTAAATGTCTGTGTTTTTATTATTTTCATTTTGATACGATTGAAGTCTCAGTTCCCAGACTGAAAACTCTTGATTAGTTTTAGGTTTCATGGTCCCGGGGAAGTCTTCAAGAATTAACAGTTTCGTCGAGACAATTTTTTTTTTGATGATTTCAGTGAGACCCCAGTTCAAATATTGAGTTGACTTTGTTTTCCCCGTAATAACAAGAACAATCCTCACCTAATTTAGGGGAGTAAACTCTTCGTGGTGTGTCTGTCCCGTCACGTTAAAACAAACAGTTATCTAAAATTAACATTTTTCCATTTTGAAATCACGACCGAACGATCAGTAGGGAACTCTCTTACAAACTGGGCTAGACTGAGAAGTTTCACATATCTACGATTTTTATTATATATATAATAGAAAGGGTACTGTAATCATCTCCTGTTGGAATAGAAGTCGTGGAATTTGACCCTGCTGCAGACAGGCTTGTTATCGGTAATGTTCTACAGTATATATATATATATATTTGTTTACGATCATTTGAGTCTGTGTTTATTTACAAGAGAACAGCTGGCACAAGGACACAATATCGGTGTACCCAGGAGGAATCGAACTCATTCTGACAATGAAATGGTTCACAGGGTGAGTTTATTAACAGATGCGTCATGTTAGGTGCCCTAAATGTAGGTCTGTATCCGTCTGTCTGTATGTATGTGTCTTTATATAAGAGGTACACTTTATTAACTTCTCTCAAACTTTTTATCTCGAAATACATGTGCATTTGTGTACTTTTGTGTGATATGTGTGCGTTAGTTTTGGCCATCTTGTGGCCAAATTTGACAAATCTGACTCTTTTGAATAGCATTTTTGGTCATTTTTTTTGGTTTAGTCATACCAATTTTTTTCCTATTTTTTGAATTAGAAAAAAATGACTCAAAATGGAACAAAATCACGTGTGAAACAGCACATCTACTTGATCATAATTATAAGAAACTTTCAACTAAAACCTGTCAACATAGGCTTCTCCAGTTTTTAAGGTGGTCTTGATGGCTTGTGAGCTGACTGGATGGCTATTTATTTATGTATCTCGCGTACAGACTGCAAGGAGTTAGAGGGCTGAAATTTCAACATTCATCCTTTATTATAACTAGAAAAGGCGTTTTTTTTGTTGTTTTTTTGAAAATATACCCAACCACAGATAGATTGTTTAGTGGGGTTTAATTTGCAATGTAAGTTTATGTTAAATTGGTCCCGTAGTTTCTGTCATGTTCCATCGAAAAGTGAGAGAAGCAACCTATTCTTCAATCATTCCTCTTTCATTTTTTCTATTCATCATCCCTAACACAGCATGCTGCCAAAAGACGTTGGTTATGTGATTTTTTTTTAATGACCAACCAGCCTCAGACGTCGAATTTTTGTACATGCCTGGGATCGATGGGGAGGGGGGTGAGGATTTCATGCATGGTCTAGAAAGTTGGGGCGCCCCTGTTTTAAGACTTTGAAATATAAGATTGATTGAGGCATTTATAATTAATTCTTATTTTCGGTTATGTATTCCCGTATTGCAATGTTTAATTAACAATTCTGGCCTTTTTTGCACTTTTTAGCCAGAAACTTCTCAGCCTATTTGGCAACCCTGGCGTATGTGTGTGTGTGAGTGTGTGTGCATGTGTGTGAGCACGGGCGGCTGGGTGAATTTTGTATTGATATGTGCGTTTCAAGCTGACGAATCTCTGTGTGTGAGCACAATCCAGCTCTCATTAATTGATTCGAGATCATTTTTCCAAAAGACCCCAATTTCTATAAAAAAAATAAATAAATAAATAAAAGTGTCAAGGAGCGCTAAGTATGATCGATGTTAACGTCAGCCTGACCCACGGAGGTAATTCGTGAGCCCACTTAACAAAGGCTCCACCTCTGCCCCTGCATCCCGACAGGGGGCGAAAAGTGTCGGTCTTGAACAGACGTGTTCGTTTGTGGTGTCAAGTTTTCTTTCCAAACAAAAAATGTGTTCATCAAAATTCAAAGTCTGACTGAGCCTATCTAGGGTTCAATCCATTTTGATGGCACTGGAAAAATACATGAATCTACCTCTCCCCACTCTGTCTCGTCACCAGCCTTCACGAAATCTCTCGTCACTGGCATACTACGAGAGAAGTATAAAGAAGAAGTGAGCCCTCTCCCATTACTAGCTTATATATGTAGTCAAGCAAAACAAAACAAGCAAAATTGCTCCCCATGTGGCACCTCACACGAATCAATAATTTAGTCTCCATTTCTCGAACAACCCGTTGAGACCCAACCATCGTTTGTACCGATGACGGAGTCAGGTTTTTTGTGTATGTACGAATAAGCTTGTTATCGAACTATACAGTTACAGAATAACAGAAAAGCTTGGATCAGAAGTATTATCTAATAATAATGCTGTTGTAGTTTACAAAAGAAAACACAAGTCTACCAGGTCCCTCAACTTTAGGGATATTTTCGCGCTATACTTTTTGGTGGTAGGGGGTATATCTTACTTACTATCAAATGCAGTATGTTTGAAAATCCCCTGCGGATATCTGTACCCGCGAATAGTAACGAACTACACACACACACACACACACACACACACACACATATATATATATATATATATATATATATATATATATATATATTATATATATATATATATATATATATATATATATATATATATATATATGCTAATAATATTTAATTATGATACTCCCGTAATTCATAAGTGAAAACAAAAGCCTACCTATATAAGGCCCAGGAGATATTTTTGTGCTATTTTTCCTTTGGCAGGGGTCGGAGTACTTTATATGCCATCAAAGAAAGGAAGAAAAAAAAAAGAAAGGCAGAGAATCAGGAAGAGAGGATCAATAGAGAAAGACGGAATGATATATATAAGAAAGAAAGAGAGACAGAAAGAGACACCCAAAAGAAAAGGACAAAATAGAAAAGTCTGGAGAGAAGAGGCCACGTATTATATTTTCTTGGCCCAGGTCCAGATCATTGACAGGGAATCCAGCTGAAGAGTGAGAAAACTGAAATTGATGACAGACATCAATTCGTTGGGCAGATGTGCTGGGCTTTATTAACCAAGAGGCACTTGAGGCCCAAGACTCGCGCTTCCAGACTCTGGGGGACACCAGGGTGGATCTAGGGGGTCCTCAGCAGGCCATGGCCTAAAAAGAATATCATTAAACATCAACCCTTCGGCTACGGTTTTCAGCTAGATCCGATTTGAACTTCCTTGCTAATCAGTTCGACAATGTCCCAGCAGCGGCTCAAATGTCTCTCTCTTATGAACATTCAATCTGATCTCATGCAGAGCCTAATTCTCTGCTTATTCACCGAGTTTTACGGTGAATAAGAATAATCAATTTAGTTCTTTTCCTTGTTATATATATATATATATATATATATATATATATATATATATATATAATTTGATGAATATTGAGCAATGAGTTTGGATATCAACAACGAAAAGATCTGTTTTCTATTTCTTTTTTGCATTTTACTAATTGAAAAAACATTATGAATATATATATATATATATATATATATATATATATATATATATATATATGTATGCATGTATGTATATATATACATATATGTGTGTGTGTGTACAAACTATTTCTAACAAACAAAGACTTGTAAACCCATACAAGGATATATTCAATAAAGTTCTATTCATTACTAGCTGAATACCCTTTATACGGACAGATTATACACCTAATTAAAACGACAACACGCGTCATCAGCCTGTAGTTTAGGCAACATTAGCTCTCTTAAAATAAGGAAAACGTGAGTTTTCCGCTCTTTGTTTTGCTTAAATATATTTACGTTATTCTCCGTCCGTAACTATGGACTCCTCCACTTAAAAGTGACAAGTTTGGTGTTATCCCCTACCCACTTTTCTGTACTATGAACTCTTCCATTGTAACGTGTATTTTGGTTTCTTTTCTGAGAGAAAATTATTTAATAGAATTCTAATACAGGTCGTCCCCCGCTTTTCGAAAGTTCGCTTCGAGTCATTTATTTTACATTTTCGAATAAAAACACCGAGCAAAAATAGCGTTCAGATTTGAAGCGAGCTGTTATAGAGACAGTGCACACCCAATTCCTCTTTCTTCTACACTCCAATTTCCAGTACCATCTACTTCGACTACCTCCAATGACTCAGCCTGATATACCATCCTTGCCACCCCACACAAATTAAGGAATTCTATTGTCTTACCATGCCACACACTCCTCTCCTCAATTTCCAGAGCCTCGTTTTCAGAATAAACGCATTTGAAAATGTAACAGATTTTTTGGCTAATCGTCGGGAAAGCAGACTTTTGTTAAGCCCGTCATTGAAGCTTTTATCAAAAAGTCTTTCAAGTTTTCAATGACCATTTTAAGGTTGTGTAACTTTACATACCGTGTATGTGATTTTTTTTGCTGGTATCTGGGTTTATTGTGCCTAATCTATAATCCTCTGCTGCTTTGTTCATTTAGATATACCCGCAAAACCCGTTGCTGGTCAATGAGAAAAGATTGTGAACGAGGGTTCAATTTGCCAATTATGCTTGTTTAATTAATTGTTGTCACTGACTGACATGGCGGAATGCGAGTTACATCTTTTGTTCAGTGTTACCTATTTAGATGTTTTTCATCTAAATCTAGATGTTTTTGGTTGCGTCTTGTCAGAAATTGATATTAAGATGATTTTCAATTAAAAAAAAATAACAAACATCCAAGTCATAGTGATGAAATGAATACTAATTTTATCAAATAAGTAAGATTTTACAAAGTGGATGTTGAAGAAGAAAGTCACATTCAATTTATTGTGTTTCCTAGATTTTAGTTGTAAACTAGGAGAATCTAAATGTTTCTATGTATTTGACTCAATTATTGGCGTAAACTCGAAAATAAAGTTGGTAACGCCGAAGAAGAACTAACGCATCAATGTTCTAACTTTTAAGCTTCCAACGCTTTGGACGTTTTCGAGAACTGCAGACGACCAGCCGTGCATGAAAACCATTAGTGGAATATTTCTCATCTCAATTGAATAAAACTCTGTGTGCAATTGCTTGATAACAGGCAGTTGTTCAAAGTTGACATTCACCAGTGTATTAATCAGTACATAAGGCAGTGCAATGTCGAGTCTGGAGTCTTTTTTCGATCTGTAGGTCTCGAGAAATCCAATAAAAATAAAAAAGAATTATAGATTAAAGATCTTATATTTAGAATTATAGATATAAATTTAGATATAAGATATCTAAATTAACTTTGCGTGACAGATGGACAATCATTTTATACACCTATTGTGGCAGGCTGCTCAGCACATCGTAAAGTCCGTCCCCTTCAGAACATGCACTACCCTCGGATTGAACAAAAAGAAGAATAAGATAGGAAAGAAGACGAGAGAGGATAGTGAACAGAAAGACGGAGAGAAACATTTGTCATAAGGAAAGAAAAGGAAAGAAAGAAAACGTTTGTAGAAAGATGGACAGATCGAAAAGAATGAAGGAAAAAAAAAGACAGAACAAGTAGATAAAGACAGACTAATGATAAAGAGACAAAAGAAAAGAGATAGACAGACATATATAGACAGAGAGACGGTTCAAAAATACAGACTGAAAGAAAGAAAGTAAGAAAGAAGGAAAAGAATGACGGAAGAAAGAAAAACAGAGGACCAGTAGGGAAAAACAGACTGATATACAAACAAAAGAAGGAAAGAAAATGAGTTTCGGTGAAGAAAATAAGACTAAAAAAATAAATAGAGAAAGAAAGAAAGAAAGAAAGAAAGAGGGAAAGAGAGAGTTAATCAGTTGAAAGAGGGCAAACTATTGTGAAGAAAGAAAACAATGGTGGACCTGAATAGAGAGACAAACTAAAGAAACAGTGTAAATAAGAAAGAAAGGTTAATGTGTTGTAGCAGACGAGATCATGGACTTATAAGTACGGTGTCATTTTGCGTAAGGATGTCATAGTTTATTCAATATGAACATCGGCAGGGGTACGTGTCAGTGCCTGGAATGTTCGGGTGACGGGTTGGCGTATTCGTGTGCAACACCCAATGGAGGAGTTATGATCAAATAATGCGCTTTATGTTTTCACGTTACCGCCCAATTGGTCAGAAAGTCTGTTCATAGGCTTGTGAAGTTGACGATACTCACAAGCCATTCATGATCTATTCAAGACAAAAGTTGTTTTTTAAATTCTCGAGCTGTGTAGGATTTAGGCTTTGAACAGCCTCTCATACGTTTGCATGCTCACTCACACAGGGAATAGAAGTTATATATATATATATATATATATATATATATATATAATGCTCCTCTATTCAGGGTTGAGTACTCTTTAAGTGAGGTAACTCATCCATTGTAAGTTGATGCAATGCTCTTCTAAAGGAATAGAGCACTCTGGTGGATGGGGAATTTGTGCGTAAATAAATATATCGCTTAAATTCAGCCTTACTGACCGTCCAGTTCCGGAGCTCAGAGGTAGGATATCGGCCTCCGGGTCTGAATTCAATCCTGCCTCGTGGTGCTGGATGGGATAATTGAAAGTCTATAGCCACGCTGAAGAGATGTAATACATCGAAACAGCTGTCTGTGGATGACACAATATATATATATATATATATATATATATATATATCTTCGTTTTGGGTTTGGGATAAAACAGCTGCCTGCACTGTAGTAAGCCGATCATTTCCTTGTAATATATACCTATATTTGAATTGAAACCTTAGCTACAGACCCAGAGGCTGGTATCCTCCCTCTACTCCACGGAACCGGACGGTCAATAAGTTTGAATTTTAAGTGATAGATTTATTTACGCATTTATATATTCCCTGTCCACCACTGTGCTCCATTCCATGTTGGAAGAGCATTGCATATATATATATATATATATATATATATATGTGTGTGTGTGTGTGTGTGTGTGGGTGTGTGTGTGTGTGTGTGCATGCGCACTCATGTTTGTGGCGAATGATTTTCAACGCTTGATTTGAATTTTTTTCATTATTTCGTCTATCACGTGCGTCATATGTTCTCAAGTAATGTCTCGATTTGATTGCTATCAACCTCATTTGCTTTACCCGACCATAGAAAATTATTCTGCGAGAAATCCTCTTCTGAAACCACTTTTGACATGTTCGATCCTTCACATTACCTTGTCCATAAATTGCACTAAGTTGCATTTTCAACTTTCTTGAAACAAAAAGCACAACATGCAGAAAATATTGCTTATTTCCGTTCATATTCAAAGTTAGAATCAGTAAACAAAAACGCTCCAATTTTAACAAAATCAAAAAATGCATAGTGGTCACTATAATTGTCAATCCGATCCAAAGCAATCTTTTTTAATGAAGTTAGTTGAAATTAAATTCTCCTAAAACCACTTAACGACAAACACGGAACGAACTATTAGAAAGAATAAATAAGGACACACTGGTACAACACGTGTTTTCTTAAGTCACAAAGATACTTCACTAAAACCTGTTTCTCCTATATTTGAACTTTCATCCAGTACCACAGGAGCTTGCTACGTCCAGTAGCAATGCTTGAATTATGCTGGCTACCAAACCTGTTGGTTACCAGACGGAGTTGCCAATATTGTATTTATTTATATTCATCGTCTTAGATTCGGTTTAGAAACCTAAGACTTGTGCGTCCATCCTATCTGAACAGAGAAATGAAAAAAGCGAATTATTTTATAAACAGGATCAGTGGAATTTTATTATGCCAAACTATTAACCATGATTTAAAGATGTCTTTTCGTTTTCACTGATTTTTGCATGATTTTCGTCTGATTACAAAGTTAAGCGAATATAAACCTGATTCTGAGCGATATGTCGTGATTACTATCGACTTTTCGACAAATGGGCTTGAAAAAACGTCACGGCTACGATTGAAAACTATACACTTTTTATGACATCATTGAAAAATAGTCGATTTTGCGACTGAAGAACTTGAAAAACGTCACGACTACGATTGAGAAATATACGTTTCTTATGACGTCATAAGAAATGATAATTTTGCAACGGATGCGCTCGAAAAACGTCATGACTACGATTGTAAAATATTCACTTTTTATGACGTCATAAGAAAATGGTAATTTTGTTATAGATAAGCTCGAATAACGTCACGACTACGATTGGAAACAATACATTTTTTATGACGTCATAGTAAAAACGGTCGACTTTGCAACGGATAGGCTCTGAAAAACGTCCCGACTATAAGTGAAAACTATACACTTTTTTCATGACGTTATGAGAATGTTCATTAAAGAACAATGCAAAAAAGAGATAAGACTTTAAAAAGTACAGGAATCTTCATTAATAGCCAGTTTTGTTTCGCTCGGACCAGTAAATGATTATAATTGATTTGATGGCTTCGGATAACTAGGTGCTGCAAATAACTATCAGGTCGTTACATATGAAATGTCGTTTTTGAATTGTAAGATGAAGTATGACATAAACAATAAAAAAACAGTGAATGTTTAATCATGAAATGATCCTTTTGAAGCAGCAACCCATTCTCAACAATCCTTTAATCATAATATGCCATCTTTATCAAATTATTAAGGTTTTAATGGTCACTAATTCAATAAAAGCATGAATTATGGCTTCCCAATTATTGAGTCTTCTATTACAGATATGGAGATTAAAATACTTGAAAAGCTGATAATTTGTGGGAAGGATGTCTGATGAATACAGAGGGTGCTTACTTATCCAACAGTCAGCTGAAAGGTACGAGGTCGGGCACTATCATGGGACATTTTGTTCACTTTATGTGGAACCCATTTTAGCAACTTTTTAACCATTCCTATTGCTTTGAGATGACGAGAGATGGTCGCTCTTGTAGTTTTAAAGTTGTCAGAAAATGCTTGAACTGTTAGTTGGCCACAGTGGTCAATAATTCTTCATCGTTAAGAACAGGTTTGGTCATCTCTCATTTATATGTACCTAGTACAGTGTTTCTTTTTACCGTAGTATGTTTACCACACAGAGAAACAAGCACACGTGCACACACACACACACATATATATATATATATATTTATGATTCTTAATCGACGAAATTGCCTAATCTGTAAAATTTATTTCACTTCGATTCGTAAATTTAACTTCTGTTCTAATTAAAACTACGAATTTATTCGTTTTTTGTAAAAAGTTGAAACTATGTATTCATTTGCTGTTTTTAAAAGTTCGATTTCATTTTGATTGCATGAACTTTCGATCGTGAAATATTGTTGTTTCATGTCCGTGTTTTGATTAAATAAATCTTCACTCAAATCAAAACAATATCTATTTATCTATTTTGTGTTAAAAACTTTTAAAATACTTGATTTAGAGTACTAAGAATTTGATTCAGCAATCACGTATGAAATAACTTTTCACAATCTCTAGAGGCCGTCCAGCTGGTAGAGGCCCGTGGGCTGTAACCCCAAAAGCCCACTCCTTAATCCTCCTCTGGACAGTTGACTTTGTTAATATAGTATCAAAGCGGCTAATTAGTTTGTAGATATTGAGGGATAATTTCAGATGTTGTCGGAGGGCCAAGTTTAAAATCTGACCGAAACTACTTATATAATTTTTGTATGGATGCCCTTAGATATGATTCATCTAAATCTATCTAATCGCCAAGTCTTTGGGTATTTCCTCGTGTCTGTCACACTGGAATAGTTTATAAAATAGAGGTTTGCTTGTGTCGAAGTCTTCCTAACCGTAACCAATGAAGAAAAGCACAAAAATAGAATAATTCTCTCTCTGAAAGATATTTGACGACAAAACCCAAAATATATTTGAGAAAGTTTGTTGGTATGCTTATCACTTCTAAAATGATGCATTGTAGCCCGATATATTGAATTAAGGTACCCCTGAAATGAGCTAATTTAAAGAACACGCAAAAAATCTGGGTAATTCACAACCTAATAATAAGTGTGGGTTCAGCGTTCGCGTTCACCTCGATAACAATCGCGTAATTTCTGTCCACCTGTATCTATATTTGATATATATTTGAGAAAGTATGTGTGCGTGTGTGTATATGTTAATCTTCTTTCAAACGGTGCACTACAGCCATGTGTATTGAATTAAGGTCATAGGGTCCCCCCAAAGGCTCTAACTGTACTTTTGCATTATGCCGAATATGCCTTCAACGATCGACAATACTTTTCAGATTGTGCAACGCCAGGCATTCTGCAAGTCATCATCATTATCCTTTTAACATGCGTGACTGGTCATAGACCTTCTCCAAGATTTTCCAGACTTTTCAATCGGAGGCACTGCGGTGCCAACGTTTTCTGAACTTGTGTCAATCATCATGCCATCTTATTTGCTGTCGGCCACTGTTTTGCAAATGATCTCTGGGGATCCACATTCGAGTCGCAATGTTCAGCTATCGTATGACATTCTTCCAACATGCTGGACTCATTGGGTTTTCTAATGGATAGTATTAGAGGTAAAAAATGAATGACTCCTAATTGAGATAACTTTATCCTGTGAATCCCTGCCAAGAGTGAAGTTCTATTTTGAATCTTTTGTAAGCAATGAGATAGCTTTATAAGGGACCAAAATGAGCCCTTCCTGAATAAACACCGAACATGCGAAGCAAGGAAAATAGTCAGCCCACACTTGCATCCAGAACACTAATTAAGTGTTGCCAAGTATATTCTTATATCTAAAATTGCTTTAAAATGGTTGAAATTGACTAGGTTTGTTATTTCTGGCTAATACTGAAAATGTTATATATATATATATATATATATATATATATATATATATATATATATATATATATATATATATATATATATATATATATATGATTAATTTGTACAGTTTATGTCCGACAAAACGCGATATATATGGTGACATTTTTATCAGGAAGCATATTTCGTCCGGCACAGCGTAGCGAATCGAACAGCCGACCACGTAAATGAATTGTCTCTATTCATTTATGTGGTCAGCTATTCGATATGCTACTCACTCACATCGATGCCAGACGAAATATAGTTCCTAATAAATTGTTATCACAATCATCACTCACACACACACACTAACCATAAATATACAAGTATACAATACCTTATATATATATATATATATATATATATATATATATATATATATATATATATATATATATAATCGATTCATTGCAGAGTATTACGCTGTTTCACTCGCTTTGAAATCTTCAGAATCGGATGAAGTGAAACACCGTAGTATACTGAAATGAGTCGATAATGTCCTATAAATATAATTGCTCTACTTATATGAATTGAACACTAATGAATTAAACAGTTATATATATATATATATATATATATATATATATATATATATATATATATATATATATGCCCACTCATCAAATAAAATAACTCTATACTAAAACTCTAGGAGGAGGTTACTAATGAGTATTGTAACTTTATTTGAATTAAATTCATCAGATTCAATCAGCTATTGTATGATTTTATCGCCTAAATTGGAAACAAATCAGCTAGATCTAGCCGAAAAAAAGCCAAGTTGGCAATCCTGGCCCGACCTCTCTCAACTAATGTAATGTCCGATCTGAGGTTTTGACTTCAATTATCTCCTCTTCCCAGACTTTTCGAACTCCAAACTCCTCGGTCTTTATGTGGATAGATTAAAAATCCATCTGACATATCCTTGGTAAAAGCGCATAGTTGGACTGAATTGAAAACAAATATCTATGGGTCAAGGGTTGGTGGGGCACCGCTGATCTCACCACACAGTCAAACGACCAGGCCTAGGGAATGAGGGTTAGGCGCTCAAATGTCGCCGGGGGTGGGGCGATGGGAATAAATAGGCTCTAATACTTTATTACTTCATCGAACGCTCCCCTCTCCAGATTAGTTCTTCTTACTTTTTTCTTTTCCTTTTTTTTTCGTTCTTTCTTTCTTTTCTTTTATTCTTTCCTTCATTCCTTTCTTTCTTTTTTCTTCCTTGCTTTAGTTCCAATCCTGTTCTTTTGCCGTTCCTTCTTTTTTTTTCCTTTCCCTCTTTTTTAACTCTCTTTTTCTCTCTTTTTTTTTGCCTTTTTTCTTTCTCCTAACTTTACATTTCTTTTTTCTTGCCTCCCTCTCTTTTATCCTTCGCTTTTCCTTTGCTTGTTTCTTCTTTCCTTCCCTCCTTTCTCTTTCTCCTTTCTTCCGTTTCTTATTTATCTCTCTTTTTTCTACCTTTGCTGCAGTGTTTGCTTGTTATTCAGCAAAAAAAAGCGGGGGTTGGGGGTGGAATATATGTCCCTTCCTTCCTTGCTCTCTTCTTTTTTTTTTTCTTCCGTTTTCTTTCTTCTTTTCTTTCGGTTTCAGCATCTCACCGTTGAATTGTAAGTAGCAAGCGAGTTTTCCAGACTCTTTCCACTGTATTGAGTTCGATCCCATCTGGCAGTTCTCTACTTCAACTTTACGTCAGACAGAAAGTTATAAATTTTCCATCCTTCACCCTGAGTAATTAACGAGCTATTCTCGCAGACAATACGCACAAGTGCCTAATTATTCTGACCTTGTGCCAGATTATGTTAATTTTAGTAAATACTAGTATCTTCACTAAATGTAAAAACCAGACGATCTCTGCAACGAATGTAGAAAGAAAAAAAAGGACAAAGAAAAGAAAAGACGGAAGAGAGGAAGAGAAAGAAAGGGAGAAAAATAAAAGAAAGAAAGAAAGAGAGAAAGAAAGAAGACCAAGAGGAGAGGGATGTGAAGTTGGGAGAAAGAAAAGAACTAAAATTAAAGAAAGGGAGAAACAAATAGTGAGTGAAAAAAAAAAAAGAATAAAATAGCAAGAAAGAAATAAGTGAAAAGAAGACAAAAAAATAAAGAATGGCATTTCAAAGGAAATTATGAAACCCCGCCATTCATATTTGCTGTGTTGGGGGTGATCAATTGAAAAGTTGGAAAAAGGGGTGATCAAGGACTAAGTTACTTCTTGAGTCTTTTGTTTGGTTGTGATCACTGAAAAAGATATGCATCTTCAAATTAAGAAAAAGTGGACACTAACTAGTAACTAACTTAGCATAAAATTACATTGCATATTGGACCCCTACAAAAAAGTATTTTGAAGAGGAATTGACCCCCCCCCCCAAAAAAAAAAATCAACAACATTTTCCTCTCTCATCGAGGGGAGTGTGAGTGTAAAATTTTCAAGTTTCTACTATGAATGATAAAGGATGGGTGAAATCCAGATACATAAATAGATAAATGCATATATATGTCAGGACATATGAATAACCTAAACCCAACAACAGTGTTTACACCAGTCGATTATGGATAGTGGTGAGTAATTAAGAAAGAAATCATCCAAGCGAAGTACATATATATGGTGTTAGTTTGATGGGTGGAAAGTGAAGAGAAATTCAAGAGGAAAACAGGTGTTACGTCACAAAAAACATTATTACCACGTGGGCAGTCTTTTATACATTTCGGAGATTGCTACCGACTTTTTCAAAAAGACTTGCAGTGGTTTCAGAGAAACTGCACGCTATTTATACGTTCAAGAATGGGGAGTGAAACGAGGAAATAAGACAGGTCAATAAGAAGAGGATGGTCAGTCTGTTGGAATGTTTCTGTGGTAGAGGGTTTTTTTAACAGACCCTTCCTGACAAGACCAACCAGCTTCTCAATAACACAGAAACAAATATCTCTGAAATACGTAAAAACTGTCCAATGTGATCATAAAAAACTCTAAGATGAGACACCTGTTTTTCTCTTGAACTTCTCTTCACCTTCCAGTTGTCAAATCACCATCATTCTGCCGGGTCACCAAAAAGACACACACACACATACACACGTATATATGTATATATATATGCATCAACTAAAAATACAGAAAGAAAGAAGGTTGAAATATTACCAATGTGAGTGAAAGAAAGAGAGACAGAAAGTGTGAGATTGTACAAGGGGAAGAGAGAGAGGAGAGAGGTGGGTGAAACTGTAAAGATGTGGAACGAGAGAGAGAGAGAGGGAGAGGAAGAGAGGAAAAGAGCAATGAAGTTGACGAAAGAGAAAGACCGACAGGAGGAGGGAGCTGAAGAAAGTGGAAAAGAAGGAAACGAAGAAAGAAAAAAACATGAGTAAGAGAAAGAGGGAAACGAATGAGAACGATAGAGAGATGGGTGAATAGAGAAAGAGAAGAAGAAGTTGAAAATCGAAAGAGAATGAACGGGAGAGAGAGAGAGAGAGAGAGAGATGGGGAGAGAGAATAAATGAGGTGGAGAAAGAGTGACGTGGTGGGGATCAATTATGAGACAAAAACTTTTTTTCGGTCCTCTTTTTGCCAACCCACCTCTTGTTTTCTTCTTCATCATCATTTTTCCCGCCTTCGTTTCTTTTTCTTTCATCTTCTTCTCCTTCTTCCTCACCCACTCCCTCCTCCCCTTCTTCTTCTCTTCCTTCTCCTCCTCCATCTTCTTCTTGCAATTATTCCCTCCTCTTTCTTCTTCTCTTGACGTCAAGATATATTTTTCATAGAAAATAAAAAAAATAAAACAAGACAAAGAAAGAATAGGTCAGACGGAGATGGGGTTGGGTGCCGGGAACAGGGGCAAAAAATGCGACTCTCCTTTTCTCTTGAATATCAGATCGGTTGTCAAAATATTGTGATTGTGCTTTCGTTGGGCAGTGATTGTGATAACACACAGTCGAAACAACAAGGTGGGGTCGGTCGGTTGACCCCGGGGGCACCCAGAGAAAATACCCGCTCCTATGCAAACGACTCAAGAGAAAGAAGAGAGGGAAAAGGCCAAGAAATAATGAATGGAACTGCCTTTTTTGCTTTCAAGTTGAAAGAAAAGAGGAAATATGTTTGAAAATCTGCTTAGATATTAGTTTTGTTCTTACGACTAGAAACAGCAGAGACATTGCCCTTATCCATACATATGTGTAGGGGCGTAATTGAGGAGGGGTTTGGGCGATTTGAAATCGACCGGCCCCCAATGGAGGGTTCCCCTGATAGAACAGGCCCCCAAATGACATTATTGATAGTAGTTTACCGACTGAATTTCTGCTAAAATCATATAATAACAAAACACACCATGTTAGAGAGGGCCCTCTCAAGGAGACAAGCCCTCCATCCTTTCGTCCCCAAATCTCTCGCTACACCTCTGCATACACGTATCCTCGCACACATATGGATATTCACCAAAGTTAGCTCAGTAATTAACAGTCAATAATTGAACAACCGTAGCGTCAAAATTTGAAGTCATGTAAAAGTATATCATCAAAGACTAAATGTGGTCAGAATATATTGTATTAACGACATCACTGGAAAACGTCTAAACTAGAATGAAAAAACAAACATATACATGAATATAGAATTTACATGTCACTAACAATACGGTTAAAACAAGACCCCCCCTCCCCCCGGCAAAAAAAAAGCTTCCTTTTTTTTCAGGAATGAAAAAAAATCAGAAAGGGTCTATCGGAGTTCTTCTGCCAATTTTCAAATGTGACAAAAAAGTATTGGCCAGGAGAGCTGGAACATACATACATTTGTTTGATCCACAGACAGCTGCTTCGATGTATAATATCTCTTCAGTATGGCTATAGACTTTCCATCATCCCATCCAATACCGCAAAGTAGGATTGAAACCTTCGCTTCAGACCCGGATACCGATATCCTACCTCTGGGCTACGGAAGTGGACGGTTAGCAGGGATGAATTTAATACATTTATTTACACATAAATTTCCTGTCCACCAGAATGCTCTATTCCTGTGGAAGAGCGTTGCATATATATATATATATATATATATATATGCAATGCACTTCCACAGGAAGTTGTTTCATATATATATATATATATATATATATATATATATATATATATATATATAAATGGAATACCTTTCGCTACCTTTGGAGGCTACAGTTGTTCGTTATATGCATTCATAGAAAGCACTTTTTCTCGGGAACCTCAATATTCAAGTCTCCACTTGAATATAAAGCTTTGTGCAATCATTTCTGTAAAAATGTAAGGCTTGTTGAAAAAAAGAGTAAGAAGAAAGTAGAAATCGTCAATAAATCTATTTACGTAACACAAGGCAGGACTTACTGTAACGAAGAGTATTTATTTACTGAGTACATGAAATGTGGATATCACAGGGTAACTGATTCCGAAGTCTGGGTGCTGTTGGGTTAGGGTCCTAAGGTCAAATCAGCTAAATCTCGGATGTCAATAAGAACACAGAGTACCTAGGGGCATAGATGATGCACACACATGACAAAATAAAAACTGCATTGCACTCATTTTCATAGAGGAGAGGGCCAGCTGATAAAATCAGCATTTAGAAATTTGAAATATACAATGGTTCCATACAGTAACACCCATAGATAACGGCATCTAAATAAGGTGTGAAAAATATTTGTGTGTGTGTATATATATATATATATATATATATATATATATATATATATATATATATATATATGAATGGTTGACCAAAGCGTTCGAACTGTGTTTGTTGTTAGATGGCATGGGGGTGTTTAATTTTAACCAACCTCATTTTTAAAGATCCCTTTAATTGCATCGAAACAACTGTTATAATAGCGTACATTTTAAAAAAGATTTGGAAGATGGGTGAAAAAAGTTCTTTTCTATTATGCTTTTCTATCTGAAAAAAGATTTTTGAAAGACAGCGACTCAAATGTTCAGAGATATTTCTGCATTTCATGGAGAAGGTACACTGAATGATTGAAATTGTCAAAAGTGGTTTGTAGAGTTTTGTACTCGAAGTTTCATGCTGAACAATGATCCATGGTCAAGTAAACCAGACAGCGATCAAAGTGAGACATTATTTGAGAATCACAGACGGTATACAACGCAGGAGATAGCCAGCATACTCCAAATAACCAAATCAAGCGTTGAAAATAATTTTCACCAGCTTGGTTATATTAGTCACTTTAATGTGTAGCTTCCACATCTCGAGAATGTTCCGCTTTTGAGAGAATTCGTGACAGGTGATGAAAAATGGACACTTTACAAAAAACGTGAAAGACTAGCGATTATGGGACGGCTGAAACGAACTACAACTAACCGTACCAAAGATCGATCCTCATCTTAAGAAAGTGATGATAGTTGTACAGTGGGATTGGAGACCAGTCCTCTACTGTACTGAACAGTTAGTTCATGGAATAATGCCAATACCTCAGTCAACAATGAGGAAGGCAATAGAACGCACCGTCTAAAACGCTATGATCGAAACAACAACGATAAAGATGCTATGATGAGTGATTACAGGATAATGACAATTTTTCGTCTAAAAATTTCAGTCAACAGCGAGGAAGGCCGGGAAACGCATCGACCAAAAGGTTGATACAAGCGGTTGAATGAAATGGAATGAAATTAGAAAAACAGTTATGATTCATTATTCTTGTCTGAATTTTTAAAAACAGCCTTCTTTTGTCACTGGGGAATAAATGTTATTTTTCTTATCAGTTACATCTAAAAAGTATTGAAAATGACAATTACTCCCTTCAAACTTTGCTTTAAGACCAGGATAGTGGTAATTTGAAATCAACTTATTTTCAATTGGACATCAGGCAACTTAGTGGATTTGTAATCATATCAAACAATTGCAAATGAATATCACTATCCTGGCCACAAAAGCAAACTTTTGAAAGATTATTTGCAATTTTATATTCTTTTTACTTATCAACTATCTATACTTATAAAAAACATAGTCACAGAGTTTGTTTGTTTGTATGTTTGCTTGTCCGTTCACGTCACAGTGAAGACATACGTTTTACTCTCTCCCTCTCTTAAAAGCTGATTTAAGAAAGGAAGACATGTGACTGAATGTGATCAGCAGCTAAAGTGTGACTGACAACTGCAGCTGTGCCCGTGCGTGAATTTTCTGATTCTGCCAGTAAATTTGGCCGCAAAAAATAACTTTTACTCTCTTTCCCCCTTTAAAGCTGATTACAGAGAGGGGAACTTATATAACTGAAAATGGTGTTTAAGAATAGAACTATTCTAAAATATCTGTATATCTATAGGTAACTTTGAAAAATCCTGTCATTTTTGACGGGTATTATGCTAGTCAGAAAATAACACTCACTACCCAGGAACAAAGATCGGTGTTATTGTTTGATGAAAGAAATCTGGTCTATCGCAACAAATTATCAATGCATCCACATGTGACAACTGCTCCGAAACTAAACAATAAAAATGATGAATAAAAAAAAGATCAGAATGAAAATAAAATTGCTCTTCCATTTGTAAACCCATATGTCCATACACGAGAGTTCTCTTCCTCATTTTTTTCCTTTAATATTGAAGAAAAAAAGCCTCAAAAAACAAGTCGGGGAGGCTTTCTCATAACTTAATAAACGGAAAGACAGTGAAAGAATTTGCTTGCCTTGACAAAAACAATGTATGTATATGTTGATAGATGTATAGATATAGATATATAGATGTATATATATTATGGCAGTTTTTCTTTTTTGTTTGAAGAAAAGATTGAGAAATTGACACATGGATCGCAGCTTTAATATTAAAGTCAACCGCAACAAGAAAGACAAAAAAAAAAAGAAGAAAAGAGAGAAGAATGAAATTATAAACACATGTCTTCTTCCTCTTCTTTGTTCTGTGAAGGGAAACCATATTCGCGAATTGTGAGGCGCTGAGTTGACAATTTTACGCCTGTTACGTCGAAGAGAAGAAAGATTTGAATTTGAACTAGATTAATTAGGTACATTTAGAACACACACACACACACACACACACACACACACGCACACACACACACACACAAACATGCGTTGGTACACGAATATATGCAAACTCACAAACACATGCATGTACACACCTATACACATGGCTGACTGCTGGGGGCAGCGGGGGGACAAACAGCACATTAGACCCCACCCCATTCCCTGGATCAGGTCTTCTCATTGAGGGTGAGGTGGTTTGAAAGTTGGAACCTTATAGTCAATAAAGAATAATGGTGGAGTGCTTTGTTTAATGTAAGTCCAACTTGATGTTCTCATAAAAAAAGACGTAAGATGTATTTCGACTCACCTGTAAATCCATCCTTTCCTCAAGATTCTCAGGAAAAATGACAGCGGGCGTCAATGTCTACACACACAAACGTACAAGCATAGACACACACTCATATCGATCTGTCATGATTGATTATCGCAGCTAAAAAGTTTTCGTTTCTACTGCCTGGGCAGTCAAGGTAATTATGGGGGAGATGTTTGGTATGACAGTGACAAAACATTTTGTCACGTTATGTGGATAGGACAGAGGATAAGGAAGAGATTATTCATGCCTTTCCCAATGACATTATTGCAAAGTGAACATAAGCATCCTCAACAGATATTCAAATTCGGTTTCATGATATATATATATATATATATATATATATATATATATATATATATACGTGGTACCAGTAAAAGGTTTATTGAATGTAGTACGGAATTTTGCAGCTATCCCTTGTGAGCAGTACTGTTTTTGAGCCAGTACACTAACAGCAGTCAAAGGACTACTTGTAAGGAGACGGTGGAAACTAAGTGTTAGAGTGAGTATTTTTCATTATCGAATTCCCAGAACTATTGAGTAGCACTCTGCATGCAATGTATCTCTCATAGTATAACTTGCACTATTTAATCTAATACAGCAGCTAAATGTTATCCATGAACTATATGTGAATGGTAAAATTTTGGCGGTACTTGATGCATATATACTTTATATTCCCCTAGCAACTGGATATTTTAAGAGTGAAAGATGCTAGTCAAGAATTTTTAAAATTCAGAGTCTCATAATACTATCCATTTTTTTAATTCTCTAAGTTTCTGGGAGATGAGAGATGTTTTCTAATCTATTATGTCTAAAAAGTAAAGAAAATGTCAATTTTCCCTTCAGACTTTACTTTTGTGACATGGACAGTAATAATTTGAAATCTTCTTATTTTCCGATTGATTACGTCTAAAAAGTGTAGAAAATATCAGTGTGCCCTTCAAACTTTTCTTTCGTAACCAGGACAGTGATGATTTGAAATCTGTTTATTTTCTGATTATTTATGTTTAAAAAGTATAGAAAATGTCAATTTTCTCTTCAAACTTTTCTTTTGTAACCAGGACAGTGATGATTTGAAATCTGTTTACTTTCTGATTATTTATGTTTAAAAAGTACAGAAAATGTCAATTTTCTCTTCAAACTTTTCTTTTGTAAACAGGACAGTGATAATTTGAAATCTGTTTATTTTCTGATTATTTACGTTTAAAAAGTATAGAACATGTCAATATTCCATTCACGTTTTTCCTTCGAGACCAGGATAGTAATGATTTGAAATTTTCTTATTTTATGACTGATTATGTCTACAAAGTATAGAAAATGTCAATTTTCTCTTCAAACTTTTTTTTGTAACCAGTACAGTGATATCTTGAAATCTATTTATTCTCTGATTATTTATGTTCAAAAAGTATAGAAAATGTCAATGTTCCCTTCGAATTTTAATTTTTAACAGGACAGCGATAATTTGAAATCTATTTATTTTCTGAATGATAACGTCTAAAAAGTATAGAAAATGTCAATTTTCCTTTAACCCTTTTCCTTCGTGTCCAGGACAATGATAATTTGAAATCTTTTAATTTTCCGATTGATTACATCTAAAAAGTATAAAAAATGTCAATGTTCCCTCCAAAGTTTACTTTTGTGACAGGACAGTGATACTTTGAAATCTTCTTATTTTCCGGTTGATTATGTTTAAAAAGTACACAAGACGAGAATTTTCCCTTCACACTATAGAAAATGTCAATATTCCATTCACGTTTTCCCTTTGTGACATGGATAGTAATAATTTGAAATTTCCTTATTTTATGACTGATTATATTGAAAAAGTATAGAAAATGTCAATTTTCCCTTCAAACTTTACCTTTGTGTCAAGACAGCGATAATTTGAAATCTACTAATTTTCTGATTGATTACGTCTAAAAAGTATAGAAAATCTTAATGTTCTATTCGAACTTTTCTTTTGTAACCAGGATAGTGATTATTTGAAATCTATTTATTCTCTGATTATTTGTGTGTAAAAAATATAGAAAATGTCAACGTTCCCTGCATACTTTAATTATTGACAGGATAGTAATAATTTGAAATTTTCTTATTTTATGACTGATTATGTCAAAAAAGTATAGAAAATGTCAATTTTTCCTTCAAACTTTTCTTTTGTAATCAGGACGGTGATATTTTGAAATTTACTTTTTTTCGGATAGATTCAAACTTTGCTTTTGTGCCGTGGACATGGCAATTCGAAACCTCTTTATATTTAACGACACAACGTGTGAATTTACACATTTTAATCATTCATAAAGAAGAACAATTACACTGAATTTTCCTACATACGTTATTTCCTCTGTCGACATTTTTCCGTCTGTCCACATAAATAAAAATTTAAGTACTGGATACATTTCGATTGGAGTAAGGAATAGGTGGTCGGGTTGGATCCAGTATTTTTTATGAGAGATTTTTTCCATACGATTATATATATATATATATATATATATATATATATATATATATATATATATATATATATATATATATATATATATCTTCCATTGGAATTGAGCATTCAAGTGGATGAGGGATTTCTGTGTAAAACAAATATATCGCTTAAATCCAGCCTTAATGACTGTCCAGCTCCGTAGTCCAGAGGTAGGATATTGGCCTGCGGGTCTCGAAGTGAAGGTTTCTAATTCTGCCTCGCGGTACTGGATGGGATGATGAAAAGACTATAGCCACACTGAAGAGATATAATAGATTGAAACAGCTGTCTGTGGATGACACAATAATATAGATTGATAGATATAGATGTACTCCTGTCTGTCCATGTGATATCTCCAAAAGTTCTAAATTTACATGACATTTTATGGGAGTATGGATAATAGCTTACTGAAGGAGTGATTAAATTTTGCTGTGTACCCATACATTATTACCTCCCCTACGTTGCAGCAATACTTTTTCTCTATGATACAAATTTTGTATCTTTTTGTTTCTCACATTAAAATGCTTGAGGAGTTTTGCTTTTATTCTTTTTTGTGAATTTACGCATGGAAATTAGGATCCACTCAGTGAAAAATACGATGCGTCAACAAAGTTAGAGTACGTTTTATACGACGTGAAATACGGTTGATATTTACTATGCATAGTCAGGCACAAGGCCACAAGTATGGGTCACCCATTGAAGATCGAAGTCACCACACTAGATTTTTAGTCAACAAGCCTAGTTCAGAAGACATGGGGGTACAGTAGCCAAACAAGAATTTATAAGACTTACTTGAGTCTGTTACTTGAGTAGTGGAGTTCCTGAGGTCTAATTTAGACTTTGGTATCCCAAGGAATTTCATGTTTGGATGGCCTCTCATACACAGAAATTGAAATATACGGAAAATCACAAAATTTACACAGCCGTCTATTACATGTTATTGGAACTGACAAGGTATACATCCCTAAAAAGGTTAAATGAGTTATATATCTGAAGTAGATACATGTATACGTGTAATTATAGGCGAACAAAACTTAATACTTAGTAGATTTTTAGGTAATACAAATTCATTTTCGTAACCTGCACTCTAATTACTACACACCCGAATGACAAAAAGCAATTCTATCAATTAATTTAATACAATTGAAGGCGTTACAATGAAATGAATTCCGAGCAGTAATCATAAAGTTATTTCTTATTAAAGAAACTTTATTTTCTAATGATAAAATGTTTGAATAGAGGGGGGCTGCAGTAGAGGGTGGCTCCATTTTTCCCCCTTTATAAATCTGGCCCTAGGGTTATCCAATGAGGATCGAACATACGACATTATGTGCTTGGCTTACAAGCTAAGCTTGCAGAAAATGGCTCTACCATAGACTTTCCAAAAGTTATTTATTAAACGTACATTGGTCCGGTCCAAGGCCATGATATGGATTATCGACTGAGGATCACACTAGCTACTGGAAAAAAATCAAAAAAACAAACTGAGCTCACCTATTATCATACCACGGTAGTCATTCAGAATGGGTACGTATTAAAATCATCTTTATCAGACACAAAGTGACAGTATTGAGTTACTTAATGAGGACCAAAATCTATAAACAAACTAATTGGCGTACAATGCTAGGTTGCTGGACATCGCATCACGAAAGGAATCCCAAATATTTACTAAGCTCATCTTAGTTTGTCTCAAGGCTGAATGTGTGGAGCGACAAGAGAGTTCAAACTCAGTGTAACAAAAAGTCTGTTGTTTTGTCATCTAAGGGCATTATCAGCGTTTAGTTTTAAATAACAATTCAGAAAGATCGCTTTTGATCTCATTGTGCTGTTATATCAGCGTGCATAAAAATGTAAGAATTGGTTTATTTTTGTTTATTGATTCTAGCATTAAAATGGAAGAAAATAGGCGACATTTCTGGCTTATTATACTTTTTTTAATTTTTCTTTTAAAGATAGTTGAAAAATCGAATCAAACGTAAGAAATATTTCCGCAGTTTACGGAGAAAGTACAACGGACGAGCACGTCACCTGACGTCACTGATGATGTAAGCGTGACAGATGACAAATGCACATTTTCATGGGTGTCCGTACAAGGTTGTGAGGAAATGCATTTGACCACCCCCCGCTTTGGAAACATACTCATCTGCACTACTTTTTTGTTATGTTTTCCAGGAATTCAATTAGTTTTGTCTTATCTAGTTGCATTTATTTGTAATATGTATTCATCATTACTGCGCTGTCAAAGATGTCACTAGAACAGTTACTTGATACGTATTTCAATCTTTCTCAATATCGTTTTGTAAAGTTGAGTCTTAGCTTTTGGATAGTCTTGATTAACGAGTTGGCTCTCTTTTGGTTTAATTCATATAAATCCAAGGCAATATATCCGAAACACAATCGATTTCAACTTCAAGCCTCATGTTCTTTGACACCTCTTGTAAGTACGACGTCTAAATGAGATGTTAGAGGGTTTTTTTAAAATCCAAATTCAGCATTTTTCTAGCAAATGGGCCATTTTTACGTGGGAGAAGTAGCCACTTTTGAATTCTTTGACCCTCACTTGATCAACAACGATTTAAGTCTTTTTCTATAACAAACTTCATATACAAACAGTATAATTTTTACATTTTGGCTTGGTGGTAATGTTTGTTCACATTATAGCTTAACGTTTTCTGTAAACACTGCGAGAACGTTTATTGACGTATTGACAGCTACTTCTTGTTCTATTTTGACACCGCTCTACCTTATTCTAACAACAGAACTGAAATTCTAAAATTATTACCCTATTCTGAAACTTTGTTTTTGTTCAATTTTCTTCGGCTATTAAAGAATAAAAAGGTTCCTGATCCTCGGTCTGAGCGCTTTCAAAAAATGGATAAATTGGGGTCCTACAACAGATGGAAAATTTTGACCTTATCTCCCTGATAATAGTGGGGTCGGAAATGAAGAGTAAGCCTTTGCCGAATATATCTTTTTGTACTCATCCCTGCCCAGAAATATATCCTTTGGCACCCCACGAGTTGCTGTGGACGCCCATGAACATTGCTAATCATTGTTAGTGTCGAATAATTTTGTCCCTCCTTTATCGTGGGTTTGCTTAATTTCTCTAAGGTAGAGCTTTCTAAACCTCTTGCATTAGCGACACACTTCTCAAAAATAAGATTTCTTGCGACAGATCATTCAGGTTTTGTTAGCCAAGCCAAATATATAACATCATCCCAGCAGTTCAACTGACCCAGGAAAAGTATCATTTGAAAGATATACAAAATTATACTGGTATACCTTGATAAGTGCAGTTAATCGTTCCAAAGCTTTCCGCAGTGTTCGAAATCGCACAATGTCTTATGAAATTTGATGTGTTTTCATTTTAGCTTATTCTAAGTTACATTAATTTGTACTGTGACACCATAACCGTACTACATCAAAACCAAGACTAATCAAAACTGCATTATTCAAAATATTACTCTATTTAATTTTGCAACACGCCTAGAGATTATTTGCGAGACACTAAAGCAGAAATTTCCGAACCTTTTGCTTTGGCGACACCCTTATAAAAAAAATGACACGTTACTCAAGTTTTAATAGCCAAAGCAAATATATAACGTCATCCCTGCAATACAACTGACTCGGGAAAAGTATCTTTTGAAAGATGTATAAAGTTATACCTAATTTCGCGACACACCTAGGATTATCGGCGACACACTGAAGTGTCGCGACACACAGCTTGGACAACTCAGATCTTGGGGGTAGCGAGTGCGAAGTATGCAGGTTAAGATTGTGCCTTGTCTGCATGTTGCGACTATTAACGTCTGCTTTTTTGCACTCTCCCTTACACTCGGCAATAAATGGAACGAGGCAGACGACTTAAATGGTGTATTAATTTTTCTGCATGCTTAACGTCGACTTGTGATGTAAGGCATGTCTACGTGAGGGCAGCCCCCTTTATGGGGATATCAACTCTACATGGGGCACAGATAAGAAATTAAAAAATTGTGTATTCAAGGAACGAATTTGTTATTCACACACACACACACACACACGTATATATATATATACATATATATATATATATATATATATATCGGTTACACGTTTCGTGAGGTATTTTTCCCTACATTCTTTAGCTTTCTTCGTTCTCTTTAAAAAGCAATTAAGTCTCTCCCGACCACTACAAGCGCACAAAAGGTTCTATCCAAGAATTGAGGGAATTTTAACTGAGAATGCGAGCGGAATGTAGCACGGACTTTTGTCACTAACCTTAATGAGCAGTGTTTTTTTGTTAGATTGCTGTATATAGACCCAAAGGTATTGGTCTGAAAGAGACAGTAGAAATTAGTTCTTCGGATAAGTAATTTGTTTATGATCGAATCGTACTTACCTTTGGATAACACCTCTAATATATATATATATATATATATATATATATATATATATATATATATATATATATATATATATATATATATATATATATATATATATATATAATGTGTACTTTAGAGAGTGAGACAGACTCGGGAGTGAAGTTTTTGGTGGTAAGGTTTATTAATCCTTATATGTCAATAGTCCATACCTGTTTCGGGATTTCTCCCATCATCAGTGGTGTGTGTTGTGTGAGTGTGAATTAAAATGTACCATGTGGAACCAGAGTCCACTGCCAGATATATATATATATATATATATATATATATATATATATATATATATATATATATATATATATATATATATATATATATATATATATATAGTTGCTTAAACGTAACATTGCTCCTGCCATTGAGCTAAGCAGCCAACGGTAATGAAAAGGCTCAAATAACTGTTTCATCTCCAAATTCTCATTTTATTCATTCGCAGTCCATATCTTCTCTATTTGTTCTTCAACGAGAATAATAATATCATTTAGAAATGGATATATGATCTGATAGAAATAATCATTAATGTGTTATATCACTTTGAAACTCCATTTGGTGCAATCTCTCGTTATTACACGGTGAATGTATCACTTCCTAGACAGCGTAAATGTAATAAACAATTAAAGAAAATGGGGCTGCTACAGGAATCGAACCTGCATTGACATGGTGTTGATCTTGTACCCTCTTGCTAGTGAATAGGATATTCCCTGGATACTCAATTACTTAATCCGGGCGGAGCTGAGTTTATTAAATGGAACCAAGTAAGATATCACTGTTGAGCTGTAGTTAGCGTACCATTCTTCTGACCGTATGATGGCCAGTTAATTCTTCTTTGTAGCCATTGCTGGAGAGTTTGGCCTTGTGTTTAACTTCATCATCATCATCATCAGTCTTTTAACGTCCGTCGTTGGACATAGACCTTCCCCAGGATTCATCACATTTCTCTATCGTGGGTGTTGCGGTGCCAGTATTTCCTGAATTTGTCAAATTCATCTCTCCATCTTGTGTTCTGTCGGCCTCGGTTTCTCATGTGATCTCTGGAGATCCATGTTATGAGTCGTGATGTCCATCGGTTGTCTTACATTCTTGCAACATTGCCTGCCAATTGCCATTTGAGTTTTTTAATAGTTTTTATGATGTCTTGGACTCCCATTTTCTTCCTTATATACTGTGCTGTCTTGTGATATTTCCATGTAAGGTTGAGCTTGATTCTCTCATGCGCACGTTGCATGCTTCTCAGTTTGTTGGTCTGTCTCTTGGTTAAGTTCCATGTTTTAGTTCCATAAGTGACTATCGGGAGAATGCATTGGTTGTGTACCCTTCTTTTCAGGATTGTTGGGATCGACTTGTTTTTGAAGGTTGAGCTTTTACCAGGTTTAATGATAACAGGAACGAGATGTGTATCGCCGTAATGGTTAGCAGATTCTTTTTAGTACAGGATTGGTTAGAATTAACTCCTTATTAGGAATTATATGGAACTTTTGTGGAGGATGCGTACTGCACTGAACCACGAATTTTGGATCAACTGAAGGAGTACATTCGACATATCATGGCCGACATACTGCCGGACTTCCTGCAAAGGTCTATCGAGGCCATAGTGGAATTCTTACGGAAATTGATGCCTAAGTTAAATTGTAGGTTCTCGGTCGGGTCGTCGAACGCCATATCGCCGATACTCAGTCAGCCGACGGCACTTCATCCGTGCAGCCCGTTCGTAGACAACAATTTTAACGAAGTATGTTCCGCCGACTTGGCTTTTCGCCGAATGCCGTTCCATCGAATACTTTTGGCGGCGCAGGGGGCGAGGGAGAGCCATTAAGAGGTTAAAAGAACATCAACAAAAAAAGAAACTGATTTTTTTTTTTTAAAGAATAATTTTACTTTACGTCCTAACCACTTTTAAATAACTTTAACAGGGTGCACACAAAATAATAAAATGAATTTTGGCGAGTGGTCATCAGCGAAATAATCCAGTAGACATCGACACCCTAAAGTAATTGAAATTGAAAAAAATTAGTTCTTGAGTTTTTTCTTCGCTTTTCAAGAAAGAATAAATGCCCAAATTTCAGTCAAAAGAAACGAAAAACAAATTTTCTTTAGTTACTGAGTAGAATATTACAATGTTCTGAAGAAACAATTGTTTTTATGTACTTTGATTATCAACGACAGCATCCATACACTGTAATTATTTATCAAAAGAGTTAGCAAATAAAACTTTTATATGCAAACTTTTTTTCCTCTTAAGGTGCCGATTTTCTATCGAAAAGTATTAATTTATCATACCTATGTTTTATAAGAATAAATTCATTAAGCTTATTCGTAAAATAGGTTTTTACATTTTTTTTTATCAATAACAACAATAAATAACTTCGAGTGATATATCTCTCTAGCTTGTCAACAGAGGAATTTAACGGTCCGTCAATAATGTTTAATCAGAAATATTTCAGAACAAAGGTAGATCTCAGAAAATTGTTTCATAGAAAATTATTCAATTTAATCACTAATTGATTGGATTTAGAAAAAGAAAACTTGAAATATATCGAAAATTATGTTTGTTACGTATGGTGTCTGGAATATTTCAAATTTGAAATTTATACTGAAGACACTATAAGCTGACAATGATGTTGCCACTGTTGGAGAAAATGTTTGCACCATTGTTTGCGGGTTGTTGGCTATTGCCATTGATAGTTCTTCATCAGTGAGAACAAGTTTGAACCTCCTTAAAAGTTTATTATTGGTATCAATATTTCCACACCTAAACTATTGGATCAACGCAGAACAATTTTCGTTTCAATAGTGTCGACTCCAAAGCAGCTTGAGAAGTATTATATCCAACTTCGAAATATCAGTCAGAATTATTGGGTGGACAAAATGGCTGTTAAAGGGTCAACATATCCAAAACTAACGAATAATATTTATATTTACATTGAATCTACAAAAATGCAACTACGTTAGTAAAACTTTCATTTTTAGCATTATTCACTATGATGTAAAAAAACGACATTTCACATGTCACGATCTAATATTTCGTCGCTTGTTTCATCAAAAATGCGATACGAGTCCCTTATCACCGACCGGTAAACCCAGCAAAGTACTTGGTGGTCTTTATTAAGGCTATCAATAGGAAAATAAACGTGCTTTTAATTATTTTGTGTCAAATATTTGCAGTATAAAAAACTATTTACGACCCAAAGTACCAGGCTCGTAAGGGATTTGTGCCATAGTGCTAAACGCAAAGTGCTTCAAGGTGGGTGCCGTTTAAACTCAAAATATTTCTTTATATCTTTAAAACTCATAAATATTTAATTTCTATCCTACATATAAGTTATTCCCAAAAGTCACACACACTTCTCTACGGCCTCTGGACTTGACGTAACCCTTTCAAGATTAACCTATAAACGTGCTTAATGCCTGAATTTTTACAGAGTATAAATAAGTCAAAAATTTATAATTCAGTCAATTGATATTAAACTATTTCCCCCTTACCGTAAAAAATGGTGGTAATAAGTAACTAAGTGATTGTGCAATTGCATTGTACTTATGAAATATCATAAACATATTGTGAGGCATTTTCTTGTTTATGCTCAATTTCCTTGATGATAAAATGATGTAAATTTAAAATTGATTAAAGTTACAATTTATCAAATTTATTGTAAAATCATATTTCTTCTAAGTTAAATCACAGGTGACGTAAGCGTGAGAGACGATAATCTACGTTGCTTATTATCATATGTACAGATGGTTGAAGAAAACAATTATTTTATCAAATCAAAAATGTTACCAGCAGTCAAAGAAACCTTCGCAGTTACATTCCCCGAGAGACTCGGAAGGGTTAAATGATTTTGTGCAATTTACACCTTTTCTCGGTCAACTTAAAGATTTGTGCAAGCAAATTAAAAAAAATAACCAGTAAGCAAATTGAAAAAAAAAATACATAGAAATTAAAGACTACTAAAAGCAAATAAAAAACTACTCCAAGAAAATTTTAAAATGTGACAAGAAAAACTAAAAAATACAGCGAATAAATTAAAAAAAAAAGGTAATAAAACTGAATCGATGAACAAGAATAACCAAATAATTACATTTACTGCTTGGATCGCTGCAAATGGTAATTTTTCGAGTTAAATTAGTTGAAATTTGCCTCATAATAAAATTTATGGGTCTTTTTAGTTAGTCTCCACCGAAAGCTAACGCCCATGATTCCAAAGTACGACCTCTCCTTCTCCCCAGAAAAGGAAAATTAAAATTGCATTTTTTTTCTCGTTGAAAAAGACCCATATTGCTGAGTCTCTATGGTAAGTACCCAACACGAAACCCGAAACCCTACACCTAACTCTAACTCCTAACACGGGGAATAGCGGGGTGATGCTTACGAAATAAACATAACATATCAATTCCCATTGGTAATTAAAATGTTCGTTTGTAGGATAATAACGAAAATACTTTGCGGTATATAGCCATTTCTCATTTCAAAATTTTGACAGCATTAGCCTCTTTTTCATGCAAAGCTGCAAAAATCTGACGACTTTCTTTTCCGTAATTCAAAAAAAAAAAATTTCTCGCAGTTTTTAATTTGCTTGAAATAGTCTTTAATTTGCATGTCATAGTTCTTGATTTGATAACTGCATCTTTTAATTTGCTGTGCCGTATTTTTTTAAAACTTGTTTGGGGGAAGGTTCATAGATCTAAGTTGATGTGTATTTTATCGTTTAGAGATGTAAATCTGGCTATCTACTCAGTTAAGTGCATTGTCAAGGAAGAAGGTGATATTACCAAAATGATGTTTATTATATGAAAAAGAAGTCTTGCATGTGTGTGTGTATGTGTGCGTGTGTACACACCAGTGCATAAACAGAGCGCTTCAATATATACAAGGAGGGTTACTCAACACCTACTTCTTTTTATTCCGACTGAAGATGATTACCGTGATTTTTATATAATATGTAATTAATAAAAATTATAGAAAATGATTTTTTTTCAATATAAATGTATTCAATTATTAGAATACAAGTTCTTGCGTATTTCTAGCATAAATTTTCGTTAAATATCTGCTCGAAGAAGCAAATATAATTTGTTCTGGTGTGGTATGTATTTTGTCAATTATTTTACAATTAATTTTCGTAGATAGGCAAGTAATTTGCAAAGAATTCTTTGGACTACTCACCCCTTTTTCTACGCCTGCTGCGGAATAATGTTTCCTCATATTTGGTGGTTAAAAGCCATGCGAGACTAACAGTTTCCGCTGGTCACACTTCGAGTGTTTTTATTTAATTAATAATGGGATTTTGACATTATAACGGCAATAAATAAAATTCATAAAAACTTTTTGTTTTGTTTTGTTTTGGTCCAACCATTAATACACGATCTGAGCCACAAAGGCAAAAGGGTTGCCGACCCCTGACCTAGTAGATCGTCGGGGTGCCATGCTGAATACTTCTTCTTTATGGCATATCTCAGGGCAATTGGAGTTATTTGTGTTGCCCATCTTCTCTTTCAGAAGCTTCCGAGAGGTTGTAATGGGTTACATTGTACAAGTAACAAGGGGTAATCCCTACCCCGATCCATTGGAAGAAGTGGAACCAATTTGCCTGAGGGGCTTCACTCCTGGTGTAGAACCAGTGTTTCAGTCTCCTTAGCTGGTTGCCAGCCAAAGGTGGAGAGCCCAGTCTACCTTACTATTTACCCATAACTAGGGTGGAGCATATTCACGCCTTTCCCAATGGCATAAGTAAAAAGAGATTACAAAGATTCTCCAATCTTCTCTATTATGGGCGTTGCAGAGCCAGTACTTTCCTAACTCGTCTAATTTGTCATGTCTCATTTTTTGCTGGTCATAATTTCGTATACGATCTCTGGGGATTTACCATGAGAATCGTGGTGTCCAGTGGTTGTCTGGCATTCTTCCAACATGATCAGCCCAGTACGATATAAGTTTTCTCGTGTTTTTTAAGATATCTCTGGCCTGTGGGTTTTTCTAGTAAACTGTGCTGTCTTGTGATCTCTTCACATGATGTTAAGCATGATTCTCTCCTGTGCACGTTGCATGCCTAGTATATTTACACTCACGCAGAAAAAAACCCAAAGAACCATTGCCTACAACAATCTCAAATGATTTACGCAAGTCGAAATAAACGCTTCCTTGAATCCATTGGAAGGATGGCCGAAAATAATGAATCTGGATTCGGAACGATCCGTGCTTTACAGAAATTGCCAAGAGGAGAGTTGGTTCAGGGTGGGGATTTGACCCAGGAAGAAATAATTCCTCACTGTTCTGTTCAAACCCCCGACTCACCGTCGACCAAATAACCCATCTCATATCCGCTGAAGCTAAACTAACGAGCTAGTGGAGAAGACGGTAAATAGACGCTGGTGGAAGCTCACGCTTATTACGAGATTCTCGTAAATCAGCAGTGGGAATTTTTGAAACCTTGAGTTCACGCTCAAACTGACACGATGACGTCACTTCAAGAATCAACTGAAAGCGATGGGTTTGAGCGGTGCGTTTATTGGTCGGCTCAAGTACACAGGGTTGCGGGTCATGTCAGTGATTTCTCTGGTGATTGGTAGAAGGGGAGGGACAACACCGGTGGTGGCTTGGGTAGTTTGGGTGCGGAGATATCGGAGGTGTAACCTGTCAATTATATGTTATTACATTTAGGGTTAAGGGTTGATTTAGAAATTTAGGGTGGTTAAATGAGGTCCGGTCTAACCGGGGCTGATACAAGTATTATTTAGATACGTAATAAATCCTCGTTTCTTCCTCTCCGTCTTTCAAATTGTTTTCTTTTGTTTTACTTTCTTTTCCTTTCTCTCTTCTTTCTTCCGGTTTTAATTCGACGTTCGAAGATTTTTCTTTCCTTTTTATCTTTTTATCTTCATTGTCTAGAAAGGAAAAGAAAGGGGAGAATAAGAGCAAGGGAGAGAGAGAGTGAGTGATAAAGAGAGAGAGTGATAAAGAGAGAGAATGTGTGTGCATGTGTGTGTGTATAGTGAGAGTGAGAGAGAGAGAGATGGCGCGTCATCTATTTGCCAAGTAAGAAAGATTGAAATAGGAAATTGACTCAAGTGAGTGAGAGAGAAAAAGAGAGAGAAAGGCAAAGATGGGAGTTGCATGATTTACTCGGTAGGAAAGAAAGAAAGAGAGAGAGAGAAAGAAAGAAAGATAGAGAGAAAGAAAAAAAAAGAGAGAAAGGAAGAAAGAAAGGGATAGGCAAGGAAAAAGAAAGAAAGAAACAGAATAGGGGAAAGAAAGAAAGGAGTGGAAAAGGGAGATAGAAAGGAAGGAAGGGAGAAAGAAAAAAGAGAAAAGGAGAAAGAACCGAAGAAAAGAAAGAAAGGGGAGCTGAGAGCAAATAAGTTTGAGTGCGATGCGTGATTTATTTGTTAACAAAGAAATAACCAGAAAAGTGAGGAGAGAGAGAGAGAGAGAGAGAGAGAGAGAGAGAGAGAGAGAGAGAGAGAGAGAGAGAGAGAGAGAGAGAGAAGGGGAACAGGAAGAGAGAGAAGGAGAGAGAGAAGGAGAGAGAGAAGGGGGTCTTGATTTATTTGTTAAAGGCCAGTCTTTGCCCTCCGCCCATAACCAGCCTCGATCTATTTTTGATTTTATTGCTCAATTTTGGAGGAAATTTTAAATGGAGTTGGAATGACTAATAACCACTTGCTTCCGATCTATTATATATATTATCTTTTGGTAGGCCCCATGGTATCATTAGGGATTTTAATAATTAACATCCCCAGATAAATTGATGGAGCCATTTTTTTATATAATGAGCAACACGATTTAATTCGTCTGAAATTAAAAATGTCGGAAGTGTATCAGCCTCCTCCTCCATCACCTTCCCATCATCATCATCATCATCATCAGTATGATTATTATCATCATCATTTTCAGTCAAAATGTCCCTTTAGGGTTGATACATGGAATCACGAGAAAATGTATCAGCATCCCACTTCGTATCGACTGTACGTTCAAGCAGCATAAATTTTTCAAGAACTTTTCCTTTTTCGAAGGAGTCTATTGTTACAAGATTTTAGAAGTATCAATTTATAGACGAGTCAACGGAGGCCTTTTTGTTCTTGATGGTTCTATAACTGGAATGTTTCAGCTTAATATCTCTTTTAATTCTAATAACCCGAGAGCTTGACTCAATAGGAAAGCAAACAAAAGACCGAAATTTCTAGTTAGTCACTTGATAGAAATCGTCATGTGACCACCATTTTTTTTTTTTTTTGCAGTATTTGCCGGCAGTGATCAATTAAAAATTGGTAAAAACGGTTGAATAATGAATAAATTACTTCTCTCGCCTTTTGTTGGATCACCAAATTCCTAATTTTACAAAAATCAAGCATGAACACTCCCGGGCACGAACTACGGACAAATTTAGCAAAAATACACATTGTAAATAGGACCTCCACGTATTTTGAAAAAAAAAATCTAATCAACCTTTTTCCAGTCATAATAAGGAGTGGATTTTTAAATTTCAGTCCATGAATATTGTGACGCATACATACAAATATAGTTAGCTAGCCAGACCGACTCGAAAACTGGAAAAACTTATGTTTATAGTAGAAGCATTACATTGATGTCTGCAAAGAACCTTCCTTTTTTTTTAAAACTCTCTTTTTCATCCTCTCTCTATTTTTCTCATCCCTCTCTTTCTAGCTCTTTCTTCCCCTTTCTCACCCACTTTTTTTTACTCTTTCTTTCAGTCACTTTCTTCGTCCCTTGCTCTCTTTCCATCAGCCCTCTATCTCTCTTTTCAAACTCTTTTCTATTCAACTTTTTGTTTCTTCAAAATGCACGTTTTCGCCCATTCTCTCTCTATCATCCCTGTATTTCTTGTTATGAATCATATCCTTCTTTCTTTCTTGCAAGCTCTCCTTCTTTCTTTCCTGCCTTCTTTTTCTTTCTTTCCTCCTTTCTTTGTTTTTTGTTTGTTTTCCGTCTTTCTTTCTTTCTCTTTTGTTTATTTCCCGTCTTTCTTTCCTTCTTGCATGCTTTCCTTTCTTTCCTTTTCCCTTGTTTGTTTTCCTTCTTTCTTTATGTCTTTCCTGCTCTTTTTCTCTCCTGCTTTCTTTCTTTTCTGCTTTCTTTCTTTCTCTCTTTTTTCTCTCTCTTTCTTCCGAACTTTCTTTCTTTCCTTTTCCCTATACTATTTTCTTCCTTTCTTTCTGCCTTTCCTGCTTTCTTTCTTTCCTGTTTTCTTTCTTTTTTCTTTCTCTCTTTCTCTCTTTCTTTTTCTCTTGTTTGTTTTCTGTCTTTCTTTCTGACTTGCATGCTCTCCTTCTTTTCTGTCCCTTCTTTATTTCCTTCTTTCTATCACTCTTTTGTACATAAATCATTTTCTCTCACTTCCTATCTCACGTTTTTTCTCTCTGTAATGTTCTTTTCTCCCTTTTTCTCTCCCTCTTTATCTTTCCTACGCCCTTTTTCACTCAGTTTCCATCATTCTTTTTTTACCCCCTTCTCTCTTCCTCTCTCAGTCCAAGTCTTTGTCCGTGATGACCACTCAAAAATGAAGATTATTAAATCTTCAAATGAGTTTAAGAGAGACTGGGTATCAATGCCAGGTTGGAACAGAATCAATGAATATTCACTCGCACTCGGGCGTGAGAGATATAACGGGAAGAGTGGCAAGAAGGAGAGAGAGACAGAGGGAGAGAGAGAGAGAGAGAGAGGGGGACAGAGACAGAGAAGTAGAGAGAAAGAGTGACACAAGTGGCTGGGGATTAATCTCTGCACTTAACGACCAACCTTGCTGAACTTGGACTCGTCAAGTCGAGAACAAAATCAACAAAGAAGAAAATCCATGACGTCAGTACAATGGAATAAGCCTGGTTGCAACAGGGTCAAACTCCATTCATACTTCTTTTCCGGCTGAAAAGGGTTACTGCAACTTTCGTATTGTAAATATAATAAACAAATTTGTAGGCACATAAGACTTGTCAGTTTAGCTCAGTTGGTAAGAGAGTCGCCTAGGGGAATGTTAATTTTATACATCGATTTGGTTTAATAACGTGACTGGTTAGACTGACAGTGAACATTTTATTCCCATAAATTAGGTGAGGATTTTTATTATCATAGTAGGAAGGCAAAGTTAAAATCAGAATACAATGGAAAAAAAGTAAATATTTTTTTGTCTGGCTAAAATCGGTCAGAAAAGACCTTGATCCATGTTTTCAAAGCTTGAGTCCGCAACTGATAGAGAATGTAAGTTATGTTTCATGAATCTATGATAACTGAGCCCGACAATACATGATAGGATACACTGAATGGAAGGATATCATTTGATAATTAACGAGTAAAATATTGAACCTGACATGGCGAATCTTGTGACAGAGGAACGTCATAATCCATTACACAGCGATCAAAAATCATAATTACTGCACACAGACGTCCACCATGTGGAATATTGGTATTTGAATGAATGTAACCCATTTAAATGAAGAATATTTTTTAATGGTCAAACGTTATTGATTATTGTAGTTCATTAATTACTGCCCAAAAGTGAAATACTAAAAATAGGGGTCAGCCAGAATATTTCCTTCGTAAAATGGGTTCTGGAATTTTCAAAGTTTCGAAAGCACTTATCTACGTGTGAGTAATCCGAAATCAACATTCACTCATCCTTACGCAATGACAGGTACTCATTCAACCTATTTTTCAGATAGATAGATAGATAGATAGATAGATAGATAGATAGGTAGATAGATAGATAGTACTCGATACATTTAACAAAAAATCATAGATAGGAATCTAAAATAAGTTAAATCATTCGCCTGAAGAAGTTTAAACAAGTGTTTGTGTAGCGAATTCTCGTGTCATTCATTCTTTCATTCATATATATATATATATATATATATATATATATATGTATATATATATATATATATATACATACATATATATATATATGTACAATAATTATATATATATATATATATACATATGCGTATATATATTTGTATGTGTGTGTGTATGTATATATATATGTGTGTGTGTGTGTGTGTATGTATATATATGCGTGTGTATGTGTGTGTGTTTGTGTGTGTGTATCTGTCTATTTTAGTCTGACCATATCTGTCTATGTTCATATCCATCTATATATCTATCATTGAATGTCCATATCTCTCTATCTAACAACCTATCATTCTATATTTTCATACCTATCTATCTATCTATCTATGTTTATATCTATCATTGAATGTCCATATCTATCTATCTATTCATATACATCTATCTATCTATTTATCTATCTTTTCATACCTATCTATCTATCACCCCGTCGGTCCGTTGGGCTCCCTGTCTTTGCCCTCCTCCCATTATGATGATTGCGTCCGCGCGCGTCTCTGTGTGTGTTTAATAATAAAAGTTTAAAAAAAAACCCTCTCAACACTCACCGTCCATACTTGTTGCCTAACCGTGAAGAAACAGCCGCAAAACTTTCGATCCATTAACACCAAGAAAATTGGAAGCCATGTTGTGTGACTGGAGCTGTCAACAGTCACATTTTGACAACTTCTTTAAGCCAGAAAGTGAAACGTTCGGCCGATGTCCGAGTTGGGGTGGATAGCCATCAATTGTCCATTTCAACACGAAGCCCATCAAAATGGGGGGGGGGGATTACAAAAATAATAACAATGACAATAAAAAAGAGGAGGAGAGGAAAAGAGAGAGGGAACGAAAATAATGAGAAAAAAAAAACGTGAGAGAGAAAGAAAGTTAAAAGAGAAGACAAATAGAACATGTCTGCTTTGTAAGTCTATAGAAACTGTCATATGACCAACGTGGCAGCATGTTGTGCTGGGGGGGGGTGAATTAAAATTACGGAAAAGGGGTGGGCAATGAACAAGTTACTTCTATCGCCTTCTGTTGGTCACTGAATACCAGAATTTCCCAGAGCCCCATAATGGTGGAGATCGTATGTATTGCTGAGCCATCAGATGTTGTGAGGGAAGTACGTACTGGAGACTGGGTATAGGAGACAGAAGAGGGTGTGCGCTGCCTCTATAATGGCTCGCTGTAAAACAAAACCTGGATATCATTTTCGCTATTATTAGAAAAAGGGGCTTGAAGCGGACTTATAAAAGAGTATATTACTTGTATTTGATCCTATCGTATGATTTTTCTTGGAAAAGGAGCTAAAAATCTTGTTACAGTGGAAGAGTCCACATTAGGAGATGTTTTTATGAGAAAAATTGTTGCCTCCGAGTCGAAGAGTCCATATATATATATATATATATATATATATATATATATATATATATATATATATATATATATATATATATATATCCATATATATATATATATATATCCATATATATATATATATATATCCATATATATATATATGTATATCCATATATATATATATATATATATATATATATATATATGGGTTGTGGAAATGTTGATAATATGAAAAAGGAAAAAGACTTGAGGATACTTAGTACATCTCAATTTTTTTATCAAAGGCTATAATAGCTTACGTACGTTTCACCCGTTGTTCTTGGGTTCCGTCAGAACAGCGACAGATAAAGTTGGTTGGAGAGAAATGGTGGAAATTACAGAAATGCCTGAATTGGGACAAACAAAAGTTGTTTTTTTTCTTTACTCTGTATGTCAGGGAAAGGGTTTTTTCTAATATATGTAGGTTGGCTCTCTAGACAAGTGGGTGTATTTTTTAATATATAATACTAGAATGTCGCCCGTAATATAGTGGTATTTTAATGTTGGGAATATACTTTTACCACTGTGGGTAATATCAAGTTTTGTCATTTTTAGTCATCAATACTTCAGCTGTCCCATGAGAACGCTCGTAAATTAAAGCGGGCTTTTATTGCTTATGGGTGAGGAAAGTTTGCTCAATACCCACTCGACCTTTGAACTATGTTGATCGGTAACATATACCAACAGTAATAAAAATGCATTCTTATCTATATTTCCAGTTAAATGTAACAATTTTCAAAATGCGGTTAAGTAAATCATTACATTGCCTAATTTTCGTCGAATCCTGTATTTCCATGAGGGTTACTTAATTTTTGCAAGATTTTTAATTACAGTGTTTAAACTTTTCTGTCGACAGATATCAATCATATTGCAATCGAAGTTGAATATAAACGTCAATTTTTATCCTCCTTAAGTTGCTGAGGATTGTTCTTGTTGTTCTCACTGTTCCGGTTACGGTCAAAAAACGAAGTCAACTTCAGGTCTGGACTGGATTTTGACATTATTATGGAAAGCAATTTCAAACATACTATGACTGACCAAACATGTTCAGTTTGCATAACAATTAATCATCACCTTTGTCAATATCAGAATGTCAATACTTTCTGAATGTGACAAGGTTAAAGATGTGTTCGTTTCGAGAATTCCTATCATTCTTACTGATATGACGTTTGAGTTGAAGAGACCAACAGTTTCCAATTTGCTAAAGCTTTTCCATGTCCATCTACAAATCGCAAGGTCAGACATCAAGGGTAGCTGGCTTGCAGTTAGAAGACCTCTGCTTCTCTCATTGACAGCCCCATGTAGGATAATTCCGTGTTGGGAGCTTCGCAAATCTTTATATGAATGTTCCATATAGAAAAACAAATAAAGGACATTGTTCATTATGAAACCCTCAACTGACTATATTTTCATAAAACCCTCAGCTGACTATGTTCTCGATAGGAGCCGAATTTCTTTGAATTGTATACCTTTCTTTTCAATATTTCGATGAAAATTCTATATCTGACACTCTCCTTTCGTTAATGCGTGTCAGGTATTGATTCTTTATCGAAATATTTCGTCAACATGTGTCAGGAAAGTGTCTGGTATGCATTTTTTATCGAAATATTTCGTTATCGTGTATCAGGAAAGTGTCAGGTGTATATTTTGCTATCGAAATATTTCGTTAATGTGTGGCAGGTAATCACAGGAAGTGTCAGGCAGCGGTGGGTATGGAAAGCACTGCTGGCAATCTGGTTTTACGAGGTAAAGTTTCTCGTCTCACGCCCAAGATGGACTGCCTAACTGGGCTGGAGGATATCAAATGCACCACTATGTACCAATAGCTAGGTCCTAGCTAGATAATTTACCCGTAGTAGGGACTAATTGGATTCTTGATTTTCCCAAGAGCACTGGCAGGATTTGTTTATTTATTTTCGTTGAATCTGGAAACAATAAATACTTTACGCATCTGAGTAGAGACCAGAATCATTATTGTTTATCATGCACGCAAGCGACGGAAGGTCCCAGACAGATAATCTACCCATAGCTGATGGGTAATTTGGATTCACGCTTTTACCAAGAACACTGGTGTGATTCGTTTATTTATCTTGGTTGAATTTGGAAACCATAAATTCTTTACTCATCTAAATAGAGACCAGAATTAACATTGCTTACCACGCACGCAAGCAAGCGACGGGTCCCAGCCCGATAATATACTGAATAATGGCCATTAGCATAATTCTATTTGCCACACTTTCTTAGTTGCCCTAATCTCTTTTGATCGAATCGCCAAGGGGAACAAATTGATGGAGAAGCTTTGTTGCCTCTCTCTCCAAAACGTAGTTCCGCACAAAAATCTAGCGAGGCATGTTGCGTATCCACAAAATGGCCGCCGATGTCGTCTGCCTTCAGCTCTTTCTTTTCTTCGTCTATTAGCGTTGAAAAGGACGCTGATTCGTACTATAATACGATTAAGGAGAACGAATAGGAACGGCACTAGGAAGGCGTGTGTCTTATTCAGCTTGGATTTTTATGATCGAGGAAAGGAAGAGAGAAATACAACAAAGGAAAAAGACATGAAATGAGACAATTGTTCTTCAGTTCGGAACTGAATGTCTTTCTTGATGGGGTTATGGCACGCATGCGTGCTCATGGCTACCTGAAAGAGTTTAGTTGTAAAGGGGAATTTTTTTCTGTTCTCTTTCAGTTGTCTTAGACTTTTCCGTTTTTCTTTCACTTGTTTTTTTATTCGCTTTTTATATCATTGGGAGAGCTATTAATATGACAAAATCAATTTTTGGTTTGATTTTATGTATTCATTTATTTATATCGTTTGGGATCTTTTTCGTTTGTCCCCACCAAAAGCTAACGTTCATAATGTTAATGTACGGAAGCCTAAAAAATGATTCGGTTGTATATTATTTTATCACCAAAAAGAACCCAGATGGTGGGTCTTTTTTTGTTTGTCCATATCCGGAAAACAAAAACTTTAACCATAACCATAACCCCTAACCCGAGGTTGGGACTTAAAAAACAAACAACAAACAATTCTGACTTGTTATAAAAAAATTGATCAGATGAGAACTAACAAAAAAAACCCCTACGTACTATACCTTTTTTTCCCAAACATTTGACGGCCTTAGCCTCTTCTTTGGGCGAAGCTGATCAGGAATTCTAGTGAAATGATGTACATCACTAACTGTTTAGGAGAAAAGTTGAAATATTTTGATGCCTCAGGATCAAATTGTTATTAACTTTTGGCCTCAAACCAACAGCACGCATTGAGTTTCAAGACAACGAAAAAAAATGCAATATAATCCTCTTCTTTTTTTTCCTTTTTAGGCTTCCGTAAATTATCAACCCTCTCCTGTTAACAATTATTTTAAAAGCAACATTTTAGAATTATTATTTTTTCAAAATTTCTATCATGATTTTTAAACTGATCTTTTTTTTTCATCATTTCCTGGAGATTTATTCGCTTCTTTGATTTAAAAAAATGTATCTCTTTTTTTCTGTTTTTTTTTTTTTTTTTTTTTTTTTGTCATGAATGTTCTTTACATAAATTGTCTATTAGAAACTGTCAACCAAAACTGTCAACATATGTTTCTCGAGTTGGTTTGGCTGTCTGTCTGGATGGCCGGCTTGGTAGCCATGTATGTATGGATGGATGAATTGATATAAGTTTATTCTGTATGTGCTCACCTACTGCTAAAACTACTGGACATAAACCCATGAATTTTTCTGTGGGTACGGGATTGATTTGATCCCAGTAAATGATTTTAGGAAAATAGTTTTCGAAAACCACCCCCAAAATATGTTTTCGAGGGGTTCAATTCGGTAGGGGTCTATTTACATGATTATTCATCATGGTAAAAATGAACTCTTCCTTTTTAATGACGGAATAAAAGAAGACTTTATTTATTTTTTCTGGAATCAATTCCCGAAATCAATGAGTACAGGTTGCATCAATTGTTCTAGAGAGCTGAAATTTATCATTATGTCTGGAAAGAACTTTTTTGGGTCAAAATTCCTTCATGAAATACGCTTTTCGTAAAGGGGCCCAATTTACAATGTAAGTTTATGCTAAATTGATCTTTAGTTTCTGTCCGCTTGTTTTTTTGTTTATTTTTTTTATTTATCAATTTTTTTTGGGGGGGGGGATTCGGACTTTTCAGTGATCAAAAAGAGGCGACAGAAGTAATTTATTCATAGATCAGCCCTTTTTCCAATTTTTTAATTTATCACCCTGACACGACATGCAGCCAAAAGACGTTGGTCACATGACAGTTTCTATTTAGTGACGAACAAAACCTATCTTGTTGACCTCTTGATTATTGACCTCCTAATTATTTTGTCTTATCTGTTTCATTTCTATCATTGTTTTTTTTTTTGGGGGGGGTTCCTTTTTTGAATCAAATTTTTCGATCGGCATATTTTCGTTTAAAGATAATATTCAGTGTATTTCTAACCGTTATATTTACATTCTACGTACAAATGAATATTTTTAGATATTTTTTATCTAAATTTAGATAATACAGTGTCGTTAGTTTAGATATTATATTTCTAAATTTAGATAATTCAGTGTTGCTAATTTAGATATTTCATGTCTACATTTAGATAATTCTAAACATTTCACTTACTTTTATTAGATTTCCCAAGAGCCGCTGATCGAAAGAACTTCAAATCCGACACTACAATTCATTTTGTGCTGATCTATATATCTGGAGAGTGTTAATTTCATTCAATGGCTAGTTGTCGAGTAATCGTGGTGCGCATACACACATACAGAGATTTTCTTCTGTTGTAGTTAGATGACAACTTTTTCAAGACCGTCGACGTTCGCTTGAATGGAGATTTCTTAGTTTTCTCGCAATTTTTTCATGCTTGCCTTCCTCTCTATACGTCTGCCATGTCTGCACGTCTCTTACATGGACTGTCCTTTTCTCACACACGCACCACTTCACCTACTCAAGAGCACCCCAATTATTACACGGTCAGTCCCAATCGTCAAATTAGTTTTTAACGAAGACATTGTGACTTTACTGTTCGCCAGATGGACACAGCATTAAAAGCCTATTCACTGTTTTGCCAGGGGTCAGGAGGAGGAGCAGGGTGCCAGAAAGTTGGAAATGTTTCTGGACAAAAAAAGTATAAAATGGCTAAAAATGGCCGAATCCAAAAATTGTCTTCAAAACAATTATTTTATTATTTTATTTTCATTTGATGAATAGAAAATCATTATTATTAACATTTTATGAATTATACAACTAATCATATTCATCTTGTGTAGTGTTTGGGTAGTCGCATTTGGAGCACATCATCCCCACCCAAAGCGAGTGATGTGGCTGGGCCTTTTGGTACCGAGGACCCAGCAGGAACGGACGGTATAATTTTCATTGTTTTTTCATATCTGCGACCGCGACAGCCTGAGAGAACTTTCGATGAAACGCAACTTTAAAATACAGATGAAAGTAAATAATAGTGAATTTCTGAAAAATAATCAGTTTTTATAATGTAGTTGTTTTTATTACTTAAAAAATTGCCTCTAGGGACATTTCCGTATACCATCTATTTTAGAAAGACGTATTCATTATTGAAGTATATATTCATCGAAGTTATAAAAGAGAATTAAACTAAACAAAACATAATAAGGATAATGATTCATCAAAAAGTACTTATGCAATAATGTCAAAAAAGACAAAAATTTATGTGGCTGAACCAAAGAGTTCATAGCCAAATGTTTTTCAAAAAGGCCAGACTTGTCGAATCTGGCCATAAATTGGCCAAAATGGCAACCCTGAAAAGGAGTGTGGCAGGCCAATTTCCAACACGACGGGAATTACGTTGATCTTATTCAGCGGTCAGTAGAGAGGGGGGAATCAAGTAGGGGTAGTGGTTAGGGGCCAGAGCATATGAATAAGTAGAAATTAGGGGGGGGGGCGTAGGACTTTTTATATTTGATTTATTTATTTCTACTTTCATTTTTATTCATTGATGGTCGAGGCCCGGGCTAGAGTTTTGAGGAACCTTGCTGTTTCACAGTGGGTTTTCTCGTTGGTTGAAATTAGCTTCACTTCCTTTCTCCCCCTTGGTGAGCACATTCCAGACCACTTTCGCTGCCCCCTTTTTCGTTTTTCGTGTACGCACGTGCACGACCTTCATCTAACACACAGACGCGCGCGTACACGCACGCAAACGTGCTGACAAATGTATGTACGTACGTGCATACGCATACAATACCATGCGCTTGGTGTCCTTGTATTGTGACCTTGTACCAGACGAATCTAAGCTCGATAAATATTTCTAAAAAAGGATACAGGGATACCCGCTCTAGAGCAGACCGGTACGCCAGTATTGTGACCTTGTGCCCGACTCAGCTTAACTTAATAGATATCAATAATCGTCGAGTATTGGTTATTAAGCTATAGTCGCAGTCCAGATTATGTAATGTGATCAGTTTTCACCGCTTTATGTCCTTGTACCAGACTAAGCTAATCTTGATATCTCTAATAATAAAAAGAGAATGTGTGTGGACGCTTCGCCGAAGAACGTTTCACCGGCGCACAGTCATCCGACAACCATCTCGTCATGCGGACGCGTCGTCGAAAACGTTTTAGTCGAAAAATTTCGCCGATTGCTGACAGACGTTTTGCCGAAAACTTTTTTCCATCGGAATGATATTTTCATTTTGCGTTTTTTCATTCAAGAATCTACCAGTTAATCGTATCCAAGTATTCGTATTCAAACTTAAACTGTCTTAAAGCCAAGACATCAATACATCGTAGTTGATATATTTCTGAATTTTTGAGATGAGGTAATTTTATTATTTCTATTATTATTATTTAGACTATCCTCATCAACCAAGATGAGGATGGCCCGAATAATGATAGAAATATCGTAGTTGATGTTAGACTTTTTTTTTCATAAGTAAGCAAAGCAATTGATGCTATTATTTTTTTTCATCGGGTGTCGATCTCTTGCAAACTAAAAACTTCAATTATCAAGATATAGTAATAATCATGCATGTTTACATCACTTGATTATTTACTTGACAAGTAACAAATTCTCTCTATAACTGAGGATACAATGCTCCTTTGTTTACATTATGAATGTAAACAATCCTGAGAACTTAATAAAGGGGCAACAGTTGTAGTGAAGTATCACACATGATTGTTGGTGTGTTAACTTCGATCTTCGTTGTATTCTCCACTATTGTAGCATTTTGCCAAACTAGACTAAGCTTAGTGTGAATAATGAAAAATCGCTCTCCGGGACACTGTAGTTAGTAAACTAGTCTTAATGGCCAGTACTGGTGTAGAGGACTCAATCCTCACTGGTTGTTCCACTATAACAATGCTAAGAGACTCTACTCAGCTTAGTCAATGTATACCTGGGAGCCTGTCGGAGAGCAAGCTGTCCCAGTGGGTTTTTTGTTATTGGTAATAAGAAGGGTAGAGCCTGTTCCAAAGGTGCATGTTTGAAAAAGGCCGGACCTTATGGTATATGGATCAGCCTACAATAATTGTCATGTGAAATAATTTTCCGTCCGGTGTAAAAAGCTACGACTTGGAAGTATTTCAATTTCCCCTTCAGCGTTGATAATTTTGAATCTAAATTTAGTTTGTTTTTTCTCCCATTTAGTTAAGTTACATCAACCCATTTTCTTGCATCACGTCTAATTTTTATGATGGAATGAAAGCTTTAATGATGCCCCTCTTGTGGCGAAAACAACACCACAGGACTCCACGACCGACACTCTATCCTGAATATTAAACTAAGGGGGTAACTGAGGTTTTACTTGATATTTTTTCTTTTATAACGAGACCAGTGTATATTTCGAGCTTATTAGTGAACAATTCTTTGTCGACGGGTTCTATACTTTTTTTACATGTGCGTGTGTTTGTGCTTTAGTGCTGGCCATACCGTTTTGTCTACAGATTTGAAAAGATCAGCATCAGTACTCCACTAAACCCTTCTAACAATTTTTATCTTTTATTTTTAGAAAAAAGTTTCTTTCGACATTATAGGGTTTTATTCTGATGGGTTAATTTACAAAATCTATCCAGATGATCTTCTTATTCTATTTCAGATGTTCTCCTGGGGAAAACGCCAGTGATGTCATGTATAGAATTTATTCTGACCATATTTATTTTTCGATTTGTTTTACATGGCTTTAACTTTTGACGTTACGGATGTTCAGTTATTGACTGTGATGGCTGAATATAATTTATACATTAGGCAGGTTCGACAGTAGTTGAGTTTTTCCCCGCTATCCGAAAGTAGGGCGTTCTTATAAAAAAAAAAAAAACCTTTTGTAAACCGGAGTAATTACCACCAATTCATACGGGAGAGATTTTTGACCCAACTTAGAACCACCAAATGGTAATGATGGTATGTTAGGCTGAATCGTCAGCGGTTGGGAGTGGTGGGTAGTCTGTCAACTCGATATGTTTTAACCGGAAGGTGACCCTGTTATTCAGAGTTAGGAGTTCTGTCCACCATCGTTTTTAATGCTGTCGCCCTTGTCACGATCTGATGACGTCGAAACAGTTGCGGTGTTCCATGATCGACAATTATTCCCTGATATCGAACTAAGGGGATAGACTTAAATTAGTATATCTTAGATGATACTATTTAGCATTGTCATTCCCTGTAATTCCTTGTCATTCACTGTCACTTCTTAATAATACTGGTTCCCAAACATAAACCACCTGCCGTTCCCTATGCAACCTTTAAGAACTAGTTGTATTAAGAAATGGTGGGGTTAGTTTTTGAATCAGAATATTTTATTAACGTGTGGCAAAGAATGGTAGTGAGTGACAGAGGTAACAGATATTGCCGGCATAACTTTTTTAACGAGGCCAGCGGACATTTTCAAACTTAACGTAAAATGTAATCTTATAGACGAGGCAACTAAGGAGCTTTGTATTGAGACAATTTTTCTGAAATGTTCTGAAATCTTAACAAGGTGTTCAGCGCGGATTTCGAATTGAATCCATTACTCGATCCACGCTGTTTATCCTTCAGTAAGTCTCAGTCATACGAAATGTCCACTAGTATGGACAGCGGAATGAGTACAGTCAACCTAATGGATTTAATAGAAGGTTCACTTCGACCTTTCGAGGACTATACGAAATACGATAGGTACCTGGAGAAAACCGGAAGACCGAAACGACCGTAATGTTGTGACTTTAACAAAAAAGATGAGGACAACAGTTACAATAAATAAATGTTTAACAAGCCTTACTGCTTCATGGTCAAACTCTATTCTTACTTTTATCCGTAACTTTTGTATTGTATATACGTATAATAAATGAATTCGTAAAAATATAAGACTCGTCAGTTTAGCTCAGTTGGTAAGAGAATCGCCTACCAATCGATTGGTCGTGATCGTGATTACAGTAGAAAAATATCAATTTAATACATAGGATTGGTTTATTGTGAGGAGATAGACGAACAGTGAAGAACATATTCCCCTAAATTTGGTGAGGATTTGTTGTTGTTGTTACGTGAGAAAAATAAATAATAATTCCTCATCTCAAAAATTAAGACAAAATGTCGAGTGTTCTTATTCTAAGACAATCCTGGTGAATTGCTCTGAATAGCCCTCACCGGATTGTGTCAAAAACCTTCCAATGTTTGTATACTGAAACTCTTCTATTAAAATACTGGAAAAAATTCTCTCATGCTTGTATCAAAGAATCACGTCCATCTCTCTGAAATAATCGAAAATTGATTGCTTGTACATTTACGCAATCCTGTTGAAAAGCTCTAATATATCCTCCCCTAATTGTCAAAAATGTTGGCGCTTGTTACCTTTATTGGGCCCAAATTTGACTCGTTCTAAAAAGCCACCGGATGATGTCAATTGTTTCAACTAAATTGAAAGTACATAATTATTTATGTTGTCTAAAAAAAAGCTCGATGTAGGGAAGGCGGTCCCGATTGTAAAATATAAAGTTCCATAGACTCTATGTTGAAAACAGCGCACAACTTCTGTGCGTTGTTTTTAACATCGAATAAACGAGTGAGTGGAAATTTACGAAACAACGACAGATTTTAATACGTAAAACATATTGTTTTTGTTTCATATAAATTGAATTGTTTATATCCGTAAAAAGACTTAATTAGTAATGAATATTGTATGGTTGACGACTCTTGCCGGAACACAAAAATGGAACGTTCAAATTTGGGTGCAATGAAGGTAAGCTCCAAAATGTTTATCTCTAAAATGTTTGCAAGTCGAGAGTGTTCGTAGAGAATCCTGTTCAAATGCTTTGAAATCCCCTCCTTCTCCTCTCTTGATTGTGTCAAAGAATTTCGTTTGCATGTCTGAAATGTTCGTAACTCGAATGTTCGTCTAGTGAAACCCTCCCTTTTGAGCAACGATGCCCTGGCTTGCCCTGGCTCTCAACACATAATCAGGAGCCCAGAGCGTGCGATCATCCTGTGATGCACCGAAAAAGCCTGTCACCTCGGATTAGTGAGGTCGATGAGACGTTGTCAAAACGGATCCGTAACCTCGGTTAACGTCTCTAACCTCCAAGGCCGACACAATTCGCAATAATAATATAAATGCACTATGTTGCCATGGTTACGCACGGGTTTTCGCATTAATGCCTTTCAGTGCACGAACATACCCGGATGTGGCAAGAAGGAATAAAGGCGGGAAAAAAAAGAAAAGAAAATAAGTCGGGTTAGTTACTCAATAGAAACTCTCATTTGACCAAAGTCCTTTGGCAGCATGCTATGTTGGTGTGGTGATCTATAAAAAAAAATGGATAGAGGGATGATCAATGAAGAAGTTACTTCTCTCGCATTTTAGTTGCGCAATGATCACAAAACAAGCGAGAATGTTGGTGGACTCAAACTGAGGTGCCAATTTAGTATAAATTTACATTGCGTATTGGGCCTCCACTAGAAACCTAGTAGGGGAGGAGGAAGATTTTTCTAGACATGACAAGGAGTAAATACCTACATTTTTAGCTCTCTGGCTCCATTGGCTTGGCTTGTATGCGTGATACATACGTTACCAGCCATACCCACTTAAAAACTGAAGAAACCCATGTAGAATTTCCAAATAAGCAAGCATGAATTCTACCGGACACAAACTGAAGGATCAGTTTAACATTTATTTAGATTATAAATTGAGCCCCCATTAAAAACCCGTTGGGGATATTTACAAAAACAAAAAAAAGTTTACTATGTATTGAAATTTTTTGCCCTCTAGCGCCATTGGTGGGGCCTATATGCACGATGCATACATAAGTGATCTAGTCAGATAATCTGAACGGACTTAGGTTGATAGTTTGGGTGACAGTTCTTGGTTGACGTTTTCTAATAGCTGCAGCATTCCGTTGCTTTAGAACCCCCACCGACTCTTAATTCTTCCTTTTTCTCTTCTTTAATTCATTGATTCCTCCAATTCTCAACCTGTCGGCCTTTTACAGATCTTGATTGTTAATTTTCATTGCATTTCTTTCTCAAGTGAGAGAATCATAATTAAATGCATTACATTTCTACGCAAGTTTTGTTACGTCTTCTGTTGTTACTGCGACTACGAACAATATTGCTACTGTTGATATGATAAGACCAATGCCGAGGAAAGTGTGGTTAATTCAGGATCGTTCCAAGGACATTGAAAACGAGGATATGAAAGAAATGATTGACACAACGCAGACCACAGCACTACTGACTTCTGCACGAATACTGAGATGAGTACTGGAAATATGAGATCTACGACCTCCAGTCGTCAGCGATGGTCTAACAGCCAGGATTGAAAAGCATTTAGAAGGATCTTTAAAAAAGATTAATAAAAGATGAAAGGAATGCTGGAGACCCAAAGAGACTTACTGTCAATCAGCCTTCAGTGATAACCATCAGAGAATGCGTTAAATGAAACTGGTAAGCCAAGGATTCTTTGGGACTTTGATGTACAGACGGATAGGGAAACTGAACACCGTAGAACAAACATGATCGTTCATAATACAAAAAAAGAGAAAGTGCTTCGTAATTGATGTTGTAATACCTACAGACAAAAACATTGCACACAAAGAAGAAGAGAAGATATGAAAAATATGCCAACTTGTAAGTAGAAATTTACTCTCTGTCTGGGTCTTTTCGTTGAGGCTTGTCAGCCAGCTTATATAGGAAACCAGTATACATAGTGTGCTGAATGGCAAGAGAACTGAAGAAAGTGTGGAACATGAAGGTCGGGGTAGTGCCAGTAACAATAGGTGCACTCGGAACCGTACCAAAGACACTGAAAGCAAGATTGGAGTAACTCGGGATAAAACGAAGGATTAAGACTGTGCAGACCACAGCACTGCTAGGAAATGCATGAATACCGAGGAAAGTGCCAGAAATATAAGATCTGCGACCCGAGCTGTTAGCAGTGGCCTAACAGAGGGGGGGGGGAAACATCCAAATGGTGATGGAGGTACGAACCACGGCACTACTGTAACAGGTGAAGGAGAGACGAGATGAAAGGAGAGTTGAAGATTTAAGGAGACTTACTTCAGCCTCCAGCGATAACCACCGGGCAAATGGTGTGAACTGTAAACTACAGTACTGCTGTGGACTATGAGAGTGAGGAGAGGAAGGCTGAAGACTTGAGAAGACTTGCTGTCACTCAGTCTCCAGCGGTAACCATGAGGCAATTGATGTGAAAATGCAATAATAATAATAATGATAATAATAATAATGAGCATTTGTCGTCTGTCACACTTACCTCATTCGTGACGTCTGATGACGTAACTTAGTAGAAATAGAGTTTTTTGTTACGTAAAAATGGATCATCGTTATCCAAACAATTAGGGAAAAATATACGTCGTTAAACAAGAAAAAAGATAGAAAAATAGAATGTCAACTGAAAAAACAACACGAGTCTATGTTAACTTTCCGTTGGAATCACAGTGACTTCAACTTCTTTTTAAAAATATGAGCAAAATATGTCATATTTTCCTTGATAAATTGCATATTTACTTAATTCTAATTTACATCAATTTAGACTAGTTTAATATTCAGGAAATATTGAAACTGATCAAGACAATGTTGCACAGCATAACGTGTTTGAAATTTTATGAATACAATGTAATAGAGACATTATTTGATTATTGCTATATTTTTTTATGGTATTGGTAAACAAATAATAATGTTATTGATGATGATGATGATGATGATGATGATGATGATGATGATGATGATGATGATGATGATGGCTTTCAGCTGAGTCTGTGAGCATCCATGCTTTAATTCGATTAATTTTGTGCATCCGTCAGAAAGATGAGTCCAAAGACATAAGAAAGGCCTGAGAGAACTCGTGAAGATGAAACACTTCAAGTAAAACGGTCAGGCATAGACGTACTTTATTTTTTGGCCTGGGAACGCCGAAAATATTTCCTATGTAAATTAATGGCAATCACTTCTTCGCTTTATGCCATTTTAGCATCATAGGAACGCTCTACTTTGGGCTAGTTGGGAAACTTGTTTTATAATTAGTAGTAGTTGTAACATTTAAGATAAAGTGATATTAACTAATCGTAGCTTTGTACGGCATGAGGCCAAATGTGCGAAAATAGGGGAAAAGCAGATTGTGATGTGCTAATCTCGCAGACAGAAGGGATTGCTTGCAGTGAAAATCAGAAATTAGAGATCTTGACCGAAATACTTTTGAACATTTATTACGAGCGTGTATTTATTTATTTTATACGACACTCACTATTTAAAAAATGAAATAAACAAGTATTAGCCATTAAAAAGGTCGAAAAGTGCTCCAATGAATAAAAGGGTGCGTTATAAAAACAAGAAAAGAAAAATTGTTTATGGTATCATTTTCTTTCCATTCTTGGATATATCAATGTTTTAAATTTTTATAAGTAACAGAGATGTTCAGAAAGAAAAATATACTGGCACTGGAATGTTTGGTTTTTTGGTGGTTTGGTCTGTAGAGGTTGTGTTCTGGGGGGTCTCCCTCGAGAGGTTTTGTTCCTTGGGGGTTTGTCCCAACTCCAAGCTCCAGTGGGAAGTGGGTAACTCCCTCAACCACGGAGAAAGCTTAAACGTTTATTGATATTTACTAAAGAGAGTTCAGTACTGTTCACGGACATGTGGGGAAGAAATATTAATTTCGTATTCCATGAGTCTTCAACTTGAAGAAGGTCTTCCTAGAAAATCAGCATTCGAAATCCCAACGGTTATTCTGGAACCACTAATCGGAAATACTCTATGTAGGCCATTTCAGAATAGAGGTTCCCCCGCTATCTAAAAGTAGAGTTTTTCCCGAAACGGTGTAAAGCGAAGATGTAATAACCATTAATTCATATGGGGGGAAATTTTAAGTGTTCCCAGACCCCCAAAATGATGATATGTTCGTCTTAGACGGTTGGGGTAGTGGGGTGTACAGGAGACTGGGTGTAGGGGAGAGAGAAAGAAGATGCACACTGTCTATATAACTGTTCGCTGCGAAACAAACACTTAACGCTATTTTCGCTTTTCGTCTTCTTTTCGTAAAAGTGGATTTGGCGAAAAGCGAACTTCCGAAAAGTGAAAAGATGCAATATCCCCTCTAATTTTTGTGGTCACTGTGCGCTAAAATTTCATCTTGGGCATTTTTTCCAGTGACAAAGGAATGGGCACACTTTCAATTCAACACAGAGAATCTATATATTTTCAATCAAATCTCAGAAAGCTATCCACATATCTTGAAATCATTTGCACACGCATTTCCTTTGTGCGACAGTCGCAAAACATGTGTGCAGACACATGAACACAACTTAGAGGGAGTAACGGATACCTATACTGCATTTCCCCGGAGAATTAACTCCTTCCCAACCTCAACGTTATCCACAAGAGAATTCCAAAGGAAGACATTTTCTTGAGAAGTGAGATTCTTATTCCGAAAAATCATAATGTTGCTAGTGCAGCTTATTATATCGTTGCGAGTTTTATAACTGAAGCTGTCAGAGTGTTCCACCTCATTGAATTGATATGGGCAATCATATAGGAAGTGTTGAAGGGGTCGATTTTGATCCTCTTTTTTATTTGGGGGTCGGTTGGGAGGTAGCTAAGGTTTGGGGTTAGGCAGTGCACGGGGGGAGGGTGCGTATAATATGATACGTCTTTTAGCGGCGAGGCGTCTGATTTGATAATAGGTTTTCACTATGAATTACGGGAAATATCTTACAATGTTTGAAACACTTTTGAGGTTGGCAAATGAAGAAGAAGAAGAAGAAGAGGATGAAGGCAGAGGAAGGAAAAGAAGATAGAGGAAGAAGAATAAAATAGAGGAGGGAAAAGAAGATAGAAGAAGAAGATTAAGAAGATAAAGGAAGAAGAAGACTAAGAAAAAGAAAATCGAGGAAGAAGAAGGTAGAGGAGGAAGAAAAAGATTGAGGAAGGAAAAGAAGATTGAGGAAGAAGAAAAAGAAGACAGAGGAAGAAGAAAAAGAAGATAGAGGAAGAAGAAGACGAAGAGAAAGAAGATAGAAGGAAAAGATCGAGAAAGAAGAAGAGAAGGGAGAAGATTGAGGAAGAAAAAGATCGAGGAAGAAAAAGACAAAGAAGATAAAGGAAGAAGAAGAAGACAAAGAAAAAAGATAGAGGAAGAAGAAGGTTAAGAAGAAGATAGAGAAAGAAGGAAAAGATTGAGGAGGAGGAGGAAGAAGAAGAAGAAGAAGAGATAAAAGAATATGAAGAGAAGAAGAAAGGAAGAAAGGCAAAAGAATTGAGATGGTCCTACGACTTTGTAGAAGGCTTAATGAGAAAAGCGAGGTGGGACAGAAGAGGAAGAAGAAGAGGAAAAGAAGATGGTTTCACTCAGCGGAGGGGGTAAATAATAGAGGGGGAAGAGGAGAAAAAGAAAAATTGGGGGAAATGAAGGAGAGGATTAGGGAGAGGAAGAAGAATAGCGAGAGGAGGAAGAGTAGGGTAGGCAAGGCAAAGAATGGATAAAGCTTCTGCGTTGTTTGAATCACTTTGTAGAGAAGAGAGGTTATTGATATTGAGGAGAAGAAGGAAAAGAAGTCGAAAGACAGAAAATAGAGAAATCAAGAAAAAGTAGGGATGCAGGTCTCACGATGTTTATCACACTTTGTAAGGGAGTAAACGATTAGGAAGAGGATAAGAGAAGAAAACAAAGATAGGGATACGTCCTACAATGTTTGGAACACCTTTGAAGTAAATAGTCGAGAGAAGAAGGAGGAGGAGAAAAAAGAATCGGAGGAGGAGAAACATAGAATGTAGGCAGGTTTGACGGTGTTTGGAGCATTCTGTGGAAGGGTCAATAGTAACAGAGGAAATGGAGGAGGGGAGAAGGAGGAGGAGAAGACAATGGATATAAGGTGTGGACGTAAAAAGAATACATCGGTGAACGTTTGAAGGTGTTCGAAGTGCTTTATTGAAGTATGTGTTTAAAGGGTTTAGGAGGTTGCAGAGGAGAGATAAGCTATAGAAAGAGGAAGGTTGATAATATGCATGAAGGTCCTACGGTGCTTAAAAACGTCTTATTGGAAAGGAAAATGATACAAGAAGGGTACGAGAAGTGGTGAAATAATTGGAGAGGAAGGAAAAGAGAAACGGCTGATGAATGCATGCAGTTGTACAGAGAAGTGGCAAATACGTAATGGGTGACAACAATGGAGATGATGGAATGTAGAAGTCGTTGGAAAGAGCGAGACTAGAAAGGTATGACGATTATGAGATCAGAAATGAAAAGAAAAAATGGCAACGGCCCAACAGAGATAAAACAATGATGATAATGATGATGTGATGTGAAATCGAGCGATCAAAGAGCGGTCAAGAAGATAAGATAATGGAAACCGTCCCAAAAGAAGAGAGACGGTCTCGTAAGAAAGAGAAATATTGGATGGAAGACAGAAAGGAGAAAAGATTAGATCATTGAAAAACAATCCTTACTTATTATAATTAGCTATGTGCATTTGTCGTCTGTCACATTCACGTCATCAGTAATGTCTGGTGACTTTACTTAGAAAAAATACAATTTTATACGACGTTAAAATAGATTAATTGTATCTTCACTTGATTTTACTTTTAGATTAGCTTACTATTCAAGAAATATTGGACAGAAAATACGTAATGTTATAGACATTTTAGATATTTTATAAGTACAGTTACGTAATCATTACCGCCATTTTCTGACGGCTGGGATAGACTTGTTGAAGAGAGAGAAGAGAAGAGAATGAAAAAACTGAATCTCAATGAATAGGGGAGTTAACAAAGGTGGAAGGAAAAGTAAAACAAAAAGCGGAAATAGGAACGAAATATAAAAAGATGTGGGAAAAAAAGAATAAGGGGAGGAAAGAGACAGAAAATAGACGAAAAAAGAATGAAAGAGAAAAACAAAGTAGACAGCAAGGAAATATAGACGACGGAAAAAAAGAAAGCAAAGCATATGAAAGACAGATAATAAAGAAAGAAAAATATAAAAAAGAAAGGCAGACAGAAAAATGGATAGAAAGAAAGAAAAGGGAAGTAGAGAAAGAAAAACGAAAAAGTAATTTGAAAGTAAATTGAAAGAAACAAAAACAAGTCTGGTTAGTCACCCAATATAAACCAACGTCTATTGGCAGCATGCTGTGTTGGAGATGATTAATTAAATAATTGGAAAAACGGGTTATCAATGAATGAGTTACTTCTCTCGCCTTTTGCAAGGAAGTGATCATTAAAAAAAAGTCTGGATTTCAAAAACAAATAAAAAAAACAAAAAAAAAAAGTGCCAATGATGCCAGGCGCAGACCAAGGGGCCAATTTAACGTGCACTTAAAATAAAAATTTTCAGCCATCAGGCTTCATTGGTGCAGCCTTTAAGCGGGGTACATACATAGCCAGCCAGACTGACTTGAAAACCGAAGAACCTTTTTTGACGGTGTTTGTGCCAGTTTTGCTTGACAGTTTCTAAAAATGAATGAAAGAAAAAAGTGAGAGGAAAAAAGACAAATATAACTATTCTAAACCGTACTTTCGCATTCACATTGACCAATAAGCACGCTCTGCCAAGATCTTTTTGATTTATTTTGCGAACTCCTACAAGAAAGGCCAATTTCAAATACCCTGTTTTCCACGTGATATGCTTGGCAAGGAGGGCAATAAACATCCACGAACTGTACTGAAATCCCTGCTCCTAACTTTTTCCAGAACTTTAACGAAGAACCCCACAGCTCTGAAGTAATGTGATATTTCTTGATCAAACACGAGTTACTTTTATGCGAATTTAAAGACTTGACCCCAACTTGGAAGGCCATTAATATTTTTCCAATTGAGAAAGAACGCACATGCGCTCATTTAAATAAGTGAAGAGGAGAAGGTTTCATATGACCTACTTTATACACACACACACACACACGCGCGCGCGCACACACACACACACACACACACACACACACACATATATATACATATATATATTGACATTTATAGCTGACAAAATATTAAAATAAAATGTTGAACATTTGGATTCGACACAGGATCCTTTGAAGTCTATGTACTTGATAGCATGGTGCCCCTAACATTTCGACCTCCGAGTATGTTCTATCCTTCAGTTAAGAACTTGAATAAACTTCCATTTTTGTTTCTACAACTACTACAACAACCATTATCATTATTATTATTGTTATCATTATTGTTGTTGTTATTATTATTATTATTATTATTATTATTATTATTATTATTATTATTATTATTATCATTTCAAGTACGCCTACATATTACATATGAAATCCACTCATGTCTGCCTGTCTGTCTGTTTCGGCATCATCGGTATCTTCAAAAATTCTCCATGAATTCCATTGAAATTTAGTGGAAGCTTAGATTATGAACTTCGAGAGGAATCATTACTGGGGGGGTGTCTTTGTACTGTTACCCCCCCCCCCCGAATTGTAGCTGTATGTCTGCACCACATAATATCTCCAAAAGTTCTCATTGAACTCAAATGACACTTTGTCGAAAGGCAGGCCATGTGCTGAGGAAAGGTTCATGATTTTGAGGGCGGATTCAGGATTTTTTACTTCTTTCTCCCTAGCATTATAACCATTTGGTAATTGGTTTTCATTAAGTCTTTTCGTTGACAAAGAGATAAGAATATTTGCTAAGCTTGGCTTAGTCTGGCACAAACATACAAGTGTAGACCACCAATTAGGGTTTGAACTCACTACGGTAGTAATGGTTCTATAAGGCTACCATGTTAATCTATGCTACACGGTGTTGTGCCCTAACGTTGCATTATTTAAATAAATAGAAACTGAAAACAAAACAAAATGGACGACGTTGACTGGAGTTTACGAACCCAGTAATTGGGTTTTGCAAATCGAGTCCCATCTGTGTGTTCCATTGAAAAATTAGGTTTTGACATTTGAATATACGACCACTTTCGTCAATGCACCGGGTCACCATGCAATCTAACCCGTGTGACCTTTGTGATGACCTGATACCCATGCCGTAAACAGTTCAGGACATAATCAGAAGAGGAGGATGGTTGAGAAGCAAGAACGGGGCCGCTTTGTTGTTGCTTCACTCTCGACATTGGCGGGTCAATTGCAACAAGGCTTGTTTTAGTAAAGAATACTGCTTACGTTCTGTGGCCTATGCTGTTTTTTTTTGCTTTTGCATAAAAGATGATAGGCAGGGAGGATTTGCTGGAGTGTACGGACAAGTTTATCATGTCATCATGGAACAAATGAAGAAAAAAAAAAAGCATTCATTTTATACAATAAATGTTTTTCTTCTCCCTCATCAACGCATATACTGAATATCAATCACTTAGATCGAAAATTATACAGTGAAAAACAAATCACATCCAGATAATAACCTTTTTATTATTCACCCTTATATATATATATATATATATATATATATATATATATATATATATATATATATATATATATATATATATATATATATATATATATATAATGTGTACTGTAGAGAGTGAGCCCACTTCCCCACTGACGCTAGCTTCCCCATCATAGAAAAATAGAAAAAACTACTCCAATTGACATAACTAAAGTTCTTGAGAAACACAAAGATATGTGGATCAACAAACTTAAAACCCTATATCCTAATGGATTAAACACTAAACTGAACGACCCTCACCACACAGAACCCTAATACACAAAACTCCTACCATTAATATCCTCACACACCACATCTAATTCAATAATGGAAGCTTCTAAGTCACCCAGACCCATAGGAAAAACTTCACCTTAGCCTGTTATAATCCCTGTCCAAATTATATATATATATATATATATATATATATATATATATACATGTGTGTGTGTGTGAGTGTGTGTGTGTGTGTGTGTGTGTATATATATATATATATATATATATATATATATATATATATATATATATATATATATATATATATATATATATATATAAATGTATATATATATATATATATATATATATATATATATATATATATATATATATATATATATATGTATGAAATCCACGGTCGGGGCAATCATGAAACAAATCAGTGGTGGGTTCCATGAGTATGACTATTACGGGAGCAGTAGTCTAATAATTATCAGCTAACCACGGACCGTGATTGTGGAAATAACTGATCATAACGATCATTCTCATAGAATAAGATTAGTAGTATCACGTATATCATCGCCGTTAGTATTAGAGTGATGGCATGGCAGAATCACCATCGTCATCATCAGAGTAGAAATAATTGTAGTATCATCATCGTCAACATCAGGGTAGTATAATAACAGTATCACCATCGTCATAATCAGAGTAGCAGGATAGCAGTATCATCATCGTCATCATCAGAGTAGTATAATAGCAGTATCATCATCGTCATCATCATCATCATCATCATCATCATCATCATCATCATCATCATCATCATCATCATCATCGTATCATAATAGCTGTATTCTCATCATCATCAGAGTAGTATAATAGCAATATCACTATCGTCATCATCAGAGTAGAATAATAGTAGTATCATCATCGTCATTATCAGAGTAGTATGATAGCAGTATCATCATCATCATCATCATCAGAATAGTACAACAGCAGTATCATCATCATGGCCATCATCAGAATAGTAGAGGTGATGATGGTGAGTAACAGCCATTCGCAGTTAAGCGTTGAATCCAAGTAATGGACCACTTCCTTAACATCTTCCTGGTTCTACCATTTGGCATCAATTTAATGTAATCTTTCTTGACAACAAAACTTCCTATTCTCATTCTAGGCTTTCTTCATCTTTTTTCTTTCTTTCTTTTTTGTTTACATGATGTTGCACTCGTTGACCCGGGTCATTATCGCACCCATACCGACTATGACATCTTGCCCTTAAGCCAAACGACAATGTATATACATAGAACATCTATTTATATTGCCAGGGTGTCTCCAATAGTTGTTGGAGTCTGAGGAACATCGAGTAAACCAATTTCACTTCACTTCAATGTAGACAAAAATGGCACAAGGCCATCTGTACGGAGGTTCCGGTGAAGGACCATGTATTTAATAATGTAGAGCTGTCTAACCTGTTTGCAAGGGCGACACACTTTTCGAAAATGCAATTTTTTGAGACACGTTACTTAAGTTTTGTCATCCAAGCCAAATATATTATGTCATCCCGACAGTCCAACAGACACAAGAAAAGTATATTTTGAAAGATATATAAGATTATACTTAATTTCGCGACACACCAAGATATTATCAGTGAGACATTAAAGTGTCGCTATATACAGTTTGGAAAGCTCTGGAATAATTGTTTATGGGATCACAATGCACAGCAAATAGATACTATGGAGTCAGGGTAAGTGAGCTAGTATGAGTGGCTAATACTTCTGTAGTGAGTTCGATTCTTACAGTTTGTGAAGTGTGCCCTACCGTGGAGCTATGGAGAGCGAGTTGATATCGAAGACCATTATTACATTATTAAGTTTGATCCAAACTAGGTACCCCATGCTCATGAAGAGGACCCAAGGTTAGAGCTATACATAGCGAGCTAGTCTTTCAAACCATAACTACTGTAATGAGTTCGATCCATTCTAGAGACTAAATACTTATTGAGGGTGCTTAGCATCGGAGTGATGGTTAACAAGCTTATCTCACTGTCCATTACTACTGAAATACTGTGGAACTGGGGATCCGTCGAAACCGTGGTTTCCGTGAGATATTATTAGGAGTTCTGCGAAAATTTTGTGTATGCTTCAAAAACCACCTGATTTTTTTCCATTTGAGTTTATATACCAAATAGCAGTCTCTGTTTTTATGGCATCACAAAAGTTTAAGACCAACCCAAATTTCTTGAATACAGTCATGAAATCAATGCTTTGGGTTGAAATGGTTCCCGTCCAAATTCATTGCTCGAACGACGCAGAACAGCAATTCTATTCACGTTAATGCCCTTAATCAACAAAGCAGCCTGTATTTTTTTAATAATCGAAATTGTTGGAGAATACAGAACCATCTTTTTCATGAAATGATTATCCCTGAAGCTGATCTTCCGAGGGCGACCACTTCTCTTCTTGTCACTTTAAGTTCCGGGAATTTTACAATTGACAATAGCATTATTGATAGCAGTTTTATTAACACACTATTTTGCATTGAGTCAGCGTTCTGAATATCCTTCGCTGTGTGAAGTGACTATTTGGGCGCCCTTGACAAGACTGGGAGACAGCTTTTAACTCATCCTATCAGTTACGAAATGACCGCTTATATCCACGAAATCGACTATCCAAAAGACAGAAGGTAAATTAGTAATGTCTAGCTGGTGCAGAAAAAGGCAAATCTGACGCAATAATTACATACAATGAAAAATATTCGATCAAATTTGTTGCATTTATTGCAAGATTTTTTTTTTTCATTGGTGGTCTCAGACTTTGGAAAACACCGTAGAAGTACCGAATCAAGCATTTGTATACCAGAAAAACAATTACCAGTCTCACACTTAATAGATACAATTCACAATTCATACGCAAATTACTGTTAAAAATCTACTGTCTTATTTTGTATCTTTTTTGATACTGCTAATAAATAATAAATGATAAAATTTCATTAATCAAGATTCTATCTTCGGAAAACTATATCTTTTCTTTGTATTGAACAAGTTATTTGATATTTTTTAATGTTTGCCTTTTGAGTACTTTTATTTTCATGTAAGTATAAAACATTTATGGAAAACGTTGATTTCATGAAAGGTAAACTAAGTTCATCTACATATTCTCCAGAAATCTTACTTCCATGTTATACTTTTATATCAAATATTCTTTGGGAGAGAAGGAACTGAAAAATTGTATCTTAGAATGTTCACCAAAATAAAGAAATATAGAGAAAACTATCTCCCTGTACACTCTGGAATACTGAAAATTACCTTTAGATACTAATGAACATATTTTAAATGCATTTATGTATTGTTAGTTGTACATATAATATTTTCTTATTTTTCGAGATACGAATCTTATTTCAATGGTCCCTTCGGGATTAAGGTTGAGACTGACTGGCGTAGAAGCAGGGCCGCATTATGAATTGGGCACCAAAGATACAGTGCCCAGGGCCTACAAAGAATATGGAGCTAACTAAAAAAAATAAATCATTTAAGAAATTTAAATATAAAGTTATAAAAAAATATATATTTTAATACATTAGTGAGACATGAATTTGATCTGTGCCTTGGGTTCCAAAACGCCTCAATCCGACCCTGCAAAGAAGTTGGTCGTCACAATCACAGGCAAGTTCATATTTGAGATTTAACGGCATTGTTAGAATTCTTGGTCCTAAGGTTAACGCTAAAAAAAAAGATGTCATGTTGAATTTAAATGTCAGAATCTGCTTAATGCATTTATCATGAGTTTGTAACGAGAATAGATTGCCTTTTAATATAACTCAAAATCTGCTTACGTCAAGACCTTGGGAAGTGTGATATATTCAACAACGTGGCTTGACCAAAGGGGGTCATGACCGGCGCGATCAAAGGGCACATCAGTCTTTCGGTTAGGGGACGTGATTGAAGAAAGACGCATGAACACACGTCACCGAATCACGTGATCAACTACATGTTGCAGAATCATGTGACCAATTATGTACACGTCAAGCTGATGTGGATTTCACCGAAGAACCGAAGAAGTAAGTAGCAAGCATTTGTCCTTTTCTGCCTTTTTCGTGCGATCAGAAGTGGTCAGACAATTAAAAAACAAAACAAACTCTTGTTAGTCACTCAGTAGCAACCGTCTCGTAACCAACGTCTTTTAGCAGCATTCCGTGTTGGGAATGATCAATCAAAAAATTGGAAAAGGAAGGATCAATGAATAAATTACTTCTTTCGCTTTTCATTGGACAGCGGCCACTAAAAAATGCTGCCGGACACAAACTAAGGGATCTATTTAGTAAAAGACCTGCTCTGCAAATTGAATCCCCACCCACTAAAAACATATTTGGGCAGGATCTTAAAAAATGAAAAATAGTTTTTTTTCAAGACGTGATATAGAGTAAATGTTTAAATCCTCAGCCCTTTAGCTCCGCTGGTGCAGCATGTATGTGCAATACATAAATAGCCAGACCGATTAAAGAACTGAAGAAACCTATGTACTAATTCTTTTTTCGAACCAGACGATTTTGAATAAGGAAACCCTGTTCGGTCCATCTATCTCTTTCCATTTCACACCGAACATCCCGAAAATAAAGGAAGCCCTCACCATTAAAGTTCCGTTGGATATTTCAATTATTCCGATAGAAAACTGCAAGTCATTCCACGTGACCTTTAAACTTCCTGCCCCCACCAAAAAAAAATCAGGGAAAAACAATGGAGAAAATTTGGCCAATTGATATTTTCGCTGCCAAGAAATATTTCTTCCGAGTTGGATATTGTATGATTTGTACGAACAGTGTATCGTTGATTGATAAAAAGACATTTTATTGTAAATTTATTTTTTTTTTATCTTTGTAAAATTTCGGGCAAATCAAATTCTCTGTCCCCTTTAAAAAAAAGAGTTCCCAGACGCCAATGATGAATACACATTGTGTTTTATATACTCAGATTGAGAAAAGTATCCGAAAAATTTCAAAAAGTTCATTTTGACATCCTTATACAGCTATAAAATTTTGACCGAATATCAAAATATTAAAAAATCAAAGAGGATATTGAAACAAGATTGTATACTTGAAAGTTATGAACGAAAATCAGAAATGTTTTATTCAGATTTTGTCAATTCCGAAGGTGTATAATAGAGCTAAAATAGATTTTTTGAAAATGTATCGGATACTTATGTACTCACTGTATGTGGATTCAGAAAACTGAACCAACGTTTTCGCCAGCTAAATTACTTGGAACAGAACCTCAAAATTATCAAATTCCTGTCTCTTGCTTTACCTAGCAAATGTTTTTTTTTCTTTGTCAAATTGAAGTCTAAATTGAAGCTGATTTTATTTTTACCCTGTAACAAGAACAAAAACAATCCTCACCCAAATAAAGAGAATAAACTCTTCACCGTTTGTCTAGCCAGTCACGTTAAACCAAACCGATAAGATTAATTTTTTTTTCGCCATGATTCGAAATCATGACCAAATGATTGCTGAGAGGCTCTCTTACCAACTGAGCCAAACTGACTACGAATTCCTATTGTTATACATACCATGCAAAAGTTGGTGTAAAAAATTTCAGTCGGAATGGAAATAGGAGGGGAGTTTGACCCTGCTGCAACCAGGCTTGTTATTTTATTTTTTTGTTTTTTTTTTGTTTTGTTTTGGGGTAATATGTTTATCTTCTTCTTCTTCGTTCGCCTATTGACGGCCTGCACCTGTGATACGCCGACAGTCAATGGCTCTTTCCTTTTTTCGTCGTTGTTTGTCCACAACAATCCACTTAACACGGCAGCCGTGTAAATATTTCTAATAGAAGATTTACAGAACAAGCGAAGTAGTTCTCTTTCTCTCTCCAAACATTGAAGGCGCCAAATGAGATCTGGAGGATTTTCCGCCATGTTTGTCGGCTTCGTCTTAAAACAGTCGGACGCCATTTTTTACCTTGCAATAACAGATTAAAGGGGAATCTTAAACTAACATCTATTTTTTTCTAAAGCAGTACGATGAGCACTTTTCAAGTAAATCCCCTTTTCATCGTTTTTTTTTTTTCTTGTTAGTCGTGTAAATACTTCTCCCTTTATTTTCACTGCCTCTATGTCGTTGACAGAGCGGTGTAAAAGAATTACTCTCCAATCTCGCAATGACATTATCGGTATTTGCTCAAGTTACCCTACTCTGACACAAGGCCACATTTGTGGAGCACCCAGTAAAATTGGAACTCATTACAAAAGGGAAAACAGTCTGCGAGAATAACCTGCTAATCACTGCTCCATGGTTGGGTTACTCCTCATTTACTAAGCTTAGCATACTTTTATTTGATGAACTTAGCATAGTCTGGCACGAAGCTTCAGGTACGGGGCAACTGTGAGGGTCAATCTCACTAGCGTAGTAAGGGTATGCAAGGGTATAAAGACAAGCGCTATATATATATATATATATATATATATCCAGGAAATGGTGCGTATATATATTATATGTATGTTTACATGTTCCTATATGCCTACATACGCGTACACATACATACATGCATGTATTTATGTGAATGAGAGAAAACACACATACACGCGCACACACACACACACACAAACGCACACACACACACACACACATATATACATATATATCGACTCAAAGATTTTTTCAGGTTTAATAGTATTCATAAAGATGATATAATTCTGGAAACGGGTTTAATATTCACATGGGGAAACCTTCAAAGGAAGTGGCACGAACACAACGAGTCACATCCGTTGTTATACTTACTGATTGTTAAATTTGTACATAAGTGAGCCTTTCGTTTGAAAAAATTCAATGATGTATAAATGGCATCCAAGTATAATACATTTATGATATTCTACATAAAACAGAAAAACTACATGCATTATCACACAACCTTAAAAATAATATAGCAAGTTGAATATTAGAATCAAAGCTTGAGGGGATGTGCTGTTTAATCAACATTGCTGGTGGACTATGTTAATAAAACTGTTTTGTTTATAATTCTTCGATATAGTTACATCGTAAACAACTGATTCACATGCGTACCATAATATCAGATTCTGCGTAAAACACGAAGAACTTTGAAAATCTTACATTATTTACGTCAACAGATGCTTGGAAATAATTGACTGAAATGGAAAGAATTATTCTCTATCCTAAGATTTTAAAACCGTAGAGCTTTCTGTATTACTCACACGTACGGATATATATATATATAATCCTTTATTTCATAATATTTTAAGCTCTACTCAAACTCAACTTAATGTTTGATATTGAATGAATCGAGCACTTTATGAAATGAACCCATCACACATCGGATTTTGTATTATTGATTTTCACTTTGGGTTATATATATATATATATATATATATATATATATATATATATATATATATATAATGGTATCTATCTATCTATTTATGAAAGTAAATTGGAAATAGTTTATCACTATAAAGCTACAGACCTACGGATATACACGACGATACAGAGTAGTGGATAGATAGATATGAACTAAGTAGCTAGCAAGACAGATACGAGGAGACTACGATAGATAGATAGATAGATAGATAGATAGATATCTGTGACCGGCTAGCTTCAAACCTTCGAAATCAGGGATCGAAGAAGATCAAACAGTACATCCACTTCTCCCACGGCCCATGACTCGAACCATTTAGCTCCAGAGCTAAGTTTCCGCGCACGAATGTATATATAAATAAAAATGGAAGACTATATTTAAATGTACGCAAATAGTAATTACGTCAGAGGAAACCTCTTCACTATACTGTCAGTCATTTCCTCTATGATTTTTTTTTCAAAATAAACGAGGATAACGGCAGTAGTCATTTCCCACTCTGAAGACTTTCACACATCTCAAAAAGCAAATGACCCTAGGTCTGTCCGGAAAGTATCCGACCATTTAATTGTCAAACTAAAGTTGACTTGATTTTTCTACTCTGAGGAGAACAAAAACAACAAGAACAATTTTCATCGAAATTAAGGGGTATAAACCGACATTTGAAATACACGTCCTCTATCATAATTTGAATTCAAGACCACCTAAATGCCAGGAGGCTGTCTGACTGACTGTGCTAAATTAACAACTTTTAGAAATGAAAAAAAAGTTTTCATACATATATACAAGGGCTTGTTTCATTTATACACACATACATACATACATATATATATATATATATATATATATATATATATGAAATAGATCCATCATATATCAGACGTTGCTTTATATTATGCTATACTGTTAACCTGATATGTACCATATGTATTACACACACACACAAACACACACACACACACACACACACATACATACATATATATATATATATATATATATATATATATATATATATTATATATATATATTTGAAAAAATGACGTCGTTATTTATGTTCGGATCGGCACTAATGAGCCCAAAGCTAATCTATTTTTTATAATTCAAGTATTCTAATTTTGAGCATCTTAAAAAAGTTTCTCAAAAATCTCAACTCAACATTGAACGTTTCTTTCATTCACTTACAGACGTTTTTTTTCCTTTCATCTTAGTTTCAAACATCCAGTGACTCTGATGCAATATTCACTGTTATGTCATAACGTCTTATCCCATTTTAAAACAATGTAACGACAACGTAATTTTTTTTATTAGCTCTCAATCTATTTCACGTTGACTAATCCATTATAACTTTTAGGTTCTAACAACAATCGGACTAAACATATATATATACACAACCATACAATCATACAAATACGCTAATGCGTATATATATATATATATATATATATATATATATATATATGGATGGATGTTTTTATGATATTTTATTTTATCACATGCATTTTCATCTATCTATTACATGTATGATATTTTATCATATATCAAACAAGAATTGCACTGATCATCTTCAGTCGAAATAGAAGTTGGTGTGGAATCAAACCCTGAGACAGCCAGTCTTGTATGCGATTTTTGCAAAAAAAAAAAAAACCTAAAAAATGGAAGAGGGTTAAAGAGAAGACAAAGGAGAAAGATGATGAGGAGGAAAATGTCAACCAATAAATAATGATGAGGAATCGGATTCTGGCTGAAATTAAGTTAATTCACTTTCCTCTTTCTACTCAAATTGTGCTAGGAAATAAACTTTATTGATGAACCCGTTCTGAATCTCTTTTTGGGAAAGCTGTGGGACAAGCCAGTATTTGTCCTTTATTATATCCAGCAGCGCAGAAGATATTGTGTGGCATTTGTTCAAGAAGTAACTTTCACCCAAAGGACAGAAATATTCTGTCAAAATTCCGTTTTCACTCCCATTTCCTAATCTTGTTTGTTTTTGTTAATGGACAATAATTAGCTTTGTGTAAATCGTCACCATCTTTGATTACACGCGCGCATGCGCGCTGTAGAAGCAGACGAGCGTACAGTCAATTCAGAAGCGATTTACTCATACACGTGTGAACGCTCGTTCAGAATTACAAGTAAATGGGAAGCACTGGTGGAGGAGAAGGGTGAGAGATTTCCTGTAGGAATTTTAAATTAGTCTTGAGTTTCGGCTGATGGAAAACCGGATAGATATTTAAGAATTGTGATGACATGGGGAAAAAACGATCTATTGTACTCAGGCAAAGGCAAATGGTAGGAGAAGTTGTTGGAATGAATTAGAATAGAGAGAAGAAGAAGAAGAAGAAGAAGAAGAAGAAGAAGAAGAAGAAGAAGAAGAAGAAGAAGAAGAAGAAGAAGAAGAAGAAGAAATGGGAAATATATTAGGGATTTATAAAGAGTAAAAAGAAAGATAAGACCCAAGAGAGAGGAAGCAAGGAAAAAGCAAAAGATGAAAGTTGATGAAGGAAAAGTTTGAAATTGAGATCGTGAATGAAATACATGGAAGATCTGCTAAGAAAGAAATAGTGAATGAATCAATGAGAAAAATACGAAAGAAAAATCGCAGACAGTTCATAGAAAGAGAGACAGAAAGCGATTAAGAAAGGATGAAAAATGAGCAGAAAGAAAGAAAGAAAGAAAGGGGGGTTTGAATCGTAAAATGAAGGAAGAACGAAAGAAATGAAGTGGGAACGATAGATAGGTAGAAAGGGAAAGTGGATGATAAAGAAAGAAAAGAAGAAAGAAAAGGTAGTGATAGAGGGGAAAGGAACAGCAGACGATAAAGAATATCTAAAAAGAAAGAAAAAGACGAAAAGGAAACATGTATGAGAGAAAGGGAAGAAATAAAGGAAGAGATAGAGAAAGATAAAGAAAGGACAATGGAAGCACTAATAAACAAAGATCGAAAAGACGAAATTAAACAATGCAAGAGAAAAAAAAGGTTTCAGTGAAGTAAAATGAAAGAAATAAAATGACAAGTGAAGAACTGGCTAACAGTGAAGAAGTAACGTGGATCTTTGAATTTGACATTTGTTTAATCTTTATTATGACAAGCGAAATGCGAGTGAAATGGAAACTGTCACATGTCTCTCCGACAACACATAGGGAGCTAATAACCTTGTCTCAGTTCTGTAATTCGTCCTTGTTTTTGATTGGAACATGATAATTCGTTTTGACCAATGATTGACAGACACGAAATACGCCGACCATACTCATTCTTTCTTCTTCGCTTCTTCAGAAACCGTCAACCAAAACTGTCAACATAGGTTTCATCAGTCTCCAAGTTGGTCTGGTTGGCTACCTTGCTGGTTGGCTGGCTATGTATGTATCATACGCAAAGGCTGTACCAATAGAGCTAGAGGGCTGGAAATTTCAACATTTACGAAAAATCGGTTTCAAGGAGGTTTTCAAATGGGTTTCAATTTGCAATGTAAATCTATGCGAAATTGATCATTAATTCATGCTTGCATTGTGAAAATTCAGACTTTTTTTTAGCGATCCCTACCTAAGAAAATGCAAGTGTAACTTAAATATTTTTTTCAATTTTTAGAATTCCTTTCCGTAAATAGGGTTTTAGCGAATGGGTGTTGGTGTCTCAATATGCAATGTAAGTTTTTGCTAAATTGATCCCTTATTTTATGCCCGGTAGCATTCAAGTTTATTTTATGTTTGTTTTTTAAATTCAGACTTTTTTATTGATCACCCAGCAAATGGCGAGAGAAGCGACTTATTCATTGATCACCCATTTTTACAATTTTGCAAATTGATCACCCTCAACAAGGCATGCAGCTAAGAGACATCGGTTACGTGACAGTTTCTACCGAGGGACTAACCAGACCCGATTTCTTAAATAGTTGATTTGATTCGGTTAACTCATTTCCTGATTTCATCGACCCGTCACGTTAGAATGTTCGTAGCAGACGACAGGATAGGCCGATGGGTTGGGTTGAACTGAAGGCGTTAATAAACATAGGAATTGACGAATGAGATAAAGACTCAGGGTAGGGGCGTAGCTGATGAGGGGTGGAGGTGCTATTTGAAAACCTTACCAGTCCCCAAATGGAGAAGGGCCCTCAAAATCTTTATAATTCATAGTTCACCTACTCATATTACACAATAACAAGGATATATTTGTATATGCATGAATTGCATTAAATAATAATTGGGCTTTTGGGTTTGTTCTTCGCCAGTTAAGTGACACTGCGTGCCTATTTGTTGGGGGTGCTATTGGCGTGACGGTGACGGCACGGACAATGGAATCGGTGACCGGTCTGGGCTGTTTATATTCATTTTGCATTATTGCAATTTGAAAAGACACGAAACCATCTCTTCTCCTCCCGTTATCGGTGTATAGCCAAAGGAAGGCAACTAATCTCGGGGAAGGACAACTCTGATTCAAAACAAGGAGAGGCCCCCCTTAGGGCGGTTTGACATCGAATTTGATGTCCTTCCGGCAGTGCGTGCAATTAACGTATCACTCTCTGCTTTCCTTTGGACAGGGCCAAGAGGGGCGGGGGGCTATGATAACTGGGCATCCAAGGATCTCTATAGTTTTGCCAAGGCGTGTGCCCCGGAGGGGACACTCCATTCATATAAATTTTCCTTTGTCACCAAATTTCACTAAATGTTGGAAGGACCTCTCAAGATCCTAGCTCTGGACCCCCTAATCTCTATCTCTCACCACTGTTTTTGAGGGTTTTTTCTTTTGGTTTGCTCGTAATCGGGTTTCTTTGTCTTCATCTTCACGCAATAGGGCAGGCATGAGAGAGAGAGAGAGAGAATTTAATAATATTGAAATGATAGACACTTACGTCGATTTTTCTCTCTCTCTCTCTCTCTCTCTCTCTCTCTCTCTCTCTCTCTCTCTCTCTCTCTCTCTCTCTCTTTGATTATTTTGTCGGTATGGGATTATTGTCAGTTTGGTAGTTTAGTTATAGAGACCACACGCGTGTAGATTGAAGACAAGAAGGAAAGAAGTAAAGCAAGGGAGAGAGAAAGGGGAAGATGAAATGCCAGAAAGAAATGAAAGAAAAAAAAATTAGTAATGGATTAAAAAAAAAAATGGAAGAGAGAGAAAAAGTAAGGAAGAAAGAGAAATGAAACTATGAGAGAAAAAGTAAGAAGTAGAAAGGGAAAGAAAGATGGAATGTAAGGTCAACAGACGAGGGAACAAAGAAAAACAAAATAAGCTTGACTGTGCTTGGGTCAAACTCCATTGCTTCATTGAAATCTAAAAGGTAAGCAAAATAGAATTCATATCTCCCTACAATATCATTTTAAAACGACGTGTCACGTTTCAACTCCTTCATTTGTAGTTTCTGTGACAAAACAAGTCGACTTAAGTTGAGAGAGTGATTTCGTCATCAGTTTTTGCAATCTTTATTCGTACTGTCATGACGTCACTGGTGGTATGTGAGGTCATTATCATTGTTGTGACAAACAAGATCAAAGTCCGGACTCTATGGTAGGAGTTTGACAAAAATAAACGAATAAGCTAAAAAGGGAAAAGAGGCAAAGAAAACTGAGTAATCTTATCGCGTATTTGGTTGCAATTATTCCTTGAATATCCAGATGTTTAAAAATTGTATTTTTGTCCCGGTTGGAATCGATTTTATCCCCCCGTAACAAGAACAATCCTCACCAAATTACGAAGCGTAAACTTTTCACAGTTCGTCCATCCTGTCACGTTAAATCTGGCAATGAATAAAATTCACGTTTCCCACCCGTGATTTGAAATCATAATTGTTACGCAGCTCTCTCATCAACTGAGTCAAACTGACAGATATTATATATTTACGATCTTTTTTTTATTATACCAACAAAACAGAAGTATATCCTCAGTTCGAATGGAAGTAGGAATGGAGTTTGACTCTGCAGCAGCCAGGCTTGTTAATTCTCCGCTCTTCAGGTTAGAGTTATCAATCAAATAGAAAGGAAGCTCCTGCGCAAATTTTCTGACCATTCTCAGAGTTACTGGATATTTTGACCGATTTAAACGATTGACGAGTTTCCATTACAGTGGACCATGAAGCGTAAACGTTTCTAACTAGCAAATACATGAAACTAGATATTTATTCACATTTATGTACTGAGAAGTGATGTTAAAGGTTTGTGTAAAAATTCTGTGGAATCAATTTTTTTCAACAAAAGATAAAGAGATACGTTGTTTTTGATCAAATTGAAAATACGTATTCATTTATTACATATAAAATACATTGTTTAGATTGATTTGATAGAATTTTATACGAAAAAATTGTTTTGTTCTTCATTTCTTTAAGTATATATTATTTTTTCGTAAACTATAAAAGAAATCTCAAAACAACAACCAAAGTTTTACGAGAAAATCGAGTAAAGTTCGAATCTACGTTTAAGGTCCTCCATAGCGAAAAATTGCCATTCGTTTTAATTGACTAAAATGTCCAATACCTCTGCCGAAGAATGGACATTTTCCCAAATGAGTTCAAGCTTGAACAAAAATCTCCCAAAATCGATTCCGGAAGTTTTGGTAAGGAGATACAAGTTTGAAAGTTCATGAACCCTTTGGATGGACGCGAACCCCTGACGTTGACACACTAATCTTTTCAAGAATTCATTCATCCCCACGAACAATAAGAAAATATAAATGACGTCGTTACTCGATGGCAAAAATGACTTTAATTATTTGGAACTTACTTTGATTGAATATGTTTTTGATCACTTTTTGTCTACCTGCAAAACTGGAGTTGACTTGACGTTTCTACCGTAACAAGAACAAAGGCGAGACAAATGACAAGAACAATCCTCACCAAAATTACGGATGCAAACCATTATGTAAAATCGACATCCTTCAACTCGCTACCAACTGATTACAACGTGGTTGTCTCACTGACAGAGCTAAATCGAAGAGTCTTAAACATCAACAAAATATTCATCATACAGATATGTACAGGCTTATTTCATCCTAATAAATAAATACATTCGTACAAAAAATATGTATTTTCATAATCAATATATATATATATATATATATATATATATATATATATATATATATATATATATGTATGTATATATATACAGTACAAAAGCTGTAGTAATGATTTCGTTGTGATCTCTTCTTGCTAAGTGTCCAGCCCGACTCTATTTTGTTGCTTAATTATCTGCATGGTATCCTTTACTCGAATTCTCTCAAAGTTTTGTAAAGGTCAAACTTGGGAAGAGTGGGGGTTGGAAATGTGGGCTAGTGGGCGTGGACCCACGATCTCAAGGGTACCCACTCCAAAGGCATAGCAAGAGAGGGCTATGTGAAGTCTGAGTACTCACTATAGCTGAGCCTAGGGAGCAGTTTTAAATAGGACTCACATTTCTTATCTGGCGTGGCATTATCAACAGCGCTGTCCGGCCTGCCTAAAGGTCAGGCAAAGTTTGCGATTCAGTACTTAGAAGCTGACGGTAGAATTCGAATGTGACTGCAAGTACAAATCGGCTTTTGGCAAAGAGAGTGTAGTATCTGTACTTTGAATCTTTTGGACCAAGAATTTAATCAGCACTGTCCTGTGAACCAAGTCAACTCGTCCCCAATGTCCTTTTAACATCAGATGCAAGGACCTCGAGACTACTTGCACGTCCGCGAGGGGAACTCCACCTAAAAACTGACCATGGGTTCCGACCTTGTGTCACTTTTGCAGTCGTTGGGGTTGCAAATAATTAAACTCAGCTTCGAATATTGGTGACTGCTGACAAAGTCTGGGTTCTTTCTCGCCAGATGATGATAGCTCGTTCCGGGCCGGCCGCACTGCGTATCGTCTTTCGCTACCTGAAACCCAATAAGCGACAACACCCAAGTGCCGTAAGAACTAGAGCCGTCGACAAACGATTTGTCTTATTCTTGTAAAAAGAGAAGCGTGAATTCCATCGGCTGACACCTGCAGTGAACTTTAACTCATTGTATAACTATCGCGCGTGGAAACCACTCGACCTACCGCGCCATTTTTCCTTTTTTTAAATTTTGCTTCGTAAGGTTTTTATGTTTGAAATGTCATTTTTTTTTTTTTACAGCGGACAGAATAATGCTAAAAGTGAATTGTTTGCTAATGTAATTGTTTGTTTTTGCAGCTTCAATGCAAATACAGACTCAGGCATGGTTAGTCACTCAATAGAAACCGTCACGAGACCAACGTATTTCGGCGACATTGAGTTGAGGGTGATCAATTGAAAAAAATTGGAAAGAAATCGGGATCAATGAATAAGTTACATATCTTAGCTTTTTGGGGTGGTGATCACTGAAAAAAAAAACGGCTGTGAACGCTACCGGACACAAACTAAGATATCAATTTAGCTTAAACATACATTGCAAATTAACCCTCCCCAATTAAAAAGCCTATTCAGAGGCCCACTTTGAATAGGTTTTTAAGGGGGGGTCAATTTGCAAAGGAACAAAATCTGTTTTTCTAGACACAATATTGGGTACATTTTCAGTCATCTGGGATCAATGGTGCAGCCTGTGATAGCCAGCCAGCCAGACCAGCTTGGAAACTGAACAAACCTATGTTGACAGTTTTGTTGACAGTTTTGTTGACAGTTTCGGTCGAGGGATTCTGAAAATTCGTGAACATTGGAGTTTTTTTTCAGATCTCAACAGCAAGGGTGTCTACCCGAGAAGTTAGTCTAATTTTCGAGTATGGTTTTGAATAAGGATATGACATTGCTCAGGCTGCTGATAATGCCAACAGAGCATTTAGAGTGTACACCACTATAGTGCGAACTGTTCAGCGATAGTTCAATAGATTTAGGTTTTGAAATCTGGATACCAATGATATATTTTGAGAGAAGCCCCAATCTATTCTTTTGATGAAGAATAACCAACAGCAGTGGTCAAGCGGATCGAGTACTTCTTGGAGACTGTAGGACTTCAAAAACAACCATAGCACGTCAAATCAAGCTGATTGGAAAGGTTAAAAGGATTAGAGAGTTTGTCCCACTTATACCTAATGATATACTCCATGACATTTCCAATCCCCACGCCTCTCAGCTGTTTGTCACCAAGCCTAAAGAATTGGGATATGAAGTTTTGCAGCACCCTCCATATTACCTAACATCTCTCCTACCGATTATTGTCTTTTTTAAGCATTTTGAACTTCATATCCGTAATTAGAGATTCAATAATTCATGCTGGATTAGTGACCAGTAAACTACCACCAAAAAAAAAAAGGAAGATTCATAAAGGTTGCATATTATTATTAAAGGGTCGTTGGAAACAGGGTATTGCTTCAAATGAATGAAACTTCTTTTGAATATTCTGCTTTTTGTCGTTGTTATTATGATCCTTTACGTTGATATTTGAAATACGACATGACACAAGATCACAAATTTTTTCTCAGTAGCTGACGTTTCAAGAAGCCTATTTAAGAACTGTTCTGGCTCGCCGTTGCCTTACTTAGAAGCTTTTAGCAGATCTCTCTCTTTCTTTGTCTGTCTGTCTGTCTATCTATCTATCTCTGTTTCATGCACACCCACACGTATATATAATTTTACCTTATTCTTATTCCAAATATTTTCTCTGTCTTTCTATGAGCTTACTACATCTTACAGTTTAATTGTGTATTCCATCATAAAAGAACGGTTCCAGTTTTGATTCTATGTCTATTCTTCGATGTCTTATAACAGCTAGCAAGTCAAGGAGTGTTGCCCGGAGATGCCATAGGTTAATGCTACTCAAAAGACGAATAAGCCTTCAGTAGTCGGAAGATTGACGAAGTTTTTACTGTGTTTCATGCTAAATGCAATGTAGCCAAATATGATTTGTTATTTATAGCCAAAATTGTCTTCAAAGATGGCTAAATTCAGCTAACTTTATTGCTGAAAATGTTATGTGAATGGTTTGAAATCTGGTATTACAGACAATGGAACAACACTAGAGCCTCTTCTCAAGGATGCATGCCTGGGTGAAGCCTATGGATATCCTGGGATGCCCAATCGTCAGAATACCCCTCTTGGTCTTGGCCAAGAAAGAGAAAAAAAGAATAAGTGTTGTATACACTCATTTAAGGCCCACTTATCAAATAAGATGACAATATAGAAAGGCTCTAGAACAAATTTTTAAAAAATTTACTTTTTCTTTTATTAAACTTTTTAACCACAGGGAAACCTCGATTATCTGAACGAGATCGATGGGGAAGATTTTGTTCGGATAACCGATTATTCGGCTAACTGATCTGATCATTGAAAAGGGAGCTAAATAAAACATAATAACGGGACGTTAGAATCTCGTTCGGATAATAAGAATTTCGAATAACTGACGTTCGAATGATTGAGGTATCTTGGTATTTTTTAGTGGCCAGGTTTTTAGCTATCATAGATTTCTATCAGCTAAACAGAGGATATATCTGTCAGAAAATGGCTAACTTGGCAATAATGGCTAAATCATCATCATCATCCATTGTAAGTCCACTGCTGGATAAAAGCCTTTCCTAACTCCTTCTAAGACGACAAAGATTGTGCTAATCTCTATGTTCTAATGGTAAACGCCCCAATCTAATCCCTCCATCTTATGTCTGGTCTTTTCCTGCTACGTTTACAGTCCCATGGATATCAATCGATTAGTTTTTTTACTCCATCCGTTGCCATCTCTTCTTGTTAAGTGTCAAGCCCATCTCCTTTTTTGTTGCTTGATTATTTGTATAATATCCTTTACTCTAATCCGCTTTGTAAATACTACGATGAAATTAGTATTACAAAAATCTCCAGTAAAAGGAGATGGTTGTGATGCTCATCCAACACAACGCCTCTTGTTCTCACCTGATAGTGAATAACGTGTCATACTCTATCTCAATCTACCCATTAGAGTATTACACCTTGTCAAGGATGACATTGTTAAGTATGTATCTAGGTTTTTTCGTTTTCTCTTTTACTTATATACCGGTCGCCATGTTGGGTTTTTAGTTTTAGTCTTTAATTCTTTTGATTCAAGTTTTTCTCTCCTCTCTCTCTTCCTGTTCAACTCCCAGTCTTTCTTATTAACTCTTACGGGTCAATTTGATTTCTTTGCAATTCTTTTCATTCCCTTCTTCCTTTTTTTTCTTTTTTTTTTTTCAGTATTTTGTACCGTCTTTATTTCTTTTTTTTTTCTTAATATATTTTTTCAAACTTTTTCTTTCAAAATCTTTCTTTCCGTATTTCCTTTTTTTCTCGTTTTCTTCAATTAATTCTTTCTTTCTTCCTTTCTTTCTTTCATTCTTTCTTTCTTCCTTTCTTTCTTTCTTTCTTTGTCTATCACTAGTCGATTTTTTTTTTTATTGCAAACCATTTTTAAATGAAATTTGAATCTTTCTGCTTGGGTAAGTTTATCGTGAATCCACCCACCGCAGCGTTATATTAGCCTTTATTGTGGAAAACTACGCGACAGCAGGGAACACACTGATTTCCCATACGCAGTCATCATCATCATCATCATCATCATCCATTATTATTATTATTATTATTATTATTATTTGCAATCTCACACCAATTGCCTGGTGGTAATCGCTGGAGTTTGAGTGACAGCAAGTCTCCTCAAGTCTCCAGCCCATCTCTCCCAGTACTCATAGGTCGCAGTAATACAGCAGTTTACAGTTTCTCACCGGTTGCCCAGTGGTCATTGCTGAACGCTGAGTGGCAATAAGTCTCCTCCGGTCTCTCTTTCGCCTATCATGTCAGTGCTGCAGTTTGCATTTCCGCTTTCATATCCCTTCCCCTATTGGGTCACTCTTAACAATTAACGTTGCAGTCTTTATATTTCTAGCACTTTCCTCGGTATCCGCGCAGTTCCTAGTAGTGCTGTGGTCTGTACAGTCTCAATCCTTCCCCTTATGCCGATCTCCTCCAGTCTCACCCTCAGTGTCTTTGGGACAGTTCCTACTGCGCCCACTATGACTGGCGCTACCCAGGCTTTCATGTTCCATATCTTTTTCAGTTCTCTCGCTAGGTCCTATTATTTTCCCGTTTTTCACTCTCCTTCCTCTTTACTCAATGGTCTGCAGGTACAGCCACGTCAACTATTTGGCATGTCTTTCTCTTGGTGGTGGTGGTGTTTTCTATACCAGTTTCTGTAAAATTCAACACCTTGCACACACTGATCATATAACTCTTGTTAAGTTTTAAATCCGTTTTCACGTCATTTCCAGCCTTGGTCCTAGACACTTGACCAATCAGTTTATTTCCAAGGGCCCTTTTTTATTTAAATGAATCCTCTCACAGAACCCCGTCTTCTCATAGGTCTGTCTGCCCAACAAGCTCGCGGATCCCAGGCTTTTTTGAAAGGTCGTCCTACTCGACAATCTCACGGACCACCAGTAATACCTTCGTGTACCCCCAGGTGTCTGCAGACCCCAATTTGGGTCTAGACGATACAAGTGAGAATAACAAAGTATTATTATCATTGACTGGGAATGCACTTCGTTACGCTATCTTCTACCATCTTGTTATCATATAGCATTTAGAAACATGAGAACCAATAGGATCCGCTCGATTATACTACGTCACGCCATTTTTGCTACTAGATACTGAGAGTTATTTTTCTAATTGCTTATGTCTAAAAAGAATTGAAAATGGCTATTATTCCTTTCAAACTGTGCTTTTGTGGCCAGGATAGTGAAGTTATGTGTGGCCGTTTTCTTACTTTTGTGATTGAGAATGTGCAAATTCAACTGTAGTCCAATTGAAAATGAGTAGATTTCAAATTATCACTGTCCTGGTCACAAAGGCAAAGTTTGAAAGGAATAATTGACATTCTCTAAACATTTTAGACATAATAAACCAGAAAAAAAAACTCTTACTATCCAGGAACAACAAATTTTTTTCTTTCAATGTTGTATAGTGTTATTTTTTTATCATGATGTCGAAATAAATTGATACTGAGAAAACTTCTAGATACTACAACGAATCATTGTGAGGAAGCCATCAGGAATTCTTCTAAATAGCCAGCCAGAGGGGAATTTTTATGAAGAATGTGGTATTCAAAACAATGTACCACATTATCTACAGTTTTGCTTTCTACATTTTTTCTTTCCACGGTTTCAGTTAGCTGCGGTCAACCCCAGAAATGAACAATTCATAAGTTTCATCTATTGATGGTCCCCAAAAGGCAAGAGTGGCAATGCTGTCAATTCAGTTGAGCAAAAGGGAAGCAATAAAATGCTTTCTTTAGATGAAACGGTGAAAGAAGAAAATATACCGACGTTGATAAGATCTATGGGAAAAAAATACTGTTCTGTTTTATTGTCAACCTATAAAACTTGACTTTATTTCTCCTACGAAACAAGATCAATAAGAACAACATCAACCAGAACAATCCTCACCAAACCAGATTTGTGAAATACACAAACCCTCACAGTAATTTAATCTCACAAACAACTGATTGCCAGAAGGCTGTCTCTCTGTCTGAGCTAAATTCATAGATATTAGATATTAACGAAAAATTATCTTACAGGTATGCAATAAATGATTCATTTATACAAACAAATAGATGTATTTTTATTTTATTTTTATTTATTATATACACGATGCAAAAGATGCTGTATTTATCATCAGTCGGAATAGAAAATGGAAACTGCAGCAGTCAGGCTTGTTATTAACTATTGTGGTTAATCTTATGTTCCAAATTTATTAATTGAAGTTTATGGTAGGTTTGTATATTATTCAGAGTTGAGCACTCTTTGAGTAAGGTAACTCGTTCATTATAAGCTATACGCAATGCTCTTCCAACTCTGGAATCAAGCACTCTGGTGGACAGGGAATTGTGCGTAAGTAAATATATCACTTGAATTCAACTTTACTGCCCGTTCAGTTCTGCGTAGGGCAGAGGTAAAAATGCCAACCTTGGGTCTGAAGCGTAGGTTTCGATCCTACCTCGTGGTACTGGATGGGATAATGGATAGTCTATAGCCACACGCTATATATATATATATATATATATATATATATATATATATATATATATAATTCAGTACTATCCGTGGTTCTGAGCTTTCGATGGGGGTCTTGGAATATATTCCCATGGATAGGGGGGGGGGACAACTATACCATTTTTTGTCAGCAAATTAACAAATCGCATCTGATTTCAAACGTTGTCTCATATTTCCAATTGAAATCACTCTAACAATCAAGTTTTACGATTCAATCATCTCGTCGGTAAAGTAAAAGAAATGGAGCTGATACATTTTTATTTCATTTTTATCATATGAAACATCATAAATCCTTATATGTTTTAAATTCTATGAATACTTTTTACCTTCATCAGAATATAAACGAACATGGCCGCCGATAAGAGTAAAGGATGGGTTTAAGGATATCATTTGAACTTCTGTGTTCTATTCAAGTCTTAGTAGCTCAATTGGTAGAGCAGACAGGTAGGTATGAATTGTGCACCCCCTAAGAAGGGTGTGAATTCAAATCCCACCAAAGATTTATTCTTTATTCCTAATGAATACTGTTTGCTCACTGCCGGAGGGCAATCGGTCTGGGGAAAAGTTACAATAAAAAAACAACCAATAAATCAAAAATATGATAAAAAGTAGTGACAAAAGGAAAAATTAAAAATAGTGGCGCTATCAGTTCTTTTCAAAGACTATAAACGTCCAGTAGACTTATGAGAGAATATGAGAAAAATTACTGCAGGTATTCCTTTTATTATAAGTTTGCTTAATGCCAGTTTTCCGCTTTTATAGTAGTGACATCCACGATATTTCTTGGCGTCGAAAACGAATGAAGTCCCGAAAATTCACTCTGGGTTCTACAGGTTATTTCAGTTCTATCAAATTCATTTGTTTATTTTTTTTTTTTTTTTCCAAAATTCTGAATGTCAAAATTGGATGCGTCTTAGAGTCTGGAGCGTCCTCGACGCAGGAAAAACGCTATTTTCAAACCATATTTTTTTTATATCGTCGTCAATCGTTTTTCTCTCACACACACATTGCAAGTCAGTGAATGTACCAAACCATCCGTTTACTGTTTTTATCAGTTGACCAGGTCATAGCTTATCCAAATTGCTGACAATTGTGTTGTAGATCTCTGAAAGCATTGTAATCAGTACTTTCCGAACAGAAGCTGTTATCCAGTACGACTACTTAGCTTTATCTAGTTGCACGATCTTCGCTCTTGATTTTAATGACAATTGACGTTTTCGCCCAATTCTCTCTGAAAACCATTATAAATAACTTACTTCTACTTATTATCGACAAATCAAGTTTAAAGGTTCATTTCGAGCGGTGCCCTTGAAGTATGTGACCATGATTTATGTATATTGTAAAATATTAAAGGAGAAATGTATTACGATATCTAAATTATTCCCACCAATACGTATACTTGAAACCTTAAAATGTACTTTAATTTTACATTATATTTTGATTAGCAAAAGGTTACATAGAATGATATTATCATTATTTTGAAGTTAATGTGCTCATGATTATTGTTCTGATTTTCTAAACTGATTTTTACCTCTATATTGATTAATTGGTAGCTTTTTATCTAAATACTGAAACTACTAGAATATAAACAAACATGGCTGCAGATCGAAATGAAGGATAATAATGAGAAAGTTTTTAGGACATTTGTCTTCCTGTTGAGTCTCGGTAGTTTAATTTTTAAACCAGGCCTTCCTAAACAGCGCTTCCTGATGGAGATGTTGGTTCAAATCCCACCTAAGGCTTTATTATCCAATCAACGCTATATACTCACTACTGGAGAGGAATCCGTCTGGGCAAAAAAGTGTAATAAAGAAGAGATTAATACATCAAGATGAAGGTAAAAATAGTCATAATTAGTTCACACTAGGATAATTAATACGTATAATCATATATTGTATTTATCACCGTATTTTTACCCCTCGATTTTCTTGATTCATTTCTTTTATACACTGGTAACATAGCATGATTGCCCACGTGTTTCTAGCTAAGAATCATCCAAGTTAAAAGCTGCGATATAATCACGGTAAAGCCATTTGTATTTTATCGTTACAGCTACGCAGAACTAGATTTATCTTCTATTCAAAACCAGTTTGAACTCAATAGAAAGGGAAAGGGGAAAGAATTATGTTTTCTCTTTTGTATTTTTGTTCCGTGACATTAACTATTAAAAAAAATTCAAATGGCAATGGGCAGGTCATGTTGCAAGAATGACAGACAACCGATGGAAATCACGTCTCACAACATGGATCCCCAGGGATCACATAATAAACTAAAGCCGACAGAACACAAGATGGAGAGATGATCTGGACAAATTCAGGAAATACTGGCTCTGCGACGCCCACAATAGAGAATTGTGGCGAATCCTGGGGAAGGTCTATGTCCAACGACGGATGTTAAAAAACTGATGATGTTTTGTTTATGTTTTCAAGGTTGAAAGTCACGCTCTGAGGGTTAAAAGAAGAGAAGAAAGCCCTTTGGGTATTTTAGTCAACCAAAACTATCAACATAAGTTTCTTCAGTTTTCAAATAGGTCTGGCTGGTTGGCTATATACGTATCATGTGTGCAGATAGCACCAATTGTACTAGAGAGTTAAAAATGTAAAAACAAACCCTTGATTATGTCTAGAAAAAAAAATTCGGGAGGGGAGGTTCAAGTTCCCCCGCCAAAATAAGTTTTTAATTAGGGGTTAAATTAGCAATGTAAGTTTATGCTAGATTGGTCCCTCAGTTTGTTACTGGCAGTATTCATGCATGTTTTTGTTTTTTAAACTTGAATTTTTTAAATGATCACTGCCCAACAAAAGGCGAGAAAGTGATTTATCCATTTATCATCCTTTTTTTTCAAAGCTTGAATTGATCGCCCCGTACACGGCATGCTGCCAAAAGATATTGCTTGCGTGACGGTCTCTATTGAGTGACTAATCTACCCAATCCTTTTTAAATGAAAGTAAGTGTTTTACACTTGAGCAAAATAATGAATGAATTGAGATTAGATTGTTTCCCTTGTTAAGAAAGAACAAATTAGTTATGTGCCTTGACAATAATCCTGTTAGTCATCTGTTTGCCCAATCAGCACCATTGAAGCGACCAACTGTGGCCCCTTAAAATCTAGTGCGAAGTACTTGAGGCGACTACCATGGCTCGATGGTTATTGAATTCGTCTACCTAGCCCATCCACTACCACCATTAATTCCGTTCTTTAAGGTGCCCCATGATTGCGACCTTATGCCAGAATAAGCTGAACATTGTAAATAACTATGCATACATACACACGTTCATACTATATCTTTTATAAATGAGTTCAACGTTTTTTCATAGGAAGTCAACTTTCTTTTAAACCAAACACAACAGGATTTAAAGAGAAAAAAAACACATTAAAATCACAATCAAACGGTATTATTTATGACAAAACTCTACAGCATTCGAACTCTGTAACCAAAAATACAAATATATTGCCGTCAAGAAATAATTATACCCCTACGAAATGATTTCTTTTTATCAATAGTTTTGTGATAATATCTGTTATGATTGAGCAATCTTCCATCAGTAATGATAAAATCCTGCAATGTTCGGTTTAAAAGGATATTAAATATTTGTCAAAAATATCGGTAGGGTTGCATTTATATATGGGAAATACTGTAAATACATATCAGTCGCCTACCATGTCACGATTGTAAACAAAGGCATCATAGACTAGTTATCTAGCTGTAACTTGTTCTATTCTCTAATGTGGCCCTCCATTGCAACTTTGTACAACCTTGTAACCTAGGCATCTGCCATTTAGAGCCAGCTCATCTCGCAAACCAGATCGCTTGTGCCGGGAGTTCGGTCTTCACGGGCGCATCGCCATTAAAGCCTTTGGGCAGACTAACCTGAACATAGTACATAAATATGCATACATGGAGGTCAGTAAAGGTTCCGACAACGGAATTGGTAACCTGGTGCTCTTTATTTTCACTTCGTACTAATTCCCTTGGGAAAAGGATAAATCCACCTCTTGTCCCCATTGCTAAAATAATAGAGCAGATTGGGCTGTTAAGCTTGGAATGACGATCGGTCTAGAAGGAAAAACTTAAAGGCGTTTTGACGCCCAACAACCTTCTTCCTAAGTCAGGGTAATACTAAACGTATCGCTCACTGCTTTCTTCTGAACTACATCAACGAGGTCGAGAAAGGAATTTCGACGACTAGGTATCCCAGGATCTCCATACGCTTTGCCCAAGCAAGCATCGTTCCATTGTCTGTATTTAGTTCGATCTTTGAGGCTGCCCTTATGGCCTTGTGTCAAACTAAGCTGAACATAGTAAATAACTATACAAACATATCGGGCGACTAGTATGAGTTCAGTTCACAGACCACTTTGCTGGTGCTGTGAGTTCGATCTTCACAGGTGTCTCACCAAAGTAGCCTTGTGCCAGACTAAGCTGGACAGTAAATATCTATACATTATGCATATCAGATGCTTCCCGTAATGTGATACGTATCAAACTTCTTTCGTCTGCGCCGTGAAATTTGTCACTGGCACAGTTCCTGGTAGATCATCGTTCATACCCAGTCGGGTCGATTATTTGTATTTCCTGTTAGCTGCATTCACTTCCCCAATGAGGTTCAGGTTCATCTTTGTCTACGTACGAATTCTATCCATTTCTCACATTTTCCTCGTATCTATCTATTATAGTCTTCCAGTATCTATCTATCGATTTATCTACAGGGAAAGTGAGGGGGTGGAAAAAAGTGAGTGATACAGAAATTAGAATTTGGGACATAAAACTTTTTGTTTTGTCTAAGCAAAACAGCGAATGGGCGTTGGGAATCACATGACGAAGCGCAAATCAGAGACCGCTATGAACCCGAGGCAAAACGAACTTCGAACAAGATATAATTAAAGCTGACAGGGATTTCGAAAGTGTTAGGTTTCCATTAAGAAATTTAGCTCGAGTAAGTAATGGCGAAGATACATCCCCATCGAGTTTCCATACTTTACTAACCGGAAGCTACTGCTGCAAAAACCCCACCGGCCGGAAGTCGGAAATTACCAATAACAATGGTGACATATTGAACAAACCAAACAACACCTCTTATCTGCTTTTTCCTTAAGCTATTGCAAAAGTTAAGTAACTTACAAGAAGTTCTCAGTCTTGGATATTTGGCTTTAGGAAAATTCTATAAATAAATCCAATTTTGTTTGGAGAGAATTTCGCTGGGAGAATCGAAATTTTCCACTCCTCCTACTCTGGTGTAGAATTGACTCTATAATACACTCAAGAATACGTCATTCTGGTTTAAGCCTGAACAGTTAAAGATAGGTAAATCCTGTTGTGTTTCTTGGCGAAATCCCAGTTCGAAGTCGGCTTCAGTTTCGGTAAGATAACAGAACAAGGAAACGGCGAAAGATTGCCGTCCACGTCTGTGCCACATTGCACTGGAGGCTAATTTTAAGAAAACAGCAACAAAGAGCACGACAGATACAGCAGCTGCTCACAAGAAAATAAACCACCAAACTTCAACAGCTGAGCTACACTGTCAGTTTGAAAAATGAAGAATTAGGAAAGAAAAAAATCCTTTAGACAATTAAAATTTCTGTTATGACATTTTAGTAAAATAATCCCTTTTTCTATTAAGAAATGATGTTGATGCGTTATCAAAGACTAAGATTTGAAGCAGAAACAAAAAATCAGAGTAAGAAGACACATGAATGTAATCAACGACGACGAATTGTTAAAAAAAAACCTGAAGATAACGCACTTGAATATATATACTTAAGATTGGAAAGAGAAAACACCCAACACGTGTTTCATGGTTGATCCATTTTTTAAGAGTCTTGAAAATGGATCGACTATGAGACATGTGTCGGGTGTTTTCACACTAATCTTAAGTAAATATTGCTCTGTATTGTATTAGAAACACATTGAGCATTTTAATTTAATTAAAACTATTAAATTTCAAAATTTCAACTGCACTTCTTTTCTTACTAAAATAGTTTTAAAATGAGTAGCATTATTGATATTCCATACACACACACACACACACACACACACACACACACACATATATATATATATATATATATATATATATATATATATATATATATGTTAGAATGTATGCGTGTGTGTGTCTATCTGCGTGTGTTTTGTGGATGTGATCCGACAGAATGTTGATGAATGTGACAATTTCTCTTCACCTTCCAATTGCTACTTTCATCAATATATATATATATATATATATATATATATATGTGTGTGTGTGTGTGTGTGTGTGTGTGTGTGTGTGTGATTGTATTGTTTTCAGGTGCTGCTATATCTATCGTGAAAGTGTTCGATATTTCAAAGTAGAACGCAAATGGATCGTTAACTCTCAACATTTTTTGTTGTGACTGAGCAGTGTCGTACAGTCTTTACAATCTACGGACAATTTTCCCCCTGTTATTCTCTTGTCTCTATATACCACTGGGCTTCTGCTTTCATGGTGTGGGTTAGCAAGGGGTTGTTCATTCAAATAGAGTGAAAAAATCACTGGAAGGAAAAGGTTTCCTTACACTCCGTAAGCTACCACAACGAACCAAGGAGAGCTAGCAATGTATATATATATATATATATATATATATATATGTGTGTGTGTGTGTGTGTGTGTGTGTGTGTGTGTGTGTGTGTATGCGCACGTGTATGCGTGTGTGTGTGAGTCTGTGTGTTTGTGTGTGTGTGTATTCTTAAAGATGATATCATAAATTAGTTTGTGTACAGTCTGAGATTAAAATCGAAACAATGGATTTGATATTCACTTGGGTAAACTCTCAATAAAAGTTATTAAACTTACTTACTGATCCCTCATCGTTTAATAAGTTTTTCGGGTAACCTGCATAAGTAAGCCCTGTTTCAAAAACAATTAAATGATGTCTAGTATAAAATAACATCCATATAATTCACAATTATAATACCCTATATGAAACAACAAACTAATTGTATGACATAAGCTAAACATTAAAATCATAGCTGAAAGAGAGGTGGTGTTTGATCAACACTGCTGGTGAGTGATATTAATATCACTGTCTGTTTTTTTTTCTTTTTAATACCCTAAACAACTTATTTTCCCAGAAAATTTACACATTATACCATAATGACAAAGTATATATATATAATCATATAAACATATATATATATATATATATATATATATATTATTTGAAGTATAGGAAGTGAGACAGACTCAGGAGTGAAAGTATTTGAAAACTAGGTCATTTATCCGTAAATGTTTTCATTTATGCGTTCTCTCTCTCTCTCTCTCTCTCTCACTATATATATATATATATATATATATATATATATATATATATATATATACGTGTGTGTGTGTGTGTGCGCTCGAGTCTTTGTGCAGGGACTTGTTTCTATGAACATAATCCTATCATATCGATTTAGTCATTCATGTTTTCTTTTGGGGGGTGGGTTAACAGCTATAATTCTCCTATCCCCCGCTAAACTCTATAATCTGAATCAAAAGCCGGAACTAGATTGATCGACTTTCTTCATTCAAGGGTCACGCCAATGAAAAGAATTTTTATAACAGATCCTGTCGGTGCGTGGGTTCTGTGGTCGGCATCTGGGGTTGGTAAAACCGAAGGCTTACAAGATCAACTGAAAGTTTATGATTATCTGTTGATATTTACTAACCTTGGTCCCGTCTGATACAAAGCTTCATAATGTGTTAGGAAGATAGTGTCGTACCAGCTTTCCCGTCTTATATATTAGTTATGAAAGGAAATATATATATATATATATATATATATATATATATATATATATATATATATATATATATATATGTGTGTGTGTGTGTGTGTATATATATAAGTGAGCATATTAAATGATGCAGAATACATTTGAATATTAGACAAAAAACAGGGATCAAAGGTGTATATTCCATTAAAAAACTCAAATGGCAATGGAAAGGCTATTTGTAAGAATGATAGACAACTGCTGGATGACACAACTCACAACGTGGCTTCCCAGAGATCATTTGTGAAATTTTAGCTGGCAGATACTTAGATGGCGTGAGGGTTTAGACAGGTTCAGGAGATATTAACGAAATGACCTGACGCCTGCGATGGAGATCTGGCGAATCTTGTGGAAGGTCTATTTCCTAGAAGGATAATAATCGTGATGATGAAGGAACCATTACTTTTGTACATCAATGAGCATAATATGATGCTGGAAGATGCGTTTATGTCATACAATAAATATTCATTTTTCAATGTACTTATTTCAGGGCTGAATATTTAACACATAGATCATTATAGGGTGAAGATTTTCTCAGATCAAAATTCAGTTAAAAACTACGCGCCAGGCTACGGACTTATTGACCCCCGTCTCACATAATCATTATCAATTCAATAATTAATTTTTTTACCTTTCCTTAACACTTGGATTAATAATAAGATTTTCTTTTTGTCCCATTGTCTTCGACGTCCACCATTTTTCTTCATCTCCATCTTTTCACGTAGAGCAGTGATGGTGAAACTTTTTTAACACGGTGTGCCGAAAATTTAATAATCCTAGGACTTACTCACACGTATACATGTATTCTAGTTTTTAGAAAATGCTTGTAGACAGTGGCCATCTTTTCTTATATATTCATAAAACTAGGAATCCAATAAGATAAGGCTTGAAATTTCAAGATATTCTTACGAAGCTAGGGTATTAAAATTAAATAACATTTTGTTTATAAAGTCCATTGCGTGTCACCTAAAAACCTGTTGATGTTATAGGTTTGTCATCACTGATAGAGACTTTGTCTTTCTTCGTCTTGCAGTCGCCATTTTTCTTTTTCTTACCTTGTTCTTTCCCGCCAGATTTTCATGGCTATGCTAAACTTTTCATGGCAGCCTATTAATCAAATGTTTCTTTCCATAGAGGTGAAAATCATTCGCACTCGACTGTCATTTAACTTCTCCCTGTCACTCCAACTTTTACTCTCTTGTTTTCTTATTTATTTATTATAGATAGGCTAAGAATAGACTTAGCCTATCTATCTATCCATTTGCGTGAATGTGTAGGTATATGTTTCGATCAATCTCTCTCTCTCTATCTCCCCCTCTTTCTCCCTCTCTATCTCTCTCCCAAACACATTCATTTAGAACAGTCCACGTCAGGTCATATTTATCTATCTATCATCTCAGATCTATTTAACTCGATTCATATACCACTATTGAATCACCGTAGCCCCACAAACGATCCGCCCGATCGAGTGGGCTACAGCATCTCTCTTTGCTCGTCTGTGTGTGTGTGTGTGTGTGTGTGTGCGTGTGTATGTGAGTGAGTGTCCACTGTCTCCTGGTTACATTTTCGGGCTATGGCCTTGAAAGTTCACATGAATGCACCACTAGGCACCATGTCATAAATTGTTTTTTTTTTTTTTTGCATTTGTGGTCATTTTTGACCTAAGAACAGTCCAGCCACAGGCCCGCTCGTTTCTCGAAAAATCAGACATTTTAGTAATCACTGTCAGATAAAAAGAGAGACAAGTAACTTATTCATTGACCACCCCTTCTTTCCAATTTCTTAATTGATCACCCCTAATGTGGCATACTGTAAAAAAACCTTTGTCACACGATGGTCTCTATTGAGTGACTAATCAGACCTGTTTATGATATCTTCGAATCAAATTTTCCAGTTGCCTTACAAATCCTCGGAGTTTTCTAATTCTTCACGGCATTTCTCAATACAATAGGAGTCTACCTAGCTGTAAACCCTCTCCAAGTAACATGCCACAGGTTGTACTTATCAATTCAAATCTGCTAAGTCTGGCTAAAGCAACAGCTGACTTTGCTCTTTATTTTACTTAAACAGTAGTTTTACGCTTCTTTCCATTGTAACCAACTTTCTTAACAGCTTTCCGAATAGATAAAACCACTTCCTACTGTGATCTTAATATAGTGGAACACCGACTGAGCAAGGAAAGGACTCGGTATAATTGAATAGAAAAAAGTGGACGAGAAAGGGAGGAAGAGAGAATTCCGTTTTAAACAGAGTCACCCTCTTAAAGGGTCAGTAAACTTTATTTATTACTTGTACATGAACCAGCATCGAAACTCGTTTTGTGATCAAGCCTTTCCCAACTGCTTTCGATATTTTTGTTTGTCAGGATTTTGTTCAATCGACAGGTTATAAAAAAAGAGGAGATTGGAAAGAAAAATATAAAGGAATGAACGGACATCTGTCTCTTTTTATTTGCTATTTTAACAGTGAAACGTCAAATCGTCTTCATGGTCCCACTCCTGTGATAAAAGATGAAGATAACTCAAAACGGGCCTGGCTACCGAGGGCCAAACTTCACTCCTAACTCTCTTTCAGCTGAAGATGATTACTACGAACTTGTTAATAAATTCACAGGTGTATAAGACTTGTTAGAGAGCCGGGTACCAATCGCATTGTTATGATTTCAAAACACTGTAGGGGAATGTTAATTTCATAAATGTATTCATCTATTAGAATGATATTAGACATCGCGTATTTCTAACATAAATTTGCGTACATATGTGAGTCTTGTCAATTCAACTCAGTCGATAAGGGAGCCGCCTACCAATTAGTTGGTCGTGATTTCAAATCACAGTAAGGGAATCTTTACTTTATATATCGGTTTGGTTTGGTTTAACGTGACAGTACAGACAAAGAGTGAAGAGTTTACTTCCCTCAATTTAGCGAAGATTGTTCTTGTTTTCATTTCAAGGGAAAAACAAAGGCAACGTCCACTCAAGCCTCTAACCTAGACTGGAGTTGAAGAATAAAGCAAACGTTTGCTAGGTATAACAAGAGACGGGTGTTCGACAATTTTGAGGTTCTTTTCCATGGAAATTTAGTTGGCCAAAAAGTTCGCTCCGTTTTATGAATCCACATACAATGAGTACAAAAGTATTCGATACATAACAAAAAAGATTATTTTAGCTCCCTCATACACCTTCGTAATTGACAAAATTTGGACCTAAGATTTTTAATTTTCGCATATAACTTTTAAATGTCCCTTGTTTCAATATTGTTTCATTTGTAATCTTTGGTCAGAATTTTAAAACTATATACGGATCTTAAACTATTTGAAATGCATCAGATAGGTTTTCATTCACAAAATTTGGTGAAGATTGTTCTTGTCCTTGTTGAAATAGAAACACAAAGTCAACTCCAGACTACTACTGGAGTTAGACCATAACTCCTGATTCTATTTTCTATTAGACGAACCACTGTCAACCGTTGTCAAATTCTGACTAGTATTCCTATTATTTCAGCAATGGTAAAAAATTAAAGTCTTGGCGAGACTCAAAGCAAAAGGGATGTTAGTTCGGTCGAGTATTTCCGATCAATGCTGTTTACGCCCCATCGTAAACTGACAGCTCTAATAACTTGCCATGAAAAGCAACCACAATTCAGATGAAATAAACGATCGTCAAAAAATCAGTACAAATTAAATTAAAGTATTACTTATTTTATTAAAAAATGACTTTCCCGTTCTGTGGACTTGATGTTTTGTGACTTTAAACCCGGTTACGTGCTAGATAGTGACTTTAGTTCCGTGACTTTTGGGCCAGTGGCTTTTTGATCGGTCATTATATATATATATATATATATATATATATATATATATATATATATATATATATTTATATATATATGTGTGTGTGTGTGTGTGTGTGTGTGTGTGTGTGTGTATCATTGGAAGTCCTTTTTAGTTATTAGTAACCACCACCCTAGTCCCATCTATCCTACAATTTTATTTCCACGCATCTTTCATCTTAGTGCTCAGCTAAGCGTGAAGGCATGAAATGGGTCGCCTTGGAAAAGATGAGTTGTGGAGATTACATTGACCGGTCCTTGCCAAGTGTGAAAAAAAAAGGGGAGAAAAATACGCATAAAAATCTAAATTACTAAACCCACCTTACCCCCTTCCCTTCACTAGATTCATTCTCCCCCTTTCTTTTTTAAAAAAAAAAACTTATTCCTATCCCCACGTATCAGACCCACCCCTTTTTTCCACCTTTATTTTGTTTTTGTGTTTTTTGTTTCCGTTTATCCTGACCCCCCAACATCGGCCTCATATTCCTAGAGACATTCTGCTCATTTCAGTAGCTAAAGAAGGATTAAAAAAATGGCTGAGGAGGAAGAAGAAAGAAATCTTTCTCTCATCGAACGAGCTTGCTCCTATCATCATCATCATCATCATCATCATCATCATCATCATCATCATCATCATCATCATCATCATTCTCTTAACGTCCATTGTAAGACATGGACCTTCCCCAGGATTCACCACATATCTCAATCATGGACGTCCTGGAGCCAGTATTTTCTAAGTTTGTCGAGTTCATCTCTCCATCTTGTATTCTGTGGGTCTCGGTTTTGCATATGATCTCTAGGGATCCATGTTGTGAGACGTGATGTCCATTGGTTGTCTGCCATTCTTGCTACATGACCTTCCCATATCCATTTTAGTTTTCTCATAGATTCTCTGATGTCTCCCGTTTTCTTCCTTATATACTGTGCTGTCCTGTAATCTTTCCATGTGAAGTTGGGCATGATTCTCTCATCTGCCCGCTGTACGTTTCTCAGTTTGCAGGTCTCTCCCTTGGTTAGGTTCCATGTTTCAGCTCCATAGGTGACTATCAGTGAAAGATGTATTGGTTGTATACTCTTCTTTTTAGGATTATTGGGATCGGCTTGTTTTTGAAGGTTGTGCTTGCCATCCTTGGGTGATTGTTCGTTTGATTTCTTCTTCTTTTGTGGGTTTCACAGAGATTTGTTATTTTCTGTCTCTTTCTGCACGGTTTAAAACAGGGTTGCCATTTTAGCCATTTTACCGCCAAATTTGACAAATCTGGCCTTTTCGGATAGATTTTGGCCATTGACTTCTCCGTTTGGCCATAATGCAATTTTTGGTCATTTTGACCATGTTGCAGTAATATCCACTTATCGATACGTATAGTTATTAGCAATGGGCAGATATCTTCTGTTATGTTAAAGGACACAGCTGACAAAGTTGAAAAAGTATTTCGTTCATGTCCTAATGACGTAATAAAAATGCTGAATTTGAAAAAATTAGATACTTGAAAGGTAATAAAACTAAAACAAATAATTATAAATATCTGTCGTGATCAACAGAAGCTTTACTCCAAAATCACCGTCATGCAAATCTCTATTGTCCACGTCCATAAAGTGCAATGTATATAGAAGGCTTTTTCTCCAATTACTCCGCAATGCAAATCTATATTATCTGCGTCTATAAAATGCAATGTACATAAAAGGCTAATCTCCAAACTCATTGTAATGTAAATCTCTATTATCTGCGTCAATAAAAAGCAAAGTGTAACAGTATATTCCATACATATCTCATTTCTAACGGCCCATACCTAGTTTTCAATATAAATTCTTATTTTTGGTGTGAACTGCAAGGTTTTATAAAAAAAAAACCCCAAACCTTTATTATTTATTTTTCATACAATAATTTATCTTCATCTTATTTTTCCAGTTTTCTTTATCGCAACTTTCTCAATCCGTAATCGTTGCGATGAAAAATTGAAATGTAGGTAAATAGCATTATGCAAAACTAAAAAATAAAGATTCACAATTGCATTTGTTTATCATATGAAAATAAATAACAAAATAATTCTTCTAACACTCAGTTATTTGCATTTGGCCATTTCTGGCCATTTTCTGCGTGTGTTTTGGCCCGAAACGTCTCCAACTGTCTGTCAACGCCAGTTCAAAATAGAAGACTGGGGTAGCACTTCAGAATGTGACCGCTCATAGGCCGAGTTCACATGCTTTTTCAGAGAAATCAAGGTCGAAAGAAAAGTTCCCCTGTTATACGCTGACGTGAATGCTTATTGGCATTCATAGCTTCATTCCTATGCGACGAAGTAATTGCTTATTCATTTATATATATGTATATCGTATGGATCTCACGAAGTTTTCAAGTCAATTCATGGGAAAGGACATTTGCCCTAGTTGGGGTCTGAAGCAAGGCTGTGACTGCTGGGGTTTTAAAGGTACTTCTGAATTTTTGATGACTGTTGGGATTTTAGAGGGTTTTCACTTTAAAATGAAATATATCCAGGTTCATTTGTAGCTCTATTAATTATCTAATGGTAATGTTATTATTCATTAACTGTTAATAGATAAATTATCTTAAAACTGCCTCATTGAGTTAAATATTATCTGTTTTTTTTTTGTTTTTTTTATGTGTAGAATCTGGGGTTATTTGATCTTGTTCTTCCAGGAAAAGCTGCTGTCAGCCCTCAATGGTCTCTATTCTGTCTCTGCGAACAGTGTACATACCTGGGCGAAGCGTATGGAGATCCTTTAATTCCCAGTCGACAGAAACTCCTTCTCGGTCTTGCTGTGGTAGTCCAGAGGAAACCAGGGGGGATGCGTCTGGCATCAGTTTGTCTGCAGAAAGATGTCAGATAAGGCGTGAAACCACCTCAAGGGTCCTCCACCCCCTAGTTTTCTCTCACCTACACTGATTCCATTCCTGGGATTGGAGAGCCTTAATTTGTTGCCCAGGCATGTACCCAGGAGGGAACACTCCAGTACCGTTCCATTGTCTGTAGAGACAGGACGGTGGCAGTTTTTACCACAAAAGTTAGCAAACATAGCTAGTAGATAAATTCATTACCAGCGTGAGTTCTTTCCTCATAAGGAGCTCCACTAAATTGGCCTTGTGTCAGACTAATCTTTGATTGGTAAGCAATCATCTAAACAGGCTTGGTTAGTCACTCAATAGAAAACATCACATGACCGAAGTCTTGTTAAGGGTGATCAATGAAATGTTTGGGAAAAGAGGGATTCAATGATTAAGTTACTTCTTTTGCCTTCTGATGGGCGGTGATTTTGGAAAACGTCTGATTTATCAAAAACAAGCGTGAATACTACCGGACACAAACTAAGGGACCAATTTACGACAAGCTTACATTGTGAATTGATCCAACCACTAAAAACCCATTTTGAGCTTCAAACTCGAATGAAAAATGCGATATACTCAGTACATAATTATGTAAAACAATTCTGTTTCCGTATATAATACGCAGCTGGAGTTATTTTATTTTTTTTTTTTTTTTTTTTTTTTTTAGCTCCAAACCGTCAGGGAAAACCCGATTATACATGAAGTACAATAGATAGATTGATAGACAGATAAGTTAAAACCATGTAAACGACTGAAAATGTAAGATGACCGTTAACAGTAATGGTGGAGACAGAAATGCTAAAATCTTAATTATTTGTGAATTACTTCCCATGTAATATAAGCTAATCTCCTTTATATCGTTGCAGGGGGCGTCACTGCCTGTCACCATGATGAACACTCGTCAGGTTCTCCTTTCTCCTATTTTTGGCTTCGCTGTCAAATAAGACCAGGCTTACGAACACACGAGTCTTAAAAATATCCAACGCGGCTGACTCCTAACGAATCTCTATTGTCTTGCATTTGAGAAATAAAGAGGTTGTTATTGGGGCCAAGCTGTCAGCGGTGTGTTTTTAAATCCTGGCTTAGGCTTTTCGATTCCTATCTGGGTTTCTGTGTTGTTTTTGTTTATTAATTTTAAAATTCAATGAAATCCAAGTTTTTCCACGCATTAGAGCTCCTCAAGTTTGTTGTTATTTTTTTATTTTTACTTAAATCTGTAAAATACCAACCGGAAATAATCTTTACCACAGCAGTTAAAACAAAAAATTGTTTCCGTTCAGTACGTTATACGGATTCTGTACTAACATTCATATTATGTACCAAACATGTCTGTTGAGTGCATATAAAATTTACGTATTTCTGTTTTTCACAATATGAGTCAAATTTATTTCTTCTCACTCTATGAATCAACCTTTCTTCAAGACTCAAAGCAGATAAAAATCATAATTAAACTAGTTTATTCTTGCCGTTGAGGATGACGGCTATTATACGGTAATTTTGCAATTGCATTGTACCTATAAAGTATCTTAAATGTTACGTTGCGTTGTATTTTCTTGCTTATGTTCAATATTTTCTTGATATCAAACTGAAAGTAAAATTAGGCAAAGATACCATCTATCAAGTTTGACGTAACATAAAATTCTATTTCCATCAAGTTTAGCCACATGGATGTAAATTATCTCAATTTTTGAGGATTTCTATGAGTAGAAATATAACCCAAAGTAAATAACATTTATTTTCAACATTGTTGATATTTCGGTAACATAATTCATTTTAAAACTATCTAATTGAGGTGTATCTTAATTAAACAACCGTAGCCATAAAAGTGAAGGGTTCTATCTTTTACATACACACACACACACACACACACACACACACACACACACACATATATATATATATATATATATATATATATATATATTTGCATATGTCTGTGTGTTTGTTTGTGTGTTGGTTCCAGTGCTCAGGGTCATACCGTTTTGTCTACAGACTTAACAATTGACATGAGTACTCAACTATACCTCTTCAAAAGAAATTTTTCTTTTAAGCTTATATGACCTTTTTGGAGCTTTTTTTTGACTGGTTTATTAATCACATTTAAATTCTCCAGAATCTTGATGTCTCTTGATGTTTTGGGTTTTTTTTTCAACTATATTTTAGATATTTCCCACTTGAAGATAGCAGTGATGTCAGAAATAGAATTTATTGTGACCATATTTAGTCTTCAATGGAAGTTATTTTTTTTACATGACTTCAAGTTTTGACGCTATGAATGTTCAATTATTGACTGTGATGGCGAATCTGAGTTTTGTTTGAGCATGGGATCTTGTTTTTATAAAAGCTGCTCGCAGCTCTGATCTGGACAGCGGGGTGTTGAGTCGGAAAAAAATTACGGTTATAATTCTATGAAACGATTTTAGAAAAATAGTGAATTTGTTTCAGTTGAAGAGTTCATAGTTTCAAATGGTTGGTAGGAGGTATTTCTATTAGCAATTTTCTTACCTCTACATACTCCAGTATTACGGACAAAAAAGCGAAAAAATACATTGAGTATATCAAAAAATACATTGGTATTAGACCATCTATACTGAGAGATAGATAAGGTGAGGATCGAACCCACTTACAACGGTTAGCAAGATTAGTTTGGTAAGCTTGTGTTTCCTGGTCTATACTAGATTATATACATTTCTATATGGATCCGCAATTTGCATGTTTTTTTGGTATCTTTTCACGAATCAGTCACACACACACATTTATTTATTTAGAATATATTTATGAAATCAAATAGAAATAATCTTGAAACTAACCCTGATCTACACAATCACCAAAACTATTGCAATTCATTGAAATACAATGTATTGCTCCTGCCAACAGCCTTCTCCTTTTGTTTCTCTATAAGCAAATTCAATTTAAACACAGACACTTTAATAGTCCCAAAATAACAATCAAAGTTTTTCCCTGTCCTCAGTGCTGGCAAGATTATATTCTGCGTTTTTGTTGAGTAGGTTCCACGAAATGATCTAATCAAAGTATTGGGTTACTTTTTTAGCATTTTAAAACCATCCATTTTTATACTCTTGTCTCACATGTTGGGTATAAATAAAACCGAAAACGTCATGACGAATGCTCTTTTGGATTAATGTCCCTTCCAGAACGAACATGTCTGGCTGAAAATTCTTTATGTCACCAGTTCTTGCTTTATTTTCGTTTCAGAGGAGTATGCACGTTTTGTTTTTTTTTATTGGTGACAAGGTGTTACTCACTTTGGTCTCAGCAGTGGGTAAACACCCTGATTCGGCTACCAATTCTAGACCTCAACCTTTCCTTCACTTTTCTCTTTCTCTCTTTCTATCCTCTGCTCATTCAGTCTCTCTCTCTCTCTCTCTCTCTCTCTCTCTTTCTTTTCTCGCCCTTAAATAAATAGACCATCAACGTATTGCAGATTTTACCAGTGAACAACTCATCCCCAATTCCGATCTCTTCTGCGCCATCTTTGTTACCAACTGGTAGTTCCGTATCAGTAATCCAATTTTATTTCATCTATCCGTATGATAGCCATATCTGCTGACTTCTTCTCAGTTTGTTTACACTCACGTATCTCATTGGTTAATTTATCTTCATGTTATGATATGATGAATATTACGTCATATAAGTTATGTCAAATCATTCATTAAAACATCTTGAATTGAGTTGAGACTTTGAAAAAAGATTAGAACACTTGAATTATTCAAATAAATAATGAAATAAAATAACTTTAAGCTTCTTAGTGTCGACTGATACGTTAATAAATCCATCGTTTTGACAGGCATATTCTAGTTTCTATATATTTCATTAGATGAAGTATTGTAAACCATTATTAGAAATGTTTTGCTACGATTTTATCGTCGCCAGTCTTTTAACGTTCGTCGTTGGACATAGACCTTCCCCATGATGTGCCACATTTCTCTATCGTGGGCGTCGCAGAGCCAGTACTTTCTAAATTTGCCTGACTCGTCCCTCTGTCTAATACTCTACCGGTCTGGGTTGCGCATATGATCTCTGGGGATTCATGTCGTGAGTCGTGATGTTCATCGGTTGTTTGCTATTCTTGCAACATGTCCAGCTCATTGCCATTTGAGTTTTTAGCGGATTCCACGATGTTCCTGAATCCTGTCTTCTCCCAGATGTATTGTGCTGTCTTATCGTCTGTCCATGTGAGTTTGAGCATAATTATTTCATGCGCACGTTGCATGGTTCTCAATTTGTGAGTCTGTCACTTGGTCATGTTCCATGTTTTTACTATTTACCTCCATCTTAATTACTGTTGCTTTTTATCGCAACTAAATTCAGGTTGAGTTTCCTCAACAGTGAGTAAGCAATAACCATTAATTTTGTTACTACGAAGTTTCGGTCAATCCATTCTTCAACTCTCTTTATTTGGATAATCCGTGATAGAAGGGAGAGATGGCAAACACTATAGGGTCTGCTATAACGTATTTTTCGACTTGCTCTTTGGATTTGACTTTCTTATGTTACTTGAGTCTTATTTAAAGGAGGAATGATAATCAAAATTTATTTTGCATAAATACTCGATGTAAAAATATGACAATATTAAGTCGCACCACCGTGGACAATTGCTGGTACACATTTCACGTAGACCAGTATGACTCAAGTGAGCTCCCCAGACTTTTGACCTTTTTTTCACACACTAGGCTAAGCTTAGTTATACGAATAAGACACAATATTTTCTCTTTAAGAAGTATTATGAACTATCATTTTCAATTTTATGACCACTTCTTACCTTCATCTTAATTTGTTACTTTTAAAAAAAATTGCAACTTGAAAGAAAAAGTATTAAAAACAACTGACACAACCAAGTTGAGTCCTTGTAGCTCAATTGGTAGAGCAGGCGTGTGTAAACCATGCTCCCTCTATAAAAGATATGGTTCCAATTCTCACCTAAAGCTTTTTTCTTTATTTCCTGACCGATGCCGCTTGCTCATTGCCGAGGGATAATCGGTCTGAGTAAAAGTTGCAACAAAAAGCGATTAATGAATGAAAATGAAGGTAAAAAATAGTAAACATTTGGAAAATTATGGCAAGATTTTTGTTAAATGCAGATTTCTGACGAAAATTCCCGGGTCTCTCAGTCAGTGCTGGAAACATCCGAGAGAACTTTTTATCCTAAGTCTCTTACTGCAGTAAGGAGGTGCTGTCTTGGGGTGAGATATTCATTCTGCTTGTCCAGAAATGCAAATTATCACAGGTCTTTTTTATGTGGATAGATGCAAAAAATGTTTCAGTCCCTCATGTTTCACCGCAGACACCAGGGTGTACTTATGACCTTACCCCTCTTTGAGCAATAAAGAGGATTTGTTTTTGTTAATATTTATTGGATGAGTCATTGTCAACCATTACTAGTTTTTTACTAGTAGGTTTTCATCTAAAAATTAAGATGAAAGAAATGGCAGTCAGTTATTGATTATGGAGGACAGTGCTTGATCAAATAAAAATCAAATCAATATGATTTTAAAACAAATACAACTAATGTACAAATCAAAATAATAACCAGTATGGTGTAGAACGATTGGGGGAAAATAAATAATCAGTTCAATTGATAGATTTGATCTTGTGCCAGCCATAAGAGTTCTGATGGTGCAATCGCTAGAGCAGTTGCTGTACACAAGCAGGCCCCCCCACCGTGAAAGAGGTGCGATTTTGAGCCCCCCCCCCCAGATTTATTCATTGTCTCAAGCCTGCCCTGTTTAGTCACTGCTATAGACAGTCGCAAAGAAAAGTAACTGAAAATCAAGCTAGATGAAATACAAGTAAAACATTAATAATGGAAAAAAGGATGTTTATTTTGATAAACAGACATTTCGGGTGCGAACGTTTCAGCCCGGGCATTCTGGTCGAAGACGCTTTGGTCCGGAGGTTTGCAGACGTCTTAGCTGCAGATAGCATCATTACATCAATATACAATAATGTATGTTTGTTGTTTACTTACTAAAGAAAAGTTTTTCTCTCAAGTAATGTTATGCAAGTGCGAAAATTCCATATCCATATAAACTCGATGAGAAAATGACGCAATGATAAAAAGAAATAATAGAATTTATGATAGAAAAACGGTAAATTCATAAATCATTCATCGGTGAGACCTGGGTTAGTGGGTACATTTCTGACAGATGGTTATAACTTCCAGTGAAATTAATTCAATAAACGCAAGCATGACCTAAAGTTACAATGGAAGAGAGATTTCCTTTGAATGGGTCGTTCAAGTTTAAAAACATTAGCCACGTTTATCATATTATCATTTAAGCATTCGGGGAAAAGTATTTCAACTTACCCCCACAGTGGAGATTGTAGGTAAAAACTGATTGGGGAAAATCAGTTAAATTTGTAGTAGATACAGATGTGATGAATATATTGTTATAACTGAGGAATATAAAATGTCCAATCAGATAGAATTATGGACCGTATTAAGAATCTATTTTCATTAAAAAAGCGAGATTTTAGGAAAATAATGACTTCATAGATCCCATCAGCGTTATCAGTTTTTTTCATTTCATTTGGTTTTAGGTCCTTTTTCACTTATCTCTTTTTTTCTGGATACTTTTTTATTTGTTTGTAGTTATCTTGTTATTTTACGGGCATCTCCTCTACCTCATCTGTTTATAATAATAGCGTACCAAGTAGCCCCAACCACGATGTACCAACCAACCCCGAACATAAAAAATCCTATTTCAAGGAAATGTTCTGACAGAAGATTTTTGAAATGTAGAGTATAAGTACTGACTATTACGACTTCTCATTGACAAAGAATACACCATCATCAACTGTACATAACAGAATTAACTAAACAATAAAGTTAAAGACTTACTCTCCAGGAAAATATTTTTCATGCGAAGCCTTTCGTGTATACAACACTTATAACTCAAACTTTGTACAAATAGTCGATTTTTTTACGAATTCTCACATCAATTCTCTATTATTCTATTTTCATACATTTTTCTTGGCTTTGATTTTTACGGAGTCATTTCAAATTTTAATGAATTAGATCAAAGGCATATGAATCAATCTATTCTAATGAGAAATTTCTTTGGAGTATTCTGTAATGGCGGAGCAAAAAAACGCCTTCAAAGATAAAACTAAACGCTTAAAGAGATTTTTTTTGCTTAACGAGACTAACGGTGGCGCAACCAAGTGCTGGGAACGAAAATTAAAGCGAGTGTTTCAACCTACCCCTATGCCTAACTTGTTCCGGTATCCCCCATAGTCATTTTCGTCTTCAAAGAAATAAAACGAGTCCGAAACATCCACGGTTAAAATATCTACGAAATATCTGCATCCGTTCTGCATGCCACCGAAACGTCACACGAACATTTATTTTGTATACGCATAAATGCAAAGTACGACAGATGTTTTTTTTATATGAATAGGTGCCATGAAATGACTGTTTAAAGCTAGAGGGCAGTTTGGGTTGGGAGGTGGATCCAATACTTCAACGGTCAGTCTTTATTTATATACCACCCAAAAAACACTCATAAGATTTCATGTAAGGGTTTTTCATACCCAGTTTTATAGTCAGTCCCTTTATCTTTTGCTACCTGTCATTTAAATCTAGTCTGTACCCCCACCGACCCAGAAAAAGCGATGACGGGGTACCTATCAGATGTCTCTAATGAACTAACATTTTCGCCACGCCGCAGACTGGTCAAATGTGGCAGCTCTCGGCTCTCGTAAATCAAAACGGAGACTTTTCAACATCTTTTATGGCCGACCCGAGGATTTTCACACCCCAGCTTATCATTATTTAGGCTTGAATTCCGATCCGATTCACATACGGACGTGAGATTAGAAAGCACAACACACATACACATACACACACCCGCACTCTCTCTCTCTCTCTCTCTCTCTCTCTCTCTCTCACACACACACACTCATATATATATGTACGCATTCAAAAATACACATCTATTTGTGTACACACGCATATGTGTCCATATAAATAATATATTCATATGCACACACACGTATATAACTTTTCATATACTTACGCTCACTTATACATATAAATACTTATTCATAAACACACACACACACACACACGCACACACACACACACACACACACACACACATATATATATATATATATATATATGTATATATATGTATATATATGTATATATATATATATATGTATATATATATATATATATATATATATATATATATCACCGGTGGCATTTAAGCTCAAAGGTAAGCGCAACGCTACGTTGCTTTTTTTCTATTTGCGTTGTCTTGGCCGAATGATACATTCACCATGTAATAACGAAGATCATTTCAATCAGAGCTCCAAAATAATATAGCACACACACACGCTACATATATATATATATATATATATATATATATATATATATATATATATATGTATATTTTGACAGAATGAAAATGAAAAACAGTCCTTTTCTCACAGTTCATCTTCTATTGGTTATACCCACCGAGATTTATAAATGACAAACTCAGTATTTAAATAATTGATTTTGATTCCGAAAAAAGGTTGTTATAAGCAATTTGCTAACATTTGCCAGCCACAGAGTGATGGTTAATGCCCCTGTTCGAATATGATGGTGATTCATCTATTCAGACAGAGAAAAATAATTCTTTAAAAAAATGCAAAAAGAATAAAAAAAATCGTGAAAAATAAGAGTTGAAAAGTGAACAATGTAGTAGTAGTAGTAGTAGTAGTAGTAGTAGTAGTAGTAGTAGTAGTAGTAGTAGTAGTAGTAATATACATAAACAACAACAACAGCAGCAATCATTAAGTTCACTTTCTTTAAAGAAAACGTCAATGAATATATTTGAAAGGATTGATCAGATGTTTTTCGTGATTCGGACAACCGTCCGCCATTTGCCTTGAAAGTCTTTCGGCCATTTGTAAGAAAAAGACTATAAAATGGGCGGGTATAGAAATTAACCCAGCGGAAATTAGTTTGATTGTTACTTCTATTGGGGGTTGAAAGTCGGGATTATACAGATAAGGACATTCCACTGTTCCGATTGTCGTCTGTCTTTAGACTGATATCGACCATTTTTAACCTCGTTTTCGCTTCCTTTTAGTTTTCATTCTTCCATGATCGCCACTTAAGACGATCAGTCAACGGCGCCACGACTTTCATCTTCCTTTTTTCATTTTCCTTCATTTGCCTCAATTTTCCTACTCTTCAACGTCATTATGTAACGACGCTATGTCAGGCACGTTTGATCGGCAAATAAATTGGCCAAAAAATACCCTTGAGTATTTTAAGGTCACGACCCGATTTCTTTGATGTCGGCCTTCATTGATAATTCCCTTTGCTGTCGACTGTGTGAACAATAAACACTTGACGATCCATTATTCTAATCCGAGACATTAACGCACATTGGGCGGTGACATTCCCTATACCGTCCACCATATTGTTCACCATATTGTCCACCATATTGTCTTCAAACCGATACTAACGAGAATGTTTAGGAATTGTTTTCCTTCTTTTTTTCCCATAGGTTCTGATTTCACTGAGTCTCAATAAAAATGGCAGCTATATTTTGGTTAAACAAGATACGAGCAAAAGTTTCAAAAACAATAGTTTCCAGGACAATACACTCTGTAATATAATGCTTTTCAGGCCAGAGAAGTATGAAAAAAATGCTCAAGAACTTTTATGAATCTCTGAATTATTTTCTTCCTCCATTTTTCTGCACCGATTAATATGTAAAAAGTTACGAAGAAATTTTTATGTAGTTTCAAACAAAATATTGTCTCGCATGAAAATTATTATAAACTCTCAAAAAATGTTTCATACGTGTAGAACATTTTTGTCTTTTATAAAAATCATGTAGTTTCAAAACAAAATATCTTTATTCTTGTGAAACATTGTTGTCTCGAATTCAAATGAAGGGTGGGGTAGAAAACGTTTTTGTAGACATAATAAGAAATAAACATTAAAATTTTCAGCCCTCTAGCTCCATTGGTGCGACCCGTGTGTGTGACACACTCATGCATACATTCATACATTGCCAACCACACCAACTTGAAAACTGAAGTGAACTATGTGGTTTTGGTGACAGTTTTGGTTGGCGGTTCTCAAAAGGTCTGGTGAGTCACTTGATAGAAACCCTCACATGGCCGACATCCTTAAGCAGCACACTGTGTTGGGGGCGATTAATTATGAAATTCAAAAACGGGGTTTTCTTGCACATTTTGGGGGCAGTTATAACTAAAAAAGAATGAATTTAAAAGGTAACAAGCGTTGACACTACTGTACACACTCTAAGGGACCAATCAAGCATAAATTTATATTGCAAAATTACCATCCACTGAAAGCCTTTTTCATTTGGGGGGGGGGGGCAAGAACCGTTTTCCAGACATGATACGGTAAATGTATATATTTTCAGTCCTCTAGCTTCATTGCTACAGCCTGTACTTGTGATACATACATAGACAGCCAGACCAACTTCAAAACTTATAAAAACCTATGTAGACTACTAAAAAAAAGGCCAAATGAGGGAAATTTGAAGTAAAGAAAGAAAGAGTGAATGTATAGATGTCAAGCAGAATTAAAGAAAAAGGATTGAAATTGAAAAAACAAAAAAACAAAAACAAAACAAGAACCATAAGTTCAACGATATGTCCACCATCCGTCGTAGTATTAACAAGAGGAAGAAGAAGAGCAAGTAATCTTTCTTTGAGTTGATTGATTTTCATACCTGTAAAATATTGTGGTATGAAAATATTCTGCAAGTATTATTTTCAATGAAAATCGTATATGGCCATTTTTGCCGTTTTGTCATTGTTTTCGTCTAAATACAAAAATGCTGAACACATATATCCTATTATGACATCATAGCATTGTTCCTCTTCTTATTTCTATTCTTTAATATAACTTGGACCGACCGACAGATCTAATGATAGAACGAAAAGCGTCTAATACGTGTGAACGCGTCTAAAAAAAGACTAAAAGAGAGAAAGAAGAAAGAAAGAAACAATATTATTATGCAGAGCGCTGGAGAAAACTTGCTGTCACTTGATCTCAAATGAAAGGCACCCGATACTACTAGTGTGAAAACTCAATGAGTACAAAATAATAACAGTATGAAGCCTCAAAGCCCTTCAGCCTAAGAGGAGACACTCCATGTCCTTTTTTTTTTTTTTGCTTCCTCCCTATCAATGACGACAGTTTGACAAACAACGCTGTTTGCTGAACCTTCCCCTCCCAATTGCAAGTATTCAATTGAAAGGAAGCAGCAGACAACACAATACTCCAGATGCAGACGACCAAGGCCCTTTTGTCTTCGAGTAGCAACTTCCTTTGATGCCATCTTTTCCCTTAATTTCTAATTCGTGAACATTCGGAGCCTCTCTTCAAGCGCAAAGGCGAACGAGGTGGTCTGGGTTCGAAGAAACGAAACAAACGCTGGAAGAAAGAAATGACAAGCCTGGCTGCTGCGGGGCCAAACTCTACTCCCACCTCTATTCCGACTGAAGATGATTACAGCCATTTTTGTACTGTATACATGATAGATTTAAAGAAATAACTAAATATATATTTTTGATATAGATGTATCCATTTTATAAACAGATATAACATAGTTGCTAAAGAATGAATAAAAACCTTGCTGCTCCAGGGTCAAACTCTTCACCTACTTCTATTTCAACTGAAGATGATTACAGAAACTTTTGTATTGTATAAATAATAAATAAAAAATTATGAAAACATATTTTTTAGTGTAAGTGTATAATGAGATTAGCCCGTGTGTATCTGAAAGATAAATTTTCGTAGATTTGTAAGACGTGTCAGTTTTGAGGGGAGGATTGTTGTTGTTGTTGCTGTTGTTACGGTAAAAAAAACAAAGTCAATTCCACACTTTTAATAGTCTGGTTTTTGCAAGCTGACTTTTTAGGCAAGCAGAACGTCCTCAGTAAGAAAATAAATGTAATACAATCTTCTAAAATTGTATTTCCACCTTCCCTGGTCTTTTGCCGTACTAAGTTGGCTTAGTGAATTTCAATAAGAAAGGAAGAAAGATAGAAAGAAATATCGAAGAGAATCTGAGGGAGGAAAGAGAGAAAAGAGAACAGAGAATAGAAGAAAAAAAAGAAAGAAAAAGAGAAAGAATGAAAGAAAGAAAGAAAGATAGATAGATAGACAGATAGATAGAAAGAAAGAAAACAGAGAGAGAAAAGAAAAATTGAAGAGAATCAGAAAAAAGAAGGGAGGGAAGAAAGAAGGAGAGAAAAGAGAAAAGAAAGAAGGAGAGAAAAAAGAAAAGAAAGACAGAGAGAAAAGAGAAAAGAAAGAAGGAGAGAAGAAATAAGGAAAGAAAGGAATGAAGCCATAAAGATAAAAATGAGATGAGATCTAATCAACAAACCGAAAGCATCGCTTGTGGGTGTGAAATTGAAAGAAACAATATGTCAGGCCAAAGTAGATTTCTACTCAGAGTAAATTTCTCTGCTTAGCAAAAAGAAAAAAAAAAGGTCTGGAGAGCAACCCCAAGCATAAAATAAGGAATCGCCCATAAATGGATACACCCAACCACTTCTCTATAAAAAATTAACATGGCAGGATTTTATCAATTCTAGTGAAATCAATTAAAACGGACATAATCAGGCATTGTTTAAGATCAAGCTCTCCAGCATTGAAACTCTATCGCCAAAAATATGAATTTACCGTCCAAATATGAGTACTTCCCCAACCGAAGATCATTGTTGGCAACAGAGTTTCAATGTTATTTAGTTTGGCCACGAATAATACACTCTGATAGTTTCCGTTTTTATTGTGTAATGTTCCATCAGAGATGATAAAATGCTGCTGTTTGGTCTATAAGAAAATTCACTTCTTGTTGGAAAAGGGGTAGTGGTGTACTCGTTAGTGGGGGATATGGAATCGCCTGTCTTACACGCGTTACTTTGAGGATTGGCATAATAGGTTGGTCTGGTCTGCATGTTTGCACTGTTTCTCAATATTGTTGGTCACTACTCCCTCAAAAGTCCCCTCTTTCCCAAACGGATTGTGCACGTGAAGAAGGCCTAAGAAGAGATCAGCTGAAACGTCGACAACAAAAGCAGTAAAAATAACTTGGTAGATAGTCCGAAAAAACTATTGGGAAGAATTTATAATTTGAGGAAGGATTGAGAATGTCCAGACCACGACAATGCTGGAGTCTGCAAGTGACTTACTGTGTCACTCAGTTCATAGCAACAACTGACAGACATCTCGCAGGAACATACAAAGACAAGAAATAATAATAATAATAATAATAATAATAATAATAATAATAATAATAATAATAATAATAATAATAATAATACGAAGAGTAGGGAAAAGTGAAAAAAAGCAATTACAACAAAATCCCATCAGTCCTAAAAAGAAGGGTGTACAACCAGTGTATCCACCCGATAGTCATTTATGGACCTGAAACATGGAATGTAATCAAATGACTGACCTTCACACCGAGAAACGTGCATGGGAGAGGGTTATGCTCGACACAGGACAGCAAAGTAAATATAGGAGTCAAATATATATATATCATAGAAACCATTAGAAAACCCAGATGGTAATGGCTGGTCATGTTGTAAGAATGTTGGGCAACCTCTAGACATCACGACTCACAACATGGACCTCCATAGGTCGTATGCAAAATTGTGCCCAACAAAAAACAAAACTAAAAAAAAAACAAAAAAAAAACAAAAACAGATGGTGTGACGAACTATTGGTTCCGTGGCGCCCATGACATAGAGGTCTGGTGGATGTTGGTGAAAGTCAATGTCCAATGACAGACGATGATGATGATGATGATGATGATGATGATATAACGGTCTCTTTTGGGTTGAGTTTTAATGATTGGCAAAACAAAAGATTCACTCAGTGATAAATCCATCGAAAAAGTAAATGAAAAAAGAAAAAAGGAAATAAGAATTGTAATGGTTGAAAAAAGGGAAGAGATAAAGGGATGAAAGAAAGTAATCTTTGTTAATATGCAAAGAAGCAAGCACGTACGGATGCTTCGCGCAGGCGCAGAGAGAGTAAAAAGATCAAGACCACAGAAGTCATCTGCTTGATTTCATTTCCTCTCGTGAGAAAACTAGCGAGCTTTCTTTCGTTTCCGCCATTCCAGGATGTTCGCCTGGTACATAAATTCAAATTCGTGATTGCTTAAAACCAAAATTAATAACAATTATTATAACCTCTCTGGCTCTGCAAAATGTATATTTGCTCTTTTGTGTCTGCCTATCTCTGTCCATCTGAATTCTTCAAGGAAATTTTGTGAAATAGTGGACAATGTACTGCAGGAGAAGCGATTAAATTTTAGAGCGGATTCAGGGATTTTTTTACAGTTACCACCCTTGTGACGTAGCTGTATATCCATATAAGATCCCCAAACGTTCTCAATGAATTTCAATGAAATTTTGTGGAAGGTGAAGAAGAATTGGTTAAATTTGAGGGTGGATTCATGAGATTTTCACAGTCATTTCCCCTGCATCATAACCATTTATAAACTGATTTTCATTCAGTTTTTCTAGTGATGATGACGTTAGCTAGGTTATGCACTTTCTGAGTGCTTTGTAATTACCATTTTTTACTTGTTGAGATCATACAAGTAGTACATTTGGTGGTTTTCTGGGGAGATCAAGTGACAGCAAATCACCCTAATGAGCCGGCACTCTCTGTATTCAATCTATATCATAATGCTGAGGTCTGAATGATTTCAATCTTCCGTTGTATTTTCAGTTTTTCCAGTCTTTTTTCAAAGCTTTTAGGAACTTTTCCAAGTGTGCCAATGACGATGGGTACAGTTATCACCATCACATTCCACGGTTGTTCAATTATCTGGCAAGATGTTGATGTCTTTTTAGTTTTATGATTACTATTATTGATAATGATAATTTCCTCACGAGTCATAATCGACTGTTTTCACTACGGATTAAATAACAGCAATTTTTTTCTCAACACCAATTCTTTCTTTCTTTCTTTTTTCTTTCTTTCTTTTCCTTTCTTTCCTCTATCTTTCTTTGTTTCTCTCTATTTTCTGTTCCTTTCCTTTTTCCAATCTTCCAATCTTCCTTTCTTTTTCTTTCTTTCTTTCTTTCTTTCTTTCTCTCTTTCTTTTTTTCTTTTCTCTCTCTTTCTAATTTTCTGTTTTTTTCAACTTGAATTGTTTTTCTTTCTATCTATCAATCTATCTTTCTTTCTGTCTTCTCTTTATTCTCTTTCTTTCTTTCTTTCTTTCTTTCTTTCCTTCTTTCTGTCCCTCTTTCTTCCTTCGATCTATTCTCTTTCTAATTTTGTTTGTTTCTTTCTTTTCTATTTTTTTTGTTTGTTTCTTTCTAATTTCATTTTTAGCTTTTTTTCCAGTTCTTTCTCAGGTCTTTTTGAATTCTTTACAATTTTCTTATCTCTTTCGAATTTCCTTTTCTTTTTTCTTTCTTTCTTCCCATCTTTCTTTCTTTTTCTTTTCTTATCCCTTCGTCTTTCATTTCCTTTTCCCTTTCCGATTATTTTTGCATATTATTGTTTTCCCCCTCCTACCCCGATTTATTTCTATTCCTTCTTCTTCCAAAAACCATCTACAAATGTCTCTCTCTCTCTCTCTCTCTCTCTCTCTCTCTCTCTCTCTCTCTCTCTCTCTCTCTCATTGATAACTTTCTTTTCAAGTTTTGAAATACTCACCCCAACCTAACCACCTATGATCAAATAAGTCTTAATGGAAAAGAACTGATTTGAACTTAGGAAACAAGGTAGGCAGAAACCGTCAACCAAAACAGTCAACAAAGGTTTCTCCAGTTTCTCAGTTGGCCTGACTGGTTGCTATGTATGTATTAGTGGGTGGGTTCAACTTGCAATGTAAACGTATGCAAGAATGGTCCCTCAGATCGTGTCCGCCAGCATTCACAACAAAAGGTGCGCTACATATTGATTGATCACTGCATTTTACAATTTTTTAATTGGTTATCCACTCAACACGGCGTGCTGCCAAAAGACGTAGGTTAGGTGACATTTTCTATTGAGTGACTAACCAGGCTTGTTTTTTTGTTTGTTTCTTTCTTTAACCCTTGAAATCAATTTTCAGAGCAGACTACAACAGGACAGACGAACAAAAGAGACGAGTCTGTCTGTCTGTAATCAAACCTGGAACACCAGTTCATTTCTCAATATAAAATAAGTTTTCTATAGAGCCTACATGTTCATTGGTGGAGTTACTTTGATGCATTCATATGTCTGTCTCTGCTGTTTGAGGCTGCCTTATTTTTTGACTGTGCAACTAGTAAAGACGTCTATGAGCATTTTGAGTTTTTCTTACGTATAGGTGCGCATGAACGAACGGGAGTATTGACATGGACTCCTTTTTTTTTTCATAGGAAAGATTTAATCCGAACTGAAGAGGAAGGAACAAAGATTGCTCCAAGATAGAACCATTTTTATAGGAATGGTTTGATCTATAGCGAGGAGGAAAGAACAAAGATTGTTCTTTAAAAAAAAACATTTTTATAAGAGTGATTTAATCCCAACTGAAAAGGAAGGGAGAAAGATTGCTCAAAGATAAACCCATTTTTATAGGAATGATTTAATCTAAAGTGACGAAGAAAGAATAAAGATTACTCTAAAAGATATTTTTATAGGAAAGATCTAATTTAAAGCGAGGAAGGGTCACAGATTGCTCTGAAGTAAGGACCATTCTTATAAGAAAGATTTAATCCAACCTAGCGAGGAAGGAACAAAGATTGCTCTAAAATAAAATAAAAACCTATCTCCGCAAAAAATACAATAGAGAAGGGAGTAAAAAGGTGAAGAAAGCAAGGGAAAAACTAAGAAAATGAAGAAAGTGGAGAAGATTAAAAAAAGAAAAATAATCAAAACGAAAGCAAAAACCGTCTGGCGCAGTTATAACTACAATAAGAAATGATAGAATTGGACGGAATCTACTCTCAATGTGAATCTACGTGCTGTAATTATTTGTGTAAAATACGTACCTTTCCCACTAGATTTTCAAACCTTATACTTAAAATACTTGAAATAGAAGTTTAAATCAATAACCAATACTGGAGTTATTTTTAATGTTTTATTTACATCGATGTTGAATACATTTTAATCTGATTCACAGGTGTCTGTGTCGAAAATCATCATCCATGTTGTCAGTCTAACAGTAAGGTCTGGAACACGGCAATTTTGAAGAATTATACAAGCTTGGCAGTGCTAGGGTCAAACTCCCTCGCTTCATTCAAATTTGAAAAGTAAACGGAACAGAATTCATTTCTCAAAACAATATCATTCCAAAACTATGTGTTTCATTTCACCTCCTTTATAAGTAGTCCTCGTAAATCAGTTTTTGAGTACGTCATTGTCGCTGTAATTCATGTATGATGTCACTGTCATCCGTCATTGTTACAAATGGATATAAAGTAAAAACTCAATGGTAAGAGTTTGATAAAAGGAAAAAAGAAAAATCCTTCTCGACCTAATGGTTAATCCACCAAAGACCTCGAAATCAAGGAACAAATGTTTTCCTACTCGTTGGATTCGATCCTATAATCAACTGGTCACTAGCAAAACGCCGTAAACCACGGAAAGACTGGTGAAAATTATAATTTATCTATAATTATAAGACTATCTAGCAAATACCTCAAAGTCATGAACGAATATCTATTGACTTTTTTAAATTCTTATTTTTTCATATTTTTGATGGTTCTATGATTACATTAACTGTTTCAATGACATCCTTAGTAGCAGGATAGTTTTCACTGAAAAAGAAACTAAATAAAATATATATACTTGGTATTTTATAAGAAATAATATTTTTCCAAATAGAAATACAAAGTTTTAAAAAAGTTTTAAAAAATAGATTACTATTTCTTCCCACGTTAAGCCCGACCTTGTGTCACATATTGCTGTGGTGGGATAGTGATTAAATAGAAAGTTTTAAAAAAGTTCGAAGAACTTGAAAACGCATTTTGACACATGACGTCATGGTATCATTCTTTCTTTCTTCCTCTCTCTGTCTCTATCTCTGTCTCTCTCTGTCTCTCTGTCTCTATCTGTCTGTCTGTCTGTCTGTCTGTCTGTCTCTCTCTCTCTCTTTCTCTCTTAATCATGCTTTAAATTTAATATTCTCAAATTCCGATGTCTGAAATCCAAAGCCCGACTAATTCCAGATAATGAAGTCAACCCATGGAGCTGGACAATAATTATTCATCATTTTTTATAATGATTCATGATCAATTTTTTCATACTTATATTGATTATAAAAATGACCAAACATCATTCCAAATTCTGTTTGAAATATAGATATATTCAAATATTGAGTTTTTTCCAAACATTTAAAAACAATATCTCACATTTAAACGCAACCAAAATAATCTAACTTTAGATGTAGATGTTTACTTCCAAATTTAAACGCTGCAGACAACCGCCGTAAACAAGCGTGATTTCCAGTATATTTCGACTTTTTTTCTTGAATCCAGTCAATTAATCATTAAATTAATTGATTTCCTTCAAACCAATTTTCGGAGGCCTACTTTATTTTGGGAATTTTTCAAATTAAACATTTGAAAGAGTTTAATTATTTTTCCGTTCGAAGTAATTTGTTGTTGACAAAAAAATTGGCTTTACAAATAAGTGTAATTCATCTATACTTACATAGTATATAGGAATGATAAAATAAAAGACAATCACGTCCGTATTTCGAAACATAACGTAAATTATATAAAATATCTTAAATCGATACGCACCAGGTAGAAAGTCGCTACAAATTCTGAAAAGAACAGTACATATTATACACAAGAGACGTTTTTTCCAAGATTTCATAGTCTATAATTATGGGTGTATCTTACGCACGATTGTGCATTATGCACAAAAAATTACTGTATGTATTGAGCTCAGTTTAGTTTGGTCCAGAGCACTATAACAGTGCTCTAAGTGAGGATCGAACTCATTAATCTAGGAATGGTTTGCCCTCTGTATGTTTGTATGTAGTTAGGTAGATATATAAAAATGTAGGTAGAGATTCCCCGTTTTTCGAAAGTTCGCTTTACGCCTCTCCACTTTTATGGAATGTCTACATTAGTACAGCTTTCCCCCACGATCTGATGTAGCGTAAAGCGAAGAAGCAATTACCATTAATATATATGGAAAAGATTCTAAGCGTTCCAAGACCTTCAAAATAACCCTCTTCTATGTCTGTCTACCGAATAGTCAAAGGTTGAGGTTCTTCTTCTGCTGTGTATAACATGGAAGTCTTGAAATACGACAGTGCACTTGACTGCTTAGCTTCACGCATTTTTTGTCGTACAGTTTTTTTGAAGGCATCACTCAAGCCTGCCCTAAACCTATGCACACTTTCAAAATAAACGTACTCGTTGGTATGGCGAAGTGAGTGGCGCCACTTCGGGTGATTTTCACTTCTAAGTCTATTTTACATGTCGAAAAAAAAATTGGGGAACTCCGAGACGGGGAGAAATTTTTGATATGTGAAGCGCGGACCGGGAGGCTGGTGCCGTGGCCAGCGTAACAGCATTTACCCACTCTGAATCATTGCAGCAACCTCGATCGTAGCGAAAATGTAACACAACATTATTTTGGGGTCTGGGAACGCTCAAATTCTTTTCCATATAAATCGTATTTGCTATCTCACTTAACGCCATATCGGCTAATGAAAGGTTCCTTAGCAACATAGGAATTCTCTATTTCCGGAGAGCAGAAAAACCTGTAATTGTATATAGATGTACCGAAGGCGAAGGATGGTAATCTCGTCCCCAGACTCTGTTTTAGTGATATTGAAATCATTCTCAACGAGGCAGAACAACTGATTTTTTTTAGCGTTCCCAATTAACAAATCACGCGATTTTCTCTCACTCCCTTGGTCCCAATCGCCCACCCCTGCCAGATTGACTCCTTTTTGATTTGAGGAACGGAACGTGGGACACTATCCCTTCTCCAGCGATGCCGCACTTTTCCGAATAAAAAAGAAAAATCTAAGTTTTCGCAGAATCTTTCAATTTGTTGAACGCCAACAAAATCAACGTTTCTTGTTCGCAAGACCAACGATAAAAACTGCCCTCACCAACTGGAACGTACACCGAAATGAAGTATATCTGTACAAATGAAATCACCAAGTATAGACTCAAAGAACTTGCTCAGAAAAAAGTATTTTTCCAACGCATCATTTGAACAAGAAAGCACTCTTAGTGGGCGTATACCCTTGCTAACGTCATTGTCAGGGTGATTGATCGTGCATGGATCCGCCCCCAAATTTAATCAATCCTTCTTCTGTTATCCACAAGATTTCATAGAAATTCAGTCGGGACTTTGGAAGATATTGTGTGGACAGTGATGAATCTGTGGCGATATTTTGTTGTGTGAATATATAATTGCGACGTAGATTTTGTTGTTGTAGATGGATCCACCCTAAAAATGTAAGCACTTCTTTTGTAACCTATTTTCCATCCTTCTACAAAATTTAATTGGGATCTTTTGGAGATATAATATAGACGGACATGAGCGTATACATGAATACATGGGGAAAAAAACGGAAAAATATTTCTCAGTCAAAAAACGTACCTCCATCTATTCAGTACTCTCAGAGATATCGTGTGGACCGACAGGAAGACGGAAAGACACAACCGAATTCATATGCCTTTTCAACTTCTTTAGCAGAGGTAATGAACTTGATTCTTGATGGCAGCATTGAGTAGTAACAATTTATCTAGGTTCCAGTAATTAATAAAAAAAACAACAGTTCCTTAGAATTCCACCAAACACAGAGATTTTTCCCAGTTGATCCCAGTTAGGGTGAATTTATGCTGAAGACAGTCCTGGATTTAGCCACAATTCTCTTCGTTTGGGATTCTCATAATGTTGGATAGTTATACAAAGACGTGTTCTACTACTGTGACCTCTTCCGATTTCTGTTCGGCTTGAGGCCAGGGTGTAAAATTGGTCGGCAGCTGAGTGACGTCCGTTATGCTCGATCTTCAAATCGTCCTTGTGAGTGACACATAGTGGAAGACAGATGTTACCGTTTAAGTTAACCAGAGTTTGCTTTTTTTTCTGCAGTATCAATTGGATACAAGTACATTCACTGGAAACAGGTGGTGTCTATTCCATAGCGAGAACAGTTCATTACAACCTTCTCTACATATATCATCGTAATCATGATTATATCTTGTCACGGTACTGATGTATTCATAGGAGGGCTATATCATCTGCTTACTAGAGGTCTTTGTCAGAGCATGTAGGTCCCAGTCAGCAGTCATGGAGGGTGTGGTCCGTGGTTTGGGTGTTTTACCACGGGAACACTCAGCACCGGTGACATTCAGCATTGAAAAGTTTCCATCGAATTTTTTGTAAGCGTAGCGAGTTCTGGATTTTTGATGACGTTCTGGGAAGATATACGCCGTTATTCCATGAGTTATTCGAACATATCCTCAAATTTATTCTTTTTATCGCCAATTTCCGGCCAATGCATTCTCTATCCTTCCCAGTAGGGTCTGACGTTCAGTGAATTATTCTATGAATTACATGGACCAATATTATCACGATTGTTCGTCTGATCAATATTTTTAGTCCTTCCAAGATAAATATGGAGCATCCTTCTTGTTAGTCTCACTTGGGATTTTACTCTATTTTGAACGATCCCGTCTTCTATACTGAGAGACAACTCTCCGCGTAGGTCTTCTCATGGACTTGGCAGGGGTGTACTGGAAGGGCAGCAGTCACTCTCTGTTCATTTCTCCAATATTTAAGCTGCCGGTTTTCTATGTTCAAGTCCCTCGACTTTTCCGGGAATTTAAACGACCCAATGAACAAAAGACTGCATAAATAAACCTATTATTTACTGCCAGTGGTTACTTTGTTCGAAAATGATTTCGGTCTATATTGAGTAACCAGAGAAAGACAAGTGTTTAAACGCTAACTGATGTTCGGTTCAGTCAGATCACGTGTAACCCATTTCCCTAACTTACATGTATATATGTATATATACTTGTGTACATACCTATCCATTCATTGGTATGAACACATACACAGTATATATATATATATATATATATATATATATATATATATATGATATAGAAATTTTTCAAAAGTGATCCGGCATGCATATATATATATATGCGATAGGCGTGATGATTAATGCACCTTTTGTTTTGACGTTCCTTTGGTGTGTTTATTGTTTATGTCAACAAAGTCTTTGTGAAAATCAGAACAACTCCATAGATGACAGACCTTAGACGAATTAAGAACAGTACAAAATCCATATGCAATTACGATTATCGTATTCGCTTCATCTTTTTGCTTTGCTGTTCGGCTAAGCCCAACCCGACCGAAACCTCCCAAAATTATGAGTTTTGAGTAAATAAAAGCAATAAAGATTATTGCTTCCTTTGAATGAAGAATGTTTGTTTTTGTTTCGTGGGCTTTTTGAAAATTGATATCGGCTGACTACAAATGGGAAAAAGGAGATTCTTGAGTTTTTCGACCAGCCTATGGTCTAGAGTGCTGGCTCGATTGAGAATACAGTATCGTTAGTTATTGGAACTTCGTTTGTAGTTCTGTTGCAGATCGGATTAATTTGAGACACGCCATCTACTTCCGGTACGTACTTTTCTTTTGAACGAGTTGCGAGACTTTTGTCGTGTTTTCCTGCTCTTATTCAGTTGCAGCTCCGGGATTACAATCCAGTGAATTCCTTTCTGTTAATTTGTTTAGAATTTAGGGAGAACAGGTCTGGTTAGTCGCTCAATAGAAACCTTCACGTGACCAACGTATTTTGGCAGCATGCCGGGTTGGGGATGATCAATCAAAAAATTGGGAAAATGGTGGAAAATGAAGTTCCTTCTCTCACCTTCTGTTGGACAATGATTACTATAAAAGGGTCTGATTCCAAGAAAACAAAAACAAGCGCAAATTCTGCAGAACATAAACGAAGGGGTCAGTTCAGCATAAGCTTAAATTGCAAATTGAACCCCCCCCCATAAAAAAAACTATTTTAGGGAGGAATTTTGGAAGAAAAAAAAAAGTTCCCTCTAGACATAAAGAAAAAAAAAGATTGAATTTTAAGCCCCTTGGCTCCATTGATGTGGTCTGTGTACATGACACATATATAACCAGCAAGCTAGTGAGTAGGACTAAAAATCTTAATATAGGGAAGGTTGAAAGATAGAATCAAAAATGGTTGTTAATAGACATAATGAGGAGTTAATGTTCAAATTCTCAGCCCTCCAGCTCCATTGGTGTGGTGTGTACGTGTGATACATGCACAATCCACGAAACGTCAGGCTCCACTGAGAAGGACGGAGAGTGCATTGGCCGAAAATTAGTGATAAAAAATGAATTAGAGGCTATGTTAGAATAACTCATGGAATAATGATGTGCGTCTTCCCAGAACGTCAGAAAGAATTCAGAACTCGTTATGTTTACAAAAAATTCGATGGGAGCTTTTCAATGCTGAATACAGACATTTGCTAAGCTTAGTTAAGTGCAGAACAGGGCCACAAACGTTTGGTATCAAAGCTTAACTCAATACACTAGGGAGGGATCACCATACGAGCTTGTTAACCATCGCTCCACGCAAGGCTTCCAGTTCAGAGCGGAATATCATCATCAGCAGTCATCATGCCCACTGCTGGACAAAAACCTCGCCCAGCTCCTTCCATGTCAATCGTGACAACGCTAACCACCCTCTATGTCTTTACCTGTAAACCTTTCTATCACTTCACTTCCAAATGCATTTGGTATCTTTGGGAAACCAACCTGTTTACCTTTTTCACTACTATCTTTACTTCTTACAATTATTATCAATTATTTTCTCTACCTTTTATTTTGATCTGTTCTCTGACTCATTTTGATCTTTTTCTATATCTTGGTGCTATTCCTGAACTTGCTCTTTCCATCGCTCTTTGTGTTATTCTGAGTTTGTTCCCAAGTGATTTAGTTAGTTTCCATGTTTCACGTCCGAACGTCATAGCTGGTATTATATTCATTCATTGCACCGGAAAAAATATAAGAATAGAAAGTAAAATTTTTGAAGTTGAAGAATACATTTAAATAATCAGGTGATGAATGATGATTGATCAGATAGCATTTCGTAAATACAGAGATGCATTGAAAAGCAACTTGCCAATAAGAACGGAGCAAATATCCTGTTGATAATTTCATACGTTCTGAACGAATCTTGTCTCTTGTCAGCGGTCAAAATCTCGTCTTGAAAAACGCGACATTCCAACACCATCCTTCTCTTGCCAATTTAACACTAAGTTGTCCCTCCCTCTCTCTGGTGATCAATAATCGGCCAATACTAAATTGCCTTGAACGTGAATCTGCAGCCCTAGTCTGAGGGCCGAATCCAGCTCGCTTTTCGATACCATTCAGCCTACAGTCTCAAAAAGAAACGTAATATTCGCTCTCAACCGGCGATGGTATGAAAAAGTGCCAAGCTGTTTTATTTACACATCAGCTCAAATATTGGGAGAAATAAGATTTCGAAAACGTGATGTCAAGGGACGTAATCCAGGAATAACAGAGGGACATGATTTTTATCAATTACAAAGATTTATACAATATTACAACCCGTCCATAACATGTCCAAGGTAATGTGGCACCGTAGTTACAGAACTGTCCGATTATATCAAAATGTAACAATTTATACGATGTCATGAGCCTGACCGTAAAAATGATTAGAGTAACTTGGCTCAACTGTTATAGAAATGAACGATTGCATTAAAACAGGTGCAAACAACCATTGGGCCTCTGTGGTCCAGATCCTGTATTAATGAGTACTATAAAATGCTTAAAATATGTGAATTATACATTTAAATACATCTAATTATATTTTGCTTCAAATCAATAAATAACACATTCTATAAAACCAGCTGTGAACGCCTTTTAGCAATGAAAGAATTCCATTTAGTCCTAATTTCATTTAATCAAGGCATCTTTTGAATACATTTAAAAGTTTACAAAAATCCTATAAAACATAAAAAAGCAGGCCAGTAAAAATCTCTTTGCTGGTCGTAGCTTGTCCAATTTTGTATCAAAATGTGACAATTTTCACGATTTTACAAGCCAGTCTATGGAATACCTCAGGTAACGTGACTTAAAAGTTATAGAACGGCATGCTTGTATTGAACTAAATCATTAAATTTTCACGATGTTAAAAGCCTCCCCATTAAAAAGATCAAGGCAAGTGAACCCGTAGTTTAAAAGATGGACACGTATGCCGTTCACCACGCAGTCTCGCATCCGTCTCTACGGATATCGGTTGACAAGCATTATGCACAGAAATCTCTTAAAATTCGTTTGCAAAACCAGGGCACTATATATATATATATATATATATATATATATATATATATATATATATATATATATATATATATATATAGTAGAATGTGGATTCGCTACACAAACTAACTCATGTTTCTGCCCTCCCTGGGCCTCATCAGGCGAATAATTCGCCTGACGAGGCCCAGAGAGGGCAGAAACATGAGTTAGTTTGTGTAGCAAATCGACATTCTTCTATTTCCAGCTCAACTTAAAAACAACTTAACTTCAATAGTAAAAAGTTGTATGTATCGAGCACTCTATGAAAAAATTCATTACATATCAGAAGGGACTTTATATTATTAATATATTATTATATCACGTATTACTGCAAGCTTGATCCGTACCATATGCACTATATATATATATATATATATATATATATATATATATATATATATATATATATATATATATATATATATATATATATATATATATATATCTGTGAGTGGTTGGGGTGCATGGCGGCACCCCTTCGAAAAATGTCAATACCCTATTTCGATAACGTATTGAAAATTTCTAAATATTTTGTTCCAAAAATTTTCTTGCTTTTCTAGAAAGAAAAGAATCGAAATATTTATCTAAAAAGTGAAAAACGAAATTTTATGACGTAAATCTGGACCCTTTTTGAATCAATGGTTACTTTCCCGGCAATAATTATTACATCAATACTTCCGTTGGGAGCTTCACAAGATGTTGTCAAGGTGTTGCCTTAATTTCGAAATTACTGAAAAAATATGAAGACCAAGAACACAATGAAAGCAAACCTTTGATACTGAGTTAATTTTCAAATAAGCTTAATACTCTATATTTTTGAACCATCAAAAAAAGTGAAACCATATTTTTCTTTATTGGTAATCGCGAAAAGGAAAATTGCGTTCAAGAACTTAATTCTAAAACTCTGGTATCACTCGGTTTCAAATATATGATTTTTTATATTTTTACTCACAAGTAATAAAATGGAATGTTTTGTTGAAAATCGCTACAGCAATAAGAATTTAAGAGATTTTATGTCTGTATCGAGAATTGTGTCTAGAATAATAAACCCTTTCAATCAATTAAACATTAAACGAAAAATGGAAGAGTATATACAATGAACTGACTCCTCGGTTTCCATACTTTCAAAAAAATATTTATAAAAAATACTCTGGAGACCAGTACTTTTTAATTATCATATT
>OY735235.1:36967000-37019500 GCA_963457665.1 Thysanoteuthis rhombus | reverse complement strand
ATCATTTCAAATAAGAGTTTCAATATAATATAACGCAATCTATAATCGTATATATATATATATATATATATATATATATATATATATATATATATATATATATATATATGTATAATCATATATATATATATATATATATATATATGTATAATCATATATATATATATATATGTATAATCATATATATATATATATATATATAAGTATATGCAAATGCGTTATATTACTTCGAAACTCTATTTGAAATGATCTCCCATTATTACACGATAAATATATGATTTGGCCCAGGCAGCCTAAATAGAATGAAAAAATTATAGAAAATTGTTTTCTGCTACAGCCTCATTTTCTTATAACATTATTTCTATGAATGCCCTAGGACTAATTTTTTTTTTCAAATCTCCATCTTGATTTTAATTGTTTTTATGCATCTTCCGATTTGGCTATTGTTTCTATAGAAACAATCAACAGTGCAATTGTAAATAAAGAGTAAGCCTGCGATGATAATCGAACTCACATTCCTCATTGTCAAGGGGGTTCTTGTTCATGCCTAATAGCCTTCACCAATCGGCCATGAAGACTTCTGTGGCTTACAAAAAAGACCCGAATTTAAAGTTGTATAAAAACAATAAAAACAAGCTTGGCTTAGCTGGGGTCAAACTCCCGTGCTTCATTAAAATATAAAAAGTAAATAAAACTGAATTAATTTCTCCATACAATATTATTCCAAAACTACGTTTCTCATTTCAACTCCTTTATTTTTTTCCTGTAAATGGGATTTGCAAACTATTGTCGGAATCCATCATTGTCATTACACATGAAAATAAAGTAAAAACTCATAAGTTGAAACTTGATAAAAGAAAGAAAGGAAGAATGAAAGAAATAGTCTACTCAGTCTAATAGTTAATCCACCCTTTGCCCCAAAAGTAAGGAGGAAAAGGAGACAGACAAACCCTACTCAGCCAAATCGTTAATCTGCCCCTGGCCTCAAAAGCAAACGGGAAAGAAGCTTATTCTGACTGATGGTTGATCCGTCACTGGCCCCGAAAACACGAAAGAAAGAATAAAAGAGAAAGCCTGGTTAGCCTAATGGTTAATCCACCACAGACCTCGAAAGCAAGGAAGAAAAATGTGTGGCTCGGGTAGGAATCTATTCAAAGATCTTCATGAGACAAGCTGAACGCCCCAAATATTTATTTGGAAATATCAATTTAAATTGAAATTTATCTGTGATAATAAATGACATTATATGGTTAAGATTGTTCTGCTATATAAACTGTTTTAATGACACCCTTAGTAATAGAAGAAAAACAAGAAAAACAAGATATGCACATGTATATATTGATTTAAGCATATAAAAATAATATTTTTCGTAACAGAAATTCAATGTTTACGGGAAACACAAAACGTAAATCTACCAATTTTCTTACCTCGGAACTGATACACGAAAATTGATTTGTTATTGTTTGTTTGGTGAAATAGAATATATTCCATTCTATTCATCGTATCTGAGAAATCTGACACTGCGTTTTTTGTTGCTGTGTAACTCACCATCAACTTACGTAATGGTTTCGTGTGTATTGACTCATCAGTTTTTGATGCGGTAAAATTGTAATCGTACGGAAACAAAGTCAACTCTAGAGTTTGACAATTAAGATTAGATAAGAAAATTTAACGAGAATAATTTATCTATCACTTATGTAAGATTATTAAAATTCCGGTTCCTTAATTGAAATGCTGTTTAGTTTTGGATTTCTTGATTTCATAGTGAAGGCTTCAAGAATACGTAATTTTTTCTTTAATATCTATTTTTTTACGATTGATGTTCTGTAGAATACGCGTAAGAAATCAAGCGAAGAATCACACTAGGATGGCAAGCCTTTGGCAGAGCTAGCTCAACCTTCAAAAATAAGAACATCCCATTAATCCTAAAGAGAAGGGTGTATAACCAATGCATCCTCCCAATAGTCACTTATGGAGCTGAAACATGGAACTTAACCAAGAGACGGACCCGTAAGCTGAGAACCATGCATCGTGCACATGAAAAAAATTATGCTGGGCCTCACATGGAGAGACCACAAAACAGCACAGTACATCCAGGAAAAGACAAGAGTTAGAGACATCATAGAATCCATAAAAAATCTCAAATGGCGGTGGGCTGGCCATGTTGCAAGAATGGCAGACAATCGATTGACATCACGACTCACAACATGGATTCCCCGAGACCACATGCGCAACCGAGGCCGGCAAAATGTTAGATGGAGAGACGAGCTAGACAAGTTCAGGAAGTACTGGCTCTGTGACGCCCATGATAGAGAAGTGTGGCAAATCCTGGGGAAGGTCTATGTCCTACGACGGACGCTAAAAGACTGATGATGATGATGATGATGATGATGATGATGATGATGATGATGATGATACGCGTATTTTTCGCAAGTGTTTGGCGTATATAATAGAAATATCAATATCTAATATTCTAAGTTTATCAATATGAGCGCGAATGGCACTTTGATCCGACAAATAGCAAGTTATCCTACTGAATAGGATGGTAGTTGTATGATCATCAATTCTTTCAATGGCATTTTTTTTTAGCAATGAGGGTTACGTCTTACTTTCAGTGTCCATATCCTCAAGTAAGAGACAGGTCGTTCCGGGTTACATGTTACTAGCAAGGTGAATAATCCTCCACCTGACCTATATATAGAGTTGCATTCATGCTTTTTTGAAAGGCATGATTGCAAATTGAACAAAAAACTATCTCGGTCGGAATTTGAACTAAGGTTCGCAGATTCAATTTTCAATGCTGTTAACTGTTAGGCTAATTCTGCACCTGTGTAATATGTAGAACGTCGGCCTCATATACAGAAAGTCCCGGGTTCGATTCCTGGTATGTGTGAAGAGCGTGGAAAACTCATCATTAGGACAGTAGCTAAGTGAGTATACTCTAAGCTCTATGATTAAGATGATGGTATAATTTTGTTGGACCTACATCCTACCAGGGAGTTGGTGATTATGAAAAAAAAATTAGGAATAAAGTCCTCTCCTCGATTAGACTTGAAACATGCAAGCTTCCCTTAGCTGACGCCTAGGATAGAAACCGGGACTTCGTCACCGTCCGATAATACTCAAATGGGAGTTGTCCCGTAAGAGACAGACGAGTTGCTTACCTTACAACTTCACATCTCTTAGATTACTTGAAATCGGTATCAATTATTTCTAACACGCCAACGTAAAAAGTGAATCACGGGAGAAGATGGTAATGAAGCTGTAGGCGCAAGCATGTTTTGCGAATGGTTGAAGATTTTGGGCTTAAGTACAAAGAATACTCTGGAAGACCTTAAGACTTGAAAGCTGACTTTCCATACATCTACCATGTCTTTTAGGTACCAAGAATATCTATAGCCTGCCGGTGCGAATAAACAAGAACAAAGGACAAAAAGCTTCAAGACAAAGGAATTCTTCAGAATCATGAAAGTCGAGAAGTTGACGTTTGCTAAGAACGGAAAACGGTAAGCAGATTCTTCTGTTGATCTTTATGGGTCTTTCGAAATTCCGTCTGATCACCGACAGGCAGCGGGGTGGGCCGTAGTGAGAAGGGTGCGTTACTGTTTCGTAACTGAGCTGTCTCGTTACACCCAATGTTTTGATCGAAAGGCTCACGGGTGTTCAAGGAGAAAAAACAGAACGCCTTCATATATATATATATATATATATATATATATATATATATATATATAGATAGATAGATAGATAGATAGATAGAGAAAGAGAGAGAATATATATCTATATATGTATACAGGTATCCTCAGCTTTCCGAAAATTTGCTTTGGGCCACTTCACTTTACGAAAGACCTCAAGCCGCCATAGATTTGACTCTGAAAGCCTTTATATACAAAGATGGGAGAATACACACACGCGCGCACACACACACGCACACACACACACACGCACACACACATGCACACACATACACACACACACACACATATATATATGTATATATATATATTTATATTTATATCCCTCGTTTCACAGAAGTTTTCCTTACACCACTTTGCTTTCACGAAAGACCTCAAGCCGCCATAGCTTTGATTTTCAAAGACTTTATATAGAAAGATGGGAGATTGCATGTGAGGGTTTCAATTCTACTTCGCGGTACTGGATGGGATAAAAGTCTATAGCCACACTGAAGAGATGTAATACATCGAAACAGCTGTCTGTGGATGACATAATAATATATATATATACATAGGTATCCCTCGTTTTACAAAAGTTTGCCTTACACCACTTCACTTCTACGAAAGATCTCAAACCACCATTGCTTTGAACTATGTATGTGAACATCTGTGCTTTATCGAGATTTATTTTGAGCATTCCTTCCAAAACACAGGTTGAGCGGGAGAGAAATTGGATATATAAAGCATATATGCATATAATTTCTTATATTTATGGGTTCCTCGTATGCCTGGTATGTTGATGCGTATATTCATCAGTTTAGTTGCATGTGAAAGAAAACGGTCTGGACTGGTTATAAGAAGAATGTATAAACTTGCTTTTATGTGCACGTTCACTATCTATCTATCAATCTCAGTTTGTTCATATCTATCTATCTGCTTATATCTATCTACATATATACATAGAGTTAGAAAGAGAGTGCCTGTGAAGGATCATCAGTTTATATATTTACTTATCATCCTACGAGGACAAATATGACACAGGTTTTTCTTTATGTGGGGTACTCAAGTTCACCCACGTAAAAGGTTCTGGCTTTGATTCTCAGTATGGGCAAAGTGTATGGAAATTTTCCCCGTGCAATCAGCAGTTAATTGAGTACACTCTAAGTTGCGTGATTAGGGTGGAGGTGTCTCTTTGGTGGACCTGCATCCAAGTAAGGATGATCATTAAAATTTGTGAGAATGAAGTCCTGATGTCGACAAGACTTGCAAGAATCACTAAGTTGACGCCTGCAAAGGAAACTGGAACTTCACTACCGATCGTTTATACTTCAATTGGAGTTTTCTCCTAAGAGACGGGTACAATACATTTACTCGAGGAGGCCTGGAGGGTCTCGCCGAATTTGTGCTGTTTCCCTCGCTACTGCAGAATGTATCAGGAGGTGCTTCCTGAGAGCCAAGTCCCTAGAAAGCAAGCCTTAATTGCTTCCAGCCCTAAATTGCCGGAAATTCAGGGATTATATATATATATATATATATATATATATATATATATATATATATATATATAGTTTATAATGTTTTTCATAATATCCTTGAAAATTCATCTATATATATATAATGTAAACTTTCCCTTTTTTTGATGCTGAAAAGTTTCATAAGTCAATTTTTATATTCAACCAAAATATCCACGACCATGTGCCGTGCAAGTCATATTTAACCTGCTCAGAGTTATTTTAACGGGTTATATCACACTTATTTCGTGGGGCATGTAATTTGGTTTTATTTGCATTTCTATTTGTGATTTTATTTTTATTAATTATTAACGATTGTCCGTGTCGAGAAATAGTAGTGCAGATATGGACTGTAAGATGAGATTTGGCAATATGGAAGTTATTTGGACTTACGACTTACCAGTGGGTTGTTTAGTTCAATCGTTTGATTATTTATTACGCTGTCTTGGCCAAAAGGACACAGTCTCCATGTAATAACACACACACTCATATATATATATATATATATATATATATATATATATATATATATATATATATATATATAGGGGTATGAGAAGTGCGTGCATGTATGTCTTTTGGTGGATATACACTTGTATAAGAATATATTTATAGTTTTATGTATTCGTTCATTAATGTGTCTTGTGTGTAAGTATGTGTGAGTTTATTCGTGTCCCAGTATTCGCGAGTGTGCATTTTTACGCAAGTACATCAGTGTCTGTAATCTAATGATGAAAATAGGATTCATTTTACACAAAAAACATTAATTTTCCAACATAATCTACTTCCATGTCTATTAACTTGATTCAGTTATGGATATCAATCACATTGATCGAACATTATACACTGGAAATTTCAGATCAAATTCTGCTAATTCCAACGTCTTGGGATACGGACCAATTGATCCAGCGAAGTATGTTAAGGTTTGTGTGTTTGTTTGTGTACGTATGGGTTGTATGTTGATCTTTCGTTGGTATGCTCAACAAGCCATTAGCCGACCTCTGAGTAAATTGACACCAACCAAGCAGGCCAGCGATTTTGCCTCAGGTTTCGACTTTTCTCCATCTACCATATCGAATAAACACAAGAGAATGCAGGAACGATGACATAACAATAAATTTTCCAGCCAACCAATCCCTTGTATTATTCTTTCTTCTTTTTTCTTTTTTCTTTGTTATTTTTACTCTTTCTTTGTAACAATTCACTGATTTGGGTTCAAATTAACTCTTGTCCGCCGTCTTGGGATTCCATCATTTTCAACTTCGGTGGTCGCTTCTCTCGCATTTGCAGCAATAAATTTGTGGTTTCTCAGCATTAAATACTCAAGGGGGGGGGGACAAGCGTAGAACATCAGATGAAACAAGCCTGGCTGCTGCAGGATCGAAATCCACTCCAACTTTTATTCTGGCTTAAGATGAAAACTTTTCTATTGTACATGTAATAAATTAAAGATTATGAATATATATATATATACATCTTTAGTATGCTGTATAGAAAATGAAAGAGAACCAGAAGGTTGAGGCATAAATTATATTGGATAATCCACACACACGCTCGCTTAATGTTGAAAACGACTCACAATCGGATAATCCATAAACCACGCAATCATGCAGATCAGGACACAGAGAAGGGTATACTGTTTTTAACATCGAGTGGAACTTTAGGATTTACAATCGGGGCAGCCATTTTATAGCCACTTATAATTGGTGTAGCCATTTTTATTGCCAACTGAAAATTGGTCATGTATAAGTAGGGATTACCGTTACTCTTTATCACAACTTACACTCAAAATGTATCAGATTATGCTAAACTATGTCTCAACGCAATCCATCCAATCGGAGGTATTAGCCGTCAAAATATTACCATCCTCCTCATCATCATCATCATCATCATCATCAGTCTTTTAACGTCCGTCATTGGACTTAGACCTTCCCTAGGCGTCGCAGAGCCAGTATTTCCTGAATCTGTCCAGTTCATCTCTCCATCTTGTGTTCTGTCGGCCTCGGTTTCTTATATGATCTCTGCCTTTTTTTTCCACAAAGCTGTCATTACTTTGCTTATAGCGCTTGGTTGGATACCAGCACCACGTGTTGAACATGTTGATAAGCCATAAGGATTTTACTTCTCTTCAGAATCCCAACGACTGTAGCCATGGGTGTCTGGTGCCACTTTTTCAGGGGGGCGGAAGGACCTCAATTTCCAGGGGCCGTCAAAGGATATATTGGAAAGACATTTTAGAGGCAATCCTATTAGCAACGAACAATATTACAGTCTTTTTTTAAGGGGGCATCAAGCTGAGTTTATGTTGGACAATTGTTCTGAATCTTTATCCTTTATTGATTAAAAGGTTCCAACTTTGAAACTCCCTAGCCCCCGATGAGAAGCCTGATAGAGGAGACAGAAAAATGTCCCGGTTGCCTCCTCTCTCAGTGGACCCCTATGGTTACCATTTTGGTTGTTGCTGCATTGATATTTGGTAAATATCCCACAGAGTCATTCGTGATTTACAGACCTTTACAAACAGTAATATGAAACACAACTAATTCCAATTAATTAAACTGAGGCGTGGATTGATCAAGAGATGACGTTGTGAACAGCAACAAAATAAACATTCCAGGGGCATTTGATATTAGCAAAATCAAGTTTTATTTTGGCAGCCATATTCAATTTTTCATACAAGTTGTATTAATACAGAGTAAGTAATAATTTCAATTGTTCAAAAATGCTTATATCTGATTCACCGAAGAGAAGAAATCAGATATAGATAACAGAATCACCACCATAAATAAATTAGTTTTCAAGATCTTGCAAATATAAGATGGCTGCTATCCTTAGAAGAGTGGTCTGAACGATGAAGAGCTGCCACACACGAACTGCTATTATACTTATCCTAGCTGTACAGTAAGAGAACTACCAAAAAATCATAAAGGTGATTTGTCCCCGGACCGAAATAATAATCGGCTCACTCCCTAAATGTTGAGTGGCTGGTTGATCTCAAGTTACTGTTACAGTGGCAAGGGAGTTTTCTTATTAGGTTGACGTTCTAACCTCATACCCACTTTCCTCCTCTCATATCCGGGCTTGGGACTGGTATCGGCGGAATTGTTATTTTTTTCTCTTGTATTTTACCCTTTATTCATTTGTTCCAGCCGTTGGCTTGTCATGTTTTGGGCAGATTTGATAATATTTTAACAGCGTTGATACAAAACAATCGCTGACGGGTCCATCGCTTGAATCGCTACCACATCCCCGGGGGTCAGGCTTGAAGATTGCAGGTCGTCAAGGATCAGGTACAAAAGGGTAAGATAAATTTACAAGGAGAAAGCTGAGACTGGGATTATTTGTCTTTTTCTTCTTCGTTTCTTATTCTCTTCCTCCTCTTATTTTTGTTTTCTTTGTCTTTTTCTCTTTTCTTTCCTCAATTTCTCATTCAGTTTCTTTTCTCTATTTCCCATCCGGAGGTACAGAACGTTGACAAGAGATAAGGGATGAATATTTTGTTGTTTTCCTATTGCTGTTCCTGTAGAAGGGGTCATTTTTACGGGATGGGGACGGGATCACACGCACAAGCCCCTCATTTGCATCCTGGGTAGGGACCTTCATCAACTGAACAATACAAAGCTTAGTAAACATTTATCGGACCAACCGTAAATTAATGGTTAGCAACCTTATCTCACAAGCCATTGATACTGTACCACACGAAGTCCGCTCGAATAGTGTAATGGTGTTATAGTTCTGGGTTTGATTCCCAATATGAGCGAAGTGTGAGGAAAACTCTACAAAATTCCCTATACATTCAGCAGCTAATTGAGTACACTCTAAGCGGTGTGATTATGGTATACCTTCGATGAACTTGCATCCCGTCAAAGAGGTGACCACAAAAATTTATAAGAATAAAGCCCTGGCTAGACTTGAGACTTGCAAGGATCACTAAGCTGACGCATCCTACAGAAACCAGGACTTTGTCACTGGCCTCCATACTCCATTGGGATTTGTGTCCTAAGGATCTTTTGGGGGGTGCACTCGTCTAATGTAGCGATGACTGTCACTGTCTGATTGACAAATCGACAAAGCAAAACGCCTTACTCCGTCTTCACAAAGCATTCCTTCACACTCCTTCTATGAAAGAAATGCTTCTATCTGATGTCGCTCAAGATTCATTTTAAAATATCGTATTATAAGTGGCTTAGGGCCAGATTCATTGATATATTTTTCGTTTTCGTGTTTTTTTCATAAAAATGAAATTTTATCGCGATGATTTTTTGTTTTCATGTACAATGAATTAATTACTGCTATAAAAGTGCAAGGGAGAGAACTCGTGTCTGAATTGTGCACCTATGGTCTGACATTCTGGTTGGCTCAAACTAGGCTAAGCTGAGTGAATATCTAGAGCCAACAATTCACAGATGAGCTAAAACTCAAACAAGCCTCTGAAATTCTACGTGAAGGTTAACATAAAATAAAACAGGTCTGGTTAGCCAATCAATAGAAACCGTCTCAGATAAACAAGTTTCGGTTTCATGCCGTGCTAGGGGTGATCAATTAAAAAATTGAAAGAGGTGATCAATGAATAAGTAACTTCTCTTGCCTTTTGTTAGGTAGTGATCACTGAAAAAGTCTAAATTCTCAAAAGAGCGTGAATGCAGTTGAACACAAACTAAGCGACCAATTTAGCATAAACTTACATCGTAAATTGATCTACCCCCCCAACCTATTTTGTGAAAAAGGGTTTTGAAAAAAACAAACAAAAAACTTTTTTTTCTTGACACACCAAGGGATAGATGTTTGAACTTTCAGCCCTCTAGCTCCGTTGGTGTGGCATGCACATGCAATATACACATACATACATAGCCGGCCAGACAGACAGCCATTTCAGATTTTGATGAAATTTCAGTTGGTGACACGTTTTTCCAGAAAATTTGACCCTACAAATTTCAGCTTGATTGAACCAATGGTTCAGAAATCGTAATTCGCTCAAATTTACTGCCGTGATCATGATTTTATAAAAATGATCCTTAACAACTTTGCAGTTCAAGAAGATATCTCACTGATATTGATGTCTGAGCGGCTAACAAAACATACACAGACACACATCTTGAAAAGCCATTTCTCTTATTTTTAAGGACCCATAACTTCCAAACAACACAAAATAGAAGTAAAGTAAAGCCAGACATTATTCATTTGGGGAAAAACTACAGAGATACCAAATTTCAGCCGGGCATTTTCTTGAATAGCATAGTAATGAAATGCCAAATTTTGCAAAATGATGCGGCTCGCAGCTTGAAATTTGAACAAATTTTAATTTGTTAAAATTTCTGAGCCATTTATCATCAAGCTGAATTTTTCAGGGTATAATTTCTCTCTAGAAAAGGTGTCATCGGCTGAAATTTCACCAAAATCTAAGATGGCGCCCATGGGGCCATTAAGTAAATTGATATGGAACGACCCATGTATATTATAGAGAGAAAAATTTCTAAAAGCCCTCAAAACGCAATTTTCTTTTTCAGAAGTTGTTATTTCACGACAGAAGATATTTCTTATGTCGATTTGAATGCAAACCCTGCATGTTCATGGGAAAAATACTTCATTAATAACAGCCTTGTAAACACAATGTTACTATCAATTGTACAATCGTGATTGCTATCAGATCAAAACAGTAAGAAATAAGAATCCCCATGCCATGGGGAAGTGGGTATCAACTCTTGAGCTATAGGTAGAATAGCAGGGCGGATAGGGATTCCATAGGGAGATAACCAGTCAAGGAGAAGGACAAATCTGATTCCAATTTGACATCCTTAGACGTATCGCTTCCTTCTGAACTACATCAGTGCGACCAAAAGAGAGATTCTGACGACTGGGCATTCTAGGATCTCCATACGCTTGGCGCAGGCACGCATCCTGGAAGGAAGACTCCAGTTTCGTTCCATTGTATGCAGAGCCACAATGTTGGCCATTCACCATGTTGGTTGTTATCTCCGAGGAGAATTACAGTTGTTTGGGCACCTGCTTATTCCGAACTATTACTCACCATGACAGACGTTCATGTGAATAATGCAAATCCTATTGTGCACTGGGGACGAGGGCGTCGTGCATTAGACTTCTGGGCCCAGGGAATGTATTATAAGTGGATTAGTCGGCCCTAGCGCCAACCCATTCTCAGTGTTGGCCGTATCTTCCATCTTGGAGCGCTGAACATTCGAACTTTCCCACAAAAGAACCAAAAGGAGAGCCTGTTTAAAACATCCGTGTATGTGCCCATAAAAACGGCCCATCCACTTGGCTGACAACTATGAAAGAACTGGCAGTCAACAAGGCCCAGTGAAAACAATGAATCAGTAACATGCTTGACAGATGACAGAAACGACCTCCGATGGCTAGGCTGGTGTTGTGGAGCAATGATTTAGAAAACTAGTCTTGCAGACGATAACTACCACAGTAAATTCCATTCTTACTAAGCGTCCAATACTTGTGGCCATATTCCAGACTATCAACAGACTGAACAATAAAAAGAGTTCCAGTCTTATACGATGACGATAGCACAGAATTAGGCCCTGGTTATTTTTAATCTGTTGGCATACTCGTGTTTTCAAGCCAAACTTCTGGTAATCTCATTGTAATATAATAATTCTCAGAGAATTGGTCATCCCAAGTCAGGCCTTTCGGATACTTTTTTTTACAAAGGGTTAGTAGGAAGGGAGTTACTTATGCTATAGAATTAAAAATTACTTGTACGAGTTGGAAAAGCAAAAAATGAAGAGTTAGAAGGGAATTTGAATAAAGACTAACATGTTCATTCTGGATTTGAAAACGTGATAGTACACACCGGGAAAACGTTAAGAAAGGAATTCATTCAATATTGCAGATCTTCTTGAGGATAATCTGTGTGCGTCGAACATGCAGACAAATTTAATTCATCGGATCTCTCATGTTTAGAAAAAGCTAATATTGTCCCGGCACCAACAATTTAGGTGGACAAATTTTCAAACGTTTGTAAAATAGCCAAGAATGATTCTTTTGCTTCTGATTAATTGCATCATTAAGCTATAAAGTATCGTCTGCAAATATAAGCCTGACGGAGGGTTTGTAAATTGGGCAAGTAATTTTGCAGGTTCAAGGGCGGACACTTTCACATATACACACACACACACACATATATACATATATATTTGTGTGCGTGTGTGTCTGTCTGAGAGAGTCCACCCTTGCACACATATACATGTATATATGTATGCTTCATTTTTTACCGTTCCACTTTCTCTCTCCCTCCGCCCATTCACTCTCTCTTTTCTATCTTTACCCCCTCTCTCTCTCTCTCTCTCTCTCTATATATATATATATATATATATATATACACACCGTGAATTTTCACCATTTTCACACTTACTCTCTCCTTCCTTACTTTCGTTCTCTCTTTGACTTCGTGGAGTTATCAAATTGATCACCTCAAACTAACAGATATAGAATTTACTCAGGACATTTTAAGCGAACTAATCTTGTTTTTCAAAAATTATTTTGAAAAAACTTGAAATTTTCAATGATAATGTATAAGTTAGTATTGTTTAAACTATTAAAAAAAATTCAAATTGATATTATCTTTTATCACAAGCTGATATGAAACTGAATTTGAAATTCACCACATGGAAGATAATTTCGTAATCAAATTAATAATTGATGTATAATTTCCTTGTTATTAAGAATTCATCCAGCTAATGACTCTTGATATTTTTTCAGCTATTTTATATATATATATATATATATATATATATATATATATATATATATATATATATATATATATATATATATAGTTGAGTAAAGATTCGCCACACAAATACGTTTATGTTTCTACCCTGAGGAAATGGATGAGTTTTTAATTGGATGATGATGGTGGTGAATTTAATAGTCCATGAGATTTACCATATATACATACATATATATATATATATATATATATATATATATATATATATATATATATATATATATATGATTTCCCCCTTTGTATATCCATAAGATATAAGCTAATGCACATGCATCTATATTTCAGAGGAGAGAGTAGCTTTCTTATCAGATGAGATAGTTGGAAGATTGCCGTATCACAAGCTGTCTTCCTACACATCAATTTTGAAATCCAAGATTTGGGTCTATGTATCGATCTCTCTATCTATTCCAATTCCTATCAATCTAAGAATAAGAATAGAAGTATGAGGCACTCAGTCATATCGCATAATGGTCTCCGAGACGAGCTTAATATTGGGACCAGGCTCTCAGACTATCTATCTCTTTATATCCGACAGGATGTGATAAATGTAAAGATAATTTTATTGGGGAACATATTTCGTCCGTTCTCTTTATTCACTTACATGGTGCCGGGCAAAATATGTTTCTAATCGAATGGTGTACATGAGGTTGGCAAAATGAGAATACACACAGTCACACACACACACACACACACACACATATATATATGTGTGTGTGTGTGTGTGTGTGTGTGCGCGTTTGTGTGTAAATATTGATGCCTACGACCATGGAGTGGAGAGATGAATAATTTAAGCGTGCAATCTCAGAGCCCTGCTCATCAACGGTGTCGTTAGTTGGTAAGGCAGAGGTGCGTTAAGATTTCCTGGTCGACACGGGTTTGAGTCCTGCACGACGCCCATGTTCTCCATTCATTTACATGGTTAGCTCTTCGATTTGCAACTGGTTAGCACAGGTACCGCACAAAAAATGTTCCCTAATGAAATTGTCCCTACAATTATTACATATATATATATATATATATATATATATATATGTGTGTGTGTGTGTGTGTGTGTGTGTGCGCGCGAGTGAGAGAGAGAGTGAATACGTGCTCGTGTGTGTGATTTAAAAACACATAAAATCTAAGTTAATCCTAGTTATATGTTTTAAGCCCTGTCTGATGAGTGCTATAGCCCCATAATTAATAAAATCTCTAATACTGATTAACCCCTAAATGCCGTTCAAAGTAGCAAAGACCACTTGAATTCAGAAAATTTACGATCGATTTAATTGACAATTTGTACTGGTTTTATTCGAGAAGTAATTCTTTATTTGTATCAAATTTGCTTTACTGAAAGTTTTCGGCCCCTGATTTTTTTTAATAATCAGCGTTAATCGTTTTTATTCCTTTTGAATTCGCTAATATTAAAATCGTTTATTTATATATATTTATATATATATATATATTCTTTTTTCATAGTTTTATGCTGCACATTGATTTTTAAAAGGAGAATCTGCAACTATCAAGGGGCATCCAGTGATTATCGAATTCATGTGCAACGATTAGCTGTCCACGGTGAGCAGCTTCAAACTATCCATTAAGCTTAGCTCTCTCTGGTGTAAAGCCACAAGTGAGGAGTACTTAGTAAGGATCGAACTCACTATAGTAGTAATAATAATCAGCCAGATAGTCCTGCTGAATATCGTGAGAGATCTAACTTAATTTATTGAGCCTACATTAGTCTGGCACCATATTGTGAGGTGAGTGTCACCATTTCGGATGCTGGTCGACTCCAAGTCTATTTCACAAATCGCAAGCCTCAGAAAACTAGTCGAAACAAAGTAACTCGTGACAAATGAATCCTGGCCGGTAGCTGCTGATGCCGTAGCCTGCGTATGGGCACTGCTTAAGTTTTAGTCTGATTCGAGGACACACGTGTTGAGTACGTCGTGAGCATCGCCCTCACTACAGTAGCAATAATCTAAAAGACATGCTTATTAACCACTATTCCAGAGTGATACAACCATAGGTTGATTATTGTATAGCTTAATCTGACATAAGGACACAAGTGTGGGGTGCCCAATTAGAATCGAATTCACTACAGTCCTTATGATGTAAAGGCTAGTTTGCTTGCCACTGCTTCGTGACTAAGTCTACTGTTATATATCAAGCAGCGAAAAATACCCGGGACTTTGGACAGTGCGTTTGAGCTATATGTAGTACGGATGTTTGCCACAACAGTTTCTGAGTGGTACCCACAGTAAGAAAGCTGTATACAAACCCAAGAGGTCTACTCCGAATGAGACGGTGGAAACTAGATGTCTGTAGATGTGTCTATCTAAGAGTAAAATTCCCCATACATGTGAGTAGCAGGTCGTGTATAGCCAGTGCCAGACTATATATATATATATATATATATATATATATATATATATATATATATATATGTGTGTGTGTGTGTGTGTGTGTGTGTGTGTGTGTGTGTTGTGTGTGTGTGTGTGTGTTGTGTGTGTGTGTGTGTGTGTGCGTGTGTGAAGTATCAGTAGATACACAATTCATATCCGACAAAATGAAGGCATCTTTGGTGGAAATTATTTTTACCTCGGCACCAGTTTGCTACCGAGCCTGATGAGTTCAAATGAAAATGTATTTAAATTATCACGCATATATGTATATATATATATGCGTGTGTATGTGTGTGTGTGTGTGTGTGTGTGTGTGTGTGTGTATGTGTGTGCATATGTGTGTATGTGCGTGTCTGTGTATTCTTATATGTTCTATCATATAAAACAAAACACACACGAGTGTACATTTTTGTGTGATGAAACGAAAAAAAAGGAGGGGCTCCTTTCATAATTAATATGTATTAGACTCGGCCACTTTATCTGAACGAAAGTTCGTGAAACCTCTTTCTCCGGGCTTTGGGTTAAAAGGGGTAATACTTGCTTAGCCTTTAGCTGGACACAAAGTGCTTTTGAATGTAAGCCAGAGGTACTAAAGAATTAACGGCTCGTTGTAAACCGAATTGCCCTTCGCTTAAAAGGTCGGCCAATGTCAAATGCTGGCCCCGGGGTACGGGATGTATACAATCGCGTTTTGTCCACGAAACGGCGCGACTCTTTCATTTAATAGTATTAACACAAAAATTAGATTGGCCGTTTTGATGAATAGGTCTTCATTTTGGCTTCAAATTTCCTGCATTCATTTTCCGGATCTTATTTATGATAACAAGCCAGACATAGCGGACTGAACTCTTAATTACTTGGTATTTAATCTATCAAGACGAGGACATCACACAACAGACATTTGTTGTGATGTTGCCTGAAGCCGACTTCAGGGGTGCGATCTTGATGACTCAGACAGAAAGCTTTCTTCATACCATCATACACTTTGCGGATATTTCCACTGTCAGGGCAGAAAAGGATTCCCTGACAAAGTTTCAGCGAGTCAATATATATATATATATATAAATATATATATATATATATATATATATATGAACGTATATTGTGAATCCATTTTCTCACTACATATATATATATATATGTGTGTGTGTGTGTGTGTGTGTGTGTATGTATATATATATATATATATATATATATATATATGTGTATGTGTGTGTGTATGTATATATATATATGTGTGTGTGTTTGTGTGCGTGTGTGTGTATCCTGTACCAATCAGAGCTAAACTTGTTATCTATCCATCTATCTATCTATTTATTTACGTTTTTTGTGCAGTCAGTTGAGATATATCTCGCTTTTAAAGGCTTGTAAAAACAGAATCCTAACCACGACACAATCTTAATATTATAATGCAATTACTTTACTTTGGTTCTAGACTAACATGTGGTGCTTCGGTAAAATATTACTAACAACCTTGCTATCCCCAAATCTCCTCACTTTAAAAATAAATTAATCAAACTAAAAACATATGGAGTCTTTGGTTTATCATCGTCCAAAAGCGATTATTTTGGTTTGATATGCATTCAGGCGTTGTTAAAGTTACGTGTCAGGATGAGAGTTTTAATGTGCATGCCTTTACAACGACTATTGGGGATACATGATTTTGCTTTGGGATGATCGCACTTGGAACTGCATTAACAAATCGGACCAAATACAATCCAATTGTCTCATGATCATCATGTTACCATGCCGGGTCTTTCACAGTATTTCGAGGGTCAATCAGGATTACTAGGTAGAGCCTATCTTCTCTCTAAGGAACATGCAGCATGTTGTGCAACTTGTTTATATGATACCAACCACCATTAAGTAGAGACGGGATCATGCCTTTTTCCGAGGGGGTAACTGGAAAGTGAACGCGAATTACCTCTACCAGAATTTGAATTTAGTTTAGTGATTACACTGGTCAACAACAAATCTAATCAGGTATGTGTTGTGGTATACTTTATGTAGTTTGGGATTCTGATTCCGATGATCTGTTTTCTAATATCAAGTCTTGTTTTCATGATGAGATGAAAACTATATTCAAGCATATAACCCATATAGAGCACCATAGTGTGTCCGAAGGTCAACATTTTGAGCGAGTCCTTTTTCTTGATCTATATTTGTACAACATGTACATAGTAGTTTTGATTTTCTGCCTTTGAAAAGATCATTTTATCATTTAATCTTCGGTACTATTCTCTCACATTCAGTAAAACCTGAAAACAGAGCGTGTCCGTGTAAAATATGAGACGAACTAGAATGAAAAGGACTTGAAATTTGTAATTTGTACCGAAATACTGGTCTAAAAAAAGTTGCACTGCGAACTTGATGAGGAAAAAAAAGTTTTGTTGACCAGTTTTATCAAGCCACATATATCACTTGTTAAACATGTCAGTGGTCGCTGAATTCAGGCTAATCCTTGGCCCGAGAGTGCCTCTTTAAACCCTAAAGGCCAAACCTTTAGTCTCTCTCGGTCATCCTCATTGTACCGGGATTATCTTCATCCTGTAATCTGTTGACATCTTGTGAGGATAATCTGTGACAGAAAAAGTGCAATAGCTCCAGTAAGGATTAAAGCAAGAGAAAGCGGGTGATAGTGATAGCTATATATATATATATATATATATATATATATATATATATATATAGAGAGAGAGAGAGAGAGAGAGAGAGAGAGAGGGGGGGAGGGGGATATGTATCAAACTAACAACATTGATAAATCGACGACATTGGTTTGTTAAGCATTACCCCGCGACAAGGCGCTCAAAAATTACAATGCATAGTTTAATCTAGTACAAGGCCACAAGTGTAGAGATCCCAGAGGAGACTGAATGGTTGGACATTTTTTTACTCACAAAGCAAAAAAGCTCCTGATGGTGGACTCAGGTTCCATATCAAACTTTTAACCCCTAAAAGTACATACTCACACAGCACACACTGCCGAAGATGGGAATACTTCCCGAAACATGTTCAGACCATTAATAAAAAACATCTACGGATAAATAAACCGAATTTCAAAATACTTTACTCCCGTGTCTGTCTCACTCTTTACAGTTCATATTATATATATATATATATATATATATATATATATATATATATATATATATATATATATATATATATATATATATAATATATATATATATATATATGTGTGTGTTTGTGTGTGTGTGTATATATATATATATATATATATATATATATATATATATATATATATATATATATACATGATATAGAACACATGCTCACACAGCACACATCACTGAAGATGGGAAAAATCCCGAAACATGTCTGGACCATTTACATCTATGGATTAATAAACCTTACCTCTAAACACTTTACTCCCGAGTCTGTCTCACTCTTTACAGTACACATTATATATATATATATATATATATATATATATATATATATATATATATATACACACACACACACACACACACATACATATATATATATATATATATATATATATATATATATATATATATATATATATATATATATAAGAGAGAGACAGAGAAGGGGAGGGAAAGGGATAAAGCCCCGATTTGCATCTCGAAACCAAACCCCGTCTATGCCATTTTAGTAATGTATATACCATAATAATCTTTTCATAAAGTTACTAGATCATTTTAGTAGATCTTGTAAAATTGTAAAACTTCCACCTTATTATCTGCATTGGCATTAGATAAGTCTTTCACTCCATACTAGTTCTCTTTATAAGCAGCAGGCGTAGTTGAAATCCATAAATCTTGAAAAGCAGTTATGATTAGTTTACTGTTACGGAGCAATGACATCTGACTACTGAGTCAAACCCGTATCAGTGGATTTATTTTTATTAAATTACACTAGCGTTGCTATCTACGCAAATTCTTTTACTTTGTCAGCTTTTCTCGACCTCTGGGTCGTTAGAAAAAAAATGTTCTGCCACAATAAATTTCACTTTCTTCTATCAAGTTTTTTATTAATGTTGAAAAAAAGAGTTGAAACAGAAATCATGTGGTCAGATATAATTTACCGGTGTTTATGCTCATTAATCTATATTATAATCCAAATTCTGGAAGTTTGTGTGTTTATTACCGTAACACAGCAAAAACAGCACATCGTAGCGAAATTTTTGGTAACACAATACCGTTAAAATACACTAATTTGTGGAATAAAACGATTTCCAGTCCAATAGTGGTTTCTGAAATTTTTTAATTAAAAATCTTACAAGTCAACAGTGGGGAAAATATGAAATTTCAATGAAAGGTATTTTCATTTATCGTTTTCAATTGTAAAACCTTACTTCAATAATACATTGAAACCTTGGCTTCGCATTAAAGTCGATTCCTTTAGTTAAAAGCTTCCAAGTTCAATAATAGGGATTTATTGTTTGTTTTTTTTCTTATATAAAGAAGTTGTGTTAAAATTAATCCAAGTTTCACTTATCTTTTGACTGAAGACGGGCACTTTCTGGGCACCGAGCAGATTATATCAAAAAGTGAGTACGGGTATATTAAGCGTGTATATTTGAAAGAAAATATTCATTATTTTCAAACATTTATTTTATGTTTTTCCTTGATGAACGTTGGTTGAAAATATTGGGACTCAGTAAACATATTAATAAAAAGGGGAATATCAATCGTGAAAGATTGAGGAAACACCATTTTTTGTCTCTTCTAATGTGAATTTCAGTCAAGCAACACGTCAGCGAATAAGTCGCCGCCATAAGTCAAAATTTGAACTTCTGCGAATAATGTTTTTTTTAACTTTTGCAGTCGAAAACTCTGAGTGTCGTAGTGTCTAAGGGAATCTCAGTTGATGACATGTAGCCTACTGTATTTATTGAATAAGATTATTTCAGAGGGAAACTATCAAATAAGTAGAAGATAAGGACATTGGCGTCAACATTTGCCCCGTTTGCTCCCACCAACTCCAGATCAGTATGGGCTGTTTGAAGATTATCAATAAAGGATAATAGTGCTTCACAATTGTTTTAAATAACCTCAACTTGATTTACCCTTATAAAAAGAAGCTAATAATTAACTGAAGGAACATCTCCCCATTGCACTAAAAACCAGTGGCAAGAGAAAGCCTTGATGTCTGCGACAATAGCTGATTGTGCCAGGTAACCAAAAATGCTATTGGTACCCTATATCAATACAGATGTATTTGCCACGTGGGGTGGTAAATGAATACCATATATTCTTGAATATAAGTCGACCGTGAGTATAAGACAAGTTCAGAATTGAGCATAGAATTTTCGAATACAAGCTGTAATAAAGAATCAACCATAAAAAATTATTTGAAATGGACATTACTTAATACGCATTATTTACTACCTACATAGCATTTCACACAAAACCATGATAATGAATTAAGTTTAAACAACGGACATTATCACGTACATATGGGTATTTTAACTGAGCTGAGTATAAATCGAACTGCTGATTTTGGACCATATTATAGTATTAAAAAACTCGTCTTATAATCAGATATACTGAATCGAATAAGGTTATGCTATCATACGCCCAAAACATTGAGACAGTGATAACCGACTTTATTATTCACATGCCAGACACTCCTTTTCGGTTTCTTAACAAAATGCAGATCAAACTTAGGGTTAAATTCTGATCGTTATACAAAGAAGTGCTCTTTTGAGGATAACAGAAGAGTGTTGATGAAAACAAAAATTAACTAAAATGCACTCAGAGAATGCATACCTCTGCTAACGCTATTGTCACTAAAAATGAATTAAAATCAGTCAATATATAGATGCTGTGAAGGAATAGAAAATCTTGGATCAGACAACAAATTTAATTAATTCTGTTTTTGCCCGTGGCGCATTTTTTAATAGATTGTCAATGAAATCCATTGAACTTTTGGTGGCATTATGTGAGTGTACAAATGCGTAGGAAGGAAAGAAACATTTCTTTCTCTCAACTGAAAATGTTCGTTGATACAAATATAACCAATTCTTTTGCATCTTATGACCTACACTTCCAGGAAATACAATTGAAATTCATGCGGAACATTTGGAGATAGACATATAGCTACGACGCTACGATGTAACAGTTAAAGAATCAATTGATCCATTAAAAATTCTAATCACTTCTTTTGCAGCCCGTTGCAAGCCATTCCAAAAATTTAATTGAAATTCATTGAGAGCTTTCGGGTGTATTGTGTGATGTGGGCTTATAGGTAAGATGCATTCGAATATACATGGATTCGCCTTTAAAATTTAATCATTTCTGTAGTGCAGTGTTAACCCTTCCACAATATCTCATCGAAATTCATTGAGAACTTTTGGAGATCTTGCGTGGTGTGGACACATAGATGAGTTGCAGGTGACTCTTCATGGATTCACCCCATAACTTAATCATTTTCGTAACCTAATGGCAACACTTCCACAAACTTTCATTGAAATAATTGAGAACCTTTGGAGATATAGTGTGGTAGGGACATATAGCTGAGATTAATCACATCTGCAGCCCGATGCTCGCCCTTTCAGAAAATTTTGATTGATATTAATTGAGAACTTTTCGAGATATTGTATGGATAGATAGACAGTCAGGTGGGCAGACAAACACACAGACACGCGTGAATGCATCAAAAGGTATACGTATTCACTTTCCCGAAAAGTTCATTGAAATAAATAGAGAACTTTTGGGGACATCGTGTGGATAAATAGACAGACAGGCGGAAAGACAAACACACAGACACGCGCGAATCCATGAAAAGGTATACGTATTCTCTATCCAAAAAGTTCATTGAAAGAAATAGAGAACTTTTGGAGACATCGTGTGGATAAATAGACGGACAGGCGGAAAGACAAACACACAGACACGCGTGAATCCATGAAAAGGTATACGTATTCACTTTCCAAAAAGTTCATTGAAATAAAATGAGAACTTTTGGAGATATCGTGTGGACAAATAGACAGAAGAACGGACAAACGGACAGACACGATTGAATAGAGAGCGCAAGGTAATAGAAAGAATAGGTTGAGAAACAACCAACAGGCCGAAGAAGGAGAGAAAAAAAAGGCCTTGGTGGTCGTCCTATGCTTATTTGTAAACAGGAAGGTCTTGAAGGAATCTTTTCTTTTCAGACGGTTTTCGTCCTTTTGTTTGCCTTTTCCTTCTTTATTTGTTTCATCGGGAAATTTGGGTTGACATTTCTCATCGTGTTTATTTTGCTGCACGTACTTAAAAATGGCCGACAACTCCTTTGTTGAGCGGGTGTGAACTATTTTTTGTTGTTGTTGGTTTGTTCGTCGTATCAAATTGTGGAGGTTGGACATGCAAGGACGACAGAGGTGTGAAGGCGAGGAGAGGGATGCTGTGTGTAAGCCCCAGGGAGGACACAACGTTGACATCGTTAGTGGCAGGAGGGGGGGGACACAAACGTCGTCAATACGAATAGAGGTGGCGGGTACACTGAGGCAAAACGGCTTGACATTTCTGGCTATTTTATGATGTCACAGCTGCAGTGGCGAGCGAGCCGAGATACTTTCAGAGTCAACCAATCAAAAAACAAAATCTAAAACGATACAGAAAAAAAAAAAAAAATGAAAGAAAGTAAACATGAAAAAAAACAAAAACAAAAAAACCTTAAAAAGAATTCCTTGGGTTGGTTCAGTTTTCAGTCTCTCGATATTATCGTCGGTTGAATACAATTCAGTGGCGGAAATAGAGAGTATAATTCTTTCTTGAAAAAAAAAAAGGGGAGCACATTTTGAACATTGTATTAATAATACGTTATTCTTTTTCAAGAGAGAAAAGGAAGAAGTTTTAACATATTCAAAATGGAAGGGTTTGGGATCAAATTACTTGGTTGAATGTAAGAATTCCCCTTTTCTTTCTTTCCTTTCTATATATTTTACAAGAAATTCTTGATAACAAACAATGGGTTAACAAAGAAATTACTTAGAGAAAAAAATGGAGGTGGCAACAAAATCTAAAATCACAAATGAAATGTGTTCAACATTCTAACACCATGTTATATATATATATATATATATATATATATAGAGAGAGAGAGAGAGAGAGAGAGAGAGAGAGAGAGAGAGAGAAAGAGAGAAAGAATGGGAGAGAGTGATTTATTTCAAGAAATATGATATAAATTACGCAGATGAAAAAATGACTTATTATTTTAGGGAGCATAAAATCTAATACTTCCTTAAAGATAAAGACAAAATAAGATACAACCAGGCGTATAAAAAAACAGATGTTTATTTTAATTTTTTAAATTTTCGTTTTGATTTTTTGTAGTGAATTCAATCACATTTATCTTGCTTATACTAAGTACTATTTTTTCAATCCGTAATAGATAGCGGAAGTTACGGACAGATAAACATAGAAACTAACAAAAACGTGTCATTGTTCATTATATAGATACTGTGTGTTTCGGAAAAATATGCATCAAAATTTAGAATGATTTTTTATTGCATTGAGATTTTGAATTGAAATTTCAACTGAAACTCCACAAGCGCTAAAACCTTTCCACGAAATTCGGGTTCTTACGCTTCAGTTGTGAGACCATACGAACGATTTGAAAAAGCTTGTTTCCTGCTAGGAAGTAACCAGTGTTGGTTATTGAGCAGACACCAACCGCGCCAGCTGATTTGACTTACGTACGTCACATCCAATCATCAGACAGAAAATTCAAACGACAAATTCTCTGGCTGTTTGCGATATTGGGTCCGGAGGCATAAAGGTTACTCTCTTGTGTCAATGAGCAGGAAGAATGAACCATTTGAATTCCAGATTCGAAACAAGCTTTTTTAAATCGCTCATGAGGTCACACATTTTAGTTTACCCGTAGTTTCAATAGTTCAAATTTCGGCTCAAAATCTCAATGTAATAGACAGTTATTCTAAATTTCCATTGATCACATTTTTCCAGAGGACCTAGTAGGAAATAACAGTGGTTGCAGACGGAGAGACAAATAAAAATAACATTGGAATTACAGGAAAAGGAACGCCCCAAATAACTGATGACGTTGGTAGATCTAAAAATGTTTTGCACGTAATAATCAACCGAAATAAGAAGTCTAATTCGCAAGAATCCCAAAGGAAAACTGGACAATCTTGCAAAACTATAAAGAGTGGAGACTGCATGATGGTAAGGACATCCGGGTAGATTCAAGGCTGTTACTGATATTTCACGTATGTTAGGTGAGAAATCAGGTTTACAAGAGTCGAGAGTAGACACTATGTTTCACGTCGACTGGTCGGAACTGGTTTGAAATCTCGGATTCCTATTGTCAAGACCCTCATCAGACGCAAAAACGAGAAGGCCTGCATTCGGCATGCTACAGAACATGTTCTTTAGAATCCTGAAGGGTTGGCCCCGCTTCACTTTAGTGATGAATTTAAGATCAACTTACAGGGGTCTGGTGGTAAAAAAGCTGTAAGGCGTAGGACAGCAAGTGGCTGACTCTCAATGCGTTTTGATAACTTATATATGAGAATGGCTAGTGTTATGGTTTGAGTTGTCATTCCTGTAGCTGGCCTAGGGTCTTTGGTTTGTTTGTTCAGCAAAAGATAACAGGAGTATGTTTGATCTGAGACCTGTTACTATATGTGAGGTAAAATATGGTAAGATGTCTCAAAGGGCAGGCTAGTTCACCTGAACTCAGACACCATCCTGGTGTTAGATGAGGGCAAGTTAGCTTGAGGTTCATCAATGGTTGAAATTCCCCTCGAACAGAATACTACAACTAATACTGAATCCAAAAATACATAAGAACATATATTACTGTTCATATCATCGTATTTCAAATAAAGCTTTAAAATGAAATAAGTTGATTTTGAAAAAAGTGCACAATAATGTTGACATTTTATTGTATGTAAGGATTAGCCACACCAGTTGGAAATAGATTTGTAATTAATAACTAGGATATTTAGTTAAAAGATTGATGTTCATGGTTGTATTTTTCGGCTCATAGAAAAAAGAGAGTTTTGTTTCTGAGAACAGAAAAATACAACTTTTTACAAAACATCTAGGTTATTGAATACAAATTTATTTCCGACCAATGCAGCTATTCCTAACTTCTTACTTATCTCTTATTGGACCCCTCTTTTGCAACACTAGTACCTTTATATATATATATATATATATATATATATATATATATATATATATATATATATATATATATATATATATATATATATATATATATATATTTAACGTTTGTAGGCGTAGACGTTAACCTGTTTCGTTCTTTTATATGATCTGACCATAACAGTATTGTATTTCGCTTTAATGTTCATCCTTTCGCTAAACACCTGGCAAAAGGACAAGTATTCAGACAATAAAAAGAAAATCCTTCTGAGCCCAACTATTTATCATTTTGTAATGGACTTTAGAAGGTATATACAGTACCTGTCATAAGTATTTGAACAAACAGAAATTCAGCTTGTATGGCACCCTTTTAAGAGTTGAAAACAGTAACTTCATGCAAATAGAACATGAACTGAATCTTATCGCAATCAGCACAACAAGGCATGTATCTAGACATGTTTTGTCATTATGAATGCTATATTCTGGGGGAAATGTTTAAAAATTGAATCGAATTCTTTGTTCCAAATCCCTTCTATTCTGCCCATCTTTTTTCTTCTCTCTCATCTCCTCCCCCATCAATTTCATGTGTCCCTCAACACCATTATTTCTGCTAGACCTACCCGGTCGTTTCTTTTGAAACTTTCATTACATTCCCTACAATTGTCATTATCCATAAATCTGTTCGCGTGTCTGTGTGTATGCACTGCGATTACTCGACAACTGGCCATTACACGATGTTGACACCCGCTAGATATGTTAGTCATCACGCAAGGCAGTGCAGTTTCGAGTTTTAATTTTTTTGATCAGTGGCTCTTGAGAAATGATTTAAAAAATAATCAAATCTTTTTTTAATTTTGAAAAAGTCGTTAATTTTCTCATTAACGAATACAATAAAATTTATTGTAGGTTATAAATTCACTGCAGCTATTTACAATATTTTAAAAGAAGGGTATACAACCAATGCATCCTCCCGATAGTCACTTATGGAGCTGAAACATGGAACCTAACCAAGAGACAAGGCTGCAAACTGAGAACCATGCAACGTGCCCATTGAGAATCATACTCAACCTCACATGGAGAGATCACGAGACAGCACAGTACATCACGAAGAAAACGGGAGCCCGAGACATCATAGAAACTATTAAAAAAACTCAAATTCCAGTGGGCACGCCATGTTGCGAGAATGAAAGAAAACCGATGGACATCACGACTTACAACATGAATCCCCAGAGATCACCTGTGCAACTGAGGCCGGTAGAATACTAGACACGAATTAATGAATAGACCTACACATGGTCGCTCAAAAACATACACGCACACTCACACGTACAAGTGGGCACACACATGCACATATACACACACATCCATATATACGCTTAAACGGACAAACTTGCACACATGCATAAACACGGACAAATACACATATATCCTTACACCCAAACGTATACAAAAACACATATACCCATACATGCACAAATACACTTTTAGACTCACACAAGCGTATTAGTGCACACGCACAGACCCAAATACACACGCACATATAAAATCAGGCACTTTCTCAAATGCATCCACAAACACACACGCAAACGCTAATTATGTATAAAAAGTTATAATGTTTGTACGTATGTCTGTACACTTATCACTCGAGAACTACGCTTCAGAGACAAAAAATAAAGCAATAATTGAGTTTAACACGCCCTAATCTCTATTCAGCACACTTCATTATTTGGTTTTAGAAAATAAATTTTTGTGTATTTTTTTTAACGTTTTTTGCATTTTCTAAATTCTGAAATTCATCATGCCGACACCCAATAACCAGCAGTCAGTCAATGTTTTAAATCATCAACTTTTTTTAAAAACAGAGATTGGGTTAGGCATCTATCAACGACTGTAGCTACCCTCTCCTAGGGTGGGTTTTCACTATGCATTTATATATCAAGGAGCTTCATCGAGGAGCAATGGTTAGCAAGCTAGAGTCGTGAAGCGATTCCCTTGGACTGTGAGTTCGATCCTCGTTGGGTACCCAAAATATTTTGCCTTGAGCCAGACTAAGCTGATGTCAATGAATAACCCTCTACACACACTTACACACACATACATGCATACATGTAGATAGATAGATATTCATATCACCACATCTATACCTACATATTTACGAATGGAAGTTTACATAAATACAAACATATATATTCGTGCATCTATATGAGTGTGTGCACTTACGCATAGATATATGAGAGCACCTTAGCAATACATATATATATATATATATATATATATATATATATATATATAGATAGATAGATAGATAGATAGATAGAGAGGTAGATAGAGAGATAGATAGATTGATATGAACAGACAGGCATATAGCTTGATAGATAGATAGATAGATAGATAGATAGATAACAGATGAACAGACCAAGGTAGATATATATGAGCTGACAGATAATTAGATAGATATAAACAGACCAAGATAGATAGATATGGACAGACAGAAATAGATAGATAGATAGATAGATAGATAGATAGATAGATAGATAGATAGATGGATAAATAGATATGAACAGATAGATAGATAGATAGATATGAACAGGCCAAAATAGAAATGAACAGGTAGATGGATATGAACAGGCCAAGATAAATAGATAGATAGACGTACAGTCTATGAGAATCCCCCCTCTCTGCCTATCTGTCACAAAAATGCCCTGTCACCATTTCATTCACCTTTTACTCAACATAATAAAAAACAAATCCAGTGACCCGTTTTGTACGTTTTTGTCAATTTCTGCTTAAAGGAAGACACGGTCTGAACACGTTTGTTTTCATTCTCCTTTCTCTTAAAGCCTTCACTTTTTAACGTATCATTTTCTCGTCTTTTGTTGGTGTTTTTTTCTTTATTCAATATCCCGTCACATCATTCAGATCCAATTATTCTTTTTAAAAAATAACTAAATGATTTAACCCATTAACTGCATGAGTCGGAGATAAATAGTTATTAAACAGTTATCGCAATGAGTGAAATTTCAGTTTTTCACAGTTTCAAAGATTTTGGAACTTGGGTTCACTGAGGGTCCATCAAATAATGCTGCGGGCTGGGTATGCAGCAGTGTTACCTCCAAACCTGACATAGTGAATACTGCGGCAGTGAAACGCCATTCATCGCTTAGCCTCCAAAAGACAGAATTATTGTACTCAGATATGTACCCTATACTAGAATTCGAATCAATGTGATTCATTTTTCGAAAAATATGGTCCTTGCAGTCTAAAAACTGCTTTTTTATTGTCGTTCATGCTTACTGCCTAAAAACTAAATGCTAAAAATTGGTCAGCCAGAATATTTCCTTAATAGAAAGGATCTTTGAATTTTCTGAATTTCGAAAGCATTGGGTTGCGACACAAAATGCGGTCTTTCACTGAGAAAAAGCCCACAATAGGAAAGCGCAGATGATAGGTTTTAGGCACCAAAATTTCACCATCCGATCTTCCAGTGAGTATAAACGTCAGTTAAGAGTATGGTGGCTGCGAGTTCGATCTTTGTGTCTGACAGAGAAAAGTCATGTACTCTAATACCTTGGTAAAAGTAGACGGACGAATTAACTTCCTGTCCCACGTTCACGAAATACTTCTATGCAAAGGCTATCCTTGCTATTTCTCAATGCCACTGGCTTCCAAACATTGCTGAATCGTGTGAGATAACTTCTTGCATGGACAGCGGAATGATTGAATAAAGGGTTCGGTTCGGAATTCCCAGAGGGAAGTGAACGCAGACGGGGTTTGAAGTGGTGTAAGTGGCCGAGTGGTTAACTGCCACTGATTCAAATACTTCAGCGTATAGTGTCACTTTGTTATCTTTTAATCGTTACTTTCTTTCATTTCAAGGATCGACAAGCTCTCTACCTCTGTTGGTCTGATCGAGTATCAATGAGTCGATGGCGAGCCAGATAAATACCATAAAAAGTTTGAAATATGCGAATTATCCATTCAAATACACCTAGTTATATTTAGCCTATGATCAATGAATAACACATGCTAGAAAATCATTTGTGCTTAACCAAGGATGCCTATTAGAAATAAGAGAACTCAATTTAGTCGCTATTTATTCCAATCAAGATATCTATTAGATCCATAAAAAGGGCACAAAAAAAACTTTAAGACAATAAGATATTTGCTGGCGGGACGGTCTAAAAACCTTTGCGAGCTGGATCTGACCCAAGGGCTGCAGGTTGCCAACTCGCGATAGAAACTGTCGCCAATACTGTCAACAGTTTTCTTCAGTTTTTAAGTTGGTCTTTCTGTCTGGCTGGCTGGCTATGTATGTATGTATTGTGCATACAAGCAGCACCAGTGGAGCTAGAAGGCTGAAAATTTCAACATTTACCCCTTATATCTGGAAAAAACGTCCCCCCCCTCTAATTAGATTTTTAATGGGGGTTGAATTTACACAGTAGGTTTATGATAAACTGATTCCTTAGTTTGTGTCTTTGTTTTTTGAAAATTCAGACTTTTTAGAGATTCCTTCCCAATAAAAGGCAGGAATATTAACTGATTCATTGATCACCCTTTTCCCAATTTTTTAATGGATCAAACCCAACACGGCATGCTGCCCAAAGATGTTGGTCATGTGATTGTTTCTATTAAATGACTAACCATTTCCTCCATTCTGACATTTCATCACTTTCCTGCTTCCAAGTAGTTTTCTTCGTGGTCCCTCCAGACAGTAAGTCACGGGGATTATGCAGAGAATTTACTAACTAGGATAAAATACCATTCTTCAGATAGGTCAAAAGGTAGAGGGGGTGACGTGGGTAGGTAAATACTTGAGTACGTGGGTAGGTTGCAAGGGTCTTAAATGCAAATTGAAGATTGATTGATATATCACAGTGTTAATGGTTATAGTTGTATGGCATCTATCTCGCTTGATTTGTAGGAACACGATTCAAATAGATAGATAGATAGATAGATAGATAGATAGATAGATAGATAGATAGATAGGAAAGAAGGAAGGAAGAGAAAAACACAATATAGGTATAAGCTGACTGCAATAGAGACAAACTTAGATAGATAGATAGATAGATAGATAGATAGATAGATAGATAGATAGATAGATAGATAGATAGATAGATAGATAGATGGATAAATAGATATATAGGAAAGAAGGAAGGAAGAGAGAAACACAATATAGGTATAAGCTGATAGATAGATAGATAGATCGGAAGTTTAGCTTTTAGAGGACTTGACACATCATCGTAATAATGGTCAGCTCGACTAGTTCCTCAACCATTACTAAACAGCAAGGTACCCAGGAGGAAGATAGAAAAAAAAAAACGGGTCTGGTTAGTCACTAGATAGAAACTGTCAACGCACCAACGTCTTTTGGCAGCATGTCATGTTCAGGTTATCAATTACAAAATTAGGAAAAGGGATGATTAATGAATAAGTTACTTCTCTCACGATTTGTTGGGTAGTGATCACTGAAAAAGCCCGAACTTTAAGAAAAAAATAAAAAACAAAAAACAAAACAGAACAAAAATACAAAAACAAGCGTGAATGCTGTCGAAACCAAACAAAGGGAACAATATAACATGAACTTACATTGCAATTGAATCCCAACTAAAAGCATTTTTTGGAAGATGGGCGTCAAAAGACAAAAAAAAAATACTCTTTCTAGACGTAATAAGATGTAAATGTTAAGTTTTTAGTCCTATAGCTCCTTTAGTGCAGCATATATACCCAGTGCATATATAGATGGACAGACCTCCAGACCAACTTTAAACTGAAGAAACCAATCTTGATGTGAACTTCGTTAATACTGATAGTTTGGGTTGACAGTTTCCAATAAGGTATTTGCTAAAAATGCAAGTCTCATGCCTTTCCTCTTCTTCTTCTTCTTCTTCTTCTTCTTCTTCTTCTTCTTCTTCTTCTTCTTCTTCTTCTTCTTCTTCTTCCTTTGTTTTTCATGTTTTTTCTCTAATTTCCGTTATCATTTCTTTCGTGGTTCTTCTTCTTCTTCTTCTTCTTCTTCTTCTTCTTCTTCTTCTTCTTCTTCTTCTTCTTCTTCTTCTTCTTCTTCTTCCCTTTGTTGTTCTCCAACCTTCTTCCTATTATTTTCCCTCGTGTAATCTTTATTCTTCTTCTTTATTGACTTTCACTGCATGTCAGCGAAAGGGTGACGTGCCAAAATGTCAAAAAATCCACGGCCCTTGAAGTTCATCTGGGTTTAATCTCAAACGTAGAAAAAACCCTCTTGTGTTTTTTGCTAAACCAAATTTAGACCTAACCAAAAAATACCTTGAGATACCATTATTAGCTGCTGTCAATGCCCTTTTGTTAAACACGTTCATTTCCAATAGCACTCAGACAGTGGAAGCCGCTTATTGTGATCACCTTCGAACTGGGTCTTTTAGATAAGACTAACCGGTTGACAGCATTAAGACAATGATATATAGAGGAAGCATTTCCGCTTGGATAGTGTAATGGTTGGGACGTCTTGCAAAAAGTTCCGGGGTTGGAAAATTCTTCATTCGGACAAAGCTGTGTGCTCAAAGTAGAGGCATCCCTTCGGTGGATTTTCAATCCTGCGAAGAGGCTGGTCATAAAAACTAGTAGGAATAAAGTCCTGGTCTCGACCAGACTTGAGACTTGCAAGGATCTCTAAGCTGATACATGCAACAGAAACTGGGACTCCGTCACTGACCGTCATACTCCATTGGTGGTTGTATCTGAAGAGATGTCTCTTATGATGACCACTTTGATAACAATAACTGCTTGATAACAATATCTGAGATTATAGATAGCAGCTTTCTCTCACCTCTCTAATGATTCTATTGACTGTGCTCTCATTCTTAAATAAAGTCCTTGTTGCTGGACCAGCTTGGATAGTCGTGTAACTGTCACTGGTGCCAATGGTTGAGGTCCAATCCCCGGTGGAAGCCTGAGGTTGGAATGCTGATTTTCAAAACAGACAAGACGTCCTCCTCTCAAAACATTGGTACAACATTACTACCCATTTTGATCTTTAATTCATGTGGACTGCTAGACTGAGCTTAGTGAATAGAGGTTCGCCCCTCTATCCGGAATGAAACATTTTGTGAGCCGAAAAAGCGATTACAATTAATCAACGATGGAAAATTTTGCGTGAGATTTTCGCTTCAATTGATAGTATTGCAATAATTGATTTTAATTTTGAAAGGGTACGTAGGGTTCAGGGCAGGTTTGCAGGATGTTTTGAGTGTCTACAAAGAACTGAATGATAAGAAGATACGTTAGGCTAGGCAGTCAAGCATATTTTTCGTATTTCAAACTATCCACATAAACCACAAAAGACGACGCACCTTACTCTCGACATCAACGCAGGCAACGTAGGGAGAAGGAATTTGGGGGTGCAACAGTCGGAAATATTTCCCATATAAATCACTGAAACTTCCTTTCTCACCTGATGGTATTTTGTACATATATATATATATATATATATATATATATATATATATATATATATATATTAAGAAATGAACACCAATAGGGGAGCTGCTCCAATAATACAATTTATAATTCATTCTGTCAGGCCAAATACGTCCATTTCTTGATACATGACTATCTCGTTGAAAGAGACGAACAGACCGAGAATAAACGAGATGGGATTTTAGGTTGAAAGCAGTTATCTGGCTTTTGCATTACCAACTGCTATTCAATTCAATGGTAAGAGCATCGCTGTATTGAAGCAGCTACCCTATTGGTGGCCAGTTCGATTCCTACAGCAGCCCCATTTTCTTTAATTGTTTTTTTTTCTTTCTATTAACGTTGTCTAAATTGAGTAATATATCAACCGTGTAATGACGGGAAATCATTTCAAATGAGTTTCTATCCAGTTTAATGCAATTTACAATTCATTCTGTCGGGACAAATACGTCCATTTCTTTTGAACGGTTGCATCCTACAAGATGGAAATTTGTGTATAAGCGAAATGTGATGCCAGGATGAACATAGGATCATTTTTGATGACTTCTGATAACCCATAAATTTCACTTTAAAGTCAGGTCAATTTTGGCATTGTCAATTCTAACGGAGACGTCTGCTATTCTATATTCAAGGGTAATTTGGCCGCAAGATGAATATAGGATAGATGGTGCTAAACTCTGATGACCTTTAAAGGTCAGTTTTAGGTCAGGTCAATTTTGGCATTTTCTGAAAAAGTCAATTTTGGTATCTTCAAATCTAACGAAGACAGCTGCACCCTAGGAGCTGCAAATGTGTGTACAAGGGTAACTTCACATTCAAGATTAACATAGGATTTGTGGCGCTGACCCTGGTGACATATAAATATGAGTTTAGTTAATTTTGGTATTTTCATAATTAAGTGGGACAACAGCATCCCACAAGCTGCAAAATTGTATACCTTGGTAACTTTGAACTCCAAAGGTCAATTCAGGATCAGGTCAATTACAATATTTTCAACAAAAAAGTCTGATTTTAGCATTTTTAAACCACATGAAGAGCTTCGATCCCAACTTTGAGGAGCCTGACCTCCAAGATAAACTGATTCTAGGAGATGTAGATTCATACCTTTCCTAATGACATTAATGCAAAATGAAACCCAGTTGTCACAGTCGGGGCCTTAACTCGGATCTGTAATTCCATTGTACGTGGCCTTTCATAGTAGGCCACCGGACCTCCCTGATTTTGAATCAGAAAATCTCCATTCTTGGTTCAATATCCTGAAAAAAGGAGGCTATAGGTTTCTTCTGTTTTAAATTGGTCTGGCTGGCTAGCTGGTTATATATATATATATATATATATATATATATATATATATATATTAAGCGTACAGACTGCATCAATGGAACGAGAGGGCTGAAAATCAATACATTTACTATTTACTATGCAAAGAAATAAATTTTCTAGTTTTTCGAAAGTCCCTTAAAAGATTTATGTTTGGCGCTTGTTTTTTTTGAAAATTCTGTGTTTTTAAATAATCACCGCCAAACAAAAGGTGAGGGAAGTAACTTATCTATTGACCCCTTTTTCAAGTTTTTTTAATTGATCACCCCTAACATGACATGCAGCCAAAAGACGTGACGGTTTCGATTGGGTGACTAACCAGACAATATCCATCTTTTCAGCCAGACATCTCATTCGTCTGTGTTCTAGTGTAACAGAGGTGAACTTTTAAAGCCCTTTCAGTTTGTAGATGAATTCACGGGTGAGCGCATCTGAGAACAAACCTGAATGTAAGTGTTTCGGTAAGTGTTTCAGTAAACGGACGGATCAGAAAGTTGGAACAAGACCTAAAAAAAAAAAGCAAAAGCAAAAGCGAAAAAAAACAACAAAAAAACTCTGGCAAGTTCTAAGACAATTACAGGTGGCGCTGTGGGGGCCCAATTTCAAGACTCCCAACATGACTCTCGCAATATGGAAGAAAAAGAAAAAAAAAGGGCTTCTGTCAACAATTGTAAACCATCTGGGAAAGATTAAAACTTAAGAGCAAGCAAAAGAATTATTAAGGAACAGTTAGTGTAAAGACCACATATGTATACTCTCGCCTAGGCGCGCGCGCGTCTGTATCCCAGTGTGTGCACGCGCGTTCACCGATGCATATGGTATATATATATAAGAATAAATCCACTCAGATGTTGTACTGGTAAGCACGTCTGCCTGACACGCAGAAGGATCCGGGTTCGATTCATGCTTATGAGCAAAGTGTGAGGAAAACTCTCCATCAGGAGGAAGCTAACTGAGTGTACCTTAAGCATTGCGGTTATGGTGGAAAAATCGGGACTGGAGTCGCACCCTCCCCAGATCGAAAGAGAAGTCTTCGGGTCACCTCCGGCAGCCAGTGCCGTACGAGTCTTTGCCTTGGGCTGACTTGCATGCAATGTATGTTTGAGTAATATTGCGAACATTATTAAGAATTTTCATTTGTTTTTCAACTTTATCTTATTTTCCAATAGCTTTTTTATTACAATTATGAATCATACCATGATCCCACGGTAACGTTTAAACAGCACAACCGGAGAGAGAAGCCTATGGTGAGAATCCCTCTAGCCAGAGCAGGGAGGGGGAATCCAATACACGCCTGGCTGCTTTTAATCTTTCTGTCACTGGAATTTCATAATTAAACGGAAGCTGGTTCCACACCTTGAACATAACTCTTTATAACAGATATTCCACGCTTGTAAATATTCACGATTGAGACTTAGTAGTCATTAATACAACGATATTTTTGAGTTTTGTCGTTATCTTGTTTATTTTGTATCCGAATTCTCCCACGAACGCTACGTTAGAGAATTCGGATACAAAAGACGGAACAAGGGAGGTGAAGATCTCGTAAATTTTGCAACCGCAAACGACTTCAAAATCATGAGTACATCCTTCAAAAAGAAACCAATTAGAAAATGGACTTGGAAAAGCCCCAACCATGAAACCAAAAACGAAATAGACTACATCCTAATGCACAAAAGCGTCACCATCAAAGACATTCAAATTCTAAACCAAGTAAACATAGGAAGTGACCATTTAAACCAAGTAAACATAGGAAGTGAGATGTGAGATGTAAGTAAACATCAATAAAGAACACAGACGAATGTTCCACACCACTAAACGTACAAAATGAACTCACCCAAACCTTCAAAGTAGAATTGAATAACAGAAATAGAATACTTACCGATGGAAACTGCACCAGCATTAACGAGCTCCACAGCAAAATAACAACCTCTCTAAAAGAAGCTGCTTCTATGTTTAAACCAAGAAACACACAGACCACTAGAAAAATTTCGGTCGAAACCAGGAAACTCAGAGAGAAGCGCAGAAACCCCAAACCACCAACGACAAGGGAAAAATAGAGTTGGCCGACTAAACAGAACAATAAAAAAGAAACTAAGAGAAAACAAAATAAGACATACGACAGCAATCATCGAAACCCCTCTCAAAAAACATCGGGGTTTCAGATCAAATCTCTCAGTATGGGACAGAAACAAAAAACAAGCATACTAGAAAGAAAACGGAGACATAACAACAGATAGAAACAGTATTATCAAATGCTCCCAAGTATTCTACCAAGAACTCTACTCCTCAAGACACGGGCAACAAAACAACGACCAGGATATGCAAAACGCTGACAATCAGTTTGTGCACTTCCCAGAAAATACATCATAGGAGGTTAAACAAGCCATCAAACCGACAAAAAAAAAGAAAGAAAAAATCTGGATCAGATATCATCGCCATCGATTTACTCAAAAAGCTGGCAAGATCATCAACCAAAAACTAGCCGCTCTATTCAACTTGTGCCTAAAACAGAGTAAAGTCCTGAAAGACTTGAACATTGCTATTATGATGCTTCTACATGAAAAAAAGAAACCCCAAAGACCTCAACAACTACAGGCCTATAAGCCTTCAAACTCCATCTGTAAACTTTTCACAAAAATCATCACCAACCGGATAACTAAAACACCGGATGAAAACCAACTACGGAAACAGGCTGGATTCAGAAGGAGCTACTCGACCATGGAACATCTCCATTCAAAAAATCAACTGAAAGAGAAAGCAGCAGAATACAAAATGCCTCTTCGCTAAGATCAAAGTTTAGTATCTGTTCTTTGACGCCCATGGGCTGAGAAGTTGATCTTTGTTCGGCATTGTTCCCCATCGTGGATTCACTGACCAGTATGTTCAGGCTCGACCCGTGAGCATCAACAGGATCCGTCCTGTCAAGTCTGCTCTAATGACTCTGCAAAATCACATGTCGAGACTGTGGGACTCTTGCACCACAGGATTCATTCTATGGACATAGCCCAGCTTGTCCCAACATCCTTGCGAAATCATGCACAAGGAATCAGGTTCATTGCACCCTGTGCCGGCACGTTTTCGAACGTGGGGGACTCCACTTTAATCCGACTTCATGTCACATTCGTAGTCATATGGACGCAAATACTTTAGCAACCTCAGTCGCGTCGGTTGGAGCTATTTTTGTTGGGTTGCCCCATTTTTCCCACATTAAGCTTGACCTTGTGTTGCATTTTGCTCCGGTGGGATGGCAAATAAATTGGTGCTCAATCTCCGATTTTTCCAGGCCTTTGGGCATGGATTAAAGTGTAGTATCTGTTCCACGGCATAGCCCGAGGCGCCAGTACTGACGCTTGCCTGCCGAATGCACTGGAAATTGTGTGCTGGTGAGTATCAAAGACCGAGTGCGCAGGTGCAATGCGTTGATCAATGAGGATGAACTGAGGCTGCGCATTGCTACACGCATTGGCAACCTTTGGATACGTCCCTGGGTTCCTTTTCTATCTCGGGGCGGCGCTGTCCAATTGTACGAAGAGGGACTTCGGTTGCTCTGGGGAAGGTCTATGTCCAACGACGGACCTTAAGAAACTGATGATGATGATAATGTCAAATCGCATTGGACTCGTTATCGTAAGATCACTGAAGTTAAGCAACGTCTGGCCTGGTCAATACCAAGATGGGTAACTGCTGTAAGCCGAGGGATCATATAGAGATCTCCTCCCTGCCCCTCTAAACGTCATGGATCACCGTGCTAGAGTAATATCCATCACCCTGTCCTCCATGTCGCTAAACGTCTAATATGGTTCATTCGACCTTGAACAGTAGACTGGAAGGACAGAGAAGACGAAAGATCCCTCCTTCGAAGGAGTGATGCACCTAAAGGCACATGAGGATGTTTCCAAAAGAAGAGGGACCCCACTGAGTATCGTCAGACACCGTAGATGACTACTGGGTCATTCTACATCGAAAGATATGAATCCTAAAAGAGAAAGACCCACTCACTTTATAAATAAACGCTATACCTTTTCCCTACCAACAACTTCTTATCATTCCATCTTGTGTCATGTTAAACTGAGATAAATATCTTTATATGCTATAGATATATGCCTGATTCATGCATAATGCATAATGAATATGTTATCTCATACATCTATCGACATATCTATGTAAACAGCTATTTTAATCTCTATCTATCTATAAAAGATATACCTATCAATTTGAAGTTTCTTTCACCTCTCTCCGTTAATCTTCCCTCACCCACCTATCTATCCATCTATCTATCAATCTCTCTCTCTCTCTCTCTCTCTCTCTATATATATATATATATATATATATATATAAATATATAAATATATTTATATATATATATATATATATATATATATATATATATATATATATATAAGAATTACAAGGATATTTATTCCGTGAATTTCAACAATTCGTGTCCAATCCAAGTACATATATATATATGTAAGAATTGCTAGGATAATTAACCGGTGGATATCAACATCTCGAGTCAAACCCGGCAAAATGTTTTGTTCTTATGATTTTCATACATTATTAGTTCTATTTAACTTATTGAATATTGAGCATTGTGATTTAACAACAGATAAGATCTATTTTATTTTATTTTTTTTGTATTCTTATAAATTGAAAAATACATTATGAACTATATATATGTGTTTAACGGTGAAATAATGGATTTGCTACTCAAGAACTCTCATGTTTCTGCCCTTTTTGTTCTTCTTCATGCATATATTATTAAGAAATGGATTATGGCAGATAGTCCTATTTTCTTGAATTGTTTGTTCTATTTACACTGTCGGAGCCAAATGATACATTCACCGTGTAATTATGGAAAATTATTTCAAATAAAGTCTAACATAACGCATTTATAATCAATCAAATTAGTATCGAGTTGACAATAAAGGAAAATAGTTGTGTTTTTAATAATATATTTTGTATTTCAGTTTTTTCAAAAAAGCAATTTCAAATGATACAAGAGAGAAATGCCGGTTGTAAGTGTATCATTCGAAAATAACTATACACGCACGCAATAGATAAACAACAACCCTAATGATAATTCAGTAGCACAAAACATGACCCTGAAAAACCTTTGTTCCTGGCCCCTGATATGGATTTATCGAATGTATGGATCCATTTGAGAATTACAGTTTCTTCACAATTTCGAAATATTTAACCTTTGCCACTCACGCATTATGATATTCTGAGACATTGTTACTTGAAATAAACGAATATTTCAATATTGTTTCATTCGAAATTGCTACTTTGGTAAAGCAAAAAGATGAAACATGTCGGTGGAATAAATTCAGTTTTAATACAACTATTTCTCCATATCGTCAATATATATACACACACACACACACATACACACATATATATATATATATATATATATATATATATATATATATATATATATATATATATATATATATATATCAGTCAGAATTTATCTAATTATTCTCATTCTCGCTATTTCAGTCTGTTTCTTTCTATCTAGCTATTTACTCCTTTCTCTCATTATATATATATATGTGTGTGTGTGTGTGTGTGTGTGTGTGTGTGTGTGTGTTCATACACATAAGTAGAAGTCTATATTCATCTAAATTATTTCATCCGTGCTATTTCTGTTTCTGTCTATCTATCAAGTCATCTATCCATTTCTCTAACACGATACATACATTCATACATATACGTATTTATGTATGCATATATAGAATGAGAGAAAAAACGTAAATGAATTGATGGATAGAAATCTTTGTATATATTGAGCTAAAGAAATGGATACATGATTATATATATATATATATATATATATATATATATATACATATATATATATATATATATATATATATATATATATATAATCATCTATCCATCTCTCTCTCTCTCTCAATATATATATATAAATAATCATCTATCCATTTCCCTCTCTCTCTCTCTCTCTATATATATATATATATATATATATATATATATATATACATATATATATATATGCGTGTGTTTCTTTTCTCCTGCAATCTCCTTCTCGATTTTCTCGCCTTTCCCTAGTGACTTAACAAAGCTCTACTTCAAAGGACGTCAATGATTTACCCCCAACAGTGAACCAGCAAACAAGATGCAAGAACCAGCGGGTTACCAATAGAATAGAATAAAGAGCGTGAAAAAAAGGATCAGAATGATAGAAACGAAACAGATTCGTCATGACGGGTGCAACCGTTTGCTTCGAAACAAAAAAGGCCAAACGCCCGACAGGTGAAATCCAGTTCACACTCAACCTGCCAACCTATCCTCTCTCTCTCTCTCTCTCTCTCTCTCCCGAATTCGCCATTTTGACACGCTCTCTCTATTCTTTGCCTCAATAAGTGTTTTGACTCGCTTGCACTTCGGGTTCCGTTCTCTTGCGTACGAAAGAGAAATCTAAAGGAAAAAAAAAAAAAAGAAAAAAGAAGAGAATTCTTTTCGTTATTCAACCGACCATATCTGTTCCGTCCGCTCGATTCGATATTTTTGTTTGTTTGTTTGTTTGTTTTCCCGCCTTTTTAAGTGGTTTACACTCTTTATCCCAGTAGAATTTCGCCAAAGACGAACTAAATAAAATATCAACCTTCCCACCTACCCACCTATCTACCTACCTGACTGCCTGCCTACACAGCTCTCCCCAGTTCCTTCTCTCTCTCTCTCTCTCTCTCTCTCTCTCATATCTATATCACTCTAGATAAAGCAACTCCTGAAACAGTATATCTATAATGATATATAAAGTGACCCCTAGGACGCTATATATATAGATATATGTACATAAATGACCCCTGGAACAATATATATATATATATATATATATATATATATATATATATATATATATATATATATATATATATATATATATATATTGTTGTGTCATCCACAGACAGCTATTTTTCGTTGTGTTACAACTCCTCAGTGTGGCTGTAGACTAACCATTATCCCATCCAGTTCCATGCTTCGGACCCTGAGGCTGGCATCTTTCTCTGTCCCTCGCAAAACTGGACGGTCAATAAGGTTGAATTTAAGCGATATATATTCACTCACGCATGTATTCCTCATCGTCGTTTTTGGTGTTGCTTTATCCATCGTGATACCGTCATTATTTTGAAATAGAGTGTAAATAGATAGATATTTACAATTTTACTTATCAGTAATCATAATTAAAGAGCAAATTTCAAGTCACGTCATTGATGCCACCAGAAACAAAAAAGAAGAAAAACAAAATAAAATTTGATAAAGAAAATGACAAAAAAAATATTACCTCAGTTAGAAAATAATATTGAATTTACCATTTATCATAGTTTTCGCAATATATATATATATATATATATATATATATATATATATATATATATATATATATATATATATATATATATATATATATAGGTGAATGAAACAAGTCGTAGATGATCATCTGAAATGTTTTTATCCCAATAGTACTCAATACTTTGAGTAGTGGCAATACATTGATTAAATGTAAAAATTTGACCAAATAGTCTCAGAAATTACACCTAGTAGAACAAATTTTCACATCTGATTGACTTATATATATTCATATATGTACATATATATTGAGAGGGATTGAGAAAGAGAGAGAGAGAGAGATTGCTGTATATTTTTGTGTATACGTATGTTTAGCCATAGATTCTATATCATTTTCGTAATTTTTAAAAAACTTATTCTCAAAAAGTGTGATAATTCTTTAGGATAATACCCGTATATATTTAATCAAAGCCCTTTTATTTTTTTAAATGCTGAAACACATACATATTCACCAGCTTCAACTCAGTATCCAACTACTTCAAAGTTCATTAAATTCCATTTTTCATATCAGGAAAGCTGTTTGAGAATATGAAAAGGAGAATGTACACATCTTCAAGAAGTTCAGCCTTATCTCTCTGATTTAACACATGCGTATTCAGCTGTCTGCACGGTTGCTTATGGCAACCTCCCGCTGCAAACGAGATCAAAAGAGAAGTCATTAAGGTTCTCCTCCCAACTTAATTTCATCGCTTTGGGGTGCTGCCTCACAATCATCGAGGGCTTGGCGAAGCATTCGTAGACAATGACTCGAAATGACTGCTGAGATGTAAGCGATACTCTTCAGGGCGGCTGTTTCCCAGGGACGCTTGTAATACTCGGTTATGTACACATGGAAACAAGAACATAGATGCTCAGGTACACCGTAAATAAGCGATGATTAAGTAATTATGATGTACTAGGCTTTAATGTATGTTACACGTAAGTCCATATATATATATATATATATATATATGCTGTTTCCAGGGGTTTGCTTTATCTACGATGATAGTGCTCCATATTTTGAATTTCTAAAAGGGTAAATAGATAGATGGCTATTCACAGTTTCGTTGTTACTGATCTGTTTCACGCTATCGCAATCGACGGACAACTGTTATTTGTCGATTGTTATTGAGCCAAACTGCTCAAAAACAACAAAACAGTGAATATCCACCTATCTATCTATCTATCTATCTCTCTCTCTCTATATATATATATATATATATATATATATATGTGTGTGTGTGTGTGTGTGTGTGTGTGTGTGTGCATGTATATACACAGCTATAGCAATAGGTAAGTATGTCTTGGGCATCATTGGGTGCTCATTATACTTGGCCTGGTGTCAAATCATATTGAGCTTAATAAGCAGAAATCTGTCAGTCTGTCTCTCTCTCTCTCTCACTCTTTCTCTCTACCTTCCTCTCTCTGCGTCTTTCTCTCTCCCTCTCTATATTATGGTTTGTATTACTCAATGTATTCTCTTTTAAATAACTCACTCATACACACATATATATATACTTATGCACAGATATAAATGCAAGGGTGCTCCCATATCTCTCTATGCATCAACACACTTACTTACGTGTTACCTAATGGCGGATGTGAGGATTCATTTTTGTAAACCCCGGCGCTTGCCCCAACCCTTTGTAGGGGATTCGCTATGCGTGACAAAGGGTTGAGACAATTGACAGCACTTGGAGAACTTCTCCTCTTACCCACCACTCAACTATTATTTAATCGTTGAGGGAGGAGAACTGAAGCGAGCAATATCATGACTGCCCGCCCTTTCACGCGCACGCGCACTCAAACCCTCCATATGCACATACGATGTACTTAAACGTTGGCATTAAAAGGTAGATAGAAAAAGACAGAGATACATAACGTAGAGATAGATTGATAGATAGATATGGAGAGATTGGGAAAGATGGATAAATAGATAGGTAGACTCACCATCAATCAATAATTGAACGACCGTAGAGTCAAAAATTGAAGTCAAGTAGAAAAATTCCATCGGTGAATAAATATGGTCAGAATACATTCTACTTATGACATCACTGGTGTTTTTCATTGGAAAACATCTAAAATAGAATAAAACATCTAGAAATATCTAGATTCGAGAGAATCCAGATGTTATAGATAAAAGGCCTTAAAAAGGTCAAAAAGCTTCTTCTATTTTTCCTAAAATTAAAAAAAAAAAAGATTTCTACTTTGAAGGGTTATAGTGGAATACTGATGCCAATTTTCAAGTTTGTAAACGTAACGATATGACTAGAAGGACTGGAACGCACCAACAAACAAATCTGTTTGAATGAGGCCCCAAAGTTTGTTTTTTTTAAAAAGGTTTTTTTTCCAAAAACTTGGTAAAAAAGTTTTAGGTGTGTAGTGGAGTACTGATACCAATTTTCAACTCTATAGACTAAACGCTATGACCAGGAGCACCGGAAAACACAAACAAATAGATAAACACACGCACATATATGAAATGATAGAACCCTCCACCATCTTTGATAGATAGATAGATATGAACAGATAGATAGATAGATAGATAGATAGATAGATAAATCATAATTAGATGCATTGTAACCAAATTTGGTTAAATTCTTGACTACTTTTTATCTTCATCTTAATTTTTTTTCTTTATCACAACCCAATTCGCTGCCGTAGAGTGACAACCGGAGTAGTGTTGGAATCATTCTGAAAAACATACATCTAGATTATTGTATCTTGTCAAGTGTGACGGTAACAGTAATTTGCTGCCATTGCAATAGGGGAGTGGTTTACTGAAGTGCTCAGTTACGCACTCACTTCTCCGTTGGTCATTTTGACATGTCTGTGACATGGGATACCAACTTTTGTTTCGACTATCTAATCTCTTCTTCTCAACTTACATATAAATACAGTGTTTTGGACGAATAATTTTACAGCCTATGTTGTAGTATCCGTAATGTCGGTAACAAAGCAGGCGTAGAATGAATCGACTGAAACATTGTCTCAACGCCAAAGATAGGAACAAGTGATTTGACCGTCGAAACAAAGATTGGTATGTTAATGACTTTTTTCAAAGTTATTTGACAATACACTGACATGACTGTGTCAAAATATCAGATGATTTGACTAGGCGCATAAGTGAATTCAGGGTACGGGTGCGTAGAGCCGTGATTTTCAACCTTTTTCATCTCAAAATGAGCCGACCACTAAAATGGTCGAGGAACACCATTTAAATAATCTGTTCATAAGTTAAACGTACTCGTAATTCATCAGTTTTATTGCCAAAAGTATAGAGCTGATCATGGTTTTCGGAACATTTTGAAAGTTTTGTGAATATTTGTTATTACTACACATTGAAACAAGATGTTGTTGGAAATGATTTCGTTCGTTGAGAGGAAAATACGAGATCAACGGTTTTACACTACGGAATTCTGGAGAAAATTTAAACAGCAATTTGGACATTTAATGATCAACGCATTTATTCATCTATTTCATCATTGGAGAAAAGGAGTTATATGCGCTTCATAAAAGTACGAATTATGTCAAAACGTATTCAAGTGTTTCTGTATCCATACTGGGAAAAATGTCCCATGGCCCTTGTTTGAGCGAGAATCGACCCTCCACCAAACTCCGGCGGCAAACCTACAGATGAACACAGATGTGCTGTGGCACCCTGGTTGGCTTGGAAGATAATAATAATAATAATAATAATAATAATAATGATAATAATAATAATAATAATAATAATAATACAGTAGCCAACAAGTGCCTCGAATGCTATCTCCATCTTTATATTGATCGAAATATTGAGTAACTTGAAGAGTTAGTTCTTCTTGAAGAATAAAATTAAATCGCATTTTTATTTTCGACATGAACTTCATTATTTGTTTATTTATCGTTTTGTTCAACTATTTTTCTGTCATATTTTGTGCAACTTCATAATTCTACCCAACCAGAAGTTTTTAACTTTCTCACCAAAGAACTACTGTTGGTACCTTTTGAAGTCTGCCAACGAATTGAATTAATTTGTATGAGGATAATTTGGTAAAGACAGGAATGAATGGTACTTTGAAGGTGCATATATTTTAGTGACAACCCTGTTACACGATAGGCATTTCACCCGCCATGTGTAGTGCAAGAAAGTACGAATAACTGTATAATCCAAATTTCAGATAGTGCTCTTGACCGTTGACCTGACTTTGGGGTGATACGATAAAGTTACACCAGCGAATAATAATAACAATAATAATAATAATAATAATAATAATAATAATAATAATAATAATAATAATAATAATAATAATAATGTTTTTTTACAAGGGGTGATTAGGTCAGGGTTACATGAAACAGTTGTACTGCACCATTATCGTTTATTAACTATAAGTTTCCTAAATTTTGAATCTCACCATGAGAAGGCCAGGTCCCAGGGAGCAAAAGCGGACACACATGTTCCCAACCAAGCCGTAAGGATCTTTGCCGTGCAACCAAATAAACATGCAGTCTAGCGTTAACCTGATGGAATATTACGCGTTTTCCGTTAAGTAATTTTGGATGGATGCTTTCCCTTAATTGCTACCTTCAGTTGGTCTAATTTGGAGCAGTACTCGTTCGAATCAATCGTTTGCTTTTCCGGACGAATCTCCCTGAAGAGGAATCACTTACAACCCTGCCATGTACTCAATATCACCTTCTTTGAATGATGACCAGCCTTTGGTGTAGATAGTGGCGGTCCATTTCACTCACGTTTTACGATGTTGTAAAATATCCTGACATCGCCTGGCAAAATTTGATACGATCATAATCATTTAAATTCGGCCTAATGAGAATATTTTGCTTAATCTATACGGCAGCCACGTCTCAAAGCAACTATCATAACCAAACTGGTGCAAATGATTTTCAACGTTTGAGATGGATATTTTGAGTATGTTGGCTCACATTGTATAACTTTGATTATTCATCAATTTCTGCTGGTCTGATCAACTATGGAGCAGTATTAAGCAAGAAAATCTCCGCATGTGTCCCTAAAAATCGTTTTTGAAAACAGTTAAAATTCTATTTAAAAAAAAAAAACGCTCCCTTCGCTACGTTGTGGAATGCATCACCCAATAGGGGTTTCAGTTAGTCAAAATCTCTTATCGAAAAAAAGAAAAATGTTTTTGAACTCTTGTACAATTGTGTCAGTTCTACCGGACATACAACAGTGATTCATCAAATGACTGGCGTGGCGTCTTTCCGTTTTTTTCTTTTCTTTAAAATTTGAAACAAAATATCCTAAATAAATGACAGACTTTAAAAGTACAACTGCGATTGTAGGATTTTTTTACCCTCAGTGTTGACAGACGCTGCTAAAAATGGCAGTCTTTTGCTCTGCTTATCAAAGTCAAGTCACCCAATAGATAGAATATGTCAGATTTGACTCGTTTGACATACGAGACCTGTCAAGAAAGTATCCAGCCATTTAATTTAAACGAAAAAATACTCTACCTTGTAAAATGACACCTTCGTCCACTTCAGATTACCCCCCTTGGTGCCTCTGATACTTATCCCGGCATATCTTCCACTTCTCAACAGTTTGCAAAGTCCTCTGTCGGGATAGCCATCAACTACCCCGTCGTGTTCTGCTTAATCTTGTTCACAGTCTGAAGTCTCTTTGGGAAAAGTCGAAAGGAGATCTCACTTGGCTGTGTGTTGGGATGGGACTGAAATAATTGGATGTTGTGATGTTTTGCCAGAACAAACTTTGCACAAAACGTTATGAATGGTTTGCTCTGACATTTGGAATGCAATAGTCGTATAGCACACAGGCCCACTCAATGGCATCTCACTACCGACTGGGAAACCACACGAGAGAGTGCCCGTTCTTGCATGTTCAGTGAGGTCTCCTCAGATTTGTTGCCAAGTTACACCAAAGACGTGCGACCAGTTCTTGAGTTATGCAAAATGGCTTGATACTCTCCGGACAGGACTTGTATTTGACTATTAGCAGCAATTGATTTTCTTGTTCCAAAACCATCTCACTTACTTTCTGTTCCATTACCTATCAATCAGTTATCACCCTCTCTGTTTAACAAATTAACTAAACGTTATAAGTCTTTGAACAAGATTATATACTTGTACATGGTGAGTATTACCTCCTTAACATCAGAGGCAAGAAGCCCTGACCTTACGCGCTGTGACCACTCTCTGTGGGGTTGGGCGAAGTAGGAGGTGTACCGCACAAAACCACAAAATCCAAATCAACTGTTGGAGCGCATTCGACATATTATAGCCAACATAACACTGAACTTCCTGCAAAGGTCTATCGAGGTTGTACTGAAATTCTTACAGATATTGGTGTCTACGTTGAATTCTGATAAAGCAGGCAATTTTCACCATAGTATGGTCTAAAGTTCAGTTAATCTGACAACAAGCACCCATCACTTAAGAGATAACTCTCTTGCATGTGTCAGTTTAGTTATTCTTGCATGTTTCAAGTCTGTTCAAGACCAGGACTTTATTCTTACAGCTTCTATGACCATCCCCTTGATAGGATGCAAATCTAAGGAAGGAGATTATGTTGAAAGCCACTTATTGTCTTTATTTTAGGACAGGGTCTTTCAGATAACAACAATTAAGAAAAGAATATTAAGAAAAAATGAAACAATTTTCTAAAACAACTTTCGTCTTTAAAAATTAATACCACCGTTATTTACTTTAAAAAATTAATTTTTCAATTCGTTTAAAAAAAAGTTTGGGGGACCGATAGATTTTGATAACAATGACCGTTGATAACATTACCCATGATTATGAAAAATGGCCTCGTCTAAATTGATACATACGTATATGTATATGTGTGTGTATGTGTATGTTTATTTCTATGCGTTATTAAACTACACAAGAGGTAAGATTGTGTCCTTATGTTCCCACCTATGCACGCCCATCTCACGCTTCTTTGTCGACACATATGCAGGTGTAACCAAGCAGAACACGGCTTAAATCGTTCCCGAAAAACTGTACCTGCGTTTCGTGGTTCATCTCTCTCTCAATGGCCTCCAAATAGCCGGGCCTGCAATAGAAAAGTGTCTAACACAATCAAGTGTCCGAATCGAAAGATGAAGTGATCAAATGCACCTGCTTCGTCTCCTCATTTTGGATTCGAAACCCCCAACCCCTAAAATAAATAACAGGGAGCAGAAAGCATCCAGAGATCGCATACCTCTGCCAATGCCAAAGTAATTCTGCATGGATCCGCCCCTGAACTTAAGTCCTTCCTTCTTCCACGAGATATGAGTGTATACACCAATGTTAGAAAAAAGAATGGGGAAATATCTCAGAAATCAGAAATAATTCGCCCAAAAGTTAATAACCTCTTCCATGGCCCATTTCACAAAATATTATTGGAATAGGAAACTTTTGGCGATATTGTGTAACAGACATGAAGTTTTGGGGACATTATGTTGTAAGGACATGTAACTACAATGTAGGGGAGGTAATGGTACGTGGACTCCTTCCCAAATCTAATCAATTCTTCCATAGTCCATCTATCCTTCCACCGAATTTCATTGGAATTCATTGAGGAATTTTGGAGATATCGTGAGTACAGAATTGAGCGTAAATATATATATGACTATATTTTAACATGAAATGGACGAAACGTTAATGCAGAGTCAAAATTGAACAATTTTGTCTTACTAAGCTTAGTTATATGGAGGTTCACGCCACTATAAATGTCTACTTTGTGCCTCTGCATTAAAATTTTCTATTTTGTGTTAAAATATTCTTGCTCAGTGTTTTTCAAAGCTTTCACAGTTATATTTACACATTGTACAAGTTCGCATTTTTTTTAAGTGGTCCTGTTTTCTTTAATATGAATATGTACACACGGTGTCCTCAACTATAAATACTATTGTTTTAGAACAATATAGTTTCCAGGCACTAATCTCTCAATTAGAAATTGAACACACTAACTGCACCAGGGAAACATATCTATACTAATAGTCTTATCATATTTTTACGAATTGGAGAATCCTTGGGTTTGTTTTTTTTCATAAAGATAAAACATTTGCAGTGTCAAATCAAGTATATCTGGAAAGATTGGTGTAATTCACTTCTACAGTTTAGATGTGAATTGCGTTATATAAAATTTTAAGTTTCTCTATAAATTTGTATCTAGGTTTTTTTCAGGGCAATTTTAGTCTTAAATTTAATTCAAATTAATTGATTTTTACAAAAGTTATCACAAAATCATAAAGTTAAAGTGACAATTTGTGTAAAAACGCAATTTACTCATATTAAGGACAGAGTGCGGAACGTACCTGCCCCAAACATATGTATATATATATATTGAGAGAGACAGACAGACAGACAGACAGACAGACAGACAGAAAGTAAGAGAAACAACAAGTGCAGACATGGACAGTAAATGAATAAAATGAAAAGATTGGAGATAAAGCGATTATTTAGCTCTGTGTTGGTGTGCGATGCCACGTTGACGCGGCTACCTTATCGGTTGCAGCAGCTCCATTTTCTTTAATCGTTTATTTTATTTACGCTCTCAACGCCAAGTGACCCATTCTCCGTGCAACAACAGGAGGTCATTTGAAACAATATAGTGCATTCATGAATATTCTGTCAAATTATACGTCCATTACTCTTATATAAATATGTATATCAGAATTACAATGATATATACCAGGTGAATGTTGTCATTTCGTACCTACCGCACCCATCAGCAACTGGCAATATCTTGAAAACCTAAAACCTTGATAAAGCTCAACAAATCAAACATCCTCTTATATAGTGATTAGTGAGATTTTCTTGGTTCTCTGTCATTAACCATGGACTCTTCCACTTGAAAAGATTTTCTTTTCTTTTTTTTTCTCTAGAAAATAATTCGAATACAGATAGTACTTGCTCTTCAGATATTTGCTCTACGCCACTTTTTTGCTATTTCGTAAAAAAAGTTCGAAGCGGAAGAAGCCTTCAACTTTTGTATTGCAACGAGTCATTATAGAAGCAGCGCACACCCCCTTCCTCTCTCTTCCACACTCCGGTACCCAGCACCTCCTATCACCTCGACCTCCGTTGACTCATCCAGACGTATCATGTTCATTATTAGTTTGGGTTTGGAACGCTCAAAAATCTGTTCGGTATTAACTGATAGTAATTGCTTGTTCGCTTTACGACACATCAGCTTACGAAAGTGTATTATAGGCACATTTTACTTTCGGATAGGGGGAGAAACCTGTATATTTTTTTCGTGGGATTAACTAGTTTTTATTAATGATTGTCTTAGTTTCTTTGGTCAACCGGGCCGTTCGATTGGACCAGTGTACAAAAGACTCAAGTGACTTTTCGGTTGATCATCGATGAGTCACTAACCCCTCACTCGGATTTCGTCCGGCAGTATCTGTTGTAAGAGTGTGAGCAGTCTTTTAGAGTATAGGTGCAAATAAATGTCATTTAGTGTATGAGAAGTTCTAGAACCCTGAAAACATGTCACCGCGTAATGAACTGCCACTCTCTTAGAGAAGTGCTATTAAGGAATTGATATAAAAAAAAAATCAAAGAGAAGTCCATGCCAGCTGGTTGAGATGACAGTTCTGCAGGATTTATAATCGAACGTCTTATACAACCTCAAGGCAAACTCCAACATGAATCGACATTACACAGGGGAGGAAGAAATCCCCAAAACGAAAACATGGAAAAGTTCGAGACGGTGAGTGAAAGGTCTTGTTAGTCATCCAATAGAAACCGTCCCGCGACCAACATCGGATGGTAGAATGCCGTGTTGGGTGTGATCAATTAAAAAGAAAGGTGATCAATGAATAAGTAACTTCTCTCACCTTTCATTGGATCACTCGTCCGAATTTTCAAAAAACAAGCCTGAAAACAGGGCACAAAGAAGGAATCCATTCACCATAAACATGCATTGGAAATTGAACCCCCACTCAAACCATATTTGAGAGAGGGATAAAAAAATGGGGGGTAGCACATTAGAAGTAAATTTAACATGAAATTATACTGCAAATTGAACCCCCACGAAAGCTTATTTTTTCAAAAAACAAAAAGATATCTTTACACATAACAAGGATAAAATGTTTGAATTTTCAACCCTCTAGCTCCATTGATTTGGTCTGTGCACGTGATCCATACATATATAACCAGCCAGTCAGACCGACTTGAAAACTGAGGAAACCCATGTTGATAGTTTTGTTGAGAGTTGTTGTTGAATGTTTCTTATATGAACAATTGACTAAACAGGGAGCTATGAAACACGAAGCTGGATTGAGACATTATTTCACGTAAGAAGGTAATGAAGGCAGTCTGTTATCTCCATTAAATACCCCTACTGATTCTATTCACATGCAGTCAATTAGAAGACTACGGAGACACCTAATGAATATTTCACATGTCAATGAACATTAAGGATTACTGTGGTTCAGTGGATTATTAAAATTATGTTATGATATCTATCAATCTAACTCTCCCTCCCTCCCTCCCTCCTTCTCTCTCTCTCTCTCTCTCTCTCTCTCTCTCTCTCTCTATATATATATATATATATATATATATATATATATATATATATATATATGAGCTTATTCATATCTATCTACATAGTCAATTTCATATTTCTCTCAAGTCTTCTCCCCGCCGACGAAGGATCTGAAAAGACGTGGAAAACCCAACCGGATCTCCGATAGCGGAGCCAATCCATTATATATATACATATACATATATATATATATATATATATATATATATATATATATATATATATATATATATATATATATATACATATATATATATATCCATCTTTATTACCTTCTCTCTCTCTCCCTCTCTTTTTCTCTTTGTATTCACTCTCTATTTGTTGCACCCATACACCTACTTTCTCCTCCTCTCTCTTTTCTTTCATTCTTTCTCTCTCGTCTTCTTTTCCCCACTCCCTCATCC
>OY735235.1:36852000-36962000 GCA_963457665.1 Thysanoteuthis rhombus | reverse complement strand
ATCGAATTAGATTAACAAATATTGGGAAATAATTGACTGAAATGACGTAAATTTTGGGAAAAAAGTTTGTTTTTTTCGCCATATATCCAGTGTTTAAAACTGTAAAGCTTTCTAAACTCTACATAAAAGGTTGATGCAAACTTTCCAACGTCTTCTTATGCAAAGCCTCCTGGCGCCATCATCGCTACCCATATTCTGGAGAAAGCGATATCCATTGCATCTGGTGACCTGCTTCTATCTGTACAAGATCCAGTTTCGACGCTTGCCTGCACATTAAAGACAATCCATCGGCAAAGGACATTGGATACCCTGACTGGCCTGTGATTATGCAGCCCAATTCATAACAAGCAATGGTGTACTGTGTGTTGCAACACATTCCTTTCTCGCCAGCTATCTGCAATTTGTGCCACAATAGCCATTTCGTTGGCTCGTATTGGGTGGAAAGTCCTCGTTCACTTCCCGCATCGATAAGCCCAATGCTGTGTCGGCAATTGGTGATTTTCCTGCTCGGAGCACAACTGATGGATTATGAGAGTGAAAAGGGAAAAGCATTGGTAAATAAGAGAGAGAAGAAATAAATTGAAGGGTTTATAACTGTTTGAAGATAGAGGGGAATTTGTTTCAAACATTAGAACAATTTACCTAAGGAAAGAAACAATTCCACGCAGCCGGCTCGATGTGAACTGACTCAATATGTCCGACTCAGCAGAGCAACTACAACTTGATGTAACATTTATTACACATTCATTGGATGGAAATTAAAGAAGTATATTCCATAAAAGAATTACGAGTACGCATTACTTTGACAATGATTATAATTTATTTACAATTATAAGCTATTCATACTCGTAAATGAACACAAAAAACTTTTCGTGTAGAGATATTTTTGAGTCATTAGAGAGAAGGGGAAGGATTGACAAAAATCTGTTAAACTTTATGAAAATAAACTGTATAGAATCAAAGATACAACCATTTTGAAATTCTGTTTATACTCCAAAACAACGTAAATGCATATATCTATAGTAAAACGGCCAACGGTTTTCGAATGAAGTTTTTCATGCACAAAGACATCACCGTTTATGTAGTTTACAAACATAGTATCATATCTAAATTTTTCTCCAGTCTTTCTTCTCTCTATTTTTTTGTGATTACATCAATATTTCACGAGATTTTCGAACATGTCGTCGGCTTGTTTTCCCTTTGCAACGAGTCGGACGCAACTAATCATGCCCAACCCTTTTCCCTACGCCAGGACAATTGGAAATAAAGAAGATACCGATTCAAGTCTTTCAACACTATTGTAACGAAAAAAACTACAGAATTTTATCATTGATGGATGGAAAACTTGCCTTTACGTTGGACAGAACCGGACAAAGCTAGTGAGAGGCCCAGGCCAGAAAGGAAATGCAGGCTACCATTTCAAACCGTTCATTACATATTCATTGTAATCAATGCTAAATCCGTATCATTTATGGGTATATGTATATATACATGTATATCTCAGGGGTAACCTAACAAGTTCTCTATACCTCATTTGGTGATGACACCGATTCATTCGTTTAGTTATAAAAATGACTTAATTCACATTTACATCGGCTTTTATCTAATTTTTGAGAATGCGTTATTATTTTCCTGGCAAATTAATATTCCTTTTCACTTGAATACAGACGAAGCCGTTTATTACAATCACAGATAGTGTTATCAAATGGTTTTTGATATCAAAATCAGCCAGTCGCTTACACTTCATTTTATATGAATTAAAGTGACTAAAAAAACATGCTCGATTTTTATAACACAAAATTGTTTATAATGATGAATTTGATAATGTAAAAAAGAATTTATGACCATTAATATAAAGTTATAATAATGAATGTAGATGGTTCAATGTTTACATACTTGCCTTCAGCCGTTTATTGCAAGAGGACCCTGTCTCAAATTAATCACAATAAGCGATCTTTTCTATATACGATGAGATATATAAATCAAGAGAGCAACTCCTTCCACATTCCAGTCATATTTCACTCGAATTCTTCAATTCTTGGTCACTTGCCTGTGGATGCGAAAATGGGATCCTGAAGCGTGATAAATAAATAAATAAACGAAAATCCTGTTGCGTCCTTCAGTTGAAAGTTTTTGCACCCCAAATATCAAAGGTGAACAGGCCAATACAAACACCCGCTACCAAATCTGTTTGTCGGTTGTGTTTGTCTGGGTGAAGGGGTTATAAGGATGACTTAGGTCTACCGGGGGCGGTCTCACTTTGTCATCACATCGTTAGAAGAATAAAAAACCACGACAGATCAGGTCTGTAAATGTCAACCAGACTGAATGAGTGCAGAAAGAGCGTGCGGACGGTAACTGCTCGCTTAGTAAGTAACCAAAATAGGTCAAAGTTGGGATCAAAATATCATGCTTAGAACAGCTAGTTCTTTGTCACCAACCCAGGGTTACCAGATGTCTTTTGTCGTACAAGACTAAATCTATGTGATCTTGAAGCCAAATTAAGTAGCTTCAGTACCAAAATAATCAAATAACTTGATATCTATCATCTGACTTGTATGATTTGGGGCGTATGGTACCATAAGTTTATCAAATATTTTCTAGATGAGATTTATACTTGTATTGCCCTAATTCAATGCAATTGACTGACATCGTTTGAACCGTTACTTTGAGGCAGCGCGAGTTGTACAAATTGCTAGATGTCTTTGGTAGCTCAAGACCGATTTCGTGTGGTTTTGGGACCAAATTAAATTGCTTTGGTACCAAAATAATCGGATAGCTTCAAATCCATGATCTAACCACGCTTACAAGAAAAATAGATTCAAATACGGATTTTTTATTTATTGTTCATTTATATCTATATCCTATTAAATCATCCGTGTCAAAAGTACAGTTATTATTTTTCCTTCAGGACCAAATCTTTATTTTCGGAATAAAATAGCTTTGTTCAGTAGCAAATTTACTCAATTTTGGTCATGAAAAATATCTAATGACGGCGCTGGTCAAGTTTCGAAGTCTTGCAACAGGCAACCAAGGTTAACTTTATTTTTTTTGTTGTCAGTGGGCGATAATTTTCATCTTGCACAATTATTTTCCAATAACAAAAGTAACTGCTCACTTTTGAATTTGATTTAGAATTCGACTCTGTAAGCTATCAAAAGAATTTGGAATCTTTTCTGCGCTCATTAATTTTCTTTGTGCGCTGGTTTCAAAAAGTGTGCGCGCGTGATTAATCGCACTACTTAGAGGGAACTATGTAGGCAACACGAGCCAGTTCCAACTTGATCCTTGTATTAATTCCTATCGATGTATACGTTGACTTTGAGGCGAGGCCACGAGGCTCAAATCCTGCATCCACAAAAGTTCATACGTATCTGTTGCATCTATTCGTTGTCTGTACATACCTTTGCTATTGGCTGAATGCACGAGCCAGTCTCAAACTGATCCGCTTACTGATATGTGCATAGGATATCAGATGAACAGAACAAGAAAAATCTCGCAATCAGACAAGCCAGTTTTAACTTGATACTGGTGCCCAGTGATACCTGATCAGTGCATTTCCTATAAGGTTGAGATGGTCATGATATGACTTATGTGATGACTCAACGCTTAAGAATCAGAAGAAGATTTAAGATGCAATTTATCAAACTGTACAGGTATACCTTGGCCCACTTGGTAAACACGTCTACCTCACACGCAGAAGGTCCTCGGTTCGATTACCAGAATGAGTGAAAAGTGAGGAAAACTCTTCATTCGGGCAAATTTCCCAGTGCACCCAGCTGCTAGGGTGGAGATTAGGGTGGAGTAATCCCTGCATTGGACTTGCATCCTGCCAGAAATACTGTAAGAATAAAGTCCTAGTCTTGACCAGACTTGAGACTTGCAAGGATCACTTAGCTATCACATGCAACAGAATGCATCCATTCTCCACTGGGAGTTGTCTGTTGAGAGATTATGATTTGATGTTCTGTTTTTTCAGCGTATCATACCTTGTAACATTGACTAGTATAACAATAACATAACACTAATATACCAAATCCCACGCTAACCAAAACAGCACTATTCCAGATATTTCAGGTGTTACTCCCACTACAGTGCAAAGCAGAAAATTAACTCTCATGGAACAACTTCTCACCATTATAGATAGATAGATAGATGGATAGATAGATAGATTGATAGATATTATCTGAGAAAGGTATTTATGTAAATTAGAACACTGTATAGTTGATGGAGAGGGATATCAAATTACCCATGAGCGGTCAAAAGGCATCAGGATAAAGGGCATCAGTCAAAATGCAAGTGGTGCAGTACGAACTATAGCAAGTTACAATCGCGATTGCCCAATGGATAATGTCCACTGTATCCTACAAATATTTATTAATCATATTTTGGCTTACTGAAACTGAATAATTACTAAATCTGTTCTTCACGGGACGTATCGTTACAATAAAATCTTGACTCATTCGAATTCACGAAATGAATTCAAAATTTACTTAATTAGTGCAACTTAAGTTAAAATATTCGTATTCAAGTGTTGACATTATCCTCTGATGCCTTTTGACCGAACGCAATCGTGATTCGTATTTTTACTACACTGCTTGCATTTTGAGTGTTGTCCTTCTGTCCTGGATTCAAATTTCGATGACAAATGAGGATCTAAGAAAATATTCGCGAATCGTTGTTCTCGAAAAATGGACCCACCCTTTTCATTTCCCTTTCATTGTTTTTGTCTTGAACATGCACAAGCCACCCGGAATAACACCCGATCGGAGTGTCAGTTTTCCCAGCCTTCTCTCTTTCTCTCCCTCTCTCTCTTTTTCAATCTGGAAATTCTCCATGCCTTTTCTAGACTCACCTGGAATGCAACAACTTCTTACCCTCAACATTCTGCCCCCCCCCCGAAGTAATCATGTCCATGTTGTGTTTGTTTATTTTATGTGCCGGCTTTAGTGTCTAGAACAAGTCACGTTCGTGTGATAGACATCATCAGAGTGAGATATACATATATATATATATATATATATATATATATATGTATATATATATATATATATATATATATATATATATATATATATATATATATATATATATATATATATATATATATATGGAAAGAGAGAAAGAGGGGGATATCAACAGACTGAGAGAGATAGATACATACATATATACATATATACATATTACCAGACTGAGATAGATAGATAGATAGATAGATAGATAGATAGATAGATAGATATGAACAGATCAATAGATATGAACAAATTAATAGATAGATATGAACGGATAAATAGATAGATAAATAGATAGATAAATAGATAGATATGCACAGACAGTAGATAGATATATAGATATGAACAGACTTTAAACTAACAGATTGACCGTGCTTACAGGTTCCTGACATAAGTTCCCATCTGTTGGACATCCAATGAGGATCCAATTCCCGACCGTAACGTCTGTTCTTCGAGACTATTCTGTTAAATATCAAAAAGATACAAACCATTGCTACCATTTGTTTCTCCTGATGCAGCCTGCTGACAGCCTGACAATGGCAACTGCTACGCGCACCTGATGTGATGGTATCCCGACGGCGGCTGAATTGTTTGTGGCGGTGGGTGCCGAATCGGTGTCTTATGTCTTTCCCTATAAACAAATAAGAACTGATTTTGAGTTCTTTCCAAAAATTGAAAATACGTACTGCATACATATGTTAGATTGACATGCATGCGCATGTGTGTGTGTGTGTGTGTGTGAGAGAGAGAGAGAGAGAGAGAGAGAGAGAGAGAGAGCAAATGGAAGCAAGAGAAAAAGACGGACGTTAAAAGACTGATGATGATGATGATGATGATGATGATGATGATGATGATGATGATGATGATGATGATGATGATGACTGGGCAAAAGTAGGAATCGTGTCAGTTTTCGACAGACCCCTTATATTGAATTTTAATTTTATTTTCGTACGTAACAACAATGACAGATGACGACGACCAGACCAAAAACTGACGTCATGCACGAATAACAGTGATGCAATGACGTACACAAAAACTGATAACGAATTAACTCCCATTCCTAGAGCCCAACCCAGGTCGACTTGTTCTGCTAAAGTTAGCTAATCCCATTTACAGGCACTACTAATAAAGGAGTTGAAATGAGACTCGTAATTTTGGGATAATAACATATTAAGATATGAATTCTATTTTACGTTTTAGATTTTAATGAAACTAGGGAGTTTGTCCCGTGCACAGTCAAGCTTGTAATGTTTGTGCTCAAGTTTATTTAGTTTTTGTGTTTTATGTGTTTTCCAAATTTGCAGCGATAAGAGGATAAAATGTATCACTGATTTTTCGCCCCAAAGTGGGGGCCACATTATATTTGAAGTTATATTGTACTCAAGTGAATTGGGTTATGAATATCAAATATTAAATTAATGAAATTAATAATCAACGTAATAAATATTCTGTATTTGTAGCCCAGTGTATGCTTCTGCATTCAATACATATGAAGTTAGTGATAAATTTGTATAGCAAAGAGATGTACGATTTTCAGAGCATTTTTTAAATAGTCCGTCTGTCTAGCGACTGTCATTGCTTTGTTATCTGCTACCCCCTACCAATTTTATTAACAAACAATACCCCAGGCATGAAATCCTGATTCATTTAACCCCCTGCAGTATTAGCTTATGTATAAATCATCAATTTAAGTCGGTGTACGGCCGGCCATCGAGTCGCAATCACGGTAGTGTCTATTAATCTTATAGATAGTTTTGGAATAGCGCGAAAGATAGACAGACAACGGCACAAATAACAGTCAATAGTATTTATATATTTAAGCTTTAGATACACTCATATATGTAGCTTTTTATTTGCGATTTTTAGCGAGCTCGAACCCGTACACCAGTTTGTTAAACACCACCCAATAATCTAACCCTAATACTAAACCTATATCATCCCTAGAAATGATATTAACCCTAACCCTTGTATCAATTCTCACTATTTGCTAGCTCTAATATTAATACCTTGATAAAACCTATAACCACTCTAACTATAATAATAAACCAAACACTATTCCAAATATTAACTTACTCTGTTTTAGCTTAAGCCCTAGGCTTGGTTTTGCTTTTTCTACTGACAAGCTTGGTTGCTGCTGACTCAAACTCCTTCTATCAAAACTGGATATGATTGCTGCAACTTTTGTTCTTCATATATAATAGATAAATTCTCAGTTATGTTTTGTCCTGTTGGCTCAGTTGGTTAGAGAGCAGTTAAGCGATCACTTGATCATGTTTTCAAAATGCAGTGGGGAAATGTTAATTATATATATCAGTTTGCTTTACCGTGACGAAGCAGATAGATAGTGAATAATCTCCCCAAATTTGATGAGTTGTGTTCTTGTTATTACGCGAGAAAACAAAGACGACTGAAGCTTGACAACATAATGCTCAACCCTCTACTCGTTCAAGCTGTAATACTAAACCAACCCTCCTTCGAAACTTGGCCTAACCATAACTTCAAAGACTTAGCTGAAGTTCAGTTTTAATTCTCTTTCCACTGAATAATTTGTTATTTGGCCGTATCTAGATTTCTGAAATAACGTATTGCCGTTTATTCCATAAGTTATTGTCGAAATCTAGTCCAAGTATAAGTTTTGTCAAACTTCAGCTGGAGTTGAATTTATCCCTCGACCTCGCGTCAATAAGAAAAGCAAGAACAACCCTCATCTAATCTAGGGTATTAAACCCATCGCTTTTTGTCTATCCCTTTACGTTGAACCAAACAGATGTATAGAATTGCGTCAAATTGATAGCAAGGCTGCTCTCTTACCAGAAGATCCAAACTGAAAAGTATCATATATTCGAAATACAAAGGTTGCTGTCATCATCTTCAGTCGAAATAGAAGTAGGGGTGGAGTTCGACCCTGCAGCAGTCAGGTTTGTTCAATCATAAGCTGTAAGCTGTTACCGGGAGGGAGATTAGGAAAACATTTTAAGCCTCCTTAGGAATTGAACCTCAGTCTTTATGGTTGGTAGCGCAGTGCCTTACCAAACCAACTCGTCTCTACATATCGTTTTGACTGATGGTGACATTCGAAAAATGTTAATTGCCAAGTAGATATCGCCTGTAAGTCAGTCCTGGGTGGTTTGAAGTGTGGGTTAACAGCCAATCAGAATGCATCAAGTAGAATCCACTTAGAACTTTAGAAGAGAAACTCGACAAGTCGGACTAAAATGTCTTCTGGTTGGGCTAAACCCGACAAAAATGCAATATAAAGGTTCTTTTATTTCAAGTGGCTCTTGAGTTTAATATCTTCATAGCATTTCTCTTCGTCGTGAACTTAACATAGGAATTAAACCTGCTATTTAAAGCGTGAAAAGCTATGTTAATATGCGAAAATTTATTAGTGTTTTTTTTTTTATGAAACTATTAATGAAGTAATTTGAGAGAAAAGTTTGACAAGACTGCTGCAGGGTCAAAGTCCGCTCTTACTTCTATTTCGACTAAAGATGATTATTTTAACTTTTGTATTATATATGTAAAACAAAAAACATTTAAAAAATAAATATCTCTAAATTATTTATTTAGTATGAATGTATTTATTAATTAGGATTGAATAAACCCTTTCGTATGTGTAAGATGAATTCTGTAGATATGTAACAATTATCATTTTGGCTCAGTCGGTATAAGGGACAGCTACCGATCGCTTGGTCGGAATTTCAAATGACAACAGGGAAATGTTTATTTTATAAATGCATTTATTTATTGGAATGGAATTAGCTCTTGCGCTTTCCAAACATAAACTTTCGTACAGGACTTTTCAATTTAGCTCAGTCAGTTAGAGAACCGTCTACCAATCAGCTGATCATGATTTCAAATTAAGGTACGGGAATGTTAATCTTACGTGTCAGTTTGGTTAAATATGGCGGAATTGACAAACAAAGAGTTTACTTCCTTAAATTTGGCGAGGATTGTTATTTTTCCGGTAGAAAAGTAACAATTCTAGACTCGAACTGGAGTTTGTCAAAAGCGAGCAGATATTTCGCTAACGAGAAAATTACAGTTAATAAAACCAAATTCGTAGAAAGGCACACAATTTAACAGTGACAATATTATCAGTTTTGAATAGTTTTTACTTTCAGTTGCTTTTTATCACAACTTCAATGGTAGTTTGATAGTTAAGATTTGATAGAAGTTTAATCTCAACATGGTGAGAGTACGATGCCTAAAAAACCGGATGAATGTAGCAACATTGATGCAGCACATTGTAAATAACTATCGGACAGCTTGACCGAACGTCTTAGTCTTCTGGAGAAAGAAACAAAGGAAAAGCTATCCCATACTAAAACGTACTCTACACTCTAACACTGCATACACTGTTATATAACATTATCAAATTGTAATTGTTAAAAAAAGAAGTATCTTTAGAGACAACATCCAATGGAATGTAGAGGTCGGTGACGAAGTCCTGCTTTCTGTTGCATGTATTAGTGATCCTTGCAAGTCTCAAGTCTGGTCGAGACCAGGACTATTCCAACAAGTTTTTACGACCATTCTCTTTGCAGTAGAGTGAGGTCGATCCTCACGAGTGTCCTCATTTATATATTTACAAATCCTTGTACCAGACATGGCTATGCTCAGTAAACAGCTATTATTAAAGACATTTCCTTGTAGTTAAGGATGTTTCAATTTCGTATAAACTTACATAACATTGCACCACCCACTAAAAACCTTTTCTGGGAGAGGGAACTTGAGAAAAAAACGTTTTTTCTAGACATAATAAGGAGTGGATGTTTAAATATTTCAGCTCAGTAGCCCCCCTTGGTGCTGCCAGTACGCACAATACATACATACATACATACATACAGCCAGTCCTACTTAAAAACTGGAGAAACCTATGTTGACAATTTGATAACAGTTTTGGTTGACAGTTGACGGTTTCTAATACATACATACATACATACATACATACATACGAGAATGAAATGACAATATGGGAAGGTTTGCTGTAACAAATGATTTTTTTATTTCGATGATTCGCCCAAACTGGGCTTTGTCAAGAACTAGACAGCCCAGTTTGGGCGAATAGTCGAAATTAAGAATCGTTTGTTACAGCAAGCCTTTTGATATTATCACGTCATTCTCATATTGTCCGATCAACCATATTCAATAGCAATTCATACATACATACATGCATAGAGTATACCATGAGCCGTTAGTAAGCTAGTTTGTCTCGCTTAAGTCCATCCACATGAGTACCCCATTCGTGCCAAACTTGTGTACACTTTTTAAATAACTGCTCATACATATATAAAAGGAGGTGTACCTTGAGGCAATGGTTTTCTAGTTATTTTACCAGTTGGCTAGTGTAGTGAGTTTGTTCCTCACAAGTGCTTCACAATTGTGATCTTGTGCCATACTCTGCAATGCATAGTAAAAAAACTTTACATAAGTACACATAGCGAAGAGAAGAGATTGTTAACAAACACGTCTTCTAGTCTAATCCACTAGTGTCGTGACTTTGAGCCTCACAGGTATCCCATTATTGCAGCTTTGTATCAGACTTGGCTAGGCTAAATAGATAGCTGTACATATATATATATATATATATATATATATATATATATATATATATATATATATATATATATATATATATATATATATATATATGCCTAGGGAGCCTACCATGGGGCGATGGTCTGCAAGCTAGTCTCACGGACCAGTTCACTCTTTGAGTAAGTCCAGTCCTTACGAGTTGCTACACTATGTTGGCCTTGTGCCTGTCTTGACAACGCTTACCGAATCACTATACACATAAAGAGGCAATGGTGAGCTAGACCAATTCGCAAGCGTAGTGAGTTCGATCCTCATACGTACCCCATTTTCCTCGTCTTTTGCCAGACTTAGCTATGCTTAACGAATTAACATACAAGTAGGGGTCTTCCTTGACAAGATTGTCTTGCAGACCAATCGGTTAGTGCAATTGTTTTCAAATTCCAACTACTTGGTGAATCCTTTCCAATAATCAAACTGTTTAGGGAACCCCTTCAAAAATCGACTTTCTATTTAACATATAAAGATTTACGTATATACTATATTATAACTATTGGATTTTAGCCCTGGTTTTGGAATTATTCAAACGTGTATAAACCCTAATCGAAAATACATTATGAGATGAATAAGAACGAAGTTTACTGAAGAAAATAGTCACACGAACAACGTCCGTGTCACTTAAATAACTAAGATGTTTTTAATTAGAAGGGCAACATGTCGTTAATTTTTCTTATAGAAAAAATGCTGTTTGCATGGAAGAAATCGAATACAGACATATAGGCACTGTGAAGGAGTTTTGTATGTAATGGAGAATTATTACGTATATTGCAAAAATGTCACTTTATTTTGCAGAACCCCTGGAAAGGTCGCACAGAACCTTGGATTCCACGGAACAGTTTAAATACCGCTGGGTTAGTTAATGACTTTGATTCTCACGAGTGCCTGATTACTATGGCTTTGTCCTAGACTAAGTTACGCTTAATAAATAACTATACGCCCGAATTCACATACAGACATAATTTAATAGTTTAATTAGGGTACTGGTTTTCCATGTTAGGGGAGCCTTTCATGTAAAAACTTTTCGTAATTTGAAATAGCGTAAAGCAAAGAAGCGTTTATCACTAATTTCTCCAGGGCTCATTCTAGAGCGTTCAGGGTGTTGATACGATAATACAACCATTTTAAACAATTTTCATGTATTTATTATCATTCTTGCATGAAGTATTGATATATATATATATATATATATATATATATATATATATATATATATATATATATATATATACATATATATATATATATTAAATTTGACTAGTTTTTACAATCATCTTAATTTTTTTTATACTACTTTCAAAATTGTCAACCTAGAAACGATGGCCCGAAGTTGTATAAAAGCAACTAACATTTAGATGAGAGTAAAAACTAGTCAAATTTGATGAAAATAAATTTACAACGGTGTTTTACAAGAGAAAATCCAGCGCAGGAGTTGAAACGTTAAAAAGAGATATAGTTGGCAGCGAATGGGTTAATGGCGTAAAGCAATCCTACTTCCTGGGAGGTCCTGACCCGTCATGCATCATAAAAAAAGACGGTTCTAAAACGAGATGTCATTTGTCAGGCTCATCCCAGCCCTGGTTCCGAATAACCCAACTTTGTTTTCTCCTCATCTTACTTTCGCATTTTTTGTTCCTTCAATGCGACATTTTCTCTTCTTTCTCTATTTCGATTTCTAAGTTTTTTTGTTTTTCACGAATTAGAAACTGTAAACCAAAACTCTCATAGAAAATGCCCATAGGTTTCTTCAGTTTTTAAGTTGGTCTGGCTACCTTGCTGGCCAACTCTCTATCCATCTATCTATCTATTGTGCGTCAGGCCGCATCAATAGAGCTTGGAGGCTGAAAGTTTTAGCATCTACTCGTTATCAAGTTGAAATTATTTTTCCCATCCGAATCAGTTTTGAGTGGGTGGGTTTGATTTGCAATGTGAGTTTATGCTAAACTGGACACTTAGTTTACACCCGGGAGCATTCACACTTGTTGTTTGTTTGTTTGGGTTTTTTTTGTATTTTTTTTGTAGATTCAGATCACTGCACAACAAAAGACGAGAGAAGTAACTAATACATTGATCATCCTTTTGATCACTCCCAACATGACATACTACCAAAAGATGTTGGCCACATGACGGTTTCTACAAAGTGACTAACCAGACCTGTTCACTTGACTTTTTTCTCTAGTTTATATGAGTCACTTTGTACGGGACTAGGGTGGTTGCAAAGCTTTAAATAAGTAGATGGTGTATCTTTGTTTGACATATTCATAGAAGGGTGCAAATGAGTTATCCATCGTCGAGGGATACCCGTCTGAACAAAACAGCAAAACAAGGAAATAGCCCCAGCGCCAAAGATACACCCGCAATTATTGTTTCTTCTCTCCTTCCTACTGTCAGAAGTTATGTTTTGCTGTATGTAATCATCAGAGTAAAGGTTTAGCGTGTTTGCTTAATAGATCCAACCTAAAATATCATGGTTTACATAAACAACCAGTGGCTGTCGCCAAAATAGTGTATTTCAGTAGCTGTTTTCTATAGCCCTATAAATCAATTTTTGTCTCCTTTGTTTTTAATGGGGTTTTCCGGATTAAAGAAGTTACCAGATTAACTAGAGTTAATGCTTATGGGACCACGAAACTAGAATTAATACACACAGGATCACAAGTGTCAGTCGGCTTGAGACAAATCGGCGTAAAATTAGACCGAAAATTCAAAGACAGGATTTAGATAATGAAAGTTAAGTCAGAGGAAAAAATTACATCAAGAAAGTTAAATGGCGGAAGAGAAAAAAAATGATTTCCGGGTGTAGAGTGAACCGTTAAACAAGGAAGTATATAATGTACCTATTCTGTTAGAGGCACTTGTTGTAATCCTCAAACTCTCTCCGTGGCAGTCCATTTAGGAGGGATAGGTTATTTTCTACCCTTCCCAGATCATGTCTTCTCATATCGTCTGGGGGGATTGGAAGTTGGCACCTTATACTCAATAAAAGATAATGGTGCTGTGCAATTGTTTTATATAATCCTAACTTGATATAAAAAGGATTATCGTTAAGATATATTGCAAATATATCTGTTTGTCCCCAACCTCGAAATATATTTTTGCGCCCTTTTGGATCAGGCTTTCTTATCTGGAATAAGGGGCTTAAAAGTTGGAACCTTAGACTCTATAAAGGATAATGTACAATTAACCTCAACTTGATGCATATTCTGAAAATGTACCCTTTTGACACCCACCTGAAAATATACCCTTTGCACTCACTCTCCTCTGACAATTCTTGTTGTCCTGATTTCTCAATGGGTAACATACAGTTTAAATGCCAGAAATTGTTCACGAAAATTTTAGGGTAAGAATGGCAAAAACTTGTTGATTAAATCATACACCTTTGAGCGTTGATGCAGCTCAGATAGATTTAATTAATTCATGACCTGGTGGACGACCTTCACAGCTTGCTTTGATTGGATAATGGAATAATTACTTTATAATAACATATTCTATTTACTTCAAGCTTAAGTTAATCAGGAGCCTGCAGAGAGTATAGATGAAACGGGATCATTTTTCTGTGACAAGTTAAAAACAAGCCTGGCTGCTGCATAGCCAGACTCTGCTTCTATCCCAGCTGTAGTTGATTACTGAAACTTTTGTATCATTGTCTGTGTGATGAAACATTTCGATGATGTATAACACTTGTCAGTTTAACTCAGTTTAACTCAGTTGGTGTGCGAGCAGCTTAGCAATCACTAATTTCAAATCATGGAAGGGAAATGTTAATTTTATGCATAAGTTTGCTTTGAACTGACGTGATACTTGGTGAAGAATTTACTTCCCTAAATTAGATGAGGCTTGTTCTTGTAACGAAAGAAATGAAAAATATGCCATGGGAATAAGAAACTATTGCCATCAACACGATTTATCAAGATTTGAACAAAACAAAATCGTTTGAGAGAGATTTATATTAAGAATCAGATAGGCACATGAAAAGTAAAAACGTACAGTATTGATAGGAACAAGAAAATTCTTTTGCTTTCGAGGAAAGATTGAACTACAAGTCCTTTTGGCGGTACACAACGTTGATGACGCTGAAATTAGCGGATACAATTAAACTTGGTCAGACAAATTGTGTTTCTAAACACAAAAAGTTAAACCAAGTTCTCCCCCTTGCATCCTTTATTATAATCGTCTTCTGATTGGAAAATTTTGAGAGGTTTGCAGTTGGCCGCAGGAGGAGAAAATAGAGATGGACTCTCTAAAATCAATCAGGGGGGAGGGGTCCAAATAGGAGTGGGTGGTGAAAATCTTTCCAAAAATAATAAGCAAGGGATGGGGGCTCAATGAGGCATCAAGGGTTGCAAATCACGCGTTAAATTAACTATGGACATTTTAGCGTTTACTTTTTTCAACGAATTCTTCAGCAATTTTCTATGTCACTATACGTGCAATAATTTGAATGAATGAAAGTTTTGTCGTATCTGTTGAATACATCCTACGCGTGATATCACAGGTAACAGAATAATAGAGTATTACAATAACTTACTATAAATTTCTAATGCAAAATCGTGAGGAATACATTCTACGTATTACTATAGCTCTCTATACATTTTTATGATAAACTGATATCCAATCAATTTCTATATCTGCGTTTTGTTCGTGACACTATATATATGTAACCATCAGAGTAAATGGATTATTTAATATACAGTGGATTCCGCTTAAAAGAACCAACTGCATAATAGGACCGATATTGTAAGAACAGATTCAAACGTAAGTTATCATCGTTGCTTTGTTTATCATAACCTATTCTCCGTTTATTCGGACCAAGCAGAGTTGCTTTCGAATTATCTTATTTCAAAAATAAAATCTGATATAATTACAAAAAATACATATTTTTAGTTCTCAAAACAACAACCTAAATCCCCCCCCCCGTAAAAAAAGGCAGAAAAGGGGACGTAGGTCATTGTAATTGTTATGCAAATTGACCCCCTTGAATTTAAAAAAAAAACATGGTGTCATGCGTATAAAAATGAAATTGTTCGGTAAATCGGACCAGATGGTTATTGGGCCCCAGACCTTTGGTTCCGAATCGGCTCTAATAACTAGAATCTATTGTATTTTTTAAAAATAAATCATACCCCAGACATCAGTTTTCAAAATAAAATTGTCTTGTGCCAGGTGAATAAATTAAGGTTCTGGAACTTTATATATTATGTAAAATTCAATAATCTGAAATTAGAATAGATCGATTATTACACAGAGGTAGTCTAATATTTTACCAAACGTAATACTCTCATCTGCCAGACGCTTGTCCAAGTTTAAAGGGTAAAAATAACATCTTTCAGCTTAGGTATCTAAACTATATCCTCTTTCCTATTAACGAAACACATTTCTAACAGATGAACCAATACGTAAGCACTATCTTTTCTCTCTGGTGAAATCCACACGAGTATTTACGTTCAAGAACGGGTGATCCCGAATGATTTAGTATTGTCTTTGTCAACTGATCCACCGGAAGTTAATTAGGAACCAGGATCAAATGGTGACCCCAACGACATTCTTGAATTAACTTGCAAAACACCTTGGGCAACGTCGGTCTGAAACATTTATTTTTTTCCCCCTAACGTGCCAATCGTCAAGAAACTGATATAATGTTATCGAGGATCATCTTTCATCTGATACGGGCCACCAGATCGTTCGGATCTGGCTTGACACGTTCCCTACACAGCGTGTCAGAATCTCATTTGCATAAGCGTTTCTACCAGCCTAATATACAGCATATCCGTTTTTTATTAGCATTAAGTGGCACACAGCACGATTGCACCGCGTGCGATTGACCGAATCAAGATACCAAGCTGACGTTGACACAGAGCAATAGTAAATGTGTTAGTCTTGGAAGCCATTAAGCGCTAGTTAGTTCTACGCTGACTCTCGGACTAATCTCGGCCTGTGCCTTACTTCATTTTAAGGCCATTAGTATAAAGCACGGATCAGGAATGAATAATGATTTATGTCCGGATTATAGATAGCAATCGCCGTTGGTAATTGAGAAGAATCAAAGAAGCAGCATACATCAACATGTCAACTGAGTGTATAAGTCAGGCTAATATGGAGTTCAACCCAATATGGCTTCCATGCCAACACGGACAAGTTATGAAGAGGAAAAACACCCGAATCCTACGTTATTAACGTTGCTACCTTTGGAGAGAAAAGATTCTGTTTACAAGCATTACATTCAGGTAGAAAAGCAAATGAAGGACGTTGAATGGATCGGCCAGAACGTCATGTTAATAGTACCAACAAGAAAGAGTAAAATCACCAGAAAAACTCTTTGAAATTATTTATGTGGTTGGATTCGATCTTCTGCGAGTCGTAAAGCTTTCGTATCTCAATTGACAGAGCAGCCATCACGGTAAGATAGTCTTCCCGGGATAAGAGGAATTTGAGTTCGTGTTTTGCTGATTACTTTTTTAAAAGATTCCTATTCCACGTTGTATGTCAACGGCCGGAGGGTGACAGTTTTAGTAGTTGCAACGAAAAGCAATTATAATTAAGATGAAAGAAGTACCAGACAAAAATTATTAATGGTTGACAATCGTTGACAATGCTTCATCTTATAAAAATACAACATGATATTATTTCAACGGTTCATTTATTTCTTTACACCCTTTAATTATCCAACATTTTCCTGTCCGGTTTTCATCGATTTTCTCTGATCATTTTTTTTTTTGTATTTCCTTCTTCATTTTTGCTATCATTCCTTTCTCTCCTTTCACAAATCTCTCTATCCTTCCGACTCTTCCTCTCTTGTCGCCTCCTACTCATACCTATCCTCTCTTCTCTCTGATTTCACTTTCATCTTTCATTGTTCGGTCCTTTTCTCTCTGTCTTGCTTTCCCGCCCGTTCCCTGCCAATTTTTGCCCCACTCTCGCAGTCTATTATCATCGACATCCTCATCTTTCCTTTGCTTACTCACCATCCATATCTTTGTCATTCAACTGCCGGGCCCCAGGTTCAGCATATCAGTTCCGGATTCAATAAGTGCACCAAACGTTTGTACAACAATAAAAAAGCCGGATGTTAACCTTTGAAAATCTTCGATTGGCTGAGGTTTTGGGGTTATCTCCCTTTCCAGGAAGGGCGCGCTAAGCCCTTAAAAGGAAATGGCTATGGTATTGAAGAAACAAAAAAAACATGAGTCTCTTTTTCTATAAAGCACTGTTATTAGTCAATCCTTCAGAATAAAAAAAGGGGGGGAAGGAACGAAGGAAAATCGGAAAAAACGGAAGGAAAAAAGATAGAGAGGGAAGAAAGATGAAAAATAAAAAGGAAAAAATGAAAAAGGGAAATAAAGAGGAGGAAGGAAGAATGGCGAAAAAAAGGAAAGGAGAAAAGAAAGATTAAAAACGGAAGGAGCAATTAAAGAAGAAACAGGAAATAGTGAAGGAGAAAGAGAAAAAGAGAGAGAGAAAAAAGAGAAGAAGAAGGGAGAGAATGTAAATAAAGAATGAAAGAAATATTAGGAAGTAAGATTAAGGATGGAGACGGAAGGAAAAATAAAGAAGGGTGAAAGAAAGAAAGAGAGGCATGAGGGAAAAATTGTAAAGATGAGAGAAAGAAAAGTAATAAGTAAAGAGAGAAAAAAAGAAAAAAAACATGAGAAATAAAGTAACATGAAGAAAAGGGGGAAAGAAAAATATTTCATAAAAAAAAACATCATTCAGACTAAAACGAAACAAACAAACATTCCAGCACACCCGTTCCCAAACTGACAATCCTAAAGCCGAAAAGATCAAGGCTGAATCAAAGGGAACGAAAAGCCAAAGCTGTTGACAAGGAATCATTACGGATTTGGCAGGAAGCAGGAGATTTTCCCGCCAACACAGTAAATAGAGTGGTCATTTATAGATAGGCGCATGCGCCAATGATCGATAGACTGACAGAAGGACAGGGGAGGGGGTCAAGGGATTAATGGAAAAGAAAATTGAACGAAATGCCCAACTGATAAAGTTTATGCACCTTATTACTAAAAGATTTTTCTCAGTGCGTAACGGGACGTATTCTCTTATTTTGTTCGGAAAAACGTTGATCCCTTAACTTATATTACTGAAGAATTATGAAGACACAAAATAAGCTTGTTCATATATCATTATTACACACTGCTATATAAGTCGGAATGGTGATCTATCTGTTGCAACGGGCCACGAGGGCATTTAGGGTGTCATTTATTTTTAGAGCTCTCTAATGTTCGTATACACTTCCATTTAAAGATCTGAATGTTTCACCAATATATTTCAGTTGCATGATATTTGGTATATATATATATATATATATATATATATATATATATATATATGTGTGTGTGTGTGTGTGTGTGTGTAAACTTTAGGTGACAGTTTTAGTTGACGGTTACTAATTAAGCTAAGTGATAATTATCATTCGCTCATAATAATGATATGAAGTTTATAAACAGGAAGTGACATGACATCGAGTGGACGTAAGTGTAAAGCTATTTTCGTCCAATAGAAAATAGAAAATAAGAATGCGTTTTACATCCAGACAATTACGGTAATTTTCTTGGCTTTCACTACCAACTTTGACTTGTTCTTCATCTTTGGCATCTTATTTGTCTTCGCCATAATTATTGTCCTCATCTACATTGTCAGAATGATATTTTGGGGCAGGTAAAAGACGGAGCCTGAGTTGGAAATTTTCCATATCTTTTTCATTGTGCCGTTGATAACTACCGCCATTAATGCCTCTCCAAAATCCACTCTCTGGAAACTAGAAACCATCAACTAAAAAACTGTCATCAAAACTCTCAACCTACGTTTCCTCAGTTTTAAGTTAGTCTGTATGTTTGTCTTGCTGACCATGTATATATTCATGTAACAAGTGCACAGGTTGCACCAATGGAGCAATAGGGATGAAAATGTAAACATTTACGTCTTTTTATGTCTAAAAAGATTTTTTTTAAGTTCCCCACTTTAATGGGTTTCCAGTCGGGGCTTCAATTTGCAATGTAATTTTATACTTATTTGATGCCCCAATTTGTCTCTGGCAGCATTCACGGTTGTCGTGTCTTGATTTTGGAGAACTTGGACTTGATCACTTCCCAACAAAAGGCAAGAAATGTAACATATATATTGATCATCCCTTTTTCCAATTTTGGTCAGGTAACGGTTTCTATTGAGTGACTAACCAGACCTGTTGTTCTGTACTATAGTTGCAACCCAGTTCAATTCAGTTCAACTGAATTCTCCACTAGGAAACCAAAAAGAAGGCGAATGGAAAGATCAGATGTTCCATTTACGAAGACTCTGATTAGAGTTACGGCTTCAAAATACAGACCGGGATTTCGACTTTAAAAAAGAACAATTAAAGACAAGAACAGAAGAAGGAGAAGAAGTGAGGTGAAGAGAAGAGAGGTACAAAGAGTAGGAAAGAGAAAATGAGAAGTAAAGGGGAGAGATTAGAAGAAAGAAAAGGAGATAAACGGAAGGTATCGAGAAAGAGAGAAGAACAAGGAGATGAAGAAAAGATCAAAAAGAAAAGGCAGTGTTTGGAGGTAAAAAGGAGAAAACAATCAATGGAAGAAGAAGAAGAAGAAGAAGAAAAAGAAGAAAAAGAAGAAAAAGAAGAAAAAGAAGAAAAAGAAAGAGTATGAGGTGACAAAATTTATTTATCCAATTATTAGAATGAAATAAACTAGTGCGTACCGGTATGATATCAGTGTTTATATCTGAGTTATCATTACCTCAATACATTAGACATTCTCCAAGCAATCAGTTAGTCGCGAGTTCAAATCACAGCAGGGAAATGTCAATTTTACTTATTGGTTTACACCCTCTTTGGTGAGGATTGTTCTTGTTGCGGTAAAAAAAACAAAGCAACTCTGGAGTTTGACAACAACAAACTTTGTATCAGAGTTTGACAAAAAAAAGTAGTCACAGTGCATTATTTGTACTCCGTCTGATCCAGGGATTAAGCTCACGGCTACCAGCAGAACCTTCATCAACGATTTTATGTATCATCATCATCATCATCATCATCATCAGTCTTTCACGTCCGTCGTTGAACACAGACCTTCCCCAGGATTCACCACACTTCTCTATCATAGCCGTCGTCTTTCATGTGCACGTTGCATGGTTCTCAATTTGCGGATCTGTCTCTTGGTTAGGTTCCATGTTTCAGCTCCATTTGAAGTTTGATGCAATCTATTGGGGAGATGCATTGGTTATACACCCTTCTTTTTAGGATTAATGAGACATTATTTTGGAGGCTGAGCTTGCTCTGCCAGTACTCGGGGGCAAAAAAATGAGTCAAAATTTGTTTCTGTTTGTGTGTAGAGTACGTTTTTTAAATTTTCTTTCCCCCAGAAATCAGACCATTCATCTCTGCTCCCCACAGCTGGTTTGTGTTCCCCAACTTTCCGATATATTAAGATCGTTTATATGATGGGAATTGCTTGCTTCATTTTTTACCCAGATGTGTACTTTGGGGGAGACTGGATGTGAGAGGGAACTGAATTAGCCAATCATACCCCTGTAGATCAATATTCGTACTTTACTGGATGAGACAGACATCTGAGGATGGATGGTACCGAGTCTGAAACGTTGTGATAGTCAACAAAGATGAATAAAGTCAACTGAGTTTGCCAATGTAGAGTGATAACAGGAGGTGCGATTGGCGTAACGTAAATGTGACTGATAATGGAATCGATGACCCGAGTTCAAACTTCGGTCGGGGCTGTTTATGTTAACTTTGCAGTGATACCCTTTGGAAAGGCATGAATCCATCCTTTTACCCTGATTCCCAGCTATGGATAAAATAGCAGGACAAATTGGGTTCTCTAGCCTTGGGAAGACAACCAATTTGACGTCCATCTAGTTGCTCCTGAAGCTTCGTATCATCATCATCAGTCTTTTAACGTCCGTCGTTGGACATAGACCTTCCCCAGGATTCGCCACAATTCCCTATTATGGGCGTCGCGGAACCAGTATTTCCTGAATCCGTCCACTTCATCTCTCCATCTTTTGTTCTGTCGGCCTCGGTTCCTTATGTTATCTCTGAGGATCCATGCTGCGAGACGTGATGTCCATCGGTTGTCTTTCATTCTTGCAACATGGCCTGCCCATTGCATTTGATTTTTTTGATAGTTTCTATGCATCACTCACTGCTTTCATCTGGAATACATTAGCGAGACCGAGAAGGGGATTGTGGTCCTCATATGCTTCATTCAGGCATACGCCCTGGAAGGGACACTCCAGTATCGTTCTATTGTCTGTAGAGACAAAACAGCGGCAATTCAATAATAACAATGCCTTATCTCAGAAATTCAGATAAGAATGTCTGTTTAACAAGAAATACGCTTACCATATTTAATGGCTCATAAGAACAGCCCCACACATTTCAGCAGAGAATATTTAAAAAGAAACGCTGTTATTTACAAAAGAAGCTCAACTTCGCGTATGAGACCCGCGGGATATTTTTGAAAGGGTTTTATATGCGATCAAATACGGTAATACGTATAATGTGCTCTTTGTTTGTTTCTGTGTCACAGATTCTTTTGAAAAACTTGATGACAGGCTTTTTAAAAATTAATTTGTTCATTGCGTGTGTGGTAGCGAATCTCACTAAACCTGACATAAGAACGGAAATTTTAGATTTTGAAGAGGAACATGAGCTGTTGTAAGCTGAAACTTTTTGTGTGTAATAAGGTCAAGTGTTTAGGGATTATTCCCAAATAATAGGAGACGTCGAATAAGGAATATTGTTGATGACTGTTCCTCATTCTTCTTCTTTGTTGTCAACTCTGTCCTATCTTCTTCTTCTTCTTCTTCTTCTTCTTCTTCTTCTTCTTCTTCTTCTTCTTCTTCTTCTTCTTCTTCTTCCCTTTTTCCTTCACTCTATTTTTCCCTTCTTTTCGTTATCTTCTTTTCTACGCCCTTGTTTGTTTTTCTTATAAAAATAATCTCGCGTTATTCCCTTCCCTTCTTCTTCCAAATCTTTTCTTTCTTCTGTTCTTTTTTCTTTCAATTCATTTTCTTCTTCAATTTCTTCCTCATATTCTTCTTCATATTTTCATTTTTTTCCCTTTTTCTTTTACTCCTTCCAATAACTCAGCTTCTTCCTTTTGTTTTTCATATTAAATTATTCATCTTTTTCTTTTCCCTTCCTTCCTCCCTTCCTTCCTTCTTTCCTTCCTCTTCTTCTTCTTCCTTTTCTTTTACATTTTCTTATACCTCAGCTTCTTCCTTTTATTCTTCCCATTACATTATTCCTCTTTTCCCTTCCTTCCTTCCTTCCTTCCTTCCCTCTTCTTCTTCTTCTTCTTCTTCTTCTTCTTCTTCTTCTTCTTCTTCTTCTTCTTCTTTCCTCCCGCTTCTTTTCCTCTTTCTCGTCCCCCCCCCCTTACTGCCATTCCCTGACAACTTCTGCCCCACCTCTTTTTGCCCATGACCCCCTCCACACACTCAACCTTATCCCCATCTTTCAATATGGTCATATGCATGGCATCCATTCTGCAAGGGGGAAAAGAGAATCTGGTGCCAGTGATAGTGCACAAAGACTATTGGGGTAGGCTGGGGTCTTACCAATTGATTGCGACACAATTTTCTGATCTCAAGAAATCGATCAGGCTCTGCAAAATGCTCTTCCGGTTTCTCGATAATTTCCCACCAATCAGCGGACAGCGTCCTCGGTTGATGGAACGGATCTGAAGAAGCACCCATCGTATCCCACTTCGAACTCACGCACATGTCGTCAATCTAGCCACCCGTACCAATACCTGTTCTGACTTATCTAATATTCAAATCACATTCTCAAATGTTATTATTTTTTTTACTTCTATCTGTACTCATTAACTTTTCACACAAGTAGTATTTGGTGACTTTAACTAAAGATCAAGTGGCAGCAAGTACTCAGACTTTCCTCTCTCTTTTACCCACTATTATAATGCATTTTCACACCAGTGGATACTGAGTGACAGCAAGTCCCCAGAAGTTTCATGCCTTCCTCTCAACCCTGTCACAGTTCGCAGGAGTGCTGTGACTCGCAGTTTTACACCAGTTGTCTGGTGGTTATCGCTGAAGGATGAGTGACAGTTAGTCACCTCCAACCCATTTCTCATATCGTCCTCCCATATCACAGCAGTGCTGTGGTTTGTACTTGTATCATTCCTTTTTCATCCTGGTATTTAGGCCATTGCTGACAACTGGAGATCGTGGATCTCATATTTCCAGAACTCTCCTCAGTATTCACGCAGTGCTGTGGTCTGCATACTTAATCCCTTGTATCTCCTGCTCCTCCAATCTCGTTTTCAGTGTCTTCGGTACAGTTCCGAGTGCACCTACGATTACTGGTACTACTCTGATTTTCATGTTTCACACCTTTTCAGTCCCCTTGCCTAGTCCCAGTATCTCTCTGGGTTTTCACTCTCTTTCACATTCACTCTGTGATAATCAGGCATTGCCACGTATGTGATTTGGCAGGTTCTCTTGCCCTTGTCCACGATGAAGCAGTAATTACCTTTGAGTTTTCCCTCGCGGTGGGGATGATCAATTAAAAATCGTAAAAAGTGGTGATCAATGAATAAATTACTTCTCTCACTTTTTGTTGGACAGTGATTACTAAAAAGTCTGAAATTTCAAAAGACAAAACAAAAGGTGTGAATGTTGCTGGTCACCAGCAAAAGTAAATTTAGCATAAACTTACGTTATAAACTGCCCTCCATCCCCGATAAAAAAAATCCTACTGGGGTGATTATAAAAGAGTGTTTTCTAGACACTATAACGGGTGAATATTGAAAATTCCAGTTCTTCAGCTCCATTGGTGCGACCTGTACAAGTGGTATATACATAGCCAACCAGCCAGACTGGCTTGAAATCTGAAGAAACCTATTTTGACAGTTTTTGTGCCAGTTCTGATTGACTGTTTCTTAAAATGAAAGAAAGAAAAAAGAATGAGAAGAAAAAAGACAAATATAACTATTCTAAACCGTACTTTCGCATTCACATTGACCAATAAGCACGCTCTGCCAAGATCTTTTTGATTTATTTTGCAAACTCCTACAAGAAAGGCCAATTTCAAATACCCTGTTTTCCACGTGATATGCTTGGCAAGGAGGGCAATAAACAGCCATAAACTGTTTCAAATTCTGGGTCCAATCTTCGCCAGAAATCCAAAAATCAATACCATTTCATATAATCAAAGAGCGATGCCATTACAAAGGAATACACAGTAATTGACAGGAGTGAAGGCAAAATAATTTGGTGAAGCCGAAAAGTTTCATGCCATTTACCGAGTCTGATGTTATGATGTAATCAAGAATCTTCACTCATCAACTCTTGTCATTGATCCAAAAGTAATTTTGATTTTCGCAGCGACTTCAATATTCCTTTGGACTTGAATGAATGCTTTAAGGAAAAAGGTGATCCAGTGCAGTCAAACCATTCTATTCATTCCCTTCTCTCCTGCTTACAACAGCTTAGATGATTGGAAACGAAGTCCTTTATTTACCAGTGGAGTGATTTCGAGTAATGTGTGAAACATTCGGGGAGACATGGGAAAAGTTGGATAGTTTAGTAGGAATGCTAAGCGATAAAAAAGATTAACAGATTGGTATTTAAAAAATAATATAAATTGTAATGTATGAATTAATTCTTTTAAAATGACCGATGATCGTCGAAAAATCTAGAGCTTTGAAACCTACCATTTTGGGAACATTTCAACAGAATTTCGATCCTGTTAATGATATGTCTGTACGCGAATAAGAAAAACTAACTAAAATTATTCTTGATGATGTATCTTATACCTTGATTATTGCGGTTAATTCGTCTCAAAACTTTATGTGCCGTTCAAAATCGCACTGTTCAAGGTCTTATTATAATTTAATATATTCTTTTCAGTTCACGCTCGAATTAATTTGTACAGCTACACCTCAACCCCACCCCATCGAACCCCCTTATTAAAACCCACTTTTCAAAGTATCCCTATATATATAGGTATGTGTATGTGTGTGTATGTATGTGTGTGTGTGTGCGTGTGTGTGTGTGAGTGTGTGAGAGTGTGTGTGTGTTATATAATATTAAATCTGATATGATATTAAAATTATTTGATATTTTTCTAATAATGTCGGTAACTGTTCTCGCCCTTAATGTTATTATGGCGTCTCTCTTAGGAATCTAAACCATTAAAGTTTATTTCAATTTAATTCGTGTTTTATTGTAGTTTATGGAACTTGATTATTTCTGGGGTAAAAGGTACTTTCGAAAATATTATCCTGTTATTATATTTCATAATTCTTGCGCCGCATTCCTTTTTTTATTTCATTTTTATTCGAGAGAAAATCTTTGGTTTCCTTGAATTCCTCAAACAGGTACTTAAACTTAATTATTCTCAAGTCACACGGGAGCTCATAAAATCTTGCAAATTATATGCTGAGTGGCAGACATTAATGAACTGCAAACTGGGTAGAAAAATATATATCATACCCCATTTTCTATCTATCCATCTATCTATCTATCTATCGATCACTCAGTCTATCTATCTATCTACTCTCATGCACTGACATGAACAGAATAAACACACACGCACACGCACACACACACACACACACACACATACTCATGCCAACGTCCATATATTCATGTGTATGCGTGTGTGCATGTGTACATTTGTGTGCGTTTGTTGAAGGGATTTTTTAACATTGATCGTTTAGAAAATTAAACTATTTTTCTTCTGGTTAAATTTTACGCTGCGTCCATTCAACTGGTTGTGGAAAGATATTTCCTATTAAGTTCATATGGCCTTGTCGCCTAGTGTTATCTTTTCGAGGTGTTATGTTCACTTCTAAGGGTTGGTACTTGGGAATGATGGGGAATAGGTTCCTCTAGAGGCGCTCCTGATGGAGTTTCGAAGTTATTTCTGTTCATCTTGCATTCAATAGATATGGAGTTAGTCACTTATTACAATAAAGACCCTTATCTTGAGGGTTTGGATTTTTTTAGAAATATAAGAGCAATTTTCCAGTAAAGAGGCAAATGAACCTATCTAAAATGGAGCATCGGCTTTTGGTCGGTTGAAGGGAGTTTTATCATTCATAGTTTAGAAGATAATTTTCTTTTTGTTAAAATCTACGCTGCGTCTATTTGACTAGTCAATGTGAAATATTCTAACTCACCACACTAGCTATGCCAGTCATAAAGGTATCAGATTTACTAAGTCTATCAGAGCCAGAGTTATCTATAAGGCCAAACTAAGCAGCCGCCTAGGGCGCAAACCACAGAAAGGTGCAGTATTGACCTTTCAACAAGAACTTTTTAAAAAGAAAATCAAGCAAATGAAGTACAGTTTTCAAGTCTCAACTTGGGTTCATAAAACCCTTGCGACGGCCCTGACCAATAGAATGAGGAACCCAGTAAGGATTGAACTCACTACACTGACAATGGTCTGTCAGACTAGTTCGCTAGTTATCACCCTATGGCAGTTAGACATAGATATTTGATAAGCCTATCTTAGACTGGCAAAGGGTCACAGAGTTCGGGCGATTCAGGGCGCACGATTTGTTACACTTATTTCGAAATATAATCAATATTTTAATTTGTTTCTATTTCATTGGTTATTGACGTTGCATTCTGAACAGTCTATCTGTTCGTGACGAGTATATTTTTAGTTCAAAAGATATAACTGGTTAGTCACTCAATAGAAACTGTCACGTGACTAATTCCTTCTGGCAACATGTTGTGTTAAGGGTGACCAATTAAACAATTTGGGAAAATGGTGATCAATGAAAGATGAAGCCTTTTGTTGGATGACTAAAATATCTGAATTTCCAAAAAAAAAACAACCTTAAAAGCTACCAGGCACAGACTGGGGACCAATTTAGCATAAACCTACATCGTAAACTGAATGCTGGATACGTACCAAGTAAAAATACAATAATTTTCGATTCGATATTGTGTGTATTTTCATCATATTGATTATTGCAGAACAGCAAGAGGAGAACTACCTTTTAAATCAACCAAAATTCAGCAGAGAAAGTACTGTGAGATAGAGGTAGTGAGCAGAATAAATCTGGACACATCCTCGTCTTTTCAGATCGGTCAATCGTCGCTCAGTTATCGAAGGGCGAGTCAGATAGCGATTCAAGACGATTCGCAGATGATAATAAAAGCAGTGAAAGCAATGACTGTCCTGGAGCAGCTGACGAGATATCGCACGCGAAATTCCTTGATTCTTGGTCTTCTAACTCTGGCAGAGAATCGGGTAGTTATCCAAGAAAATTCATAGATGTTTATGAAGACATTGGCAACAATGATTGCCCTAGAGAGATTGACGAGATATCTCGCCGATATGAAATGCCATCAAGCTCTCCCAGCCCCCAAGTGGTCAATAACGATTTTTATCTGCAGACATGAGTGTCAATTTACTTCAGCATCTTAATGTATTTGATATGTATATCAGTTTAAAGGGTGTAGGGATTACCAAAGTATCTATGTCGGAACAATCACTGAACTGTAAACTAAAAATAATATCAGCGTGATCTATATTCTTTTGTTGAGCAGTTAGAGGAAGAAGGAAAGGAAAAAGGGAGAAAAAAAACCAAAGAGAAGAAAAGAAAGAACAAAAACAAATGAAGAAATAACAAAAAGACAAGACAAATGTAGACAGACAACAGCGTTGCCAATTTAGCGCTTTTATTGCTAAATTTAGAGAATTTCTTGCTTTTGTAGCTATTTTTGGTCAATTTTTAACGCTATTCTTTAGAAATTTCAGCCTATTTTCAGCTATTTAAGTCAAAGAGCCATATCTATCTATTCAAATGAACAAAATGGACTATCTGTTTTTTAACGCTTTTTTCGAGGTCGATTTAGCGCCAAAAGCTTTCAAGTTGGCAACACAAATAGAAAGAATGAAGACAAAGAGCCAAGTACACAGAAAAAATGGTACTTGGAAAGTACTCTGATTTGTTAGACATAAATTTATCAGTTTTTCTCCATTTATATTCAATAAACTTAATATATTCAGTCAAGTAAATATAATTTGAGACGAACTAATGAATTTAGGTTAAAAAAATTTGTGGCCCAAGTATCATTTTTTTCAGTGTGAGAAAGAAAAAAGGAAAAAAAGAGCAAAATGAACAATGAAAAAGAGAAAGAAAGAAAGGAAGCAGGTAAGAGAGGAAGAAAGAAAGACAGAAAGAGAAGTAGGAGTAGTAAAAAAAGAGCAGAGAAGAGGAAAGAAGCAAGAGAGACAAAGAGACAAGAAAAAGGTAGAAAAATGAAAAAATATAAGAAACAGAGAAAAGAAAAGAAGTAAAAACCGAGAAAGAAAGAAAGAAAGAAAGAAAGAAAGAAAGAAAGAAAGAAAGAAAAAAAGAAAGAAAGAAAGGAAGAAAGAAAGAAAGAAAGGAAGGAAGGAAGAAAGAAAGAAAGGAAGAAAGAAAGAAAGAAAGGAAGGAAGGAAGAAAGAAAGGAAGGAAGCAAGGAAGATAGAATCAATTAACAAACAAAATAGTGGAAGGGAAAAAGAAAGAAAAGGGGAAAACAATAAAACTCGGGTCTAGTTATATACTCAATAGAAACCATCATTGGTATGTTCAGGGTGATGGATTAAAAGTTGGAAAAGGGGGGATCAATGGAGAAGCTACTCTTCTTGCCTTTTGTTGAGCGGTGATCACTAAAAAAGTTCGAATTTTTGAAGAAAAACAAGCATAAGTGCTACTGCAAACAAAGTAATGGGCCAATTTAATGTAAACTCACATTGTAAATTAATCTCCCTCCCCTAAAAACTTATTAAAAGGTGGTTCAAAAAATGAAAACAAAACGTTAATAAAGGGTAAATGTTCAAATTTCTATCCCTCTGGCTCCATCAGAGCGGTGTGTACACGTGATTCATACATACATAGCCTGCTAGACTGGTTTCAAAACTGAAAAAAACGCGTGTTTCCAGTTTTGGCGACAGGCTTGGTGGAAGGTTTCTAATAAAAAGAGAGGAACACAGCAACGAGAAACAAGGGAATTCATAAAGGTCTGAAAATAACGACAAAATAGAGAGACGAATCTATGTTTTTGTTTCGTGCCTGGGTCTCTGATTGCCATTATTCAACGACCTTAATTATCCCCCGACCATTTAACAGATCTGCACACAATAGCGTATCGTTTACACGTCATCTGGACTTTGACCCTTTCCCTAGCAAATGTACGAGCGCCCTAACTGATAGCCGATACATTACTGAAATGGCAAAAAGATCTATTTTATCGCTTCAAACGCAATTAACTCACAAGGTATTTGCTTACGACAATTTGAAGATAAAGAAGTGCGTACGTGCTCCTCTTATACTTAAGCTTTCTCTCCATTCGTTTCGTTCAATATTTTTTGTTCAAGAGAATTTATCCTAACGTAAGAGTGTTTTCGGACCGTTGTTCTCATCTTGGTTCATCTTTTGAACACAACGTTCCGTCTGTTATACCCTACGGCCTTCTCCAGGTGGGTGTCGTAATTGATGAGGTTTCGGAAAGCCGAAAAAGGGAAGTTTCGAGGCAAGATGTCGTGCTTGCCTTATTCATTATTACAGAATTCATCCTGTTTCTCTCTCTGACGTTAATTCCTATATAATGGTAATTCTCTAACAAACAGGTTCACTTGTTCTCTTTAAATGGGATTTCTCTATGAATCAAACTCTTAGATGGATATTATTCATGGGGTGCTCCCAAAAAGTTCGGGAAATTAAAGTGCTAAATGGCTTTTCAGAGAAAAGAATAATTGGGAGAAAATGTAGTTCTTTATTTAATGCATACATAAATCGAATCCTACCAGACAAATTGGAACTGCTTCTAACCGTTCGCAAGAAACTTTCACGTCGTGAGATAAATTGAATTTAACTTATAATCTTGTATAATAATCATTGTAATATCCCTATCTTCAAGATAATTCACTACTCGTATAAATTGCAATACATATTGATATATATAGATAGAAAATCCCTCACATACACACGCACACACACACACACACACACACACACACACACACACACATATATATATATATATGTATATATGCATATAATCTGATGTATATAATTACATAAGATCAGAGAGAAATATTCTACATGTGTTTTAGGATTAATCCATTTTTGGAAAGTTAATATATATATATATATATATATATATATATATATATATATATATATATATATATTCATATATATATAAATATATATATATATATATATATTCATATATATATATATATATATATATATATATATATATATATATATATATATATTTATATATATATATATATATATATATATATATTGAAAGTAATTGGTACATTATACATAAGGTTATTATTACGATTGTATACATGTACACCAGCAGGGATACCCAAGGGCAAATAACTTCAAGTATAACAACAGGGGAAAACAAATCTTATTCGTAAAATTTTCGTAAAATTACATGTTTGTTTCAATCGATTATTTGCGCACACTTTCATGTCAAGTTTAGCATTGTAGTTACATTTTAAATAGAAGCCCCCACCAAAAATGACAAATTACCAGATGAAAAAAAGGTCACATGGATTCAAAGTACGAAGAATTTCTTGCACAAATGATTTTATTTCGAATTCCTTTCAAATATCCGATTGAAATAAACATTTGCTCCTGAGTATGTATCGGCCTGTCCGTAGTGCAGAACACTTGATATAAGGAGAAAATATGAGAGAAAGTATTGTAATATCATCCAAAATGTTCACGAACCCGCTCAATTAAACCAGTTTTTGACTCGATGGTTTGTGTTGTGTAAGAAGAAATATATCAAAGGATATCTTTCTTTACTGTGTTGTGAAATTGCTGGAAATGATGAAGTAAAAATATCTTGAAATATTTGTATAAGAATACACAACTAAATCATCGGAAAATTTTTAAAAGTTTTTGAAAAGTTTCCTAAAGTAAGTAAATATAAACACAAAAATTAACAAATGAAAATGTTAAAAATCATTAAAATCTTATTGGGCACCAAATATATGTAGCTATTAAAAGTCTTTTGAAAGACAAATCTCCGAGGGTTTTTTTTTTTCAATTTTTACCGATTTTTCCTGTGAAAGTATGTATCCATATGCCAAATGAACTTCAGGTTATGCTGGAAGTCAGGGTCTAGTTTAGCATCAAAATTACAATGTAAATAGATCCCCCAATCGTCCCATGTCGTCCGCCGTGAAAAGATGTTCGGCTATGCAAAATTTCAGCTTCCTACATACCAAATTGTGGTCAACGAAGATGAACAGACTGACAGACAGATGGATTTCAAGTTTTATATATATGTAGATATGTTTGTATGTTAGCGTGTCTAGGTATGTGAATGTATAGTACAGAAAATGTGGTGATTTTTTATTCATAAAAATAAAATGCATGTATCGTGTGTACATATACATATATATATATATAAAGCGGACCACATATACATACACACGCACACACACTTATATATATATATATATATGTGTGTGTGTGTGTTTGTGTGTGTGTGTGTGTGCGTGGCAACGTGCTTTATTTTAACAAATATAGTATTAATTTGCATATTATTTTTCTTACCTATTACGTAAGAACATAAAACACAGGTCTTCTTTCACCCCAGGTGAAAATCTGACATCTCATTTTTTGAAAAAGCGGACTGCCGTGTCCTTATCAGTCCTAATCTACCGAGAATTGACGCCACGCCTCGACTCCTCTAACCATGTGCCAACGACCTCTGCCACTGACACGGGTCGAAATTCCTCTGATGGGTGTGAACCCACTTTCCCTGAAATTTGCCGGCGTGGAAGCATAGACGTCATCAAATTAGAGAAAGTAGGGATTTATTCAGTTCAACCCCGTTTGGCACAAGGTCACAGTACTGGGGGAATCTTTTGAGAATCGAAATCCCAGTGCTACCAAGGGTACTGTTAGGGGATTCGGAATGTCATTAATAAGAATTGAAGTTTCAAATTCAGTTGTAATTTCTCAGTCAAGTTTTCATCAAATAATAACAAGCGTTATGAAAGTGATGAGAAAACATAAACCAAAGGCAGAGGCACATGCAATTGTTCAGTATTTTTCTGTACAGGGGCATCGTGAAAAGTCTCAATTAACTAAGGGTGTCGTGATACAGAAAAGTTTAAGAACCACAGGAGTTATGCCATTAGCATGCTGGCCATCTCGTAATATGAACCTAGTCATTGTCTAATCATTCACTGCCAGCAAGTTAGCAAGTTCTCCCCAGTATCCGAAAGTTGACGGGTTCCACTGAACCCCACCCCCCTTAGCCGGAATATCGTAAAACGAAGATGCAGTTACGATTAATTTGCATGAGAATTTTTTTTAGCATTCCCAGCCTCACCAAATAATAATAATGCTATGTTAATCTGAGTCGTTGGACGTTGGAGTGGTGGAAAATACAAGAGACTGGAGTGTTGGGCACAGTGGAGTAGGGTGCGTGCTGCCTCTACAACGATTTGCTGAACACTCTTTACACTTTACCCCTTTTTCTGTAAAAGTAAAAAAGTGGTGTACAGTGAATTTTCGGAGAGCGGGGAATAACTGCACTGATACTAATGTCGTTATTCCAGTCTCCACCCTTGGCTAACTGATATTCCTTGGTGGGGATCAAGTGACAGCAAGTCTCTGCAGCACTCCAACACTATCCTCCGTATTCTTGCTGATTTTTTTAGCAATGCTGTTGTTTCGATGCTTTGTATTCTTCTGCCGATTTCCAGTTCTTTCAACTTCTCTGCAAGGTTCTTAAGGACTGTTCCAAGAGCGCCAATAATGATGGACCCAGCTATCACTATCATGTTCATTATTATTATTATTATTATTATTATTATTATTATTATTATTATTATTATTATTATTTGATTCAAGATTATGAAAGTCACCAGCCGGTTCTCCACCAAAGACCTAAGGCTGGCAACCTTGTAAGTAATCACAGTCCAAGCGACAAGAAAAAGTGGACAGAGCTTTTACATACACATGCGATACAACACTTTCATGAACATTCTTCTACATATACATAAAATGATATTTGGTAGGTGTGGTACATACTTTACCTTTCACAAAAATCATCTGATGATGTGTGCAGTTGGGGTAAGAGCTATTTTCTGTATTTCATATATGCTGGGATTTCAATGTAAGTTTTCGACAAAGTCACTGGTCTCTTTCTTGAGTAGTCCAAGGGCTCCAACAAATATAGGTATTATTTTGGTCCTGAGTTGTCACATTCTACTGATTTTTTTTCCAATGTCTTGGTATTTTGCAAGTTTCTCGATTTCCTTGACAGCAATGTTTTTTATCAGCTGGAACAGTCATACCTATTAGGAGACACGTTTTTGTTCTATCTGTATGTTTAGTGAAGTACCATAATATAGTTATATTAATGATTATTGTATTATCATTATATTCTTCATCCACATATCCTACAACTTCTTCAGCTCCATAGAAAAGTCTAGCTACTTATCAAGCTTTTCACTCTCTTTCTGCTTCACCCTGTGGTCTGCCAGGGCAGCAAGATCTACTCTCTGAAACGTTCATCCTCTCTAGTTTACTACCGGAAATTTTTATTCTCCTCCCTTTCCTCCATTTTCTTCTCTTTCTTTTTACTACTGCTAATAATAAGAATAATGCTTTTTGCATGTTTGGAGCTGATGTCTGGTTGTTATCTCTGGAGATTGGACGACAAAAGGTTCCCCAGATCCCCAGCACCTTCCTCAGTATCATCGCAGACCCCCAGGAACGCTGTGGTCTGAAGATTCTCAATTTTTCCTCGAAATTGGAACTCATCCAATCTCGATTCTTCTATCGTTGGCACGGCTCCAAATTCGACAACTATCATAGGCACGACATCAACTTTCATGTTCAACAGTTTTCTCACTTCCCAGGGGAGGTCCTGGTATTTAAAAAAAAGCTTTTTGAGATCCTCTTCTTCTTTACTACCATCAGATCCGGTCCACTAGTTTGAAATAGGCAGTTGGTCTGTAATTCAACGACCCATGCTAAATCAGCCTACGATCTGTGTTCATACCATTCTTTTATATGCTTGAACCTAAACCGTTTGCACAGTTATAAGTGCATCAGTCTTCTAACCCTCTCCAGTCTCTTTTTAGCTTCCCTTTGAACCAGTTCTCTTTGTTTACCTATAGTATGGTTTACAGTCTCGTTTCTTTCTCTACAAACCTGGTCCAATCCTTACTAAACTTGCAATATGATTTGAAATCACGACCATCTGATTTGTAGTCAAATCTCACGTATCTATTAAAACTCATGCTTAAATGCCAAAGGGACTATTTCATTCAATGCATTTATAAAATTACAATTTTCCAAACATGAAAAGAAATCACGACCAGGTGATTGGTAGTCGGCTCTCTAGCCGACTGAGCTAAACTGATAAACTTGCATATCTACGAACCTTTCCATCTTACAAAGATGCAAAGGCTTATTCCTTCTAATAATCTATCATACATACAATTAAAAAAAAAGTTGCAATAATCATCTTCAGTCGGAATAAAAGTCTGGAGTGAAGTTTGACCCTGCAGCTGCCAGGCTTGTTCTGTCTACTTTTCTTTTGACGTAATTGTCTTTCGTGTTCCTATGTAGATGGCTTTTCTTTAGCAATAGTTTTTATCTGTCTTTCGAAACGGCCGTTGAGAGATTTCCTCTGATTTCATCTCATCTGTTCTCATTTCATCGCCGGCTTTACTGTTACAAGCGGTTGTCATGATTGATATTATTTAATACCCGTTGAGCTTTCATGTCAATAGTATCTGGTAGTAATTGCATGAGATTGAGTGACAGCAAGTATCACTAGCGCCCCTGCACCCTCCTTGGTATTTTAACTGATTTCAGGAGTCCTGTCGTCGGGTTAGTTTCAGTTGAACAACTGTAGCCACCAAAGGTGGCGAAAGGTTACATCCTTTTTTATATGTACGTGTGTTTGTGTGGTTGTTTATGTTTGTGTGTTTAAACATTACTGGCCATGCCGTTTTGTCCACAGACTTGTAAATTGGCATCAGTACTCCAAGAGACCCCTTCTAAAAATGATTTTTTTTTTTTGTTGCTGTCTTTGTTGTTTTGGGTTTGTTTTTTTTAACTTTTCGACCTTTTGGCCTTATTTTGATGGGTTTATTGATAACATCTAGGTACTCCAGAATCTAGTTTTTCTAGTTGTTTTTTGTTTGTTTTGTTGTTTTTTTTTTAACCCTATTTTAGATTTTTCCAGTGGGAAACACCAGTGATGTCATAAATAGAATTTATTCTGACCATATTTATTCTTCAATAGATTTTTTTACACAACTTCAAATTTTGACGCTACGGTTGTCCAATTATCGACTGTGATGGCAAGTCCTTATCTATACTATCATGCTGTATGCTTCTATGTACGATTGTTATGCTTTCTGGTTATTATTCATTTCTTCTCTTGTGTCTTCTCTTTGTTCACAATGTCTAAATCCAATCCCTTGGTCAGGATTGGATGATCATTTCAAAATCCCGTAGAATCATACTTTTTCTATTTTCAATTGTATTTAGTACGTCTTGAGTTTCCACACCAGTAGTATCTGGTGGCTCTCAATGGGGATCAAGTGACAACGAGCACCCTCAATATTACAGCACTCCCTTCAATATTTCATTTGATTTTTTTGTCGTATTGTCAATTCTGATTTTTTCTCGGCTTTTAATTTTTTTCCCATTTGTTTCAAATTACAAAGTCTCGAAATATAAATTGATATTATTTATCCTCATTTCAGGGATATCTAGTAGCTATCAAGGAGGATTAAGTAATCATGTTTATGAATTAATTTCACTAAAACATTACCTCACTGACAAAATCACTACAGGGTGGCGATAAGTTCGAGAACAAAGGAAATAAAGTATTATAAAACTGGTTTTGTAAAACTTATTAATCAATATGAAACAACCAAAATACAACTTAGTATTCAACACACGGGGTTCATTAAGTCATCGACTGAAAAGTCTTCTGAATAAGAGTTCACTTGACTTGCTGCAATCAAACCTGATGTCTCAGCTTGCATAGGTCAGTCTGAATCTCTTTATTACGCGTAGATAGCATGTACCATTTAGTCAAGATTTGACAATTCTTTTCTTCTTATGGTCATTAATTTTCTGAACTCTGTCAAATTAATCAAGAGAAAAAGAGCCTCTGTGCGTCTGTCATAGAGCGACGATAAGCAAACAAGTTTCACAGTTATATATATATATATATATATATATATATATTATAGTGGATATAACCGTTTTTGGTGTGTCACCAAAGAAACATGCGATTCAATGTCATCCAGATTGAATATGAGGCCCTTTCTCATAACTAATTCTACAAGCCTTCTTTTCCATCGATACCTTCAATTTGTCTACTGGGATGCCGCACTTGTTCGAATCAATCAATTCTTTTTTTTATCTGGATAGAGCTCTTAGTGGTGGACTCCTTAATCGTCGAGTAGTGACATTGATTCTTGCTGGATATCCGACTTTTACAGCCCTATTCCAGACATAACAAATTCAGAGAGAGCCGTTCGTTATAAATTCGGATAATGCAATCAAACGGTTATGGGCATCAAAATCAGTCAGTCTCAAACAGACATTCTAAAATTAATCAAAAATTCATATTGATTTTGTATTGATTTCAAATTAATTTTTATTATGTAAAATTGTTTAAAAAATGAATTCAATGACATAATAATGAAACTATGATAAAGAATACAAATTGTTCCATTTTGACATCCTTTGCTTAATGTTATCAACCGGTTTAATGTTATCAAAGAGACCTTGCCCAAAAGAGATCAAAATAAGCACTTTCCTCTGTTAATATAAAGGCGTTACGTTGCAGAATGCATGACCCATTTATGGTTTCAGTTAGCCAAAGTCTTCGATGTTGGCCAGATATCCTGGAAAATGGGTACAGGTATGTTCGCTTTTCGTTCTCGGGAAGACGACACCTTAAGACGGTCGGTATATGCTTTCTACCCCAATCACACAGCTTGGAGAGTAATCAATGAGCTGCTGAGTGCACAGGGGAAATTAGTCCTATGAAGGGTTTCCTGTCCTGGGAATCGAACCCGTGACATTCCATATGTGAGGCAGACGTGCTTAACCATCACAACATCCGGGTGGATTCCTCTATATCAATAAGTAAAAGGCGCCTTCCCCAGAGTTATGGCTAGCAAGCCAGTCTTATTGGTCATTAAATGCCAGATGATTGTTCATTGTTCTCAAATCTTGACTTGATTATGATCAACCTCCACACAATTTTGACGCTATCCGTCATCCATAATACCTTCTTCAGGAACTGCACAAGTCTTTTTCGGCGTTTGAGTAAATTTTTTTACGAAGAATAAACGAACATAATATGCCAGAAATGTTGCTCATTCTTTTTAATCTTCAACGTCTGAATCAATAAACAAAAATACTTTTGATAAAAGCATGTAGATATGATAGCTTTCACAATACACATATAAGTGATATTTTTGAATGAAATTAATTAAAACTATACGCTCCGAATGCCACATAAAGAAAAAAACAAACAAACGGACATTAGACAAAACAACAAAAATTGACACTTACGCGTTAGCTGTTACATTACCTCCAGAATCGATTTTTGGGGATGAAATTAGTTAAAACTAAACTATCATAATTAAAAGGCATCTAACGACAAAAGCAATCCCATTTTTTTTTGGCCAGCCCAATACATATTTTTAGCCACAAAACCACCGTTCTAATCATTAAAACAATCACAAATGTACTATTAGGGTGTCATTCTTATCTGGCTTCATCACTTTCTGACGGAATAAGAAGCGACGGCTGTAATTCTCTGCCAAAGACGTTGAACATGCTGATAAGTAATTTTGACTCATTATAAATTCAAGTGCATTTTCAAGTGAAGTGATTCATATCCGCTCAGATAAGAAAATAAATAAATATTTTGAAGCACACTTGTGTGAGCGTGTGAAGATATTTGTTGACAAGTAAACATTTGAGGACTTACGAAATCTCTCCGGATAGTACACAGCCGTTTGATATTAACAAAAAATAGACTACCTGGGGCAATGGTGCCTTGGTCCCCTCCAAAGTCATTCCCTTATTACTTTACACAATTATCCTATTGCCCCTTACAATTTACAAAAGGATCCTCTCTCTTGCTAAAAAACACAACGAAGCAGTTGATAGTGAACGATGAAAAATACTCTTTGCGTGTCACGGTCGGTTTACCTCGAAGTTCGACTCGTATTTTTCTTCTTACTTTTAATTGATCACAGACATTGTATGTAAAGGGCAGGCATTCCCTGGGAAGAGTCGTATTTACTGTTCGAATCGGGTATCCAGTCTATAAACATGATTTTCTAAATGCATCCAGAGATGCAAGGGAACGTGTCGGTTACCAGTATGGAGAACGAAATATGCAAACTCAGTTTCGAATTTCTGGAACCTCCTCCCTTTCAACGATGTAAAGCCAGGAGTTGCAAGATGTCAAATCTTGACTGTACGGGACTGGATGGATCTGAATGATGCGATGTTTTGCCGACAACCCTACACGAGACGTGAATAATGGACAGACGTGGTCATTATGTATGCAACGGTAAGAAATAAACTCATTCAATATCGTCTTACTACCGACTGAATAACCCCAAGAGACAGCGAGCGTCTGTTAATGCATAGGCGGTAAGATCCCTTTTGAATGGGCGCTGATTTATATCAAAGCCACACAATCGGTTCTCAAAGTATTTAAAATGCCGGAATACAAACCTTATATTACATGATTATCTAAACCAAAAAGCACATCTTTTCAAATGACGCTCGTCAATATAAACAAGCCTATAAGTCAGACCATAGATGCTCTAATTCTTTTTTTTTTTTTTTTCGTGAAGATCTAGCAAGGTCTGTGTAGCCAACTTTATTTTCAAGTTTTCATATAAAATTGAATTTCAAAAAATCTTAAAACACCAAGAAACATCTAAATTCTCTAGATATATATCTAAAACAAAAGAAATATATAATATATCATAAATCAATTGAATATGGTTCTGATATTCAACATTTATTTTATTAAAATATCACTTGATTTAATAAAAATATTACATATTTCACAATTCAATGCTGTTTATTAAAATGGATGGGAAATGAACAAAGAAAATTTTGAAAATATAATGTGAACCAAAAAAAAAACGTATTTTAATTTTCCGTTGGAATTGAAATGACGTCATTCTTTCCTTCTTCAACTTCCACACTTGAGTGACATCAATTACGAGCGTTTATTTCATAGAAGGTGTGGGAAGGAATACTTCATAGAAACAGTGTAAGGCGTTTGCTATATCGATTTGTTAGATTGTCAGTCAGTGACGGCGATCACCGCTATAGATGCTAGTGCATCTAAAAAAAATCAGTATTCAAGACATATGCTGAGCTTAGTTAGGTACAAGACTAGAATAATCAAAATGAATGTCGGAAGATTATATTGCACCAGTCTTCAAAGTGGGGCGAGGTCTGGTTGGCTTGACAATAAACATTCAAAATCTTGGTTTTTATCAGGGTTCAAGCAACAACCACTGGCACCAGAGTGATATGCACAAGTTTATTAGTGCCAAGTGAATACGTTCGAGAAATAAGCAATATTTTATAAAAAATCAACCGCGACCGAGATTCGAAACTCAGTTTGCCGATTCCGTTTTCTGTACAGATAACCACCACGTTCCCTAACACCTCTGGAAGATACGCAAACAGAAAATTATGTTTATTGACTGAATACTCAATTCAAACAGTAATACGACCCTTCCTAGGGAATACCTGTCCTTTACATGCGCTGTCAGTGATTAATAAGTGGTAAGAAGAAAATATGAACCGAACTTCGAAGACAAATCGAATGTGATATGCATCTCCAAGAGTATTTTTCATTCTCCGTATAAGCAGCAAAGGATTCCCGTCATCATTGATACCATCAAAGAATGTACCCTTTCCTTTAAAATACAACAGGCAGATGCAGTAATGGCTATGGATCCTCGTGTCAAGCAAGTAATATCAAATCCTCTCTAAATCTAACCGTTGAGATAATTTGAGATTTTACAATGCGATTGAATGAGGCAGATGTCGCGAACTTGACTGACTGACTGCTGATAAAATTGGGAAAATCATGAGCTCATTTTTTTGTTGAATTCCTCTTATCTGTTTTGATCGATGAGTGTGATAGCTAAGTGGTCAGATCTCGGAATTCAAAACCAATGATGTGGTTTCGAAACTGATATCTATCATTGTTGTCAGACAACTCACCAGAAAAGAAAGAAACTTGAAAGTCTTGCTCTTTCAAAAAAAAAAAAAGTGGACGAAGTATTTACCACCTTTAATGAGGTTTGGTAGTCTGTACACCTGGTCAGCCAATGAGATTTCAAGGAAACCTCCTGATTAGACCTGGAAGAAAACATACTCAAAACAGACAAAAAACAACAGATTATAGAATACTTAAAAAAAATATAACTGTACTTTACTTACTTTTATGTGTAGATCACAATTATTACTTTTTCTCTTCTCCAATTCCTCTAGGGAGAGTGAGCGACCCATTGCTAACGATATAAAGGCTTTGATGATATCTGTACATGATCAACTTCTTTTTTTGTAAGGAGTCGATTTCCCGTCAACATTTTTTTTCGATGCATAGTAATAGCTAGTAGCAACAGTGCACGTATCATACAAGGTCAAAACATGTTTAATTGATGACTAATCTATTAACAACATACGTAAAGATATTCAAATTCATTAAAAAATATCTTAACGTATTCATATAAAGTTATATATGAGCTAAATAGGTTATAGACTATTTTCAAAACAAAAAACCCAGACATCCAGATAGATATTAAGAACCCAAGGTCTGGAGAAGAAACCCACGTTGGCAGTTCTATTCCAAACTAGCGAAGGGCGCCTCGAAATTCCAGATTATTCTTGATATCAGTATTGCCTGAAACTCATACCGATAACCCTTTGCTTTTCTAAAAATCTTTCGTTCTAATAAATTCAGCGCGAAGTAAGTATAAACAGATCTGAACAAATAACATTTCAGTCATATATAATTATATTGTTATTTTAGTAGAAGTTTCCATTGATCTTGGCTCTACATCTAAAAGGGTAAACAAAAAGATAGACGAGAGTCTGGTCGCTTAACTGATAAGCTGTCAGTAAGACGAAATATGCTCATAAAAAAAACAACTATACACTCTCACTAAAGTTCCGCTTGTGAGTGTGGATAGCTTCCCGACGAGCGAAACCTCGCCGCGGGGCAGTGGTTATTAAACTAGTCTTGCAAACCGTTACTACAGTAGTGAATTCTATCCATCCACTTGTCCCACACTCGAGAAGGTCGCCTCACTATAGAGCAATTGTCAGCGAGCTGATCTTGCATACTATTACCACAGGAGCGATTACGATCCATACCGTGTGTCCCAGACAAGTCTAATCTCGTCAAGAAGCAAGAGTTTACAAGCTAAACTCGTATACAAATACTACAGTAGCAAGTTTGACACTTGAGAAAGACGCCTTACTCTAGAGTAGTGGTTACCTAGCCGGTCTTACAGGCTATTACTGAACTAATGAGTGTGACCCACACTTATGAATGGTGTCTCGTCGACTAGCAGACCTTTGATAATTTAATGAGTTTAACTCAATACTTATGAAGGGTGTCTCAATGTGGAACAATCGTTAGCAAGTTCGTCTCGAAGACCATTAATACAGTAGTATTTTTGATCCACACTGTGTGCTCCACGCATGAGGCCTTGTGTAAGCTAAGTAGACAATGTGCCTGGCGTTAGAAAATAGCACGTTACTCTATTGTATCGGATGCACTACATTTGCTGTCTTATACCAAACTGAACTTAGCTTAGTAATTAACTTTTAGGGTGCATTAACATGAAGAAAAGGTCTGCGAGCTGGTCTCGCAAAACATCAATATCGCAAGAAATTCGAGCCTCACTCCTGTCCCAATTATTTGTGACCTTGTGCCAAACAAAGGTAAACTTTATATATACCTATGGACACCTCCCCGGGGGTTGATGATAAACAATTAGCTATATATATGTATGCTTAATCGGTACCTAGATTGTGTCCGGCAGCATACTTGCTGGTTTCTTGAAAACGCAGAATTGTTTTAGTGGTCCCTGCCAAGCAAAAGAAAAGAGAAGTAACATATCCATTGACTATTTTTTTCCTGATTATTTGAATTGATCTCTCACAATATGGCATGCTGTCAAAAGACGATAATCATGTGACAGTTTCTATTGAGTGACTAACCAGACCTGTTTTTCATATTCGTTTACGTTATATTTGTTCATAATTTTTGTTGGTTTAATTTTAATTAATTGTTTAATTTACAGAGTCTGGCAAAGAAGGACCATGGAACATAAGAGAAAGATTTTCCTCGTCAGACCATTGGAAACTCATAGGAATTAAGGTAATAAAGTCACGAAGGATAAAGGGATAAGGTCCGTCTTGATTGATTGGAAATGTAATTATTAACAGTTGAGATTCATAAGAATGTCTTTCAGCATTCCCAAAATGTGGCCGGTCGGATGGCTGATGGACATTTTACTAACGAGCATTTGACTGAACAGACATTTAGCCGAACGGACTTTTGACCGAATGGACATTTGACTGAACGGACATTTGACCAAACGGACATTTGACCGAATGGGCATTTGAGCGATGGACATAGACTTAAAACCAGACGACCATATGACCTTTTCTTTTTCTTTTTTTCTTTTGACAGACTTTAGTCTTGTTTGCAATACTGTTACCGGGGGCGTAGCTTAAATCGTCCCGAGCCACTATCGGAGGGGGCCTTCAAGAGCTTTATGAATAGTAGTTCACCTACTAAATTTCTACAAGCATTATGCAATGTCTACGGTCTCCTTGGTTGGGAATCATGGCTCAAAATATCATAGGGAGGAAGCCCTCGAGAAGTTGACCCCAGGCCCCCATATCTCCAGCTTCGCTCGTGATTAGTATTCCTTTTCTAAGTTTCAAATTGCAGTTTTTCATTGAGCGATTACATTACAATTTATATCTTCCATAGAATAGCTTCAAGCAATTATGTTTGAATGGATTTTTAAGGGAGGGGTTCTAATTACTTTTTTGTGATCACTGCACAATAAAATTCGAGATTGGTAACTTGTTCGGGGATCACATTTTCTAATTGTTCACCCCCAAAACGGTATGCTGCAAAAAAGTTGATCCTGTGATGATTTCCATTGAGTGATTACCCAGACCTATCCTTTCATAGTTTCTACCGTTCATTTTATAAAGCAATTATATTGCAAAGAGGAAATAAAACTGACTAATGAAATGAAAAAAAAAAACAATATGTTTATTCACCTCTCGATCAAATGTCTGTCAGTGGAATGTTCGTTCGGTCATATGGCCGTCCTTCTAAAGTCCTCAGGCCAAAAGTCAGTTAGCCAAGTATCCGAGAGGCCTCCCAAACTATAATACTTTCTACATTCCCAAACTAATTCTACTGTCACAAGTCACCCTATTACTCTTAGATCCATGAAAGTTTAATACATATCTATCTATATATCTATAGTAAGTGCAATGATTCCGGCACTCTCCCAAACACACTGATCCTTCTCTCATAAACAGAATACATTCAAATGGATGAATGATTCTGTTGCCGAAGACAAAAGACAGCGGCCAATCAAACGCATTCATAAAGGTTGAAATATACTTGCTACAACAAATACTTTACACTGCCTAAATATATGCTGCTTATATCAAAGACAAGGCACTGGAAAATGTATGAGTTGATATTACAGATCTTTAATATTTTTTTTATTTTTATCGGGTGAAGAATTATAGATTATTATTCTAAATTTAATGACAACTTTTTACCTTCATCTTGATTGATTTGTTTTTTCTTCAGTGCAACTTTCACTCAGGCCGATTTCTTACCGACAGTGAGTCAACAGCATTCATCAGAAATTATTCTAATCAAGCCTATCTCTATTTTCGGTCAAGGCTGTTAGCTGACTATCGAAGAGAAATCAGTCTGAGTGAAAGTCGTAATAAAAAGTAACTACCACATTACGTTGGAGATAAAAAGTGGTCATACGATTCAAAAATTATGATTAATAAAAGTCAAGAAGAATGAAAAGGAAGTTTTATTCGTTGTTCTTATCTTTCCCTATACGTAAACTTCTTGAAAGTAATTGATAGACCCTGAAAATAATTCTTGAAAGTAATAGATAATAACAAACATTCTTATATGAAGTATATATGAATTCCTAAATTGTTAAGCCTATATCTTAACCTACAAACGATATGATTTCATTTTTTCTTTATTTTTACTATAAATCAATTTGTTTGCGCTCTAGTTATAATTTACGAAGACGAACAGTTGAATGTCCTCGTGTCCTTCAAGTGAGTATCATTAAATATATCTGATCTAAAGATTGTCAGTTGCAGTGAAGCTTTTTTCCGCTATCTTTGCAACTAAATCCAGGCATTGGAGGCACCTACTCGTATATCATGAAAATATCAACTGAAAGTTATTTTTATGGTAGTTGTATGTTTCGCTAAAGCCAGTATGGAATCCTTGAACTGTTCTGAACGAAATAGAGTGCATAGAATAATTTATAAATCACCCTCTCGCCTAATCTCCAAGGATCAGATCTCTAGCAAAACGGAACGGAAGTACTTCCAGCGAAGAGCGGCAAAATCGACGAAGGCAGACGACATTATTTCTTGCTGTCCCGCCTTTAGAAAATGTCTACTGTTACGTTAATGACTACATTTAAAATGGCGATACGGATACATTTCTTTCGCCCGTCATCTTGCCTTCTTGTCTTTACATATGTGTCGTCTGCTGTTCTGTAGAAAATTTGAGAAGTGCGTCATTTTGAAATAGCGGAGAGAATAAAAAAAAGGATCAGGTTTATGACAATGGAATACAAAAGGCAAAGAGAGGAAAAAATGACGCAAGTTTTGTGAAGCGTCTGGCGATAAGATCTCTATGAGCTGGAAAAGACGAGAGAGTTCGAACGTGACGCCTATAAGAAGATGATCAAAGGCCCTAAAAGATACTGTCAGCACATAATGGGTATCATTAATCTACGAAATGTGAAGGGAAAAAAAGATAGAGTAATTTATAATATACCAGAATCGTTTGCCATAATTTCAACACCTCGAAATTTTAAACATTATAGGGGTCTCGCATATACGAATTACGACATTTGCGTATCAGATTAGGTTCCTTTACACTACGTGTTGCTTGAGTACCTTCGATGACTCGTTAGTCGAATTGACTGTTAATCGTGAGAACGTATATGCTTGTGTGTTGACATAATGGTTATCAATATGGAATTGGCAAATCGAGTTCGAATAATGGCTGAGACTGTTAAAGCTTACTTAATCGTAAATCCATTTATCCCAAAGCTCTGTCGGTGATTGTTACCTTTTCCGTGTTAAATTCAAATGATCGCGTATACTATTTTTCAGTGGAGAAACCAACATCGTGATAATGACATGTTTGCTGCTTTCATTTATCCCACAAGTGGCTAAGACTTAAACCTAAACACTAAACCTAAACACTAAACCTAAACACTAAACATAATCCTTAACACTAACACTAACCCTAAACCTAATCCTAAACACTAATCCTAAACACTAAACCAAACTTATATCATTTGTAGCTGAATTTGATTCAATACAGTTTTAAATGGTCAAGTTTTCTTCCTTCATTTCAAAATGAAATTTTTGAAAAGTAAATTGACTGATATTTTTATTTTAAGTGAAAAAAATGTGACTAGAATTTCTTTCAACATAGTGCAGCGAAATCTAACGTGGGAACCCCAAGAATTTGAAGCAGAAAAAGTGACAATCATCGCTCTGTCCATCGAAAGATATTTAAACAGAATGTCATATCACAGGTATTCAAAGATGAGTAGAGAGTATTTGAGGGATCACTTGGGTGAACTTCTGTCCCACAACAGCTTCATCTTCCGAGGCGGTTGCAACAAAAGTTCTCATTATTATCAATGTTGAGAACGACCAATCAGTCATTCAATAAATATATATATATATATACGATCGCAGAATAGAGAAATGAGCAATATGTGGGCATTCTCGAACAGATGGTAAGAGCAGGCTGCTTCCTGATGACTGCAGTTCCAGGTCCGACACGAAACTCATTTCTTTACTTTTTACGTGGTCTGGGGCAGCTCGATTAGCTACCGATTGACACCAATGCCGAATAAGATATAGTTTCTGCAAAAATGTTTCTAATATATATATATGTATACATATATACATACATATATAGTCTAGGAAGCCTTGCAGCTTTAAACACTAAGCAGGTAAAAAAGCTACGTAACTTTCTCAATATTTCTTACGTTTTGCGTAGAATTTGATATTATGGTACTATATGAAAGTTTTCTCTTGTTGTTTACCATGTAACTATTTGAAAAACCAAAAACAAAACAGTCATATTAACATGGAACCCCAGGAGTGTTGACCAAACACCACTCCCAGCTATGATTTTAAAATATAGCTTATGTCATGCATGCAGTTTGTCATTTTATATATGATATTATCATAATGAATTGTATATGGATGTTATTTTATACCACATACCATTTAATTTTTCAAGCACAGGGCTTACTCAAAAAATGTTTTTGACAATGAGGGATCAATAAGTATAACAACATATATATATATATATATATATATATATATATATATATATATATATATGTATATATATATATATATATATATCGAGAGAGAAAAAGCTGAATTATTAAATCTCATTTAGCATATTGATGTCAACACCAAGTTTCGAACAATATTAGGGAAATCTTAAGATTGTCATTCAATCAATTTTAGTGCGACGTTTATGAGCCTTAATGGGAAAATTCAGACGACGTGCGAATGAGTTCCATAATAGCATCGGTCAGTGTTTAAACACTAGTGTCTGAGCGCGCGCGCTGGTGTATGGGTGTTCTCGTATGCGTGTATATGTGCGTGTGTATCTACCTATGTTACACGTGTATTTGACCGTGTATGCGTGTGAACGTACGTGGTTTCAATGAATTCATGTATAGGATGGACCATAAGTTGCCAAAGAGTTGAAAACATTTGGGGTTTTTTTCTGATTGTGTTCATTACAAAGTTTGGATCACAAAATAAAATTCAAGGTCTGAAATTTATTTTTAGAATCAAGTATGAAAAATTATGTATGTTCTTGTGTGTGTGTGTGTATGTGTGTGTGTGTGTGTGTGTGCTTATCTCCTTGGAATATGTGCATGTTTCTGCGTGGGTGTGTGAGTCCGTGCTTATGCATGTCTGCGCTTGTGCACGCGCATGCGCTCTCAAGAACAGCAGATTTTTTTGATTTAGGTTCCTCAAACGTAAGCACTGAACCGAATCCATGAACGCATCTAGGCGTAGAATGACATTAATTGGAAACTGCCGGCATAAAAAAGCAAATATTCTACCACCGTTCTGCTCGGCTTTGTTTCATAAATATTATTTTTCAACTCGAAGGAAGTTTGGTCACAGTTTGACTTTAAAATCTGAGCCATTTCCTAATGACATCCGCTTCAATGTAGTTTTTAAAGAATAAATCCGACTGAACAGATGACAATGTTAGTCATACCTACAAGTGAATATGTGTATTTGTCGGGGATGTCGTACACGCGAGTTGTTCAGAAAATATCGACACGAAGTCGTTGTCGTCGTTGATGGCAATTCGATATACTTCCTTGTACTTGATTTGATTTTGCAATACACATTAAGATGAATATTAGATATAAGCCATTGAATGTTCTATGTTGAAATAGTTCAGTATATATATATATATATATATATATATATATATATATATATATATATATATATATATATATATATATATATATATATGAAACCCCTCGATTAATGAGATTAATGAAACGTCATAAATTGCCTTCAGATCAGATTTGGTTCCCACAACCTCTGTCTCTTCGCCGTTGAAGGGGGGGGGGATCACAGACCGTGGACGAGATTGAGAAAGACACCACAAGACAGTTGACGAAAATAGACTGTTTTAGAAAGTGAAATGGATGTTGGAAGCAATCTGTGAGGTCCTAAGGCTAGTACTTTGAAGTGAACTGAGGTGATGCTGCTCTGGGCATGCTATTTTCTCTTTAATATCAAATGGCTGCGAACCTTCCAGATTAAACCACATATTCGGTATCATATTGCCAAGGAATTAAAAGCTTCGATTTTTTTTTGTATAGAACTGAGCCTGAGAAGACGCGATCAGTGTTTGTTACTCTTGAAGTCTGGAAACTTATTATAATTCGTCAAAAGCCTGTTTAATCATTTTTAATGTTCAAAATTGAAAACGGGAAAACAATTTGATCTGGAACTGAAGCTACGAAAGGCACTTTCCGATAGGATTTTTTATCGACTATTTTCATGTTAGAGAGAGAATGACAGTGAAAGAGAAAGGGAGAGAGAGATTTTATATTAATTTTCAATTTAAACCTAAATTTAACTCATCTTCGAAAGGCGTGACCAGATCTAAAACAAACGCACAACCACAACGTCTAGGCATCAAATAAACATTACGCTCTCTTTTTAACATTTAATTAGTCACCCCTCTTATCTAACAACGGTAAGAAAAACAAATTAAATTAAACAATATCAGATTTCCATCTCTTGTGTCAATTTTCATTTTGTACAGCAATGTCATCCGCCTGTTAGGGCGGGTATGTAGTCTGGTATTACAAATCTGGAATTATAGATGAAATGTACTTGAGATTTTTTCTCAACTTAGTCATCTGACGTTCAGGCTATTGAAGGCAAGTTCAAAGTGTCAATGTCAGATCACCATAATCCAAGATAAACATTTTCGAGAGGTATAATTGTTTTGTTTTGACAATTACATAATACAATTGTATAATGTATTGATATTATGTGATGAATCATCAAGTAACACTTGTTATGGAGACATTCTCAAAGATAAATGTATTGTTCTGTTTTGCTGATAGAACCTCGAGTTTGTTTCTTGATAGTGTGATAGGAGTCAAAAAGTCTTTGATCCAATGTTCATATCTATCGATCTACCTCTCTATCTATATAAATGTTTGTTCTCATCCATCTATTCGTATATGTCTCCAGTCTGTTCATCGATTTCTCTTGCCTTCTTTTCTAATCTATCTCAAAGTTGAATGTATATCTTTTCGAACTTCCCGTATTTCGGACCCTTCATTTGAACCGATGTTATGTTACATCGCGCTTTCGTGAGGAAGTGGGTAAATATGATTGATCTATCTAGATAACTAGCTCATCATCATCATCATCATCATTCTTTTAACGTCCGTCGACGGACAAAGACCTTCCTCAAGATTCGCCACAATGCTCTATCATGTAGCTAACTATTTTTAAATAATACAATTAGGGAAATCATTGCCAGGAAAATTAAACAAAAATAACTTAAAATTTGATTACAGTGCAGCATTCCCAACACAAAGAATAAGTGCTTGTTACTGGCTCGTTGTAACATTCAGGGTTCGAGGTAGCGTAACGGTTAGCAGCAAAAAAAAGGCAAGAATCTGGTTCTCCGAGGATTCTATCCCATCAACAAATACATTTACAAAAAACCGTCTCTGAAGATTGAGAGAGTACTTGGGTCTCCTATTCTTTCATAATTTCCCTACCGCCTTAGCCAAAAGTATTGAAAGGCTGCTACATCCATTGCCAATGTTGACATGATCCTATAAGAATAGACTGTATAAGCAAGATAAATAACAAAAATTGATCCTTCAGGGTATTTGTTTTCCATGGGTGTACAATTAAATGTCCCAGTTGAACGATTGTGAGTAGATATTAATACTGTCGTCGTAATAATGACAAAATGATTGCCTTCAGACGAGTGAGCCCGTAGAGTTATCTTTGCTTAAGGTATACATTTACCAATGCATATTAATATACAGGTCTGGTTAGTCACTCAATAAAAACCATCGTGTGATCAAACGTTTCTGGCAGCATGTATTGTTGGGGATGATTAAAAGAATTGAAAAGGGGGTTATCAATGAATAAACCTCTCTTATCTTTTGTTAGGCAGTGATCACAAAAAATGTCTGAATTGAAAAAAAAAGCGTACACAAAATAGGGATCAATTTATTAGGAAAAAACGTCATTGTAAATTGAGCCCCCGTTAAAAACCCATCAGGGGGAGGTTGTCAAAATAAACGTTTATTCTCAAAGATTATGAGGAGTAAATTTTTTAAAATACAGCCTCAAGCTTCATTGTTGCAGCTTGTACATGTGATACACACAGAGTCGACCAGCCAACCGGACCCACTAAAAAACCCAAGAAACTTATGTTGACAATTTCGCGAACAGTTTTAGTCGGCAGTTCTTAATATAGTAATCTGGCAATGGAGATGTCGAATATCTTTAGGTAACGGGTAAGAATACAGACACCCAGACAGAAATCTTATACGACGTCTGTTCAGAAAGCATCCAGCCAATATCTCGAGAACCAGTGATATAACTTAGCATCAGGGGAATTTTACCGGTACATACTCCCCCGTAAGATTACTCAGTTGAGTAATGCGCCTACCATTCTCCATGTCTCATGCAGTGCTGTTCGGCAAAGCATTGTATAATCCAGCTCTGTCAGCCCTCGTACAGTGAAGATTTGGCTCCATGGGACCGCTGGCCTTCTCCAAACAGATTTCAGAACCGTGAGCGAGATTAAAGAAAACACAGCAAGGTATCTGATGACAATCTCGAAAGAGGACTTTGTCGACTTTTCTGAAAAGTGGAAGGTGGGTTGGAATAAGTGCTTGAGGAACCAAGAAATGTAAGGGGAGGAGGTAAGGCACCATCATCCTATGCAATAAATTTTCTCATTAATATCGAGTGACTGGATACTTTTCAGTCAGAACTTGTACTGGTTGTGCCTCTCTAATCAGATGCTCTACGGTTCATCAACTCCCATGGTCCGCACGTTTTGAGTCTCCTGCCATTTTCACAGATAAGAGCACTTTCCTGGGTTGCTGGGTGCGCAGGACGATTGACCACGAAATCTGAAGCCAGGCGAGTTAGTTCGACTGGGGATCAATAGGTCTTTCTAACAGAAGCCAGGGACTCCTTGGCACCGCAGAGGAATTCGATCAATTTAGAAGGTTTGGTTTTGGGCGTATGAAAATTGAGAAAAAAAGGAGTCCAAGGCAAAGGCAGCCCCGGGTAACATAGAGTTAAGTTCACCTCTGGGAAGCCGGAATTCACTTCACTGCTGAGAGAGTGGGTACAATTTTATTTGAAATACTTATTACACAACTGAAGTACAACATAAGTAAAGGAATTAAGATGTACCACACAAAGTATAGGTATTTACACGCGTTTTGAGCGCTATCAGACCAACCTGCTATTTTTATTATTTCAATTAGCTCATCTTGTGATTCATTATGTTTTAGCCGTTGAATATTCCAGACTTACTGGGATGTTCGTCGTATTGGGTGATCTTCGGCATTTTTCTTCTCTCCAATGTCCACTTCTTCACTGGTCAAGAAAGAGAAATAACTGAATAAAATAGAATGATATAAATAAGATATGAAAGAAACAAATGTCTGGTTAGTCTCTCAATAGAAGCCACATCGTGACACACGTATTCCAGCCATGTGGTGCCATTGTTGTGGCCTGTACACGTAATAACTTCATAACCAGCCAGGTAGCCTGTCAGCCAGAAACACCTGAAAACTGAAGAAACTATATTGATAGTTTGGGTAACAGATTCGGTTTACGGTTTCTAAAAATAAAATCAATAGATAGATCCAAGATTAGTATATCTCTGAATTTTTGAGATGAGGTATCATTATTATTTCTATCATTATTCGGACCATCCTCATCTTGGTTGTTTTTCATACAATGTTTCGGCCGTTGTACTCTACGGCCTTCATCAGGTATCATCTGGTAGGTGTGGGGAAGTAATACAATCCAAGATTACCAAATTCAGTAACCACCCGAAGTAAATGCGTACTGATTTAAACGACAAGTATGAGGACACTATTCTGAATAACCAATTCATCAAATAATGACTCTTAGTTGAGTTTAGCACCTCAGACAATTTGCTGGTCTGAATAGAAACTATGAAAGAACTCAAATGGCATTGGGCAGGCCATGTTGCAAGAATGTAAAGACAGCCGATGGACATCACGTCTCACAACAAGGATCCCCAGAGATCACATAAGAAACCGAGGCTGACAGAACACAAGATGGAGAGATGAACTGGACAGATTCAGGAAATACTGGCTACGCGATGCCCATGATAAGGAATTCCTGGGGAAGGTATATATATATATATATATATATATATATATATATATATATATATATATATATATATATATATATGTGTGTGTGTGTGTGTGTGTGTGTGTGTGTATTTATCAAGCAAAGAATCACTCTAGGATGGCAAGCCTTCGCCAGAGCCAGCTCTACTTTCAAGAACAAGTCGATCCCAATAATCCTAAAAACAAAGAGTATACAACCAATGCATCCTCCTGATGGTCACTTATGGAGCTGAAACATGGAACTTAACCTGGAGACAGATGCGCAAACTGAGAAACATGCAATGCGCACATGAGAGGATCGTGCTCAACCTCACATGGAGAGATCACAAGATATATCAGAAAGAAAACGGGAGTCCGAGACATCATAGAATCTATTAGAAAACTTAAATGGCAATGGGCAGGCCATGTTGCAAGAATGACAGGCAACCAATGGACAGCACGACTCGCAACAAGGATCCCCAGAGATCACATGCAAAACCCAGGCCAACAGAATACAAGATGGAGAGATGCACTGGACTAATTTAGAAAATACTGGTTCGGCGACGCCCATGATAGAGAATTGCAGCAGATCCTGGAGAAGGTCTATGTCCAACGACGGACGATGATCATGATGATGATTATCCACGATTTAGTTCCTCCTCAAAGAATAAAGAAACAGGAAAACTATCGTCAAGGCCATGTTGTAAATATATCTGAAAACAGCTGGACATGACCACATATGGATCCCTTGAGATCATGGACGATATTGTGACCGGCAAAAAATGAGACGATTTGAATAAATTCAGAATTTTAAAAAAAAAACTGCCAGAACGTGGGGAATGTCTATCTATTTCCAACAACGGACTTCATATTGCTGCTGATGATGATGGTGTGAATAAATTATATTTTGTCTTATTTGGACGATATCTCACACTTTGCTGACGTCATCATTTCCTTCCCGATTAGATATCGCTCGCCTCATCTATCACGTTTTTGTTATTTCAACTTGGCTTCCACTTGAAGGGCTTCCATTCATCTCTCTTCCTGCCGCCTTCGTCAGCGCATGCGTACAAAGCGTTGCAAGAAAAAAAAAAGGAAGGCTCCCAAAATATCAAACTGTTTTGTTATTGTTAACATTTAAGTGCGGACGATAATACGGAAACAAAAAACCCAAATGGCCCCTCCATCCCGACAGACGAGGTCCGTCTCAATCGACAGGAGGCACTCAGCACTCAACTGATTCACCATTTTTCTTCTTTTATTTTAATCTAATATGCCATCTTGGTCATCTTTTGACGGAGGTTCGGGGACCACGGTCGAGGTAGGGACGAGAGGCTAGGCTCTCAAGAAAGAGAAAATAAACTGAGCATGGAAATGGAGGTCAGAGCTCGGTTGATATCTCGTGGGAGCAAGCGTACCCGTTCCTTTTGCCCCACGTATACCGTTGCCGAATCTCTGCGTCCGCCGCTCTATGTCTGTCAAAGAGTGCACTTATCTGATTTCAATGACGATTGCTATTTCAGAGGATCTACCACCTTAGGTCTCTATTTTCATAAGTGTTCTTCGTGTTGCTTATTGTCTTTATCTATTCCATAAAACTCTTTTCTCCCGGGGAGACGTCCCTATTGGTTATCGGTAGCATTGAGGAAAGATGTTGTGTCTAGAGTTCCCTTCGTGGCGTCACGTCGGGCTCTGTGTGTGTTTATGCAATACACACAAAAATAGAAGAAAAAAAAATTAAAGAAATAAGTCAACTGTTTTTTTAATACAAATTTGGCAGTCACTAACAATACGCTATAAAATGCTTAACGCAATAGGAGGAAAAATCTCCTGTTGGTATTTACCAAGCACAGCGGTGAACTGCTCTGTGGCTGGGATAGTTGCAAATTTTCCAATAGCTCCAGGGGTAGCAGTTCGAGCCCAGCAAAAGGATAGGATTTCAAATACCGATTTTCGAAGCAGGCAATTTTCTAATTTATCCCAACCCTACTACAGGTATGCCCTTCTTTTACGCCACTTTTCGCTTTGATAGCGGAAAGCAAAAATAACGTTTAGTGTTTATTGTGCAGCGAGCCGTTATAAAGGCAGCTCGCACCGTCTTCCTCTCTTTCCTATAATCTAGTCTCCTGTACCTCCTACCAATTTTCCGCATAATTCTTAGTATTTAATGTGGGAAAAAATCTTATATTGTGTAATATTTTCCCGATGACGAAGGTATATGAGCACTTTCGAATTCGTTAGAGTGAATCAATATTTTACAATAAAAACTCTCTAAGCTATCTACAAAATTTGAAATCTTTTCTGTGCTGGCAAATATATCTGGTTGATGTTAACAATAACCAGTTGTCGAGTAATCGCGGTGCGTACATACACAGATTTCTTCAATCATCGTTCAAATATATATATAAATGTAGTCTAGAGAGCATTATAGCTTTAAAAACTAAACAAATAAAGAAAATTTTTCAAAAACATTTTTTCTGTCACTTCCGTTACTCAATATCTGTAAATATGATTTTCTTCGTTTCTTTTTTCTCTGGTCTGCATATACTTTGTTATAATGTAGTTATAGTATGTATGGTAAGATGTGTAAATTCTCTCTTGTTACAATCACCAAATGTTTACCATGTAACCGTTTCAGGGATTCTGAAACAAAACAGTTATATTAACAAAGCACCTAACAGTGATTCTAATATATAGCTTATATAATACATGTATATATATGTTCCCCGACTTCCGTTCCAACTGGAAGGCCGTATCACGAATTGGTCGTTACTCGGATACATTATTTCATTACTTTATTATTATTATTCATTACCTATCTTTCATTTTCAAAATACAATTAGTTGTTTTGCATTTCATTTTAAAAGATTGCAGGAGAACAAAGGAGTAAAGGCGACAATTTTTACATATACTTACATATGTGCACTCTTAAAGAATGTATTATATAATCTTATGCACACATACAAACAAGAGATATATTTATGGTATTTACATAACATGTTTGTTTTTAATCTACTTAAACAGCTCTCATACATACGTACGGCAAAGAAAATGCTTATATTTACTTGGATATTTTTTTAAATTTAGAAGTGTAACTTTTATCTTAATATGTTTTAAATCCATGCATTTCGGTCGTGTGTATGTATGGTTGTAAGTCGAGTACGTCGTGAGTCGGGCTGCAAGCATATATATATATATATATATATATATATATATATATATATATATATATATATATATATATATATGTATGTATTGGCTTTTCACTTAAGGTGGCTGGCTCCAACCTATAATTATGCCTGAATGGCCAAGATGGCAAAAAGGCATCGTAATCACAGGTGACTAAAGGCGGGACAAAAGATAATCTGCCATAATGGGTTTAGAGAGCCGTGCGCTGCATTTACTTCCGTTAACGGAAGGCATGGTCGCTTGTGCTTTTGTCAAATGATGGAAAAGAAGGGTCGGATTTGTGGCGCTTCTTATTTAGGTCAGGAGGGGGGTAAGTAGGTAGATGACGGAATGTGGGGCAGGGATTCATCCTTGGTTGCTGCAGACACCCTTTTTTAAGAGAAAAGAAAATATTGCAAGTCAGAGTGTTTTCATTAATCATCATCATCATCATCATCATCATCATCCCCCTCCTTTTAACGTCCGTCGTTGGACATAGACCTTCTCCAGGATTTGTTGCAATTCTCTATCATGGGAGTCGCAGAGCCAGTATTTTTTTAAATTAGTCCAGTGCATCTCTCCATCTTGTATTTTGTTGGCCTGGGTTTTGCATGTGATCTCTGGGGATCCTTGTTGCAAGTCGTGCTGTCCATTGGTTGCCTGTCAACATGGCCTGCCCATTGCCATTTAAGTTTTCTAATAGATTCTATGATGTCTCGGACTCCCGTTTTCTTTCTGATATATCTTGTGATCTCTCCATGTGAGGTTGAGCACGATCCTCTGATGTGCGCGTTGCATGCTTCTCAGTTTGCGGGTCTGTCTCTAGGTTAGGTTCCATGTTTCAGCTCCATAAGTGACTATCGGGAGGATGCATTGGTTGTATACTCTTTTTTTTTAGGATTATTGGGATCAACTTGTTTTTGAAAGTAGAGCTTACTCTGGCGAAGGTTTGCCATCCTAGAGTGATTCTTTGCTTGATAAAGAAAAAGTTTTCACTAAAAGTATCTCTTACTCTTTCCTGCGTACAACTGTCTCTGAACACACACGCATACATGCATACAACAGAATACACACACACACACACACATATATATATATATATATATATATATATATATATATATATATATATATTGAAACCTTTGCTTCAGACCCGGAGGCCGATATCCCACCTCTGGGCTATGGAACTGGACGGTCAGCAAGGCTAAATTTAAGCGATATATTTATTTACTCAGAAATTCCCCATCCACCAGAGTGCTCTATTCCTGTGGAAGAGCATTGCATAAGCTTACAATGGATGAGTTACCTCACTTGGGTTAAACTCCACTCTTACTTTTATTCCGACGCAACTTTGTATCGTACACCCGAAAAATGATGAATAAAAAAGCTATAAAAATATATTTTTTAGTCTGAATGTATAAATGAAATGAATATATATAAGATACATTTTGTAGATATGTAATACTATTCAGTTTCGCGCAGTTGGTGAGATATACGACAAGTGATAAGTTTCAAATCACGGTAACGGAATGTTTATTCTAGTTGCCTAAATTCAGTGAGGAGTGTTCTTGTTGTTCTTGTTACAGTTGAAAAAACAGAGCAAACTCCAGGTTTCAACTGGAGTTGGACAATAGATATCTTTCTTTTCTGTGGACTTCAAGCCGTTTCTTTTCATTCTCTTACTTATTTTAGATTTGATAGTTGAATATTGCAAAGCTGTTAGTAGTGTAAATAAATGGTTACGCCTTATCAATTTTATGCAAAGTTTTATCAAAAAGTGTCTGCACTCATTAAGCGGAAGAGTCCATTGTATCAAACATTTCACTGAGTGTCTCTCTATTGTGCATCAGTTCAAGATTGACCAAAGTGTAATATATCTTTGACAATTCAACTATTTGTACGCGTGTGAACATGTGTGGTTCTATATACAGGCACGGATCCAGGTTCAGGGATAATCATGGGCGTCTGTGGAAGGCAGGGTATTTGCCCCCTGCCCACTTGGATCAGGCCTTTTCACTTAGGGTGAGGGAATTTAGGATTTACATCTTACAGTCAATAAAGGATGATGGTATTGTACAATTGTTCTATGTAACCCCACGATATAACTTTTTAAAAAGATGGTACTATACTTTGCTGGTAACAGGGTTGTCGCTTAGATGTGTTCCGTATATTTCCTTTCGCTACCCACCCGGAAAAATGACAGCAGACGACCCCTGAAGACTATACGTACGGCCCAGGATAAATGTCGAATTGAACAATGTATTCAAACATGGTCTTCTTGAAAATATTGAAAATCCAGGCATCAAGTACATTAATATGTTACTCTAGAAAGGGTTAAACAATTGAAGCGTTCTTCATTTCCATCATCACTATAGTCATAATCATCAGGGTAATTTACAAGTCTTTCTTTCTTTATCCTTCTCTTGGTTCGGGGTACAGCTTTTTATGTAAATTGTTCCTTTTTATTTATTAGAAGTAAGCTCTCATTTCTCTTGTTCGAGCAACAAAGCTATCACAGAGGGTCTTGTGTCCTTGCCAAGTACCGTGCTCTCCAGTAACTCTCAAACTCTTTGATACTCGATGCTTTATACGAGTAATGAAAGATTGTTAAAGGCGTGACCGGTAGAAAATGTCATTTAAGGAGAAGCAACAAAACAATAAAATACATCGAGTGACGCGAAATGGTTTAAGTACTGTCTAATATTTCACATGTTCTCTGGTTGATATTTCAGTGTAAGATCGTTGTTTTTTCTATACGCTGTTTGATGCTATATGGTTATTCTAGGTGTTAGGATTACATACTTATATACGCTTGTATGTATCTATGTGCATATATACATATCAATGTATATGCCTGTATATGCATATATTTGGATGCGAGTATATATATATATATATATATATATATATATATATATATATATATATACGTGTGAGTGTGCGTCTGTTTTTTGCAGCTGAATATATAAACATATGTTTTTAAATCCCCGAAACCGTTTCATGGTGAATAACAGATGATCCCCACAAGAAAACTCCACTTGTGGTACAGTAAGATCTATATCCGTGTAAATCATGTTAACCCTCTGAACACCTTCCGTTGACAACCATAAAATGTTTGTAGAAGATTAGTGAATTACTGACTTACATGACACCCACATTATACATAAAAATAAATGAATACATAGATGAATTAATAGATTTAAATGTGCCCTAAAAAATTTGATTTGTCCGAAAGTATCAAATGTGCCCTAAGTTGTCACATGTGTCCTACAGGTATCAGATGAGTCTTAAGGTATCAGATGAGTCTTAAGGTATCAGATGTATTCTAAGGCACCAGATTTGTCCTAAGGTATTTGATGTGCCCTAAAGAATTGGATGTGCCTCCTAAAATATCAAATGTGTCCTAAGGTATCAAATGTGCCCTAAGGTGTCACATGGGTCCTAAAGTATCGGATATGTCCTAATGTACCATGTGTCAAGTATCAGCCCCAAGGAATCAGATGCGTCCTAAGGTATCAGATGTGTCCTAAGGTATCAGATGTGTCCTAAAGGTAAGTGATATGCCCCGAGGAATCAGATGTGCCCCATAGGTATCAGATGAGTCTTAAGGTATCAGATGTATCCTAAGGCACCAGATTTGTCCGAACGTATTTGATGTACCCTATAGAATCAGATGTGTCCCAAAGTTATCAGATGTGTCCTAACGTATCAAAAAATACTAAGAGCTCGTAAGGGTTATACGCTTGGCGTAAAGTCAGCAGACATGTAAGAAGGTTATTTTTTGATTCTTGAAATACTCAAACATGTTTCCCATATATGTTATTGCAATTGATTCTTAGCGTTTTTGCTAACTTTTGGTCACTCTTAATGATGTCTTTCGGCTACTTTTCAGTAAGGAGGGATTTACCAACGTCACGGAATCAAGACCAGTGAAAAGAGATCCTGCTAAAATAGCCTACTGATGTAAGAATTTAAAAGTTCGCCAATGAGATCTCATGCAAACCCGGGGCCAACAAAATATGATATTGCGTGACGAATTAGATAAGTTCAGAGAGTAATGGCTCAGTGACGTCAACGATCAAGATGTCTGGCGACTCTTGAGGAAGATCTAACGATAGACGCTAAAGAGCTGCGGCTGCTGTTGACAATGATGATGATGAACACTAAAACATGACGTTTAAAATGATGACTAAAATGGCTAGAAAAAAGAGTTATGAGAGAGTTCATCATCATCATCATCATCATCATCATCATCATCATCATCAGTCTGTTAACGTCCGTCGTTGGACATAGACTTTCTCCAGGATTCGCCACATTACTCTATCGTGGGCGTCGCAGAGCCAGTATTTCCTGAATTTGTCTAGTTCATCTCTCCATCTTGTGTTCTGTCGTCCTCAGTTTCTTATGTGATCTCCGGGGATCCTTGTTGTGAGTCGTGATGTCCATCGGTTGCCTTTCATTCTTGCAACATGGCCTGCCCATTGCCATTTGAGTTTTTTTATAGTTTCTATGGTGTCTCAGACTCCTGTTTTCTTTCTTATGCTCTATGCTGTCCTGTGATCCCCCCATGTGAGGTTGAGCATGATTCTCTCTTATGCACACTGCATGCTTCTCAGTTTAAAAATGACTTTATGCGAATTCTGATCGCGGAAGAAAAGGCAACTTTTTCCATTGATACGATGACCAGTTCCAATGTTTTCTGCGTAAGCTAAGAGATATCATAGAAGTGTCTTTGAAGTTTAACCGGCTCTTTATTACTTGTGCTATTACTCAACTCTTTACGTCGTTTAAAGGTCTAACGAAAGAATTCAGAAGCTCAGAGAGAGGGCTACGCGAGAACTTATGGAAACAAACATCAGACATTATCTAAACACGTCTCCCCTATTTCTTGCTCGACACCAAAAATAGTCATCAATGAACTGACGATGAAAGATAGATTCGTTGAGAGATTCCTAAGACGTGTCTACATCCAGAACAGCCTTCGAAAATATCAATCCCGACCTAAATCGAATTCAATAATGGAAGCTTCAAAGTCACCCAGACCCATAGGAAAAATTTCACCTTAGCCGGTTATACCTCTTTTCCAAATCATAGCCAACACATTTTTGATAACTTGTAAGGTTGATACCTATGTAGCTCCTTGACCTCACCACCCCTCCATTTACACTATCCTTAACATACCCAAAAAATCTAACTCCACATCACTCCCTCCTACCCTGACACACTCTGCCCCCTCCGAGACCAACTGCTGCTGCTTAACCAAAGACTTGATACCTAACTGGACTCACTCAGCAAGTGGCCTCCAGCAGCCCTTATAACATATTTTACCCACAAGGCATAGCTCCTGATGGTGGACTCTGGTTCCACATGGAAATTTTAAACCCTAAAAACACATACTAACACAGCACACACCACTGAAGATGGGAGAAATCCCGAAACATGTCTGGACCATGTACATCTAAGGATTAATAAACCTTACCTCTAAAAACTTTACTCCCGAGTCTGTCACATTATATATACACACATTCGTTCTTGTTATTCATGTTATAATAAAAAAAAAAAACAACTCCTGGTTTGGACTGGAGTGTAACAAAATTTCTTCCCTATTTTCGGTGGAATTCAAAAAGAATTCTCCAGTACAAACTGGTGGGTATTCAGACCAAATATAACTTTGCAACTTTTCAGTGAGCAAGAGGCCCCATTGAATGATGCGTTGGAAAAGAAAATAACTTTTTGGAGAAAGGAACAAGAAAGACTATCATTTTTAATGCATGACAAAACACGACCACTTGTTTCAAATGTGACCTTGCAAACACTCATGGAACTGGGGTTTTTTCTACAAACGGTGTATCCTTCAGAAGAGTTATATTCAAATTACTCATTGCTTTGTTCCATGCAACGTCCATATAACGTACTTTATTTGTTTATATATATATATATAATTAATTTTGTGTCATCGATAGATAGCTGTTTCGTTGTATCACAACTCTTCTGTATGGCAGTAGTCTATCCAGTATCCATTCCAGTACCACTAGGTAGGGTCGAAACCTTAGCTCCGGACCGAGTGGCAAATGGTCTACCCCTGACCTACGCAGAACTGAACGGTCAGTATGACTGAATCAAAAGATATATTTACTAACACAGAATTCCCTATGTGGAATATATAGTGGTCCTTCTTAGGATGATTTCGAAATTGATTTGTACATTATGCCTTAATCATAACGTTATCAATAAGATTATCTATACATGAGTGCATATATATATATATATATATATATATATATATATATATATATATATATATATATATATATATATATATATATATATATATATATATATATATATATATATATATATATATATATATATATATATATATATATATATATATATTCTCCTGCAAATGTGATACATTTTATATTCATGTAAAATGAAAAGCACATCTTGTGTGTATATATGGGCTGCTACAGAAATCGAACCTGTGAACAACGAGTCGCCGCTTCAACAGAGTGCTGCTCTTATCATTGAAATAAACAACCAGCCGGCGAAGGGAAGGCTCAAATAACTACTACATGTCAAAAACCTCACATTTCAACTCGATCTTTTTTCACTTATATTAAACACATCGAAATTCCAATTTCCAGAACGTTAAGTTTTTTGTCTCCAAAGTATTATACGTCTTAAAATTTTATCTCTTTATATATATATATATATATATATATATATATATAAGGATAAATTTCTCAGTGAACTCAAATTGAGTACGCTGTGTAATTAGAGTGGAGTGATCTTTTCTGCAGTCTTGCTTCCTACCAAGTGTGAGGTCATAGACATTTGTTGGTATTAAGTCCTGGTCTTGAGCACGCTAGCAAGGATCACTAAGAGATCAAAACTGGAACTTCGTCATTGGCCTCCAAAATCCATTTGGAGTGGCAACTCAAAAGACAGAACCTATCACCCCCCCCCCTTTTTGTAGCGTAATTTGGGCAAAACCGTGGAAAAATTTGGGCAAATCTCATGCCCCCCCCCCACTTATAGAAAGAGTTCCCATAAGCATATGATAACTGATGTGATGCAAGATGGATGTCTCCCACTCAGAATATTTCCGAATACCCAGTCCAGTGTCTTTCGAAGGTTGTGTAATGATTCAACAATAAGAGATTGGCGCCCAAACCCACTATTCCTTCCTCTTGAAGACAAAAGGGTCTTTCATCCTTATCAGTCTCCTTAATTCTTCTGTATGTTAGCAGAAGCTTTAGCGTTTATCTAAAAAGGGGCCAAGACAAAAAGGATAAATTTGTCAGTATTAACTGAGGAATGTTGTCAATACGAGTCACGGAGGCAAACGTTTTTCAAAGAAAACGCGCAATGCTGTTTCACAATATTTACTGAACGTGTGAAGACTGAAGCTTTTACTGAGGCTGATAATAGAGCAGGAGAGAGGAGGGATTGAAAGAAGAAGAAGAAGAAGAAGAAGAAGAAGAAGAAGAAGAAGAAGAAGAAGAAGAAGAAGAAGAAGAAGAAGAAGAAGAAGAAGAAGAAGAAGAAGAAGAAGAAGAAGAAGAAGAAGAAGAAGAAGAAGAAGAAGAAGAAGAAGAAGAAGAAGAAGAAGAAGAAGAAGAAGAAGAAGAAGAAGAAGAAGAAGAAGAAGAAGAAGAAGAAGAAGAAGAAGAAGAAGAAGAAGAAGAAGAAGAAGAAGAAGAAGAAGAAGAAGAAGAAGAAGAAGAAGAAGAAGAAGAAGAAGAAGAAGAAGAAGAAGAAGAAGAAGAAGAAGAAGAAGAAGAAGAAGAAGAAGAAGAAGAAGAAGAAGAAGAAGAAGAAGAAGAAGAAGAAGAAGAAGAAGAAGAAGAAGAAGAAGAAGAAGAAGAAGAAGAAGAAGAAGAAGAAGAAGAAGAAGAAGAAGAAGAAGAAGAAGAAGAAGAAGAAGAAGAAGAAGAAGAAGAAGAAGAAGAAGAAGAAGAAGAAAACAGATTGGGAAAAAGTAAAACAGAAAGGAAAAGAAGGAAACGAAGTAAAAAGAAGAAAGAGGGAGCAAATGGGAATGAATAGAAAGAAGGGAAAGGAAGAAGAGAAGTAAGCAGAATATATGGAATAGAATGAAAAAGAAGGAAAAAAGGAAGAAGAAGAAGAAGAAGGGAATAATAATAATAATAATAATAATAATAATAATAATAATAATAATAATAATAATAATAATAATAATAATAGTCGGAAGAAGAGAAGAGAGACAGAGTGGAAAACGATTAGAAAGATAATATATATATATATATATATATATATATATATATATATATATATATATATATATATATATATATATATATATATATATATCGTTGGTGGCCTTCGAGGGAAAATTAATAAAATCTGGAAACACTTTTCGGAGATTAGAGGAATCTGCTCCTAATCTTTATCTTGAATTTAGAAGGATTCATTTTCAATCAATCTTTTTTCGCCTTGCTAGTTCTCTTGTACATACGAGGATGGATCTACAAGTCCGAAGCCTGACACGTAGTTATTAGTTGAACTTTGAGCTGAATTTTCAACTGGATAATTTTCGATCAACGTGATCAATTCTCAGCACTGAATCAAGTTTATTGACCAGAAAGGATATCATTTTGAAAACTAAGTATTTTTTTTAGTAAAATTGATGTTATTTTGACCTTTTTTTTTTTTGCTAATTGACTAGCTGTTTAAGTCTTTGCATATCTACCTTTTTTTTCTAGTCAACTATGGGTTTCCTTTAGTTTCTAAGTCGTTCTTGGCATGTATGTAGCATGCGTACAGGACGCACTAAAGGAGCTAGAGGTCTGAAATTTCAAGCATTTACTCCTTACGTCTATAAAAAACGATTTTTTTAATTTCCCACCTAAATAAGTTCTTAGAGGGAGATTCAGTTTGCAATGTATGTTTGTACTAAATAGGTCCATTAGTTTGCGTCTGGCAGCATATTCACACTAGCCTCCGGAAAATTTTGACTTTTTTAGCCATTACTGCCTAGCAAAAAGCGAGAGAAGTAACTCATTCCTTGATCACTCATTTTTCCAATTTTTTAAATGATCACCCCCAACATGGCATGTTGCCAAAAGACGTTGGTCATGTGACGGTTTCTATTGAGTAACTAACCATACCTATCTATATATCAATCGAACGATTAAATTGTCTATCCAAGTATAGTGTTATGCCTCAACCTACTGGTAAACAATTTCCCTTTAGATCTACCTGGCTAGCAAGTAAGCTGATCCTATCTATCTATCTATCTATCTATCTATCTATCTATCTATCTATCTTCGTGCATTCATATCTATCTATCTATCTATCTATCTATCTATCCATCAATCTATCTATCTATTGAAGTAAATCCAAGTAAGTCCCTAGTCTAATGGCGAAAAAAAAAAGATTACACAATGGATATTTTTCAAAGTAATCTCATTCCTTTTCAATCAATCAAACTCTTTCCCGTTAATCACAGAGATCGAACATTGTACAGTGGAAATTATATTCTTGTATTATATTGATTGAATACACCGGTTCTCATAGGATCACTGAAGTTGAGCGATGTCGAGCCTGGTCATTCATTACCCAGATGGGTGACACGTAATACATATATAGATAGCCAGCCAGACTCACTTCAAAACTTTTTCAAATTTTGAATGTGAATGACAGGTGCAGTAAGCAGCAACATGATTGTTCTGCAGTCGTCTCAGCTCAGCTGTGCTGCCGTTAACAGAATGTCTTGCCAAACTAGAACCAGATCGTGCACCTGGTCCTTTCTCACGCACACGCTGCTCCGTGGAGAACACACGACAGTGTGCCATCCGAGAAGCCACCGTACTAGTATCGGTTGACAGCGATAATCATCCTTATATCATATTAGATCATATTTCCTTTATGTGTATTCAGGTTGATTGGGTCACCAGTTAATCGGGTATGCGTTTATTTGAGGAAAAATTTGAAAAGAAAAAACACAACAAATCAAGCATGACTCCCGAATCAAGATTTGACATTCTCAAATACACTATGCATCCTAAGAAAACCGGAGGTCAGAGCGGTGAATCCTTGCAATAGAAACCAACAGAGATTAATCTGAATGAAACAAAATACAATAAACAACCCAATCATAGTCGGGATAATTTCATCTTCGCTTATTTGAGTCATCTACAAAGGTTTCTTGAATGAGCCGAGTTTACAAGTGAGTATTTGGCAACATTCATACTTGTTTTTTGTTTGTTTGTTTGTTTGTTTTTTTAGATTTGCCTTTTTCGGCAACCGTCACCCCCGAAGGCACCCATTGCTCACCCCTTTTCCAAATTTTTAATTGACCATCCCAACACAGTATGCTGCCCTTAAATATCTGGCCAGACCTGTTTAAAATAAACTTTTTAGAGGACATCTATAGTTATACGTATTATTTATTCCATATACAATTCAAAACCAGGAAAATACGACGTGACTTAGCAAGAAGCAATTACAATGAAACATTTGGATGGATTAAGACGTTTTTCCTTGCAAGAGAGTAATGAAGGTTTCTTACTGAAAATGAAATACTTTACGATAATAAAATTATCTTGAGTTATTATTTTTTTACTTTTATTGTCCATTTTCACTAATATTTCTCCTATCTTAACTTCAATTGCCTTTCATCGCAACTTTTCAGATCGACATTCATCGGTCGTTAGTAAACAACGTTGATCGGAAATAATAAATACTGTCGAGAGCTTCTTCTTCATTTTCGATTCAACGCCTGTTAAATAAAGTTAGTAGAATGATGGTCAGGTTAGATACAATGAAAACTAAAATTAAGATGGAAGAAGTACAGGTCTGGTTATCACTCAATTGAAACTGCCACGCAATCAACTCCTTTTGGTAGCTTCTTGGGGCTGATCAATTAAAAAATGAGGAAAAGGGGTAATCAATGAATACGTTACATTGGGTAGTAATCATTAAGATGTCTGGATTTGGGGAGAAAAACAAAAAAAAACCAACAAAAGAAATGTGCGAATGCTGCTGGAAGCAGACTAGGGCGTCAATCTAGCTAAAACTAACAAATTGAACGCCGGACTGAAAAACCTACTAATGGGGGTTGTCTTTTTCTAGACGTGATGAGTAAATATTTGAATTTTCAGTCCTCTAGCTACATTACCGTGGACTGTACGCGCAATACAAACAGAGCCAGACTTACTTGAAAGCTAAAGAAATCTATGTTGACAGTTTTGGTTGACGGTTTATTAAAAGATGAAAGTAGTGCTCGTCAAACCTCCGAATGTTTATTTTGATTAAAAGTTCTACCCCCAACCACTTACATTTCTCACATTTACGTAGCATACCCGGATATATCTTTGAAAGCTCACTGTGCCATAAAGATATTTATTAAGCTTAGCTTTGTCTATCATAGAGCCTAAATAGTGAGGTAGCCAGAGAGTCCCGAACTCACTATAATACGAATGATCTTCAAGACTAACTCTATCAATATTGATCTCTACATGTATCACTTATTAACTATGATTGACTTAGTTTAGCATAAGCCATCAACGGTGAGGCATCGAGTAAGGATCAAACCCCCTATACAATCACTAGTCTGTGAGATCAGTTCGATAAACATCACTTTTCGATAAGTGGCCAAAATGAGATTAACTTCTGTTGATATTTACATTTGACTGAGGGGATACTGAAGAGACGTACCCAGTGGGATCAAAATTGTCAGAAACAAGCCTGACTGCTGCAGGGTCAAGCGCTACTTCTGCTTCTGTGCCAACTGAAGATACCTTTGCATTATATATATATATATATATATATATATATATATATATATATATATGTGTGTGTGTGTGTGTGTGTGTGTACGCATTCAGTATATGTGGTACAAATCAGGCTTGTAGTATAACATAATATGATAATATATCAATAATATAAAGCCACTTCTGAAATGTATTGGATTTATTTCATTGAGTGCTCGATACATACAACATTTTACTCATGGAGTTGAGTTGTTTTAGAGTAGATATATATATATATATATATATATATATATATATATATATATATATATATATATATATATATATATATATATATATATATATAATTAATGAATTTATAGATACATAAGGCTTGTTTGTTGGCTTAGTCGCAATCACTTGGTCGTGGTTTCATATCACGGTAGGGAAATATTAATTTTATGTATCAGTTTGATTCAAATCAAGTTTTTACCGCCCTTTGACCTGACGGTATTTTCTTATTCAAAAAATGTACAAAAGAGTTTTATTATTTTCAATTCTAATCATAGAAGACTTTTAGTCATTCAGTGACAGTAACAACGGGTTTCATGAAAGTAAAAGTTGGAAAAAAATGTTAATTGTGCCTTCAAAGAATAGAGGCATGAGTCATCTGGATTACCCTGGATCTGCCCCTGTGTATCTAACGGTATTTTGATTTGGTAACAAAGGATAAAGAAAGGCAAAGGGATCTATAGTAAAGGAAGGAATGGGCCAAGAGTGTCTTATTGTAATGTATGGGTGTATTGGAAATCGAACCGTACGTCTTTCGAATTCCCTATTTTACAATGAAAACCAGTGAGCTTTCACAACGGGGCATTTTTTGTTTTTTAAGAGCTTTGCATGAGCACGAGAGTTAAATAAATCCAGATTTCTTATTTCCATATTACTTATTTAACGTGTGACCACGAATTGCTCATAGTTACGTTACCTTGTCTGCATTCTGAGTACTCACAAAATATTTGGTCGGCCATTGTAAATGCGTTCAACAGCCCTGGTCTAAACGAATTGACACGATAAATTTCAGGAATATTCGGAATGGTTCCTTTGCTCTTCCTTGGCAAGACACCCAGAAAAAACATTGCGTTTAAGAGTGGTTGTGTCATCTTATTATCTTAACCAGGCCGAAAACAATGTGTTTTCTATTTCAACGCCCCTGCCTCTCTTGACTACGCGATGAAATATGACGAAAGTTCATAGGACGAGACATTTGCACAGCGGCCACGTCATATTCAAACATTATTTTGTGCTTTTTAACATTACTATCGTGCTATCGAGATCAAATAGTTTTGCGATTCTGAATTTGACAAGCTCAAGATAATCTGGCTGTTAACGAAGATCCACTTTGCACTCTTTTTAAGGCAATGCATCAAGAAAGAAATTGGCTGATCATATCAACACTGAAAGCGATCTAAATATAACAAGGGAACATATTGGGTCATTTATGAGTACGTACACACGTAGGTACCAAGATGGCTAAATAGACAGAAAGATAGAGGGATAAACAGGGAGGTAGAGATATAGAGAGATATGGATAGATAGAAAGAGATATAGAGAGAGAAATGAAAACCGATATGATACGAAGATATGGAAAGTTTTAGCGTTATGTATCTGTTGTTATACATATTGATCCCTCATCATTAACTACGTTTTTAGGTAACCTACGTAAGTAAACCTTATTTCAAAAAATCAAATGATGTGTAATATAAAATAAGATATAATGATACCCTATACGGAATAACAAACTACGTGTGTAACATAAGCTATATATCAAAATCGTAGCTGAAAGGAAGGTGGTGTTTTATCAACACTACTGGGGTGCTACGTTAGTATAACTGTTTTGTTACCAAAATCCTTGAAACGGTTATATGGTAAACAACCAATGTTCCCAACAAAAGTAAATTCACGCATTGTACGACTATAACAAAGTATAAAAGAGAAAAGCATTGAAGAAAAATACATAAATTACATTGACAGATATTGGGAAATAAGTGACTGGAGTGACACAGAAGAAGTTTGAAAATGTTTTTTCATGTTTAGTGTTCAAGTATATATATATATATATATATATATATATATATATATATATATATATATATATATATATATATATACATACATATATATATATATACATATATATATATATATATATATATATATATATATATATATATATATATATATATATATGTATATGTATATTGAATAATATATTAAAGATAACTGACCAAATATGTGTATTTTAGTTTTCAGATAATTTTTCTTGTTATTGCACAAAGCTTTTAAAAAGATCAAAATTTATAAAAATGTTCCAAAGTTGGTGGGTTTTTATCGGCCATCGTTGGTCATTGTCAAGAAAATGTAATTAATATTATCGAAAGAATGATATCATTTCTTTACGATTTTACATATATATTTTAAGTATTTTTTTTTTTTTGCTTGTGTATTCTTAACCAAATCAGTTTAAATGTTTATTTTTTGTTTTTTTGGTGTTTGATGGAAACTAATGTAACATATACCTATAGCTCTTAATTTAATGATTTCTCTTTTGACAAGACAAGCTTGACTGCTTCATTAAAATTTAAAAAAATGAGCAAAACAGAATTCATCTCTCCCTACAATATTATTCCAAAACTACTATCTCACTTTAACTCTTTTATTAATAGTTCCTGTGTATGGGATTCGCTAACTTTAGCAGACCAAGGCTACCTGAGTTAGGCTTTAGAATGAGGATTCAATTTGTCATCAATTTTTGCGTACGTCACTGTATCACTGTTATTCGTGCATGTCGTCACTCATTTGTCTTCCGGTCATTGTCATCCGCCATTGTTACAAACGAAAACTTGAGTCAAAACTCAATTGGGAGAGTTTGACAGAAGAAATGAAATTGCCTACTTAACCGGATGATTAATCTACAACTTGCGTCGAGAGCGAGATGAAAAGGGAGGCTGACTTAGCCTAATGGTTGGATTCGATACCCAAACCTTCTGAGTAGCTGATTCGACCACGGGATCACTAGGGGCAACTGAAATTCATTTGTTATTAGTAATGAAATTTTCTGGAGAATACTTCAAAAGCACGGACGAATATCGTCTGCTTTTTTCAAATTCTTATGCTTTTACATTGTTTAATAGTTCTAGTATCATATTAAGTATTTTAATGACATCCTTTGTGGCACGTTAATTTTCACCAAAAATAAAAAATAAATGAAATTTATAGACTTGTTATTATATAAAAATGATATTTTATGACTGAAATGTAAAGTTTACAACAAAAAAAAAAGAAAAATACCAAAAATTCGGGATCGATCGTTGACATGACGTAACATTACAGAATCAGTCTTCATTCTTTTGTTTTTTTGTTTTCCTCTCTCTCTCTCTCTCTCTCTGTCTCATTCATATCTTAAATTCTAACATCTTAAATTGACTAATTGCGATTGTGAAGTCAATTCTCAGAGTTTGACAAAAGCATTGTTGACACTAAATATAAACTCAACATTAGAATTTCATTAAAAAAAGAATAGATATAAATTGAACTAAACGTACGTTGAGTAAAACCCAATTATACAAAAGGCTATCGTAGATTTTTTATTGGATAATTATGAAAAAATTCAGCTTGACCTATATGAAAAAAAGCTTATCCAGCCAATCTCAGGACCATTAGCCAGGATTGTTCTTTCTCCTTTGCCCTCTCTTTCCTTTAAGAACCCTTTTGCCCACTCCTCCATGACCAGTTGGCAGACATGCCAAGCTGTCTATCTATTCAACCAAAGCTGTTCTTTCTTTTCTGCCCTCTCTCTCTCATTGAAGGACATTTTTGCACATTCCCCCATGACCGTCACAGGACATTGTTACAGATAACATATACACATGTGAATATACAGTAAGTTCAATAATACTATTGTGACACAATAGAAATTAAGGGTTAATTGGAAAAATGACTCTACGGTAGTGAGAGGTTAATTAGAAAAATCTGAAAATGGAAACTATAATAACCTGGCAAGGTTAAGTGTACTAAACAAGAGCAGAACAGTTACCCAGGGGTTTCTGAGATAAACAAGAATTGGACAAAGAAGAGATAAAAATCGAAACTGTAAAGTAATTAATATTGAATTGATATTGAATCCGGGAGTAAAGTACTAAAAACGGTTGGACGAGCAAGGCCTAGACAGAATACAGATACATGATTAATCGCCTTTGTTTGAGAGATTTGAAAATCCCTGAGTTACGGAAATACTTCTGGTCTCCAGGCAGGTAAATTGATTTCCAGAGGATCTATTCCTGCCAATCGCCTACCCACATTTCCAAGGGAAAACTATGGATTCCAAGATTTGGCGAGGGTGAAATTTAGATGGCTTAGGTTAGCACAATTTGAATATTTACCTGCTGAAATGAGAAAATCAATCATGAACTCTTCAGTCATCGACCCCCACACTAATGGAGCCGGCCATCATATAAGTCAGCTATTTTTTAGTAGCAGCAGAGAAATAAGACAAACTGTCGGGACTCTGGAGAAAATTTCACGTTCCCAGTTACCACCATTAGTCCTGACCCACACGACGAAAACTTTGTTGAAGCTATACAAATAGACATACCAAGAGACATACCAAGTAGATAATCTGAGTGTCAGACTGGTAGTCATTTCATAGTGTCCTCATCTTCATCGGCGTATATTTTGACCAGTTAACCTTTAATGCTACTGACATGAATCTTATTGGATATTATACATCCAGTGTCAATAATTCCTTTTCAATTTATGACACCTTCGGTGGTCTTTGTTCGAAGGCTACAGACTCTTTTCGCCAACAGCGGCACCCCCATCAGATCTGGGCACAACATGGGCAAGGTAGGGCGACTTAGGGCGAAGATATAGCGACCAGTCAACCACAGCCTGACCAGCGTCGCACGTCATCAACCGGCGTAGGGTTGCTGAGACCGGTCCGGGGTGAGAGTTCACACTACTTTTTTTTTAATTGAAAATCAAATTTTCATTCCCTCCCTTTTCTTCACTCTCTCTCTCTCTCTCTCTCTCTCTCTCTTTCTCTCTCCTTTTTCATCCTCCTATCGTTCCCTTGATATTATACATATCTTTAATTCTAGCCAAGACACGTAAGCCTTTCGCACCCACATTCACGAACTGATACGTATATCGAACCAAAGTTGCTGAATTGAAAAAATAACAGATAATCTGGACTCTCAACAATTTCTGCATTTTTCCACAAAGCCTTCAAAATAGCAGAGATAAATGGAGCTGTTGTTCTGATTTGGGGTTGTGCAAAATGGTGGAGAATTCCTCAAATTGTTATTTTCGTAGATTCTTTCGGTCGACAATTCCTGGAATGGATTCGACAGAGAAAAGGCGGGTAATTATGTTGGCAGCCACTTTTCCCGCCTTTTTCTACCATTTTGGGGAGGGACAATAATGGCGCCCGGTTCAAGAATGCTTGGAACTATGCGGATGTTATTTGTTTTTCTAGTTATCCAAGTTGGCATCTATTTTCTTTCCTTTCTTTTTTCCCTTATTTCTTTCTATCTTCCCTCCTTCCCAAATCCATCCTAATCTATCTATCTATATTGACCCATATATACCTATCTTCCTCAGTTTGTTCATTGTCTATCTCAGTATGTTCATATCTATGTAGATATTTCTGTTCATATCTATCTCAATCTGTCATATCTATGTATCTATGTATTTATGTATGTATCTATCTATTTCACTCTTCATATCTATCTCTCTATCTATCTCTATCATAACTATCTAAGTCTGTTCCCATCTATCTATGTATCTCAGTCTCTACATATCTGTCTATCTCTGCTCATTATCTATATCTCTGTCTATATCTATCTATCCATCTCAGTCTGCTCATCTCCATACATCGATTGTATCTATTTCTCAGTCTGTTCACATCTCTCTTTCTCTCTCTCTCCCTCTCTCTCTCTCTCTCTCTATCTATCTATCTATCTATCTATCTATCTATCTATCTAATTTGATTCGTATCTATCTATGTTTCTCGACCTATCCTTTTATTCCTAAGGCTACATGTATGTATCTATCTATTTCACTCTTTATAGCTATCTATCTATCTATCAATCCATCCATCTATTTCTATACATATATATCTCTCTATCTACCAGTCTATCTATTATCCATATCTAAGTCTGTTCTCATCTATCTATCTATCTATCTATCTATCTATCTATCTATCTCAGTCCGTACATATCTATCTATCTCTGCTCATTATCTATATCTCTGTTCATATCTATCTATCTATCCTTCTCAGTCTGCTCATCTCTATACATCGATCAATATATCTATTTCTCAGTCTGTTCATCTCTCTCTCTCTCTCTCTCTCTCTCTCTCTATATATATATATATATATATATATATATATATATATATATATGTATATATATATATATATATATATGTATATATATATATATATATATATATGTATATATATAATTTGATTCGTATTTATCTGTTTCTCGACCAATCCTTTTATTCCTAAGGTTACACTTATTTATCCACCAATTCGTTTAAAGTCGTCTAAAGTAGTTACAACGACTCTTTTTCGCTGAACATTGACAGGGATATTTAATTGGATACTTCCTAGACGTATCTCAGCAAGGATTAGTAAATATTTATTTGTTTGTTTTGTAAACATTTCGTTTTTGTATTTTCCTTCAGTGAATCCCAATACCCAAACATGTCCATGTAGAGATATTTACCCAAGTTTACATTATTTTTGCCCAGAGGCGAGTACAGGGGACTTTAGTCGGAAGATTGTGTTACGCCAATCGTTGAAACTGGGATTTGAGAGCTTTATTTTTTTATCTAGTCACGGAGTAGGTAATCACTTTTACGTACACACAATCATGCACGCACACAAACATAACCACACCCTGCATACACACACACACGTATATGATGATTTGGCTTTGCGAATGGGGATCCAGGGGGGGGGGGTTCATGTCTTTTCAAGTCCTTAGTCGACAAGGCCATACATGAATATCCCAAAGGCCTATTCAAGGTGGAGTGCATCGTGATATATATATATATATATATATATATATATATATATATATATATATATATATATATATATGTATATATATATATATATATATATATATATATATATATATATATCGGTTTACTTATTCTACTTTTATTTGCATTATCTTTAAAACTGCTGGTAACTATGTTTACAAAGTTCTACTTTGTCTGGCACAAGGCCATAAGTGTTTTAGAGTATCTAGTGTTCTGAAGCTGTCACACCTCAAAGAGCTGAACAGGTCTGAGGCTGTAAAGTAGCTTGTATCAGATTAAGCATCTCGACACTGTTTGATCCTATCCATCTATCTATCTCCACCCCTCTCTCTCTCTCTCTCTCTCTCTCTCTCTCACTATATATATATATATATATATATATATATATATATATATATATATATATATATATATCAGTCTGCTCATATCTATCTATCTCAAGTCGTATTGGAAACCGTGAAACAATTTGCCATGTAAGTTAATGCCAAATTGGTCTCTTCGTTTGTGTGTAACATTCAAGTTTGTTTTCCGAAAATCAGGCTTATTTTTAATGATTACTGCCCAACAAAAGGTGAAAGAAGTAACTTATTCATTGATCACCTATTTTCCAATTGTTATGCATAATGTCAAAAGACGTTGGTTATGAGACAGTTTCTATTCAGTGAATAACCAGGCCTGTCTTCTCATTCACTATGATGAGTATAGTACGGCACAGGGACAAAATCGGCTTATGGTAATTGTGTTGCGCCATCTTCCAAGCGGAAAGGACCTGCTCGATCAATGTTCAAGACTGCCTATTTACCTGAACTCTAACCCTGACCAGTGGTAACTGTTGAAAATGTGCAATCTTCTCAGCCACGAACGGGGCCCAATTTAGCTGTTCATCTTTGCATAACCCGTCAAATTGTTTCTCTCAGTTCATTGGTTTTTATGTTTGCGGCCTTGTATCTTAGACATTAGTCAAATACCTGTCCAGTTTCACGTTTCTCATCTGGACAGCAGAGCGGCCTACTGATCTCTGCACACCTCGGGATCGGGTGAGACACAATCGGAAAATGATACGCAATGATTTTTTATGGAGTGCACGTGTCGATTGCAAAATACGTGGACCGGGTGACACAGAAGGATTAGGCAGACCAAACAATTTAATGAATTCCTTTGAGGAAGAAACAAAGACTGGATCAAGTGTCCATCCAAATTTCACTCGAGGGCTCCTAATGGGAATCGAACTCACTACAACATCAACGACCTGCTAGTCTTGCTTGCTGAACATTGCGTCACAATTTACTTTGGTTTGGGTCAAGGTCACATGTGCAGTTCACCTGGTGTGGATCAAAACACGTAATTTTTAATGTAATATGATTGGCTAGCTTGTTGAAATGTCTTTACCAATCTATTCGTATCTATTTATCTATCTCAGTTGACATTTATCCATATTGCTATCTAGCTATCTCATTCTATTCGTATGTTCCTATCTGAATCCGTTGACATCCATCTATCCCAATCTATTCGTATCTATCTATCTATCTATCTATCTATCTATCTATCTATCCCAATCTGTTGATATCTATCAATGTGTCTATCTCAATGTTCATATCTATCTATCTATCTATCTAAATTTGTTCAAATGTATGTATGTATGTATGTATGTATGTATGTATCTATCTATCTATCTATCTATCTATCTAACTCAATTTGTTCATATGTGTGTACGTACGTATGTATGTATGTATGTATCTCGATCTGTTCTTCCTATCAATCGATTGATCTGTCTATCTCATAGTAAACCTGTCAATGAATGAATGGTTAAAATGGACGCGTTCTTTCGCTATCAAGGGCGTAAACGTAGCAATTTAAGTGTCCATTTAAAAAAGACAGCCTCCTCAGTATTTCTATCCTATTGCTGTCAAGTAAAATATGCAATGCCCTTGTGGGAAAAAACTTACTATTTCCTCCCTCCTATTTTAGTTACTCATCTCTGGGTTTAAGTATGTACATGTATTCATCTCGGATTTACCGAAGATTGATGACACACACTATTCCCTCAGTCAGAGAATACTTGCAAAATTTCTGGAGTCGAAAGCTATGAATATCTTTCTCACTATTTATCCTAATTTCTTTGATCTAACGCCATTGTTATAGATTTTGACTGATGCCAATGAGAAACACGCAGTTATTTAACCTGCAAAACAGACCCTGTACCTATCTAGTAAAGTCTAAAAACAACTACAGGCATACTTTTATATATATATATATATATATATATATATATATATATATATATATATATATATATATATATATATATATATATATATATATATATATATATATATATATACATATATATATATATATATACATATACATATATATATATATATATACATACATATATATATATATACATACATATATATATATATATATATATATATATATATATATATATATATATATGTGTGTGTGATCCAAGAAAATTATTATAAATTGCGTTATAGCATATCAAAACTATTATATTATCCCTCGTCATTACACGGCAAATGTATCACTTGGCCTTGACAAAGTAGATAGAATAAACAATTAAAGAAGACAGGGCTGCTGCAGGAATCGAACCTGCGACCAATACGATCGATGCTTCAATGTAGTGTTGCTCTTACCATTGAGTTGGAACAGTTTTCTAGGCATTTGCATTACCGTTCGTTGTTTAATTCCACGATAAGAGCAACGCTACGTTTCAAATAAGTTCCAATGTAATATAACGCAATTTATAATTACATATATATATTTGTGTGTATATATTTAGAGGCATATATGTGTGTATGTAAAATATACATGTATTCGTGTGTATGTATATATATATATATATATATATATATATATATATATATATATATATATATATATATATATATGTGTGTGTGTGTGTGTGTGTGTGTGTGTGTGTGTGTGTGTGTGTGTGTATAAAGCATACGTAAATAGATATACACAGATAAATCAGTGCTTCATGGTGTCTCCGAGTTCCACGCTGGAAACATAATTATTCCATATCTCTCTCGCTCTCTCTCTCTCTCTCTATATATATATATATATATATATATATATATATGGAGAGATAGATAGATTGATACATAGATAGATAGATGGATAGATAAATAGATAGATAGATATAGAGGGAGAGACGGAGAGACAGAGAGGGAAATATGATCAATACCTAAACGTTAGGGTTAACTAAACAAAACACACCAGAAGAGTGAAAATTACATGTACGTCGCATAATGGAACGCATCAAATTAGTTCAAAAGGCGTTCAACCAACTGGATTTGACTGCTTATATTTTAGGAAGGTGTCCAAAGTCCTATTGCCGTGGATACCCAACCCCATCTTTGTTCGTGGAGCCAAGCCATTCGTACATTTTAACAAGAATTGATAAGAAAATAAAAATTCTTTTGAATTCCTTTCAGTTGTCACCATTTTTGAAGTTCCGGCCAATGCTGGGCTGGACACCGAAAGTTACGTCAATCTTCCGATAGATATGACTGAGTTTGAACGGCTATCCGCTAGGAATCATGCAAACGATTGGGATTATATCATGCAGATCAATGGCATATGCACAAACTAGAATCTGCTGTCGAGAAAAGGAAAGATAAAATTCTATGGCGCCTAGAAATTCAAATTCCCCCGAGGAAACATCAGTACCCTACCCTAGAAATTAAAAGGAAATGTAGAGCATCAAGGTGAATATTGACGTGCTCAGAATAGCCCTGAAGAGTTTTTCAGAAGGATTCAAAGAATCGATGATCCGAAGAAGAATTGAAATCATCCAGAACACTGGCGAGAGTGCTGGGGTATTAAGGGAACGTACTGTCGCTTGATCCCTCGTGAAACCTACCAGATATGAAGAGAAATATAAGAAGATGATTACTGCATGTTTTGGATTGTATATATAACAAATAAAAAAATGAATATATATATATATATATATATATATATATATGTGTGTGTGTGTGTGTGTGTGTGTGTGTGTGTGTGTGTGTGTGTGTGTGTGTGTGAATGTATTTATTTATTAGAATCAAATAAGCCTTTGTGTGTCTGTATGATAAATTTCAGCGTCTGATATTTGTCAAGTTAGCTCAATCAGTAAGCAACCTCCTGGCAATCAGTTGGTCGTGAGTAAAAATCATGGTTGAAAAAGTGGATTTTACATATCATTTTAAGACACTCCTTTTGATTTGGATTGTTCTTGTTGTTCTCGTTACAGTAGGAAAAGAACAGGTATACCTTGGCTAGTGCGATTAATTCGTTCAAAATATCTTCTACAGTTCAAACCTGCACTGTTCAAGGATTCATTATAACTTAATGAGTACGTTTTTTTTCAGCTCATACTTAAGTACATTACAGCACTTGACCGTACTAAATCAAAACTTGCAGTAATCGAAAGCGTACTATGGAAGGTATTCCTATCCTGTCATAAGTCTGTTGAGTCTGTTCCCGGGCGATCAAATGCTCACATCTCAATCACTGGCGTCCCATCGACTGTTTCTATGGTTTGTGAGGTCTATTTAGAGTTGGTTCGTTAAAAAAAAAATACCTTTAACATGCTGGATCGCCTTGGGGGTCCCTCTCACACCCGTTCGTTTTCATCATTCTCTTCTTTTAGTTCATTTGATCCATCGTTAGAATTTTGCCCGGGGAGAGCGAATTACTTTGAGGGAAAAGACAGAATAACTCTCTCTCTCTTTCTCTCCGTTCTTCATTGTTTATTTGCTGACTCTACCTGAACTTTCAATCGTGGGTCGGGATTATTTTCAGGAGATTTATTCTAGATGGCGGAAGGCGATTGAAGTTTATCGAATTACCGCCCATATGTCTACCTGTGACGCCGAAGTGCTGCATTGTGTTCTTACCCGTAGGGACGAATAGCCACATTCTGCAGAAATTGGATTCTTAGCAACTCTTATTCTTTCTTATAAGAAACTGTCAACCAAAACTGTCAACATAGGTTTCTTCAATTTTGAAGCAGGTCTAGCTGGATATATATGTTGGTACGGGAGCTGTATGGAGGACACACCATTTCTAACCAGTTCTAACACTGATAATTTGAATATTTACTCCTGTTAAGAGAAAAAGTTTTCTTTTTGCTTCTTTACCCAACCCACCCTAAAATATGTTTTTAGTTCAGGGTTCAATTTACAATATAAGTTTACGCTAAATTGGTCCCCTTGTTTTGTGTCTGGTTGTATTCACGATTGATTTTTATGAAAAAATTCGAACTTTTTCAGAGACCACGGTCCAACAAAAGCGTGAGAAATAATATATTAATTGATCAACCTTTTTCAATTTTTTCAATTTATCACCCCAACACTGCATGCTGTCAAAGGACCTAGATCATATGACGGTTTCTATTGAGTGACCGACCAGACCTGTTTTGATATGACATTTGAGTGATATAGATTCTGTCATGATATTCTCATTGTTTTCAATACAAAGAGAGCCGTTTATTATTAACACGAATAGTGTTATCAAAATTAGTCGGCTCTAAACACTTTAATTAAAATGAATTAAAATTCAATAAATTTCAAAATCATTTCATATCAATTTTTGACATGTGAAGTTGTACATAACAATGAATATAAGAAAATTACAATTAATGTAAATTTATAACAATGAATGTAAATTGTTTGAAATTTATAAATCTTTTACTTAATGTTATCAACCCAATCCCAAATTGATCACCAGAAGACACTCTCTCAATATTTACAACTCAAGTATGGCATGCTAAGTAATTATGGCAGTAAAGTCATTTACAAACGCTTACTGGATTATTCTTTTAGAAAATACGAACTTGATCAAAAAACGCAATCATTTTTAATCTACGAGAATGGATAATGATTATCCCAGAGAAAAATATTCGTCATGTTCTGTCTTACTGCTCTTCTTTTCTACATTCTATTTATAGTAATATGAAGTTATTCGCAGCTAAGTACAGTTTTTAGTGAGTATATTCAAAGCTTGTGACAAATTTGCCGTTTCACTGGTTTGGATGGCATCAAGTATGTAATAATATTTAATAAATCCATAGGTGATAAGTTCCTCCTTTTTTTAATTCCGTGCCTCCTTTTGTTGTTGTTGTTGTTGTTGTTGTATTATTATTATTATTATTAGTAGTAGTAGTAGTAGTAGTAGTAGTAGTAGTAGTAGTAGTAGTAGTAGTAGTAGCAGTAGTAGCAGTAGTAGCTGCAGTAGTAGTAGTAATAGGAGTTGTGACTGGCGCAAAGGTCTACGCCATGGAGTTTCAATGTGTTGTACGACGTGCATACGGCTGACCTTGCCCTTTGAACTCAGGATTTATATGCTGTGGTTCACTGAGGTGGCATTGACACGGGGGATAAAAAGACTCGAAAACTCCCTGGATTTCCACCTTCGGAGCCGAACCTGTAGATGTAGTAGTAGAAGTAGTGACGATATGAATCTATATAATTATTTTTTTTATTATGTGCATATATTTCGGGGTTTCATAATTGTGATAATTCGCCTGTGTATGTATGACTTTGTGTCGAGTAAACGTGTATCAGTTCACTCATGCCTGTGTGAAACCATAATAATTCAACCCCCTCCTTTTTCTTTCTTTTTTTTCCTTTTTTTTTTTGGCGTTTGTGTACGTGATATTATGTGGCCAACACAGCGTAGCCCTTCATTATTGATTGAAATGTTATTCCTAGATGGGGCTAGAATCAACCTCCTGTGGCTAAAACGTCATTTGAGGCGGGGGTCGATTAAGTTTTTTCAAATAAAAAACATGCAATGTTAAACTTTATTGTTATTTCGGGATAAAAGAAAAGAAATATAAAGTTTCTTCAAAAAAAGGTTTTTAAATTCCTTTCCTTGAAATTTGCAACTTCTGAGGAATTTTCATGATCGTGTTGATAATGTCGATCTAGGATCAACTTGAATCAATTGGGAATTGGGAATAACGATCGGAGAAATGAGGGTGTCTCTGTTCAAGATGGTGGCAGTCCTATTGTTAGTGTCAACCTGGGCGATAACTCATGGTGTTATCCCCCTTTCCAGAAATTGCTCTCTTCCCAGGAGAATTTTGATGATCGTTTGTACTAATACTATCCATTACTCATCTTGATTCTCCTATGTAATTAGATGTGTTGACACAGGCCTAAAAGTCTATTGAGAACACCTGATATCGTGTGGACATTCATAAACATAACCCAAAATGTATGAAGAAACAATGAAAAAATATCTCTTATTCGGAAGGTATTTCTAGATCCGCCCCAAATTTAATCAACTCTCCCTTACCCCATTACCTATTCTTCCCCAAAATGAAATTCATTGGGTACTTTCGGAGATATCGTGCGGACAGATGTTTCAATAGAAAAAAAAAGAATTCCTGAGAGCATTCATCATGGTGTCACCCTTTCTGATGGTATCACACGGGGAGGCCTTAAACCTGCTTTGTTTGCCAGTGTACTTGGTAACTGAAAAAGTTCATTTAGTTTATTAAGTAAAAGTGAAAACCAAGTTTTTATTTTCGACATCAAATTTAACGTCCCTGAACCCCTGAAGTCACGCTTGGACAACATGTAGTACCTATTTAGCCTCTCTTTGGTATTCCTGGGGTTTACCACGTAGAAGAGTTCGGACGGGGACGCCTTTAAGTAGTCCATGATAGTATTTTGTATATGTACGGTGAAAAAAAATACGGAACTGCCTTATTATTCTCTCTTTCTTTTATTCTTCCTTTTCTTTGTCGATATTTTCTCTTTCTTTAAACTTTCTACCAATTTCTTTTACCCTTTTTTATAATTTATTCCTTTCACGAAATTCCCTTTCTTTCTTTCTTTCTTTATTTGTTTCCATATTTTTTTCTTTCTTACTTTATTTCTTATTATTTTTCTCTCTTTCGCTCTCTTTCTCTATACCCTTCTTTCCTTCAGGAAAATTTCTTTCTCTCTTTCTTGTAATTTGATCTTTCCTTTTTTTCTCTGTTTCTTTTGTTTCATTTTCTTTCTCTTCTTCTTTTTTTTTCATTCTTTTTTCTTTCCTTCTCTTCCATCCTCGTCCTCTTTTTTCTTTTTTTTCATTCGTTCTTTCCCTCTTTCTTTCTCTTTTCATTCACTTCCCTCTTTCTCTCCCCCTTTTCTTTCTTCCTCTCTTTCTCTCTCCTTTCATTTCTATTTCCTCTTCTTCTCTCTCTTTTTTCGTTTTCCCTCTTTTTCTCTCTTCTAATTTTTCCCCCTCTTCCTTTCTTTTTGTCTTTCTTTCCCCCTTTCTTTCCCCCTTTCTTTCTGTCTTCATTTATTTAATTCTTTCTCTCCCCTTTTTCTTTGTTCCCCTCTTTTTCTATCCTTCCATTTCTTTTTTCTCTCTTTCTTTCTCTTTTTTTATTTTAGTCCCTCTTTTCTCTCTTTCTTCTTCCTTTTCCCCTCTTCCTTTCTCTTTGTCTTTCCTTCTATCTTCTTTTCTTTCTTTCTTTCTTTCTTCCTTCCTTTCTTTCTTTCTTTCTTTCTTTTTTCTTTCTTCCTTTCTTTCTTTCCTTCCTGTTTTTCTTTCTAACTTCTCCCCCATTTTTCATGTATATATACGTGTGCATAGACACCGACGGGTGTAGATGTGGCTGCCTCGACCTCTCACCCCACCAACACTAACAAATGTCGTCTCTCGATGACATCAGTTGAGTTATTACATTTGTCCCTTTTATTTGCAATTGTGGAACCTCTCCTCATTTTTTGCTTCCCCCAATAATGTTTATTCTTCTTAGGCTCCCTCTTGTCCCCCCACCCACCCATGTAGAATCCATTAATTCTGCGAAAGAATAACATTGTCTGCGACAGAAGTTTCCAACGTAGACCACCAAAAAATGTTCTATACGTGACCTACAAACTTGGGATATATTTAATTCGGCTGAGCAATTCACTAAGAAAATTAAGTACAGCAATATCTCGAAATAGTGCGGTTTTGATTAATGCTGATTGTAATGTAATACGGTTAAGGTTTTGCTAATCCAACTAAGTATAAACCGAAGAAAATATTAAATTATAATGAGATCACAAACAGTGCGGTTTAAAATAGTACGGAAAATTCTGGTACGAATCGCACTAATCGAGGTATTCCGGTATACTTGTTTTCCCGCTGCGGCAGAATGATACTTAGTATACATTTCTTACAGATTATGTATAATCATTTCTACCATCAGAAAGCGCCTCACGAGAATGGCCCCATGCCAGACTTGCCAAAGTTTGGTCCAGCAAATACCTACTTTAAGATTACCAAAATGAAGGTAAAAACTGGTTTCTCCCTTTATCCGAAAGTAGATTTAGAGCGCCGTTAAAAACCTTTCGTAAGCCAAAGTGGTGTAAAGCGAAGTAATAATTACCATTAATTTATATTAAAAAACTTTAATACCCCCCCCATAATTAGTATCATGGTATGTTATGCAGAATTGATCGGGCTTTGAGTGGTGAGGGTACAGGGTTCTAGGGTGTAAAAGAAAGAGGGATTGGATATACGCAGTCTCTATAACAACACGTTGCAAAACAAATGCTTAACACTAGCTTTCGTTTTCGCCTTTTTTTCGGGAAAACGAAAAAGTGGAGTAAATCAAACAAGGTTCACCTGTATTGGAATAGTGCGGTTTTTATTGATGCAAGTACAATATGAAAATCAAAATATAAACCGTGCGAACGAACACTGTTGAAGGAGTGAATGTTTAAATTTCAAGTCCTCTCGCTGTATAGGTCGGTCTGTACGCGCATCACACAGATAGATAGATAGATAGATAGATAGATAGATAGATATATGGATAGCCAGTCAGTTAGTCAGTCAGCTATACTCTCTTAAAAGCATTTATTGAGACACTTATGGTCGACAGTTTCCAATATCAATGCATATATATAGATATATATACATATATATATATATATATATATATATATATATATATATATATATATATATATATATATATATATATATATATATATATATATATATATATATATATATATATATATATATACATACACACACATATATATATACATATATATATAGAGAGAGAGAGGGAGAGAGAATTGTAATTAATAATTGTACCATCCACAGACAGCTGTTTCATCGTATTACAACACTTCAGTGTGGCTATAGACTCAATATATAATTATACACACACATACACACGCACACAATTATACATATATATGTGTGTGTGTGTATAAACACCCTATTCTATCAATAAAGCTTCCCATTGTCAAATTTTCATGCACAGCATACAGATTGAATGCTGAAAACTGTAAGTGATTTCAAGTCAAAAATAACAAAATTCGGTGCCTTATTTTTTCTCTCTCCACCAAAATCGATAAATTTTGTTGCTGTTTTTTTTTTTTTTTTTTTTTTTTGTATGGAAAATGATTAAAGCCATATGAGAGAGCAGGGTAGTCCACTCGGATAGGGTATTGGTTGGCACGTCAGCGTCACACGCAAAAAGGCCACGGTTCGACTCCCGCTATGAGCGAAAAGTATGAAAAACTATTCTTATGCACTCTGCAGCTAATTGACTACACTCTGAGCAGTGTGATTAGGAAGGAGGTATCCCTTCTTGCATCCTGCTCCGGGGGTGATCATAAAATCTTGAAGGAATAAAGTCGTGGACTTCAGACTTGCAAGGATCACATAGCTGATGCTTGCAACAGAAACCGGGACTACGTCATCGGCCTCCGTACTCCATTAAAAGTTGTCTCAACTTACGAGACGGGACGTTTTACTTTGAGGGAGTGGGGTAGCGGTGGAGTAGTGGTAAAGTGAGTGAGCATCGATAAGAAAGGCCGAAACCTTTGCCTACATAAAACCGGGTTCAGATGTCCCACTTCTCCGCCACTTAATTTCACATTCATTTAACCCACATTTTAGAACCCGTGTAAAACGTGACAAGGATAAGAAACCGTCAACCAAAACTGTCAAAACAGGTTTCTTCAGTTTTTACGTTGATCTGGCTGGCTGGCTAGGTATCTATTCAGGCAGCACCAATGGAGCTACAGGGCTGTATTTACTCCTTATTACTTCTTTAAAAAAAGTTTTTTTTTGGTTTCTACGAAATCCCTCCCCTGAAAAAGTTTTTGTTGTGGGATTCAGTTAACAATGTAAGCTTATGATAAATTGGACCCTTAGTTTGGGTCCGGTAACATTCATACTTTTTTTTCCTAAAGACTTTTTAGTGATCAATGCTCAACAAAATGCAAGAGAAGTAACTCATTCATCGATCACCCCTTTTTTACAATTTTTCAGTTGATCGCCCCCAACACAGCATGCTGTCAAGAAGCGTTGGTCATGTGACGGTTTCTATATAGTGACTAATCGGACTTGTTTTGATTCCGTTTTTTTTGTTTTCGTGATCGTTTTTTTTTAACTGTATCAAGTCTTTTTTTTCACTGACTTTTTCGTTCCGTAAAATCAAAATCATCATCATCATCATCATCATCATCATCATCATCATCATCATCATCATCATCATCATCATCATCATCATCATCATCATCGGTGTTACACTTATTGTTTTTTCTCACCAACAGCTTTGACGGCAAGTGCCCTCAATACTCCTACCCTCTCCTTAGAATTTAAGCTGATTTCAGTAATGCTGTAGTCTGGATGGTTTGAATTCTGCTTCAGATATCTGATGAACAATCATAGCCACCAATGGAGAAGAAGGCTTCTATCCCTCTTTACACGTATTACTGTCCATACCGTTTTGTCTGCAGACTTGAAAGTCAGTACCAGTACTCCATTAGCACCCTTGTGAAAATGTTCTTATTCTGGGTTTTTTTTTTTAAAGCAATTAAGACCTTTCGGGTTCCTTATTTCGACGGGTTTATTCGATAACATCCAGATTCTCCAGAATCGAGATTTTTTTTTTCTTTTTTCTCTATTTCAAATGTTTTCCAGTAAGAAACACCAATGATGTCATAAATAGAATTTATTCTAACCATATTCATCCTTCGGTAGATTTTTCTTACACGACTTCAAATTTTGACGCTACGGTTGTTTAAGTACTTAATATGATGTCGAGTTTTAGCTGATTTTAGTTATTCTGGGGTTTAGACTTTTAAGGTTCTTCTTATTGTTATTTGTATTCATTAGGAGCCCCCCCCCCACTGGTGGTTATCACCGGAAATCAACTGACAGCAGTTCTCCTCAATACTCTAGGACTCTCCTCAGTATGTAGTGATCTTGCTGTGTCTATGCTTTCAATTTTCCCAGTCCCTAATTATTGGGATTTATCATAATTGAGTTTCCTCCCTGTGGTTACAGGTGATCTTCAACAGAGATCAAGTTTGAGCAAAACATCTCGACACCCCTCAGTATTCTACTTGTATGATTTCAATTCTTCAATAGATATCCAGTTCTTTCAATTTGTTTTCAAGTTTGTTTGAAATTCTTCCGAATACCCTTATAATGATGGGTACATCCATTTGGCTTACCTAAGGTATGACAGGTATGGCACGCTCCGTGGGCGCCACTTGAAAGAAGTGCCACTGAGAAGCTTCAATTAAAGTCAATCAAGCCATCACCTGACGTTCATTTTTCTCAAGTAATGTCTTGATTTGATCGCTGTTAAACTCAGCTATTTTACTTGACCATGAAGCACTGCTTAGCAAGAAATTCCTTGCACGAAACTTTAAAAACTACTTTTAACGAATTCGCTTGGTTACAGTATCTTTTACATAAGCTGCACACATTTTATTTTGAGATTGAGCTGCATTTTTACTTTTTTTTTAATTAGAAAAATACAAAGGTGTAAAACGTTTATTTTCTTCCATCTTGATGGCGAAAATCAATGAACAAAATTATGCTTATTTTGATAAAGATTCTCGCTGATGTATTAGTCGTGACAATACCATTTAAAGCGATATTCTTTAATGAAGTTTGTTGAAACTAAACACCTTTAAACAAGCAAGAAAAACAGTGCAGACTTTCTGGTCAACCCAGTAGCATGCCCACTCTGGTGGTCATTTTACGTCGTTTAGTATTAACTCGATACGTAAATCTAAAACTGGCCTCTGTAATTTGAGCCCGGGAGATTTCGGCTGATGAAGCTGAAATCTCAACGTCATTGTTCTATAATTTCGGCTGTAAAGAAACCGCCGAAAATCGAAAAACAAAGAAAGATGAGCTGAAAGATCACGTGGCTTGCACGATTTTCTTTTCATCTCAGTTTTATTCAAACTTTTATTGAAAAGTTTAATGGGACAAAAGTGTTACTAATTTTCCTCTATCTCCCATGTTAGAATCAACAATCAAAATAAGCCACTTTGAAAAAAATTAGGAAAAAATGGATGATGGTGACGTGTATTTGAGTACGGTCAAAAGTTTTTAACAAATTTGGTTGAAATTAAAGTCTGCTAATAAACCTAACCAAGAGACAGACCTACAAACTGAGGAGTACGCAACGTGCGCATGAGAGAATCATGCTCAACCTTACATAGAGAGATCACAAGACAGCACAGTATATAAGGAAGAAAACGGGTGTCCTTGACATCACAGAAATAGCAATGGGCAGGCCATGTTGCAAGGATGAAAGACAACCGATGGACATCAAGTCTGACAACATGGATCCCCGGAGATCACATGCGAAATTGAGGCCGACGGAACACAAGATGGAAATATGAACTAGACAAATTCAGGAAATACTGGCTCTGCGACGCCCATGATAGAGAAATGTGGCGAATCCTGGGGAAGGTCTATGTCCAACGATGGACGTTAAAAGACTGATGATGATGAATGCCGCCTAACGACAAAAACAGGTCGGACATTTTATCCAAATCTATAAAGAGTCACTGTGGAGGTCATTTGATGTCGTTGGGGGACTAACTTGATGTTTGAATCTAAAACTGAACTCTGAAATTTAAGCCTGAGAAGTTTTAGCTGATTGCGTCCCAATCTGATCATCATTATTGCACAATTTCTGCTAGGGAGAAATCGTCAAAAAATGAAGCAAAAAATCCAGATGAAAGATCACGTGACTTATTCGTCATCTTTGGTCGTTAATATAGATCACCCGACAAGATGAAACGAACTGAATGTTTTTGTTTCGTTTTTGTTGTTTTTTTCTATTTTCATTGATTTATTTATTTTATCTATTTATTTATTTATTTTATTCATTTTTTTTTTTTTTTTTTTGCTTGGGGTTTTTATTAATTTCTTTACCAAAAGGAACTCACCGATTTTACAAGTAGGCGGAGATATCCACTACAGTCCCATCAAGGACCTGGCACTATTTGTACAGTTCTAATTCTTTACATATATGTCTACAAGACTGATTGCTGGGACAGAATTCCTCCTTTGGTTTTATTTTTGTTTTGACAAGTTTTTTAACGAGCGGTGCAAATTAGGCATTCAGTATAAAAGCTCCGGTCCCACAGCTGGCTGTCTTCCACTGGAAATTTCAACCATATCCAAATAAAGCAGGTTTCGGAGATTCAGTTACCCTAACAACAACTTTTTTACCCTGAGAGATTCTTTAGGCTAATTGGCTCAACTCGAAGGGGTGTCTCAAGCCCTGAACAAATAAACAAAACTTCCAGTGGGGAAAGAGGCAATGATAGAATTATAGGACTGGTATTAATCGGAAGCCCCCAACTATCCATCCGTACCCTTGTTTAGTCCTTCCCATGACCGGAGTTTCGATCGGTGAGAGCTAATGTTACAGCAAACATTGTTTTTATAGTATCGACCGGGGGTGCAAGTGACGTTCGTATATCGAATCAAGTTTAATGTCACGAATCTGGACTCAAATGTTCGGTTAACCAGCGGATCAAATGTTGAGCTTGAGGCCAAAGGTTTATCTGGTTCAGCTTTGAGATCAGCGGGGAAGGTTAAGTGATATCTCCATAAGGGAAAACGTTCAAGGCTCATGTGTTGTCCACCTTAATTCGATGAATCAGAAAGGCAAAACGCACTGAGAAAATCAGACAAACTACCTGTTTAGAGGCACAAAGATTTTCGCCCGACCGGTGAAGAGAAAAGTGAAAACTGAAAAATAAATAAATGAATGAATAAATAGATAAATAATAATGATAATGAAGACGATATGAGAGGAGGGCTGGAGACTTAAGGAGATCTGCTGTCACTCATTCTCCAGCGGTGACCACTGGGCAACTGGTTTAAAAATGCAATAATAATAATAATAATAATAATAATAATAATAATAATAATAATAATAATAATAATATGAAGACTTCAACACTGATTGTTAACAGTGACCGAACAGCGGAGGGAAAATGAGAGCGGAAACGTAAACCACAGCACTGGCATGATAGGCGAAATAGAGAAGAGACGTTGGCTGAAGACCTGAGGGGACTTATTGTCTCTCAGCCTTCAGCAATGACCACTGGGTAACCGGTGTGAAACTGTAAACTGCAGTATTACTATGACCTATGAGTACTAGGAGAGAAAGGCTGGAGACTTGAGGAGACTTGCTGTCACTCTAACTCCAGCGGTAACCACCTGGCAACTGGTGTGAGATTTCAAATAATAATAATAATAATAATGATAATGATAATGATAATGATAATAATAATGATAAAGGTTCCATTAATTTCAGAAGTTGAGCATTCCTATAAAAACCTTTTGCATAGCGAAAAGGCGATTGCCATTGTTTTTACATGGAAAATTAATTGAACGTTCCCAAAATGTAGATGATGGTGAGTCAAGTTCGCTGCAAAACAAACGATCAAGATATCCGTCCCAAAGTGGGGCCATAATCATGCTCGTAACCAAACCACCTCTTATTTTCGCCTTCAAGTGGAGAAAGGGTCAGAATCCATAGAATCCATTTTCCCATCGTATTTCCCCGCATGAGTTCTGCTAACGGAACGTTGAACCCAGGGTAAAACTGGTTTCACTTAAAGTCGCACTTCCTAAGAACCTATCAATAACGTTAAGTGAGGACTCAAATTCCCAGAATAGTAATTTACCAACTCCGTCCGGTAGTCATCTCACTCAAGGGCCCAATAAGTATATAATACCCGCTGACCTTCTTTTTCACCCTGCTTTAGGTCCGTTTTCCATTTTTTTCCCGTGGGGTCCAGTGGAAGGACTTGACCTTTTCGTCAAATAACACATCGCCGGATACGAGACCGAAAGCAAGAAGGACAAAGCGCCGCTTAATGAATTACCGGTCATAAAAACAGCTGACGATTCATAAAATAGCGATCAATTGTTGTTTGAGATTCCGTCACGTCGTCCCACCTCCTTGGTTTTCACTTGGTAATCCAGAATTCTTTCATGACTGAAGAATTTATCCAAAAACGCAACAGTGTTCTCTCTCTCTCTCTCATTTACTAATCACCCGAACGCGCACACGTCCATACACACCATGTTACCCTTTCAATGAACAGGCATCTCCATCTTGCTAACGACCAACAATGCTGTCTTTAACTCTCCGGGATACGTTTCCCGTTATTTGGGAGTATTTCCGTTTTAATAAAATTAATGAAAAATACCATATTCGATGGCATATACAAGAGCCCTCTTATACCAGCGGGGAATATTAAGAAAGAACGCCTTTCCCTAAATTCTTCTTATTTATTGCCAAGGTTTTTTTTATCTCCTTGAGTTCTGGGCAATCTGGTTCTGGACAACAAAGGTTTGATTTTCTCTTTGAGCCATTTGGAATCTTGTATGTCGTTAAATACTGTAAATTCAAATGAACTGAACTAATTGACATCATACATCCAGTTGTAGGACATTTTGGCCTGGATGTTTCGGTCGCGGAAATTTTTTGATGCAGACGTTTCGGCTACTGATATTTCGATCAAAGACGTTTCGGCCCAGACATTTCGGCCAGGGATGCTTTGGCTGCAGACGTTTCGGTCGCGGACATTCCAGCAGTGCATATTTCGATCGCAGACATTTCGACCTCGTTTTGTTTTTAAAATCGAAAACGGCTATCATATGATTTATGAATTTACTTCCATTCTTCTGTCTTGAGTTCTCTTATTTCTTTTTATCCATCTACTATCTTGACAACGAGTGTGTGCAGGTTTGAAAGTTTCACACTCTCATAGACTTGCTCTTTGAAAAAAAAATTAGCCATTCACTGAAACTATTCTTAACCTGTTTTCTTTGCCTTTTATACAAAATTGAAAAAAATCAACAAAAATTAACCATAGAAGGTTTTTTTTTTTTTTTTTTTAAAGATTCATGAATGACAGAAGAATAAACATTTTTTTTCATTTCGTGTTTCTCCTTGAAAAATAAAACGAGGCCGGAACGTCAGCGACCGAAATATCTGCCGCCGAAACATCTGCATCCGAAGGGTCAGCAACCGAAAAGTCTGCAGTCGAAATGTATGGGCCGAAATGTCCGTTTTTTTTTTTGTTTGTTTTTTTTTCAACCAATTCATCTATCTTGATACTGATATTTATGGATCTTAGCTCAGATTGGGGTTATACTGAAAGCGTTATGCTATTCTATCCAGTAGTTGGTCAACCTATCTTCTTGTCTACCTTGGAATTTTTTTTTAAATCAACTTGAAAATTCAGGCTTTTTCTCGGGTTCGAACCATTACCTCGGGGAAAGACGTATCTGTCTAAGCCAGAAATAAATCTAGTCCTTTCGCCAAAAACTAGTAAAATTTGTGGCAGTGACTTATTGTAAAATGATATTCTTGGTGCAATGATAATGAAAAAATAGTTTACACTAAGGCAAAAAGTGTCTTTTATTTCCACCAATCATGTGACAAGTTGTAAAATCTACGCTACCCACGTAGCATGAAGAAGCATGCAACTATGGTCTTCGTTACATTTTCCATTCGCTCGATCAGTTGCGTTTAAAGATTTAGAGGCTCTGAGCCCTCAGGGTCTGTGCTCCCAACCCCGTTCTGCTCTGTACGAAGACACGGAAATGCCTTATCTGCTGACATTTTAATCTAAGAGCTTTCGTGAATAGATCCTGACAGCCTTGCTTATCTTAGCTGAGATACTCTCAGGGGATCAGCCAATTAGGCAATCGCTATGTAGCAGTAATGAATTCAAAACAAGAACGTGTTCGGAAAAAGGTGGTGAAGATTAACTGGGCAAAATTCAAAATGGCGTATACATGTTTCAAGCAGACGATCCGATCTGCAATTCCAGCAAGAAACGATGAATAAAACAAAACAAAAATGTTTAAAAAAAGAAAGGTATAGAGACAAAAATGTAAGACAAAAAGCACTAAATAATAATCTCTTAAAAAAGGAGAAGTACAGATGAAAAAAAGAAGCATCTTCAATCCAGTAAGATACTAGAAACGCTACAAAAGATGATGGAATGTTCAAAATGGCTGACGCGTGTCTCAAGCAGACGATATCGTTCTCCGACTCATGCAGACAAACAAAAAAAGAAAAGCAACAGAGAAGTAGAGCATATATGTAATTTCAATAGAAAGAAAAAGTATAGACAGCCAATACCAGCGATGAAAAAAAAAAATGATTGACGTGTGCTTCAGACAGTCGATTGGAGCTGCTATTCCAAGCAAACAATTAAGGAGAAGGAGAAAAGTTAATAAAAAAAACAAAAAAAGAAAAAAACAACCAAGGACCAACATTAAAAAAACAAACAAACAACAAAATAAAACGGGCCTGGTTAGTCACTCAATAGAAACCGGCACGTAACCACTGTCTTTTGGCAGCATGCCGTACTGAGGCTGATCATTGAAAAAGGTTCGAAAAGGGGTGATCTATGAATAAGTCACTTCTCTCACGTTTTTTTTTTTTTTTGGTAGGGGGGAGTGGGCAGTGATTTCTATAAAAGTCTGGGTTCGAAAAAAAAACAAACAAAAAAAAAAAAAAAAAAAAAGACAAATCTAAATGCTGTCGAACACAAACCAAGGGATCAGTTCAGCATGAACTCACATGGCACCTTGAGCCCCACCCCTCTAAAAATCTATCGAGGGGGAATTTTCAAAAACAAACAAACGCTTTTTTTTTCTAAACATGATAAGGAGCAAATGTTGGAACTTTCTGTCCTCTAGCGTCATTGTAGTGGGCTGTATACATACATACATACATACATACATACATAACCAATCAGCTCACCTTAAAAACTGAATAAGTCTATGCTTACTGCTTTAGTGACAGTTTTGGTTGACAGTCCCTGACCAGAAAAATCAACCGAATACGGTAGATCGTCAAACGTCGTGGGGAATCAACTGGTAAATATTACCTGTCCCCTTAAAACTGACAGTATCCAATTGAATCTTTCTCTCTGACTCGTTGCAATGGCTAGACCACGTGAAATCTGATCGAACATACACAAGTGGAAGTATTATATAACAGCTTATAAGAACTTAGAGGCATGCCTGGTAGCTCTTACCTATTTTCCTCCAACACCAGTGATCAGGGTTCAAGCCCTGCTAACATCCAGCAGGTTATGATTTTCAAGGTTGGTGGGTTTTCAACACAACATCAGTATTTCCATTCATTTGGTCTTGGGCCTAGGTTTATTAAATATTGATATGTTTGTTGCGTAGATGTAAGGTAATCCGACAGAATGCTGGTAGTAATTTGACAATGTGGAAGTGAAAGATTGAAAAGGTGTGTAACAAATTATCATAAAGACAAGGCTATGTGCATTTTGAAGCATTTCAAGCACGCAAACCTGCTTTAAATAGCACGTGTAAAAGATCCCATAACGTAGAATAGCCATTCTCAAACTTTTTGGCTTCCCTACCTTAGAGCTCTTCTCAGGGTCCAGTGCCCCCATCAAACATAATCATATATCGATTAGATTAACCGAAATTCATTACTTTTTTCCCAATATAAAATCTCCTCCCGATGTTCTATGGCCGCCAAGAGGGCCATATTACCCCTGTTGAGAAAAGCGTGTGCGCGTTCACTTTTACATTCAAGTAGTGTTTGCTTTGTCGGGGATACCGATAACTAGTTTTACTTTGAACTTAACTGATCCTTCGTGGAACCAAACGTTCGGGAGATTTGCACAAACCGATCAATCTGTTCATCTGTCAAGTTACCCAGTGTTCCCCGAGTCTCGTCGGACATTGGACACATCCCTTGAAATCACTCCATTTCTTGCCACTTGAATTGAGTTGAATTTAACCTTTCCATTTCCGAACGCTTCACATGAAACTATCATCATGAAAATAATTGATTTACCTTTCGCAAATATGTATCGACCATCTTCTATAATGAGCTTCTCCCTAATTTGAAGCCGCACCTTCTTTTCGAGAAACGTGTTATTTCTCGTCTCGGTCTTGCGATCAGGTAGCCATATGGCTCGTTATCGTTGAAAGGGACAGGATTGTGAGAAGCGCATGCGCAGTGGGTTTGTTATTGATAAACCAATCACAGCTTAACGAAATCGCCTGTCAGGAAAGGGTTAATTACATGGTGCACGTCCTTCTTATCACAGACATTCAATTACCCAGTTTGGTTTATCCATCAACTATTAGAAACCATAAACCAAAACTGTCACCAAAACTGTCAGCATAAGTTTCTTCAATTTTCACGTTGGTCTGGCTGGCTGTCCACGTATGTATGTATCATGTGTACAGGCCATATCAGCGGATTAAGAGGGCTCAAGATCTCTTTGAAAATATTCCTTCTTCATAGGTGGTTCAATTTGCAATGTAAGTTTTTGCTAAATTGGCCCCTTTTTGTTTCCAGTAGTATTCGCGCATGTTTTTGTTTAAATCAGATTTTTTTAGTGATCTTTGGTCCAACAAAAGGTAAGAGAAGTAACTTATTCATTGATCGCCCCTTTTCCAGTCACAGCATGCAGCCAAAAGATGTTAGTCACGTGACGGTTTCTATTGAGTGGCGAACCGGCCCTGTCTGGTATATTTTTTTTAAAACTAGGGACATCGGCAACTGGGCAAATCTTGGGATTGTTAATCGTGAGATCAATGACCTAATACCTTTGCAATCAAGATATTCCCTCCTCATCGCTTATCAGATTTTACAAGGACACGATACACTAGCAGCTGAGGGATAGAGCGGTACGATACATGCTCAAATCCCGTACGCTAGCTGACCCCACACATACGATTGAACGTATATCCAAAAGATATGGGCGCGTCGAGATTAGGCTGAAGGTCTTGCGTTACCTGCATAGCAATGTGCAGTACCAATCTCTCAGAAATTCAATTTTCAAAGTCTCACATTCGTTTAAACCAGCTATCGATATCAATATCAAGAAACTGCAAACCTGATCAGGGTGTGACAGTCTGGATTAATACTGGAGAACGTGACACTATCCAGTCCGTCCTATTGTTGGAAGGTGGTAAGTTTGATATCCACAACATTGGGATAGCTTTTTATTGACAATGGAAAGGGTGACTACTCAGTAAAAATATGCAGTTTTGGAACTGAACCCCCCAAAATCAAGGGCAAACAGAATTTTGCACTACCAACGTGGTTGGTATTCTAAAATAATATATCCGAAATCCATTCAAATCTGATATTGGGAAAAAGTTTCAAGTATGTTTAAAATAGCTATGTTTACCATTTTTGCACAGTTACAAGAGAACTACTCTCATACCCACAATATAAACCACTGATGATTCAGCCTATCATACTATCACCACTATTTGGGGAAGGGAGACCGCCCAAAAAACCTTTTCAGATATAAATAATGATAATTGCTTCAACACTTTATGTCATTTCGGCTTATGAGAGTATTTTCATGGGAACGCTCTACTTTCCCATTGCAGAGGAAATTCAACTCGGTCTATTTCTACTTGACTAAAGGCAGACGTGACATAAGCAAGATGTCACGTTAGAACGGTACATTGTATTGAAGAAGACTAAATCATTTGATCAAACGATAAAGTGGGTATTCGGGTTCCACGTAATGATGATAACTTATTCAGTAAACGTGAGATCTACATTTGACACACTCCTATAGATGTTTATTTGGCACTGTGACCAGGATATCGTATTTGAGACACGGACTATATATTTTTAATTCTCCAGTTTCCGGCCCTTCGAGGCTAGACGTCAGTAGTAATTAACTGAAACCTAGTAACTGGGGACCTGTCCTATAAGCAAACCTCTCCTATTGTGTTGAAATAATTGCAGATGAATTGTCGATATTGGTGAATGATTTGTTTAGTTGTACGTGGCTCAGACTATCCAGATTGGGATATTGACAAAGGTACGATTACGCAAAGAGAGAGATTCATCTGGCCGTGACGACACAGTGATGATTTGAGTGTCCTGAAGGAGGTTTAAAGGGATTTGTTTTCATGTGATGCTCGTGTAACATTTATTTTATAAAAAATAAATACGTAGTTTTAATTTGATCAAAAGTTCATAGTATCAAAAGAAGAGTAAAATAACAATTTTTCAAGATCAAAAATTTATGTAACCAAAGTGAACTTAAACCTTTTGGAAAAAAAATGAGTAAATTTCTTCAAGTATTCTTAGAGTCCACACTGAGGTGAACGGAGGTTGGTCAAGATAGTGTTCCGTGGTGGATCTGCCGAATTTAATGTAAAGCCCGTTACGATATCCATAACTAGAAATACTCGACTTGAATCATTATCAGTCTTTTAACGTCCGTCGTAGGACATAGATCTTCCCCAGGATTCGCCACAATTCTTTATCGTGGGTGTCACGGAGCCAGTATTTCCTGAATTTGTCTAGTTCATATTTCCATCTTGTGTTCCGTCGGCCTCAGTTTCGCATGTGATCTCTGAGGATCTATGTTGTGAGTCGTGATGTCCATCGGTTGTCTTTCATTCTTGCAACATGGCCTGCCCATTGCCATTTGAGTTTTTAATAGTTTCTATGATGTCTCAGACTCCTGTTTTCTCCCTTATGCACTGTCCTGTCTTGTGATCTCTTCATGTGAGGTTGAGCATGATTCTCTCATGTGCGCCTTGCATAGTTCTCAGTTTGTAGGTCTGTCTCTTGGTTAGGTTACATGTTTCAGCTCCATAAGTGACTATCGGAAGGATGCATTGGTTGTATACTCTTCTCTTTAGGATTATGGGGATCATATGGTTTTTGAAAGTTGAGCTTGCTCTGCTGAGGGCTTGCCATCCCAAAGAGATTCTTCGCTTGATTTCCTCCTCTTTTGAGGATCTCATGGAGATTCGTTGTCCTAGGTAAATGTAGTGGTCTACCTTGTTGAGTTTTGCATCTTCCAGCTTGACAGTTATGTTCTTATTCTCAACATGATTGTTGAACATGATTTTGGTTTTACTGAAGTTCAGCAATGTTTAAACCCCATCAGTACAGTACAGTACAGGAGCCAACGTTTTCGGCCGATAAATCACGACATTCCTAGATCTTTTATTACTTATGTTTCGACTAGCATTTCATTCATCTTAATTTCAATCACATTATTGCATCTCTCGAACCGGAATGCTATAAGAGGTACTGTGTCAATTTTCCAGGTTAGGTCAGCCCGTTTACATGAATCTTCTTTCTTTCTTTCTTTCTTCTGTTCTCTCTTTCCCTTTTCCTCTCTTTTTTACATATCTCCTATTCCTTTTCTTTAACTTTCCTTTCCTCTGTGTATTTCTTACTACCTTTCTTTCTTTCACTTTCTTCTCTCATCTATGTATTTCTGGCGTTTTCCTCCCTTTTCTTTCTTCTATTCAACTTTGCTCTCTCTCTCTCTCTCTCTCTCTCTCTCTCTCTCTTTCTTTCCATATATAACATGCTTTCTTTCTTTTTGCATTTTTTTTGTTTCTTTTTTTGTTTCTTTTTTCTCATCAAGTCTCCTCAAATTCCATTGTTCGCATTTTTCATTAAATTAATTATTCAATTTTTTTTCTAAATGACACATTTCGTGAAACCCGGGGGCATCAACTCGACTTGAAACCTTCTTGACATTTTCTAACCAAAAAAAAAAAAGGCGCCTTCGCGGGCACATCACAGTTAATCTTTCTCTTCATCTCATCTTCCGAGCGAAGATGGACTCGTTGCTCTGCTCGAATTTAAGATGAACTGGTTGCTCTGGTCGAATTTAATCAGAGAGGCTTTTTCAACCTCAGCAACAAAAGACACACCTGTAAGTTGACCTCACAGGTAAGAACATTGATTCGTTGATAAGGTTTCCTCTGTCTACTTTCTTATCATGGTGCCGGGTCGATAACTCCCCTTACCCAATTTTCGAAGCTTAGCAGTCTATTCTGGCTAGTTTCATTCACTTTTAAACTGCTGTGTGTGTTTTTTTTTTGTTGTTGTTGTTATTTTATTGCTTTGTTGTTGTTGTCTTCTTGCGGGGGAGGACACCTTGCACAAGACCTTTTGGACACTTTTTACGTCAAAAAGTCAGTAGAAAGGGAATTATTTTTGTCACAGAATTAAAACCAGCAGAACACGTTATTATAATTTATGTTAAAATTAGGAAGTCGGAAACACACCATGTTTAAAATGAAAACTAAAAAAGCAATAACAGAATTAAAAATGACTTACAAGAGTTAGAAAAACGTAGCATAACCAGCATCATTCCCAAGTAGTACAAATGAATCACCATAGCCTGCAGGTGTACCAGAACTAATCATTTAAAAATAACTAAAATTATCTATAAAATAGATATCTTATTTGAAAATATCTTCAAAAGATAGATCTTTTATCTAAAATTATATTAAAAAATATCCAAGCTTTGAGCATCGTTGGTTGGTCAAGAATGACCCAAGTGTACAATAAAGCATTTTTTAAGATCATGGTAAGAAGGAGTTGCTTAGAATTGCCTTCATCCTCTGTTTTGAAGTACAGGCATAATCAGGGTTTTCGAAACTTCGCTTTACGACACTTTTTTGCAAGGTACGTTTAATAACCAATAATAGCGTTCATCGTTCGTTTCGTAGCGAGCCGTTACAGAGGCAGCGCTCACCTTTCCTTTTTTTACACCCTAGCCTTCTGTACTTTCTGCCATCCCATTCTGGGACGACTCAGCCTGACATAACATCATCACTATTTTTATGCCTGGAAGACACAATTTTTTATGATATAAATTAATAGTAATCGATTCTCCGTTTTACATCATTTCGGCTAATGAAAGGTTTTAACGGGAACGCTCTACTTGTATAAACTGTTCTCTTTTTTTATAATTACAGTTATTGGTGAACAATTGGTGGGTTGCCATGGAACACGGACTATCCGGATTCGGATACTGATAAAGGTACGATGAACAGACCTTCGTTTGACCGGCACGACAAGATGTAATAAGATTTAGTCTTATTTGATGAGTGCTTGGCAATGTTTCAACTTTTTTTCAATATATAAAAAAATACGTAGTTTTAATTTGATCAGAATTGTATTTAATCAAACAAGAGGTAAAAACAACAATAAAAAATGTATGTAATTAAGAGGAAATCAATCTTTTGGGGGACAAAAATAAGTATATTTCGCTCATTACACGATTTCGCCCATTTGGCGTAACACGTGCATTGAAGTTATTTTTGGAGTCAAGACCGAGGAAAACGGATGTGGCCAGATTGCACCCCTTGAGAGATCAGTTAAGTTTGATGTAAAACTTGATACCAACATGCTTAACAAGACATGCGTGACTTGAGCCAGTGATGTTCAAATCCCATCATGACTGAAAAAAGAGCCAGCGCTTTCACCAGATAAACCATGACACCTATAGATATTATATAGTTAATTTTTTTTACTAGTACAGCAATACCTTGAACAGTGCAGTTTTAATTAGTGCGAGTTTTTATGTAGCCCGGTTTATTTATTAGCCGACAAATTATTATAATTAAACATGGGCTGAAAAAATGCAGTGAATTATAATAAGATCTTGAAGAGCTCAGTTCTGAACTGCAGAATCTTGGTACGAGTTATCTACGTTGATCAAGGTACGCCAGTATTTTTCTCATTTTAATTTCAGTTGTTTTTTATCGCATCATCCAGGGTGTGATTCTCGGGGCGTTAGTAAGCAAGGTGGATCGGAATTTTTTTTTAAGGCTGATGGAATGGGACAGTGTATAGCCAAATATACCTTAAATATTCCTTAAAAAAAAAATAGGCAATTTTTCGTTTTATGACCGTAAAGTTAAAAAAAATAAGGGGAAGCTACCCTACATGGTCAAATACGAAATGTCGACTTTTTTTGCACACACGTGTACATGCAGAGATATAGGATATTTGCACCTGGCATGAGTGAATCACCGTAATCCGTGTACCAGAACCAATTATCTAACATTATCTGGAAAAAACCCAACTTTTATCTAAAATTATCTAATCAATACCAGCACACGATTTGGACATCGTCGATCCTAAATGAGCATAAAGACCAAAAAAAAAAAAGGAAGTTAAAAAAAAAAATCATTTTTATATGGTGCCTCATGGTGCACTTGTGCAAATCTTCACGGTTGTAGACCCCACCCCCACCCCAAAAATGTACTCGGACACACATACAACCACAGGAGTACTCAGACACACACACACACACACACACACACACACATGGACACTCAAAGACAGAATAATCTGTAGTCCACTTGACTGATTGGTCGGACAGGCCATTTGTGATGCTACGGTAATTCGACTAAAACTCACAAATATCAATCAAAACATTGAGAGTCTGACAGCCAAGTATCAACCACAAGAGTCACATTGAATAAACGACATAAAGTGTCATTTTAGTTTCATTCAGAATAGGGGGCGGGGTGATCGTTTTAAAAAGGGGGGGGGTGATAGGAGAAAAAGTTGAGATACAGGAACAGCTGAGAAAAATGGCTGCTGACGTAAAAACACAACTGTTTGCATACTGTCTCACAGAAGGTACTGCTCTTAAAGAGTAGCGACAAAAGTCCGTGTCACATTCGATTCAGTTCGTGTGTACTGTTGAAATTCGAAATTTTTAATATTTTTAGTCATGCCGAGTATATATATTCACGTATTTGTGTGTGTGCATGTGTCTCCCTTGTCTTGCCAAATATCTCATACATCCTTCATTCCACCTGGGAATTTAAAAAAACCATCACAAAACAAGGCATGCATTTAGTCATGTTTTGAGGTTCTGAAATCTAGATTTCTAGAAATATTTTTCAATAGTTTCTATTGTTGTTAAATAAGAAAAAATAATTTTTTTTCTTCTATCATATTGAAAATTTTGTTCAAAATCGACCGAGGGGATTGAAAAGGCAAAATCTTTATTGACGACTGCTATCGAAGACAATAAAACAGATTTTCTGCTCGTTAAAATACTTATGAGAAATATATATATTGATAGGTGTTGATACGTATGGGACAACACCAATCCATTAAATACTAGATACCATCTCTCCATTCTAAAAAGGAATACACAAACTTTTTCTGAGAACTGGCCATTTTCGTCCCGATCCCTCCCCTCACTGTCCCTTCTAAGACAAGCCCATTAACCACAGACAGAGAACGAATGCCTTCTGACGCCTCCTCTCACGGACCCTTCTTATTTCAGACCGAACTTGACTCTCATCTACACAGATACAAATGCCTTCCCTGTCGCTCCAACAAGAACAACACAAAAATATTCACATTCCATTCCTCAACCACGAAGATGTAAACAGTAAGAGAAATTCTCTGCATCGCTGCAAGTTTTCTCTGAAAAAGATGGCTGGCACCCGTCGAAATGCATCGAAACATGCCCACGTGGTATTAAGAGTTTCCGAGGTGTAACATCTCCTTTCTATCAAGTTTTTTCTCTTTGCCTTCCAATAGTCACTTTCATCAACATATATGTGTATATATCATTATTATTCGGGAATGGATACATGACCCGACAGAATGATCATTAATTGCGTTATATAATATTAAAACTCATTCGAAATGACCTCCCTTTTTAACACAGCGACCGCATCATTTGGCCTAGACAACGTAAATAAAATAATAATTTTTCTTTGCCAATTCCATTTACGTATTTTTGGCCAAATGATACATACACCATATAACTGAAGATTATTCCAAACAATTCCAATATTATATATATATATATATATATATATATATATATATATATATATATGTGTGTGTGTGTGTGTGTGTGTGTGTGTATGTGTGTGTGTGTGTATTTAAGTATACGCAAGTTCGATCTCGGCATTGCCTCTACCTATATTCCTTCCTTTGCCTACAAAACAAAACAAAAAAAAGCAAACGTCGAATAACAGTGACAACGTTGCGATAAAACGTAGTTCGGATGAAAAATATAATTTTTAAGTGAATAAAAATGATGAATGAAATGGGAACCTGGTCGACAAGTAACAGATGCGGTGTTCATCGCAATTTTCCACGTCCTTGCTCTTCTGACACTAAAATATATAAGCGAAATATTTGATAAATATCAAATCGTTTTATTTTATTCTATAAAGAGCACTAGTACACACACACGTATGTGCGTATATGTGTCTGAATGTATATATATATATATATATATATATATATATATATATATATATATATATATATTTGAAAAAATTTGCAGGAGCAAGGATAACTGTTAATCGCTAATTTTTATTGTATGTACTTAGTTTCGTTCGTTTTTTTCTTTGTTTTTTGGGGGGGTTTTTTTGCTTTTTTTACTTGAAACCCTCAAAAAGAGACCTCGAGAGCTGGAATTTCAATATGTTGTAGCCTAAGCAAATAGTTTCAAATAAACTGTTGAATGTAAACTAAAGTTAAATTTTGTTTTTCATTTAATCTATTATGTACACATTGATCTTCATCTGGTATTGATTTGTTATACCTTCTGGGAGACAGCGTAAGCAGGCCTGATCGAGGGCAGCTCCCTTATTCAATTTTATGAAATATAATTTGCTTTCCTCTCGGTTTGTCGTTCTCCCTTTCCGTCCCTCTCTCTCTCTCTCTCTCTCTCTCTCTCTCTCTCTCTCTCACACACACACACACACATACACTATATATATATATATATATATATATATATATATATATATAGAGAGAGAGAGAGAGAGAGAGAGAGAGAGAGAGAGAGAGAGAAACTGAGAGGATATCAAGTTTGTTTTTCATAAAAATAAATAAGAGAGCTGCGCCCCCCCCCCCGTCCCCTGTCAGGCCAGCTCACTCTCTTTTTCAAAAGGTATAACATAAAATATGCTTAGACTCTGCTTAGTGGTGTACTCATGCAAAAATTAATGGTTGTAGCTCTTAAAATGTGACCAGGAGCAGCCAGACATACACACACATAGACGGGCAAAGATAGAAAAATCTGTATCCCAATTGGCTGGTTGGTCGGCTGGGCGATTAGAGGGGCCATTGGTGATTCCATTCAAATTTCGCCAATCCAAAATATTGAACACATTTGGTTTGTGTCTGTCGTTTAGCCTCTTGGATATTCTTCCTTTTCCGAATGGGCAGGAACGGCAAGACGGTGGAAATTGTACAAACGGCTTGGATTCGACCAAATAATCATATGTTAGCAACGTTAAACAGAAGCTTTCTTTGAGAATGACAAATAATAGGAAATACTTCTTACTCTCAGACTGAGACGGATTAGTTTATCTAAGCAATAGCTTTCAAAACTTTTGGCGACACACCTATTAAATATAATTTTTTTTTGCGACACATTACTTGGGTTTTGTCTGCGATTCAAAATATGCAATATCATTGTAGCTGTTTTACTGACGCAGGAAAAGTATTTTCTGAAAGATAAACAAAATTATAATTAATTTCGCGGCACACCTAGAGATTATCGGTGATATACTAAACTGTCGCGACAGTCTTGAAAGCCCCTATCTAAGCTATAAAAAACAATTTAGTTGTTCCGAAGAAAATAAACGAAAAAAGGAAAGCTATATCAAACAAAGAAAAGTAGTAATTTGCCATCATAGTCAACAACTGAACAACCGTAGCGTCAAAATTTGAAGCGAGGTAAAAACAAAAATTATAGAAGAATAAATTCGGTCAGAATAAATTGTATTTATGACATCACCGTCGCTCTCCCAAGAAAAACATCTTGAATAGTGTTAAAGAAAAAAACAAACAAACATTTAGGTTATGGAGATTAGACGGCTTTATTATTAACATCAAGATCCTCCAGAATCTAGATGTTATTGAAAACACGTTAAAATGATGTCCCAAAAATTTCAAATATCAAAACAAATATCAGAAGCAGAGTATTGATTGCAAACATGGCCAGACACGCTGGAACATACAAAGGCATGAACTTATAAAAAAGGAAGAACACTTCGCCACTTTTGATGGCTACGGTTGTTCAATAGACGTAATAAACTGACGTTGTCGGAATTTGTTAGAAGAAGGTACACGCAGCAGAAAAATTTGGACAGCTTAAGACTATAACGTCTATTACATACCAATAGGGGTAAACAGTAACAAAAATAGGTCTAGTTATTTACTCAATGAAAACCAACGTCTTTTGACAGCACATCTTGTTGGGGGAGATCAATAAAAGATTTGGAAAAGGGGGTGATCAATAAAGAAGTTTCTTTTTCGCCTTTCGTTGGGCAGTTATTTCTTTTTCAAATCTTGATTTTTTTAACATCAAGCGTGACGCAAAGCAAGTGACCAATTTACCATAATTTACATTGCAAACTGAACTCTCACTAAAAACCTTGGGGCGAATTAAATAAAAAACAATAACCCAAAAAACGTAAATTTAGATAAAAGGCATGAATTTTCATCCTCTTAGCACCGTTGGTGCAGCCTGTAAAGGTGATACTCAGACAGCCAGACCAGCTCAAAAACTGAAGAAATCTATGTTGACAGTCGTAGTGAATGGCTGGCGGACTCTACCAAGATAAAAATCTTATCTTAGTAAAAAAAGTAAAAAAACAAATCGAATCGCTGTAGCCCCTCCGATAACTTGACCAACCAGACAAGTCGGGATACAGATTCTTCTCTCTCTTCTTGTCTGTATATCTTGACGCTTTCGGTCACATTCTGAGTTCACCGTTTCTCTGAATTTTCCAGATGAGGTATTATTATTATTTCTATTATTATCCGGACTATCCTCATCTTGGTTGTTTTCAAACAACGTTTCGGTCGTTGTACTCTACGGCCTGAATCAGGTATCATCTGGTAGGTGTGGGGAAGTAACGAACCGAACCCTTTATTCAACTGACGGGGGTATATTGACCGCACTCCCCTCTTAGCAGTAGTAGTGTTTTCGAATTATTATCGTCTCACACTGGGATTGAACCTAGAACCATTATATTACTTGCAGTAACATCAAATACCAAAAACTGCCACCTGAGGTTCAAGGCTCCTAAAAATTAGCATCGGTTGTCCACATCGACACATAGCGTAGTGGTTACAGAATCAGACATAATTACTGCAAGTAATCTAATGGTTCTAGGTAGAGTACAACGGCCGAAACGTTGTATGAAAAACAACCAAGATGAGGATAGTCCGAATAATAATAGAAATAAATTCATAGTTCACCATTGAGCACTATCCAAGAACTTTTTAAAAATTGTTTTTAGATTCCTTTCTCTTCAAGCGTCTGGGTCTATGTATCTATTTATGTATCCGTGTATGTGTGTGTGTGTGTCACATTTTAGAGCTACAGCCTGGAAAAATTGCATGTGTACATCACTAGTCACCGTCCAAAAAAGTTTCTTTTGTTTTTGTTTTTTAAAGGGTTTTTGGGGGTTTCTCTGGTTATTTTGGACCAATAAGTACCCACATCTTGTACTGGCATTTTTAAGATAATTTTAGATCAACAACTATTTTAGGGGCATAATTTTAGATAAAAGATCTATTTTGTTGGATGATTTCAGATAATTAGTTCAGTTACACACGTGGGCCTACGGATATATTTGTTAATAATTTCATCTTTACTAGTTTTACAGTTTTGTGTCCTCCTGACGAAAACAAACCCATATAAAATGTATGTTTGAGTTGTACGTTAGGTTTCAGGGGTTGGGAAGATGACGAACGAAAGACCTCCCATAAGCGAATGATTACTTTTAGAGCGCTCGGCTGATGTAGGTGGCGTGTCTTGCTCCTTCCGTTTTCACTGTGGAGACGCTGGTTTCCCTCCTGAGAGATCAACTATTCGTATCAATGATACGCTCTTTCGACCTAAAGGGATTTGTCTTTTTCTCCATTTTTGTTTTTATCGTTGGCGGTAGGGAATAGTGAAGTGGTGTTTGCAATTTCATAGATATGTAAACACAGGCTGCATTTGAAAGACGTACATAAGAACGACCCTTACGGCGCGTTCGCTCACTTAAAAGAGCCAAATAGAGTCGAGTTGAAACAGTACAGGAAATCGTTTGCAAAATATGCACAACAGAGTAGTGAAAATATTATGAAAACCGTTCGTAATAGGGAAAGCAAGTGATATAAAGGACGTCAAACGTGGGAACAGAGAGGAACGCCTCACAGATTTGAAAGAAGGGGGAAGAGAAAGCTCTCTACGGAGGATTTAAAAGCGAGATATTAGACTGGAGCGTATCAACGGAGAATAGCGCTTATGGCAAGCTCTGAAATTGTGCCCCTGTCCAAACATCTGACACGGTGACACCCATCTTTTAGATGACTTTACCATGATATCAGCTCGAGAATATCAGTCAAGCTCATTAATCTTTTAATTAACAAATCATGGAAATTGCAACTCTACCTTCTATGATTTCACTGATGCGATTTGGTCTACGGTGTTCTCAAAGGAAGTTTTTTTATTCCTCACTTTCTTTTCTCTCTAAGTTCAGTAAAGCAAGATTGCAGTGTCTGCATTGATGGAGGCTCTCAAATACTAAAGTACAGTAAACCCTCGTTTACTAATTTCGGGGAAAGGGTGGTCTTTGAAGCCGGAGATGCGTTATACCCGATGGTTGCCACACGTTCGGTAAACGAGAACTAATTCGGTAGTTCGACGCATTCAAAGAACGTTTTTCGGTTCTGTGAATCCAAAGGTAGTTTGATTGCCCCACGTTCAGTTTGAGATATGTTCGTCGCATTTATCCAACTTCGTTCGGTAAATAAGAAGGACGATCGATATGGTCTAGATGTTCGCCGCATTTATCGGATGTTGTTCGGGTAATCTAAAATCAGTTCGGATGGATCCGTGAGGTTGTTGGAGCCGAAATTCGTTATATCGAGTGTTGTTACAGTGAGTGTCTAGTTTCAACTCTCATCCCCCCTCTCTCTCTCACTCTCTCTCTCTCACACACACACACACACATTCCTTCTTTTTTGTGAAGAAACCTTTTACGAACCCCATACAAAATTATCTGAAATAGGGAAATGGCACTTTTTAATAGGAGCATTAAATTTCATAGATTTTGCGTACTCTAGATTATCTCCTTGGTCTGCACAGGAAAATGTTCTTACTGCACGTTGGCACTGACCTTGTAAGGTATTGGGTCAAATACTATTAGAAACTGTCATCAAAATTGTCAGGCTATGTATGTATGTGTCATAAGTACAAACCACACCAATGAAGCCAGAGGGCTGAAAATTTCAACATTTTCTCCTTGCCCAGTCAAAACGTTGTTGTTTTAGACCTCCTATCCCCCAAAATAGATTTTTACAGGGTCTTCAATTTGCAATGTAATTTTATGCTAAATTAGTCCCTTATTTGGGCCCGCTTGTTTTTTTTTGCAAATTTAAACTTTCTGTTGATTCAGCAAGAGGCAATGACTTATTCATTGATCACCTTTTTTCCCATTTTTTAAATTGATAACCCTCAGCACGATATGCTCTTGGTTAGGTCTATTGAGTGACTAATCTTTTTACTGATTAATTTGTGCAAGTGGTTCAACTATCTGACTATCTCAATGCTTGAAACCCATGATAAGATAGATAATATGTCTGAAAATCCTATTTTCACTATCTGAAGATAGCTTGTCTGACTAATTGAAATGGCTTGGTGACGCCTCTTCAAGTGGCGCCCAAGGCACGTGTCATACCTTCCAGACCTTAGGTACGTCAATGGATAGAAGCTATCGCAAAACGAAGTCATGGACAGGGTTCCAAAGTGTACGCCTAAAAAAAGAAACAGAATCTTTTATAAGTACAGCCCATAAATGCATTGGGACATTTTTATGTCAAAGCAAAAATGATAACAAGCCTGGCTGCTGTAAGGTCAATCTCCCCCTACTTCTATTCCGACTGAAGATAATTACTGCAACTTTTGTTTTGTATGTATGACAAAAAAATTATAGATAAATATTCGGCTCAGTTGGTAAAAGAGCCGCTAAATAATTGCATAGTCGCGATTTCAAATCATGGTTGAGGAATGTAATTTTTATACATTGGTTTGGTTTAATTAGATGGGACAGACACACATTGAAGGTTTTACACTTCTAAATTAGGTAAGGATTGTTCCAGAAGACAGCACAGTACATCCGGGAAAAGACAAGAGTCAGGAACATCATAGAATCCATCAAAAAATCTCAAATGGCAGTGAGCTGGCCATGTTGCAAGAATGGCGGACAACCGATGGACATCACGACTCACGACATGGATCCCCCGAGATCACATGCCCAACCTAGGCCAGCAGAATATTAGATGGAGAGACGAGCTAGATAAGTTCAGAAAGTACTTGCTCCGTGACGCCCATGATAGAGAAGTGTGGTGAATCCTGGGTAAGGTCTACGTCCAACGACGGACGTTAAAAGAATGATGATGATGATGATGATGATGATGATGATGATGATGATGATGATGATGATGATGATGATGATGATGATGATGATCATGATGATGATGATGATGATGATCATGATGATGATGATCATGATGATGATGATGATCATGATCATGATCATGATCATGATCATGATCATGATCTTACTCTTCTTGCAACGGGGGAAAACAAAGTCAACCCCACCTTGAACTGGAGTGGGACAGTTATAACTATGTCTATTCATTATAGCACTCATTGTGTTTCCGCTTTGGTAGTAACAGATAATTTAGATTCTTCCTCGGATTTCATGTTCCTGTTGTTCTTTAGCTAAGCTTTAAGGCAGGATATCTCTTGGCAACGGCAACGTCATAAGGCTACCGTATTAAAGAGGCACAAATGTATAAGAAATATCTTAAGTTTGACCCTAAAATCTTGATTCAAGTAAAGTTTGGAAGACACTTCGATCAAAAATACCCACAAAAAAATAAAAGAAAAAAAACCACGAGAAAAA
>OY735235.1:36754500-36847000 GCA_963457665.1 Thysanoteuthis rhombus | reverse complement strand
ATATATATATATATATATATATATATATATATATATATATATATATATATATATATGTGTGTGTGTGTGTGTGTGTGTGTGTGTGTGTGTGTGTGTGTGTGTTGAATAAAAAGATATGCATATGGGCAAAAAGTTTATTCCACTTTGCCGCTTTAGTTATATTGTAAATAGAATCGCCTCTAAAACTATTTAAAAATATTTTTCTCTGAAATTTTTGTTTTAAAACCTCCTTCTAGGTCTATTGAGGCATGCCAAATTTGGTTGGGTTGCACTCATGTTTATTTACTATTTATAGAGTAATAGACAAACACGCAAACACTTCTCGCTTATATATTTATGATAATGAGTGGACCCCTGTCACAATGCTATCATAGTGACTTCGATTCACACAATAGAGACCCTGTGCAATACTAAGCTGTGCCTAATAGATATCTATCTGTATATTAACCCCTGTGGTTCCAAGCCTGTTCAAACTGAGTTAGAAAAAATCGAGGCACCTGCCCTTGTGCTATGTGTAGCCAGCTAGTGGTACAGAAAGTACAGACCAACAAAACTTGAGAAACCCACGTTGACAGGTTCGGTGACGGTTTAAGTTATCATTCATTGCTGGACAAAAGCCGTTCCCACCACCTTCAATTTCAACGTTGTCCGCATTAAGCTTTGCTATGTCCCGCTGGCAAATTTCTCTATCTCCCCCCCCCCCATCATGTGTCTGGTCTTTTCCTGCTGCGTTCACTCTCCCATGGATACCAATTGGTTAGTCTTTTGCTCAGTCTCTTGTCATCTCTCCTTCCCCTATCTCCATTTCTATGCCCAGTGAACAGTAATATTTTTCACTCTAGTCCTCCCTCTGATCCATGCTAATCCTTTTTTTTTATCTCTTAGAGCCATCCCTAACATTGCTCTTACCTTAGCTCTGTGCATTTGGTTCTCAGGTCGTCTTGTCAATTTCCATGTTTTGTATAGTGAAGAGCACCTTGCCAATATGCTCAAGGCGTAAAGTATACTACGAATGCATGATAACACACACACACACACACACACACACACACACATATTTTGCTCTTCCATAGGAATAGAACACTCTGGTGGATGGGGAATCTCAGCATAAATAAACATATCGCTTAAATTCAGCCTTTCTGACCGTCCAGTTCCGTAGCTCAGAGATAGATTATCGGCCTCTACGTCCGAAGCGAAGGTTTCAATCCTGCCTCGTGGTACTGGATGGGATAATGGAAAGTCTATAGCCACACTGAAGAGATGTAATACATCGAACCAACTGTCTGTGGATGACACAATATATATATATATATATATATATACATACATATATATATTCATGCGTGTCTGTGTGCATTTATTTTTAGAACATCACTTACAATTCTATACAGAGAAACTTGGAAGAAAAGACTTAAGATTGATTAGTTCATCTTCTTTACTGGTTATGGTAGCTGATGTTTCGTCCAAAATTTGGACTTTTTCTTCAGAGCTTTTGGTGAAAAATGATTTGAAAAATGATGACAAGTCTTCTTCGTCCAGCCCTACTGTGTAGCTCAACTGCAGAAAAAAAAACTAAAGATAATTCATGTAAGCTGAAATTTCGGCAGCCGATTTGGATGTCTGATGTTTCTGGCTCAGATTCAGAGCGTGAATAGGCACTTAATTCATGGTGGTTAGATGTTAATTAAAATTTATGCTTCATTCAACATAGTACACACTAATTTACCTTTCATTAAACAGAATGTACTTTTCAGAGGATTTTTGTAAAAAACGAATTATTCGTTTTTCTTCGTATTCCCTCGGAACAAATTCGCATAATACATTTAAAATTACTTTTTTGATGAATTAAAATGTTGTTCTTTTTTCATCATTGTGTCTGAAAACTATGATTTAGACTTATAAGTACACAGATATGTCAATCGGGAGACGTGATGTGAAATTCTGTTTTTTTTTATGTGTGCTGGCGGCCATTTTGTTTTTATGCAAATGAGTTATGGGAAGATCTTTTTTCTCAAACAAAATATCAAAAGAAACATTTTGGTACCCTATTCATAGATTCCCGGGGTACACAGCAGGTTCTACTGGCACCCGGACTATACATCAAGCAAAGCTCAAATGCTACGTGGGAGTCGTGGACATTCGAACCCCGCACGACGCGCATTCATTTATTTACATAATCTGAGAACGCTTGATTTGCTGCTAAGTGTGCCGAGCAAATATATACTTCCTACATGAATGTCTTGATAATTATCACAGTCTGTTGGATATGAATTGCCCATTTTCTAATACCTCATATATGTATTCATACGTTAGTTGATCTATAAAATAAAAAGATAGATGGATGGAAATCAGATGGCGTTTAATTCAAATTCTTTCAAAAATTGATTCAATACCACTTTCTTTACTCTGCTTGTAATAAAAGCACGTGGTTAAAGGAGGGGGTAAAAAGGGGGGCTAATTTTGAAAAATGGGTTAATATTGAATAGGACTCATAGGGGGTAAAGTTAAAGAAAGCAGGCATCACTCTTAAATGTTTAAAAAGTTGGGCTAATGCCCCAAAAGATGGCTAATGTAACAAAAAAAGAGACTAATGTTAGGAAAGAAGTTATGGTTCAAAAGGAAAGGTCTAATATTATAAGGGAGAGGAGTGTAATGTTAAAAAGTCGGAGAAAATGCTCCCCCCAATCTCGATGCCTGAAATAGAAGAAAAAACAGTTCCCCACCGATTTTGACCCCCAAAATAAAAAAAATTCCCTCTCGATGAAGACCCTGAAAAGTTAATAATTACCCTCCCTAATGTTGACCCCTGAAAGTGAAAAAAAAAACCTCTTCGATTCTGATCCCTGAAACTGAAAAGAGAGTTCCCAATTGATTTTGACCTAAAAATGAACGTTCTCTCGTTTTCTCTTTGAAGATAATCAAATCTTCCCTCTCAATTTTAACCCCTAAAAATGCAAAGAACATTTCCCCTCAATTTTGGCTCTTGAAATTGAAAAAAGATTCCCCCTTCGATTTTGACACCTGAAATTGAAAAAGATTCCCTGTCGATTTTGATCCTACAAATGAAAAATAAAAATTCACGTTGATATCGAACTCTATAAGTGAAAAATAAAAGTTCCCTCTCCATGTTGACTATTTTAAGTGAAAAATACTCCCTTAATTTTGACCACTGAAAGTGAGAAAAAAAACACCCTAAGATTTTAGCCCCCGAAAAAGAAATAAATCTTTTCCTTCGATTTTGATCCCTAAGAATGAAGCTCCACCCCTATCTTATCCCCTGAAAATGGAAAAAAAAGTTCTCTCTCGATGTCGACCTTAAATGTGGGAAATAATTTTCCCTCTCGATTTGGGGACCTAATAGTTAAAATTAGTTTCCTCTTCGATTTTGAACACTAAAAGTGAAAAAGAATCTTTCCTTGGATTTCAACTCATGAAAGTGAAAAAATAATCCTCTTCTGATGGTAATCCTTAAAAGTGAAAAAAACTTCCCTTTGATTTTGACACCTAAAAATCGAAATAAAAAATTCATTTTCATTCTGAGCCTTAGAAGTGAAAGAGAATTTTCCCCCATGACCTATAAAAGTGAAAAATTGGCTGGTTAGTCGTGGGGGGTATTTGTGAGGCTATGGATGTTCGATTGGGTTATATGCACGAGTGTGTTATGAGTCCATATCATTCAGAGAATAATTTGTATTAGCTGGACCCGTTAATTTTCCGCTGGTGTTGGCAACCAAGATATTGTCATCACGCTCGCATATGTTTTTCTCCAATTATAATATATCATTTTTTTTTCTATCGGATGTATCTATGAGAGATATGATAACATAAAATACAAATGAAACTAATATATTTGTTATTATGATTGATTACTTTTATCTGTCAATATTCCTGTGGTCTGCTATTCCAACAGCTTATTTTTCAGGCTTCAAACTCATGAAAGAGGAGTAATGGATGAATGTCAGTCATTGTGAAGGTTTAGCCCTCCTTCAAACATAATACCATTCAAGGATAATCACCCTCATCTATAGCCATATTTATTGATTGGATTTCAAAGTTGAAATGGACGTTAGAAGAGAAAGAATGACAGATTTTTAAATAATTCAGGTTTTATTGCTGTAAAATACTGCGCTTTGGATGTTCGTATTTATTTTGAACATTCAAACATTCTGACGTGGAGAAGCTCAAATTAGCCAAAATAAAACAGAAAACCATTTTAAAGGTGCAACGTGTTGAAAACTATGAACACTTTGTTATACATCGATAACAGCTAACAGTGTCACGACGATAACGATACCGTCTTCTGTGCTACTAACCGTTCGCCCACCGGCACCCCAATGTTGAACACGTGAAAGGTATAAATTTATAATTTGCTTATTTTAGTTGCCATGTTTTTTGTTTTGTTCACTTTCCCTTGGTGTTTTCGCGTAGTTTTATTGTCGGTTGTCCGGTACACCGAGTCAGGATCTAATTCTAGGCGGAGCCGATGAAAAACAAATTGTTGGCAACACGAGCCGCGCATCCCACGGCCATAAAACCTTTCTGTTGTTCTTATCTTTAGGGTTCATTCGGGGTCAACTGACTCACCCTGAAACCAAAACCACACCGTTGTAATATTCCTCCAATCTAGAATCCAGGTGACAGACACAGCGCAGAGCCCTTATCAGACTACCGATATTCTTCTGATGGAAGCTCTGAGAAAACATACTTACTCACGGGTAGAGCGGCCGGCTTATACATGAAACGTGTGATAGCGCAATGGATATTCCCATGAGTCAGACTGGTACAAGATCGCCTTATATTTCGATGATAGCACGGGTTGGATTTATTAAACAAATGAATCTGACCGCCCCTATCACGAGGTCACAAATTGACGTGAATAAGTACACACGCACGACAAGCCACCCCAAAATTCTAGAAATTTGATTATGAAAAAAAAAAAAACTCCATACACTTTCCACCGTTTTCTTCGAAGTATATCAATTGGAGTATTTTCACACTGGCTCTCAAAGGGTATTGGTCACTAATAATAATGGCAGACTGTTCTACATCTGCGAGTATTGTTCAAATTTCCCAAGAATACATATATATATATATATATATATATATATATATATATATATATATATATATATATATATATCATCATCATCATCATACATAGGAGATTTTACATGAAAAAGGATTACTTTGCCTAAGTCTTACTTTCCAACATCTCCTTTGAAGTACCCATGAACATTCCCATTTAAAAGTAACAATTTTGCTATTAGAAATATGCCCTACCAACCGATTGAAACAATGGACTTCCACTTGGCTAAGTTCAGATAGCTTCTCAACAGAACCTCAAATGTAATTGCAAGCAAGTAAACATTTGTTTACACCCTCGATAGTTTTGAAGCTGTTGATTATCAAATCTCAGTACGGAAACAGGGAATTATACATATACTAAATGCATTACGATTTCCAGAGTAAATAGAAATTCAAATATACCCGTGAATTTTTTCACGGCTAGTAACTTGTACAAATTAAGGGATCAGGGAAATTAAGTTATGGAATAGCTTCCTCAAAAGAACAAAAATTTGATAGAAAATTATTATCATAACGTCCTGGAGGATTGATTCGAGAGATGGGTGTAATGGGCCGTCGGGAAACGGGAAACAGTGGATAAATTGTTTGATGAACAGATTGATAAATTTGTTCAAGTTCCCCAAACTTTTGGGTATACGTAATGTGTTGGAACAAAAGGCTATTAACGACGACCTAGATACAGGAGTGTCTGTTCGAAATGCGGTTGTACGCCGTAGGGTAATGGTTAGCGAGTCTCCCAACCATTACACTTAAGATGGAGTCCCCAAACATTTTGTCTCATGGAACACTATCAAGACTACCAGTAGTGAGGTGGGTATCTCTTTGAACAACTATAGCCATGTAAGGTGGTGGATGGTTCAATCTTTTTCTATATATACGCGTGTTTTGTTTTCTAGCGCTCCTGGCCAGATCGTTTTATCCCTAGACTTGAAAATTTGCATCATTTTATACTAATCCCGTGAAAAATATCTATTTTTGAATATTTTTTTATCTTTTGATGACTTTATTTTGACAGGTTTATGAATGATATTTTCGGATTTTATTTCATTCTATTTTAGATGTTTTCCGATGGAAAACGCCAGTGATGTCATGAACAGAATTTATCCTGACCATACTTATTCTTGGCTTTTTTTAATATTCAGTTCAAATTTTGACGTTGCGGTCGTTCAATTATCAAGGAAAGAAGGAAGGAAGGAAGAAAGAAAGGGATGAAGAAAGATAGAAATAAAAGAAAGAAATGAAATAAAGAAATAAAGAAAGGAAGGATAAGGTGATGGGATGAAGAAAGAAAGAAAAGAAGAAAGAGTTAGATGTAGGGAGAGAAAGAGTGAGGTGGAGAAAGAAAGGGAGTTGGTGAGGAAGTCGAGTTACTTGGAAGAACCAGGGACGAAAAACAGGCAAGAAAGAAAGAAAGAAACGAAGGAAGATAGAAATAAAAGAATGAAAGAAAGGAAGAAAGAAAGAAATGAAGAGGTGGAAGAAGAAAGTAAAGAAGGAAGGAAACGAAAGAAGAAAAGAGAAAGAAAGAAACAGAACAAATTCGAGAGAGAAAGATCGAGGAAGAGAAGCAAGAAAGAATGCCGGAGAAGTAAAGTGGCTTAGGAAAAACAAGGGGAAAGCAATAAAAGGGACCAGAACTCAAGAAAGGGTGAAAAAAGAAAAGAAGAAGAAAAAAAAACAGTAGAGAAAAAAAAAAAAGAAGTAAAGAAAGAAAAAAAAGAAGTAAAGAAAAAGAAAGAAAGGTTTGTTGATCAATCTCCGGATATGACAGGATGTTCATGAACCTGAAGAATGTGTAAGGATTGTTATTTGCAAAATACTTATCAATGGCCTGACTGTGAATCACTTTGACTTTGTCCTCATCACTACAGACGTCCGTTCCCTCCTGACTTTCCTATTGATTCATCAATTCATTCATTGAGTCTTTCAAAGATTTATCTGTCGATTCCCGGAACCATCCTTTAAGCACCTTATCATATCAACACCTGAGATGCATTATTCATGCTTTTCATTCACTGAAAAACATTCGCACGTTTGATTCCGTATCAATAATTCTATCGCTGTCGGAGTTTCACCCATATCTCACCACGTGACACATTTTTCCCGCCTACTGCTGATAACTGTCTGGTTCCACAAAACCCGACCCCCCCCCCTTTCATTTTTCTCTTCTATTTCTTCATGATCTTGCCGATGCCTCCGCCCTCCGCCTCTGATCTCTAGTAATCAATAAGCTCAACAATCTTATGCTGTGCATTTTTTTACCTCTGCCAACCAAATTTGAGAGGTAGATGTATTTGGTCTGACCACACGATATCCCAGAAAGTACTGAATAAATTCCAGTTGGATACCGGGGGAGGATGGGCAATGAGGTAAGGAATGATTGGTTAAATTTAGGGGCGGATTCAGGAATCTTTTCTGATAGAGAGATATTTTTCCGCTTTTTGTTCATACATTTATGTACACGTTCATGACTGTTCACACGATATCTCTAAAAGTTATAAATGAATTTCAATGAAACTTCGTGGAGGGGTGGTTGATAGGCTATGGATGAAGTGATCAAATTTTTAGGAGGATCCATGCATAATTACTATTCCTTACAATGGTGTTGGCAGAGGTATGCGCTCACTGGGTACTCCCAAGTCTTTCCTGTGACAAAAGTATGTGCACGACTAAAGCTTTTGCAAATATAAACTTGAATCTGCATCAAGGTGATTTTAATAAGGCCTATCTCTCATGGCAGATCAGACTGTATTGGCACGTTTTGATATTACACAAGCATGATTACATCCTCCGAAGTAACGTATTTAGTGAAGATTTTATACTTTCTTCAGTTTGTTGTTTCATTAAATAAAATATCAACGATTACTATTATTATTATTATTATTATCATTATTATTATTATTATCATTATTATTATTATCATTATTATTATTATTATTATTATTTGCAATCTCACACCACTTGCCTGGTGGTAACCGATGGAGTTTGAGTGACAGCAAGTCTCCTCAAGTCTCCACCCCTTCTCTTTTAGTTCTCATAGGCCACAGTAATGCTGCGGTTTACAGTTTCACACCGGTTGCCCAGTGGTCATTGCTGAAGGCTGAGTGACAATAAGTCTCCTCGGGTCTTCAGCCAAATTATTATTATTATTATTATTATTATTATTATTATTATTATTATTATTATTATTATTATTATTATTTAGTTGTTGTTGCTGAGGTTGTTGTTGAGGTTTTCGTTGTTGTTGTTGTTATTATTATTAAGTACCAATGAGAAATGATCGATAACGCCTTTTTTCAAAAGAAAGAAGAACAAGACTTAATTTTTTTTCTATATGATATTATATAACAATACTGAACATTTTCAATATTATGTATATCTTCATCGTGATATTTTAGAAGGAAGAAAAAAATTAAATGACAGATGGTCATTTTTGTTTAATCGTTAAAAATAAAATTTTTGGAATATGATTGTCTTTCGAGTTCTGCTACTATCGCCTCTTTTAGATACAAACTGATTGGGATAGATAGATAGATAGATAGATAGATAGATAGATAGATAGATTGTTACGTTATAAAACTTTAAAAAACTCTAATTTGTTGGACGTAAATTTATTGGTTTATCTCGAAGAAATTTTCATCATATTTAATCTGAAATTTACATTGAATTTTAATAGATTTAGTAAGCAATGTTTACGAGTTGGTCCAAAGAAACACTTTCAAGATAGATAGATAGATAGATAGATAGATATGTACATACATACATACATACATACATACGAACAGACTGAGATAAATCAAGTTTTTTCAGAGACCAGTTGGTAGCAGGAATATTGAGTTGAGCGGATCCTCTATGGATTCGAATATAACTTCCAAAGCAGTATTTGAACCCATAACTTTCACCCAGATTTGGACACCGCCGGTGGGAATCACGCCATTATTTCAGGTATATGTGTGTGTTGCTGTCAACAAAAACACAATGAAAATAAGTTGTTTTTTTTTTCACGAAGTTGGGGGTTAGTGAGAAAGAGAGAAACAATGATAACACTGTCTCGTCTCAAAATTACAGACGGAGAGACCGGGAAAACGTTGAGATAGAGAGAGAGAAAGAAAGGCTGTGATAAAGAGAACAGAGACATGGGAATTGCGTCGTCAGATTGAATCAACCTATAATAATATTTTTCTGTTTTTTTCCTTGTTTTCTTTTAATCAAATATGAATTACTTTTGAGTCCTCAATGTTTTCAAAGAGGTTTTTTGTCTGACCAAAAGTTGTCAAAGTATCCATTATTATATCGTACGACAGCATCTAGTAACAATTCGATTGTTGCAACCCCATTGTCATTATAAAGCACCCCGACATCTTCTTATCTAAGTAACAACAGTATAGTTACGATAAAGTTATGATGACTCAACGCTGTCTTTGTTATATGTCGGTCACTGTCAGTCCCTTGGGGGTCCACAAAGGTATTCCAAGCTGGATGGGTTAGAGGGTTGAGGCTTGCATTTGAACAGGGGCCTTTCGTAAACCTCGCCTTATGACATGTTAGTCCACAGCAAGTAAAACTGTGCCATAGAAAAGCGTTAGCGTGTTTAGATCACTTGTTAGAGCAAAGGACTTCGGGATAAGAAAATTTGAGGGTCACTTTCTCAGTAAGAAGACCCTTCCGCCGATGACACTATTTTGATTTATTTTAACAGGGCACTTTCTTAGTTTGAACGATTAATGGAAAGGGGGAAAGGAGGGCAACTAATAAATACGATTAGTTTATTTTGATTTACAAATGGAAGGATTAAATCAAAAATCGAAACAAACAAATTAAAAAATAGAACGAGCAAATTAAAAATTGAAGCGAACAAATTAAAAAATGAAGCAAGCAAATTGAAAAATACAACGAGCAAATTAAAAAATGAAGCAAGCAAATTAAAGAATAGAACGAGCAAATTAACAATTGAAGCGAACAAATTAAAAAATGAAGCAAGCAAATTGAAAAATACAACGAGCAAATTAAAAAATGAAGCAAGCAAATTAAAGAATAGAACGAGCAAATTAACAATTGAAGCGAGCAAATTAAAAAATGAAGCAAGCAAATTGAAAAATACAACGAGCAAATTAAAAAATGAAGCAAGCAATTTAAAGAATAGAACGAGCAAATTAAAAATCGAAGCGAACAAATTAAAAAATGAAGCAAGCAAATTGAAAAATACAACGAGCAAATTAAAAAATGAAGCAAGCAAATTAAAGAATAGAACGAGCAAATTGAAAATTGAAGCGAGCAAATTAAAAAATGAAGCAAGCAAATTGAGAAATACACCGAGCAAATTTTAAAAAAATAGGGCTAATTTTCAATTCGCTCGGGAAAAGGTGTTGTTTGCCAATGCCTTCAACAAATCTATTTAAATAATTTTGTAATAGCACTATACTTGAAAAGTATCAAAAACATTACGTCCTTTGATAAATGAATGTTTCAGAAAGAAAATATAACTAATCATGTGGCGCACTTTACAAGAAGTTAATCAACAGAAAAAGACAAGCTATTCTTGGTTCTATAATATGAATCTTGTTTTTATGGGGATTAAAAAAAAATGGTTCTTTGACCGGACTCTAAAATGAGAAGAGTCTTGTTCGGATTAAATCATGCAGGTTGTTCCGCCTCGGACGGGGAATGTACATTTCCCAGAGTTAAAAGAAAATGCATGTCATGGAGCCATCTGTATTCGAGAAAAGGAAGCGCCACCTGGAGTTTGATGTTCAAAGCATTCCAGACACTCTGTTTCGACTTTTCTTTCCACATTACTTTCTTTTTTTTTTTTTTTTCGAATCACCGTGGCCGCCCAAATGGCCCGACCAACCAACCAAGTGGGTCACAGATTCTTTTCTTTTTGAGTGTGTGTCTCTGTGCCTATCAATGTATGTGTGTGTGTGCATGTGTGTGTATGTGTGTGTGTGTGTCACATTTTAAGGCTACAACCCTAAACATTTACATGAGTACACCATTAAGCACCATCAAAAAACTTTTGAGGGGAGGGGGTTGAAAAAGTACTTTTTTGGTCTCAATGGACTTTTTGAATCAACGATGCTCAAATCTTGTGCTGGTACTTTTCATGATAATTTGGGATAAAAGATCAATCTTTAATATCATTTTTGATACAGCGTGTTCGTACATGCGCGTGCTATGGTGATTAAACCATGCGAAAAACGGATATTTTCTTTCCCGTTTACTTTTCCATCTTTTCTTCCTTCCGCTTCTCTCTCCCCCCCCCCCAATCCACATTCCGTATTTTGTCCAACTTCCGTCAAAATTTGAGATGACTTGGTTTTTCACCCATAACAAAAACAACAAGAACGATCTTCGCATAATTTAAGGGAGTTAATTCTTCGCTGTTTGTATATTACGTCACGTTAAACTAAACTTTCATATATATATATATATATATATATATAATTAACATTTCCCTACCGTGATTTGAAATCACGACCCAACGAATGGTAGACTACTCTTTCACCAACTGAGCTGAAGTGACAAGTCTTATATGTATACGAATTCATTTATTATGTACAAAACACAAAAGTTGCAGTAATCATTAAGGAATAGAAGGAGTTTGATCCTGCAGCAACCAGGCCTTTTCTTTCCCTTTTTTTTTTCTTGTAGTATTCATTCCCAATTTCCTTCCTTTTCTTCTATATTTTTTCTTTTTCATTCACAGTTCTCCATTTCTTTCTTTCTTTCTTCCTTTCTATCTTTATAAGGTTTGTAAATGACGTACTACAGTCGACTAATTTTAAATGTAATGAAGAGTTGATTAACTTCAAAGACACTACTAAGATTCCATTAACATCGTGCAAAAGATGGTGCTGGGAACTTCTTAATCAACTTGATAAAAAAAAAACAATGGCGTTTTGATCAGTCTATATTTTAGAAGGAAAGCTCAAAGGTAATGAAGAGTTGAGAAAAATTCAAACACTTCTAAGATTTCACTAACACCAGAGAACTTATTAGAAAGTATTGTCTCATTTCAGTCGTGAGATGCCATACCAGTCATTTCTCTACATTAGCCATATATTTTTTTCGTTCTTTTTATAAAAAAAAAGGGTGGGTGAAAAGAAAATCCCTATCGAAAATTGGTAATAACTTTTTTAATTCATTGGTCGATTGTAGTCAAAGTATATTTACTTTGGACAGTACAATCGCAGAATGTTCTTGCTGTGTTAAAAATTCAGCGATGATACCAATTTCTGTAAGCGTTTCGACATGGCCTCAATAGACCGTTGCAGGAAGTGGGGTGGTATGTTGGCTATGGCATGTCATATGTGCCCCCCCTCCTGGTTGATCCAGAGTTTGTGGTTTGGTGCGGTACACATCGACCGTCACCCAATCCCACTGGAAGAAGTCACAGGGCATACGTGTGTGAGTGTGTGTACGTGTGTAGTCTCTTTTTTTTTTCTTCTTTTTTGTTTTTTAATAGTTAGTTATGTATTTTTCAGCGGTGTCAGATGTCGGAGTTCAAGACCAGGATTTCGAAAGTTGATTTTCTAGATAGGCACCTCATCCCCACCTGGAAGATTGGCGAAACACAATCTTCCAAGACCCCATTTATTCTCATTTGTCCTTGTGTTGTAGTAAATCGCACAATTAGTAAATATTGCATCTGTGTATGTGTGTATGTGTGTGGGTGTGAGTGTGTGTGTGTGTGTGTGTGTGTGGAAGTAATTTCAACGAAGTTCTGTTTTTTCTGTTGTTTGCTGTCAACAATCCTCGGATTTATTGGGAAATCGTTCGTGTTTCAAGTCCCATCTCACTGGCATCGCCTGGTTCATTTGCCCTGTCCGGCCGATATGGCAAGAGAGACGGTCATGAGTTATAGAACTTGGGTAAGTCACGTTCATTGACAAATAAAATACCGTGTCATGGGGAGACCGGTCGGTCTTCCCTCCCTGGCTCGCGCCCACTTTTCACTATTTAATTTTGCCCCCCCCCCCGTCGATCTGCCCCCTTTCTCTCCCCCCATCTCTTTCTGTCTTAAGTGTCACCTGGGTAACTGAATAAAGAATATCGCCTCTATTCCGTACCCATTGCCCCAAAGCAAAGAGAACAGGAGACTCACTGTAAAAATAAAAAACAAAAATAAGTAGGTGACCAAATCATGTGGACACAAGGACCCTTATCTGACACCTCCGACCGGGAGGGAGAGATAAAGCGTGGAAAAAGAGATAGACTGAGATACTACTATTATAGATGGGAGAATAGTATTAGAGAAAAACGTGCCTATGACAAAGTCAGCTTTTTTTCCCGTCTCTTTACAATGAATGGTAGATACAATATCAACATTACAAGTCCTTTAAATATGATGAAATACAAAAAATAAGGAATCTCAAACTGAATAACTTCTTCAGCTCGGGAACTGGGATTTTGAATGTATTCATTTCAACCCGCCTTCAGTTTATTGACTTTTGATAGTACTTATTTGCATTCGCTACAATATGTTGATTTGTATCATTGCTGGTCACGTTAATATATTCTCTTTAGCCACATATACCGATATCTTTATCATCCTTACTCTCCGATAAGTCCGTTCCTGGACAAAGCCGTCTTGAGAATATTTGAGGCCCCCGGGCAAAGCAATATACTGGATTCGGCTCACAGTCCCTAGTGCTGACCCTGGTTTATTACACAGTTTTAATAGAGAATCAATAACAGATTTAAACAATTTGAATATAGGTTCAGAGAATGTTCTCTGTGTCTGCTACTTAATAATAAAAACGAAAATTTTAGTTTTCAAATTGAAATTCGGTGCCCTTGAATTCATGGGACAACCTTTTGACAAATACCAAGTAGTTACCACGAGATAAGACAGTTTTGTTCCTGGGTTACAGATAATATCTTCACCCGTGGGCACATCTGATAATTCGAGATTGGAGACCATAGTAAGTATAAGCATGGTTCTGAATACCTGTCTCCTGAGCAGTACCTCCACAATGCACTAAAAGATGCCGAGTAAGTAGTCATACACACTGGTACCTGCGATGGGGTAGAGCATTTTGGGCCACTACCCCCACAAAAAACGTGTGTAGGTCCTCAGCAATGAACAATGTTCAATTGCCACATTTTGTTCCTCCAAGGAGACGACTGAATAACCACTTGTGAGTTCATGACTGACAGATAATCATACGATCGTCAAGACTTTGTGTAACCATATTTATTGTTTATTGTTTTAATATAAGTCAACCATGAGTATAAAACTTCGGAATTGAGCACAAAATTCCAAAAAATCAACTGACTCAAATAAAAGCAAAGTCCGTTATTTTGCTATAACGTCGTCATGAAAGATATCCCCTTCGTGTGAATACACCATTTGGTCTACAGTCATCGGAACATGAATTTCAATCGTTGTTTTCGGGTCGTAAGAATGAAATTCTCATCAGTGATGACAAATCTGTCTGAAAAGGTGATATTCAAAGGATAACTTCCTCCTTTATAGACTGCTTTACAACGCTCTAACTACTCTACTACTCTTCCATAGCTGGTAGGGATGTTTGATTCATGCCTTTTCAATGGGTATAAGTGAAAAATGAACATCACCTACCTCGGTCGAAACTCGAACTCAGTTCGCCGATCCGTTCATTGTGCCGGTAACCGTTACGACACTCTGCACCTCCAAACTCGATATTGTCCAACAAAGATTGATTTTTTGGCTCATTTTTCTAGTTTTTTTTTTTAAATGATTTTCATTGGATTAAGTCTTATACATCATTATTATTTTTAATTTTGATGACTATTCTTTTTACCTTTAACCTAATTCTATTAATTGCTTTTTATCGCAACTTTTGCTCGGGCCGATTACTCTCCGATAATGAGCAAACAGAGTTTGATAAGAAAATAGAGAATAAGCCTCAACGTGGGAATCGAACTAATGAAATTAAGATGAAAGTAAAATGTATCCATAACATGTTGAAACATCAAATACTTCAAAGGAATCTGGAGAAACAACGAGAAATAAAGGCGCTCATTGGGGTCAATTTTTCGATGATATAAGGACTCGTCAGTTTGAGTCGGGTGCGAATGTGCCTCATGACGTCACTCAGCCTCCTCCTTGCACGTGCACAGGTGTTGGGGGGGGGAGGAGTGGGTACTAGAGCCCCTGCCTTTTTTTTTTATCTTCATTTCGAAAGTACTTTCACTGTCAAAATTGAAAAATTTATTTTACTGGGAGACACGACAAAAACAATGCATTGAATTTGATGGAATTTTAAAATATTCACCACGTACAATTTCAACATTTTTCTTTGTGTGTAAACACATATTTCTTTATATATATATATATATATATATATATATAGCCATTGCATTCATGTTAAGGGGTGTCCTTTTTTCAACTGCCCTTCAGACCCCCTGTCATTCTAACAGTCTGTGCACGTCACTTTCAATTTTCTCACACGAAGAGATGCATAAGGAGAGTATATTAAAAATTCGTACGAGATGATAAAGCGTGAGTTCCTATGTCTCAGTCAAAATAATGAAGGCAAGTTATGGAAGTGGACAAAAATGGCGTGAGAAATAAACTGACCCAAATCACATCATTTTCTTTTCAAGCTCTCTGATCTGTAATTTAATTCAAAAAGCACCTCATTCCATTCTTCAGATTAAAATAAGAACACGGCCCGTTTATTGAAGCTGCATGATCCAACCTCACAGTTAAAATGAAATTATTGCCTTTTGGTCTTTTTGCTCAAAATACGGATTGGTCGTTTGAATAGTTATGTGATATAATAAAACTTGGCACTTGATGATATTGTAAACTACTTGTACATTCTTGATAGATTTCTAATAGTTGCAAACATTAACTTTTAAAGCTGAATTCCGGAAAGGTAGTGAAAAAAAATGTACAAACAAGTTATCGATATATGCTCACGTTGAGATTTTTAAACTAACTTTATAATCACGAAGAAGCGTCAAACTAATTCTCAAATTGAATCTTCAATTGGAATTAGTTTGACAATTCTTTGTGATTATAAAATTAGTTTATATATATATATATATATATATATATATATATATATATATATATAAATATATATATATATATATATATAAATATATATATATATATATATATATATATATATATATATATATATATATATAGCAAAAATATGGAATCACCAAACTCCATTCTTCATTGCAAAAAAAGCCAACAAAAAACAACAAAAAAACAACTAATATCTTGATATTCTGGTTTCATTACTCAAATAAATCAAATATCTAAATGCTTGGCAATTTTTCTAGATCAAGTAGAGGAAAGATATTGTATCACCTTTCAATTAACATTTCTAAACAAATACCAGCACAAGGTTTGAAAATGCGAATTAGCATACCATCAAAAGAGTGTGCTTGCAGACCATAACAAACTGGTGGACTTATTGTTGAACTTGGTTGATTGAAAAGAAACATGGCTTCAACAAGTGAGCTTCCAATTGACTTAATGAAAAGAATTATGAAACTTCTTCCAGAATAATATCCAAAATGGAGTTAGCAAAAACTGTTGATTGTTCCGTGTTAGTCGTGTTAAAAATTTGGTGCAAGTATAAATAAGATGGTAAGGAAAATATAGAGGTAGATCCCAAAAGATATCAAGGCATCAGGATGGAAAACTTGATGCAATATGCCTTGAAAATAGAAAATGCACGACAAAACAAATGTAAAATAGTTAGGTAGAAACAACAGCGTGTGTTTGTGACAGAACTGCAAGAAATCAGCTGAATGAAAAGGAATTTACACAGAGAGACACCATGATAAAAACCGGCACTGACAACAAAATAGACGACAATAGAGTTACAATCAGTTTAAGAGAAGCAATCATGGAGTGAGGATGATTGGATGAAAGTGATATTCAGTCATGAATCATGAATCTACATTGGCCAAGGCAATGATGCTGCAACCTTTGATGCCGTTCCAATGGAAGATATCAAGATGGCTGCCTGAACGAAAACAAGCAAATTTTCCCGACTCATTTATGATGTGGGGTTGCAATGTCAGTTAAAGGACCAGGGGAAATGGCAACCATAACCTCAACAGTCAATACACTGGCGCAAATCGAAGTTTTGGACCCTTTTTCGTTCCATCGAGAGGAAATAGGTTCGGCGATGAAGTAATTTTTCAGCATGATCATGCATCTTGCTGTAGAGCAGTAAGCGTTCAGAAAGTGTTTTTTTTTTTAAATTATTCTGGAGAGGCATATCAACCTAATAATATGGCCAATAAATTGTCTGGATCTCAATCCAACTGAAAATCTTTAGTGGGATTCTTTTTTTAGAATAGTCCATAACATGGCTCCTTCCTCCTAAACTAATCCATCAACCGCTGTTTGAGAAAGATGGAACAAATTTGATGGGGAATATCATTTATCGTTAGTGGAATCTATGCCTCAAATAATTCGTAAAACTCGAACCTGTATTAATTGTGATTCTTTGTTCATGGATCAACATTTTGTTCCTTAACATTCAGAGATTCCATATTTGACTTCCATATTTGATTTCCATATTTCCTCTAGTTGATCTGGAAAAACTATAAATGATTTAATCTACTTCGTTTGATATATATATATATATATATATATATATATATATATATATATATATATATATATGTATATATATCCAGATTGTTCAGCTATAAAACTTTTGCTTGTTCATGTCACGTTTCTGTTTGTTCATTCGATAAAAAGTTTGAAGCTGGATGAGCATTTTCCAAATGGGGTGATTCCATACTTTTCTGCCACAAGTAGTGGTAGTAGTAGTAGTAGTAGTATATATATATATATATATATATATATATATATATATATATATATATATATATATATATGGAATCTTTACTAGAAGTTTGTTTAACACCTGGTTATCAAGTGAGTTGTCATAAAAATCTATACGTGATCATGTATATAACCGGTTTTGTACGTTATTTTTTTTCAGCAGCGTTCTGGATTTCAATTTTAATGTATTTATGCATTCAAGTTAATCTTTCACGGTTATTAAAAATCATTCTCAGATGTTCTGGTAGTTTACACTATTATCAAGTGCTACGTTTATTATAATCTTTGAATCTATAAATCTATATCATTTATGTGATTTGCAGAATACATATAAAGCTGGAACTAATTGCAAGCCTTAAAGTAATTTGGAGTAAATCAGAGGGGCTGGGACCTCACTGCACATGCTCTGATAGACACTACTTCGGGATTACCCAGTCGGTAGTGAGTGAGCTTTGGTACTCTGACCGAGGATTCCAACTATTCTCGTCTCCTGGAGGTTTTTGGCTAAACGTTGCATCACATATGTCTGTCAGTCTTCCTGCAGTCCAGGTTTGGCTACATGCTATTTCTGTTTTGTTTTTTGTTTTTTTTTCTTTTACTGTTGAGCTATCAGACCGTGATCAAAATCAAGGAGAATGCTACAAGGAAGCAGATAGCAACTCTAAAGGAGGACTTTGCAGACTGTTTTGAAAAGCGGAAAGGGAGCTGCGATAAGTGTGTAGGGTGTCACGGGGAAGAATTTTCAAGGTTCTAAGGTGCGATTGCTAGGTAAGCAATTTTCTGCGTCAATATAAGATGACTGGATACTTTCCAGACAGACCTCTACTCACCAAGCTTAACCTCGTCAGATACAAAACCACAAATGGGAGTGGAGAGGGTGGCATCCCTGTAGGAGTGAACTCAATACCTGAACGAACGGCCTAGTGCAACAAACATGTAATTCAGGTGCTCGATTCTTTTATGTTCGACTGGTTGCGACCAGCATGACCATTGTATAGTAGTCGATGTGCTGCGTCATTTATCAACTGAAACTATACAAAAAAAGATACTCTGTTGTCTGGGAAACACTTATAATCTCAGAAAGGGGTGGGGAAAGTGACCTCCTGAGAATATATCTTCAAACAATTTCTGACTCACTAATTTTTTTTTTTTTTTTTGCTTTGAAATGAAATGATAAAACTTGTTCGCTGACGCAGCGTACACTGATTACTTATCTCCGCCCCAGCAAAACTCTATTACAAACCGTCAACAAAAACTGTCATAGAAACATGGATTTCTTCAGTTTCCAAGTTGGTCTGGCTGGCAGGCCATGTATCTATCACCCATGAAGCTGGAGTGCTGAATATCCAAACATATACTCATTATGTCTAAAATTTGGATTCTTTTTAAATATACATATTTTTTTTCATATTTTTTTAATCGGTGTTTAGTGGGGGTTCAATTTGCAATGTAACTTTATGTTAAATTGATCCCTTATTTTATGCTCAACTGCTTTCAGGCTTGTTTGTTGCTTTGTTTTTTCTTTATTTAGACGTTTTAGAGATCACTGTCAAGAAAAGGGCAAAGGAAGATCCTTAATCATTGATAATCCTTTTTCTCGATTTTTTAATTGATCACCCTCAACACAGCATGCTACCAAAATACATTGGTCACGTGACAATTTCTATTGAGTCACTAACTAGACCAGGTTTTTTTCTATTTATCCTCTCTCGTTCTCCTTCCTCTTCTCACTCTTTCTCTCTCTCTCTCTCTCTCACTCTCTCTCTCCCTCACTCTTCTTGATCTTTCATTGTTCCTCTTCTCCCTTTCCCTCTCTTTAGCAACTTTTCTCTCTTCCCACTCTCACTTTTATTACACCCACTTTCCTTGTTTCTAAAACTTTTCTCCCTTTCTATCGATCTCAGCCTATATCTATCCGTTTATGTATATCTATTTTCATATCTATCTATCTCAGTCCATATCTATCTATCTATCTATCTATCTATCTATCTATCTATCTACCTATCTCAGCCCATACTTATTTCTCTATATCTACCTATTCGTCTAACAATATATCTATCTATCTATCTATCTATCTATCTCGGCCCATATCTATCTATCCATTTATCTATCTATCCATCAATCCAACTATCTATCTATCCATCTAACTTAGCCCATATCCATCTATCTATCTATCTATCTATCTATCTGTCAATGTGTAACTCATTTAATTTACGGATAGAGATGCAATATCAGTTATCTGCACAAAAAAACCGAATCGGTCGACTGAGGCTGGTTATGTTAAAAAATATCCTCGGGAAAGGTATGAATCCTCTTTTCCACGAACCCTGTTCAATTACCAGATACCCTAACAAATGTACTGCCACAAGCGAGACACTTTGGTTGACTAAGGAGACAGTAGATGAATGAGCTCAGACAAATCATTTTCCTATAACTATTGCCCAGGCAGTAAGAACCATAACAAAAAAGTTCTTACATTCATTCTCAACTCTAACAGGTGAGCAATTATCAATTATCTATCTACCTTGGTTCGCTCTTGGTGGCTTAAACAGGTCACTTATAAACTATATATCTCCCATATGAGTGGCTGAAACCTTTTACGAGAACCCGATTACAAACTACCTATATTCCTATTTTAGTATTTGGAACCTTTTACAAGAGGCTAGTTATATAATATTTTTCATTTTGGTGGTTGAAACCTTTTACAAGAGACTAATTATAAATTATTCATGTTCTATTTTGGCGGCTAAATCCTCACAGGGGGACCAATTATGAAATATCTTCTAAAATATCTCTAAATTTTGTCTCGGTGGCTAAAACCGATGTCGAGTTTTATTATGAGGACGGTAATTGGTTCAAGACCAGATCCCAAATAACGAAGCAGATGGCTTCCGACTGTCCATAAAAGTAAACAGTAGCAATGCCTATGAATTCATCTCAAATCAACCGTTGGTATCAATTGTTCGGGGTGTGTCTTTCGGCACGGTATTTAATTTTCTAATTTTTGACGTCACATGAATCGCACGTTTTGTTCCTCATTCTCTTCTCCATTCTCTCCTTATACTCTTCTTACTCCCCTCCTCCCTCTTCTCTCTCTCTCTCTCTCTCTCTCTCTCTCTCTCTCTCTCTCTCTCTCTCTCTCTCTCCGTGACCTTCCTCTTTTTTTTTATACAGTCATATGTCAAATGACTAATGGTACTTCATTTCGAATGCTACGGCCCCGCACAAAACAAGTAGTCACCATTTTAACATTGACCTCAGCTCAAAGTAATCAATCCCCGTCGCTACTTTATCTTCTGTACGTATACATTTTCACCAATTCACGCCTGTGGGACACACTTGACCCTCGCAATGTATTCAGTGTAAGAGCAGGGGGTGGGGGCGGAATTAGATAAGATCATCAAAACTGACGCACACATGGAATCACAGCAAAAATCACATGGTTGAAAAATGCTGAACAAACACTTTCAACAAATGTCTTTATCTTTTAGACGTACTTTGTACTAAGAAACTGTCAACTAAAACTGTCACTAAAGACTGCCCAAATAGGTTTCTTCAGTTTTCACGTTGGTCCGACTGGGTGGTTGACTGGCTGGCTATGCATCACGCAGCTATGTATCAGAATACAGGCTGCGCCAATTGAACTAGAGGGCTTAAATATTCAACATTAACTCTGTATTACGTCTAGAAAAAACGTTTTCATTGAAACTCATGTTTGGTGGAGTATTCAATTTACAATGAAAGTTTATGCCACATCGATCCCTTAGTTTGTGTCAAGCAGAAATTCGCAGAAATGTGAAATTGTCAGTTGTGCTAAGTTGCTAAGTGAGCTGCATACCGATCAATTGGTTGTGATTTCAAATCACGGTCGGGGAATGTGAATTTTACACATCAGTTTGGCTCAACATGACGGCTCAGATTAACAATGGACATTTCTGAAACGGCACGGCTTGTAAGATACTCACGGTCAGTTGTAGTGTGTATTTGGTGGTGGGGGGAGATCAGTGACCGCCAATAAGACAACAAGCAGCCAAGACGCAAAGAGAACAGGAGCTCCCTCTGCCAAGTACGAGCCAACGGAAGTGCTACCAGGGCACAAATTACAGATAGTGTAAATCAAAGTGGGAGAAAGCATGCGTCACAACACACAGTACGTTGATCTTTGCTATATATGAGGCTGAGATAGCCACCAGGCAGTTAGAGTATCAATGCTGATTAATATCATTCACCGAGGGCGTTTTCTATGGACACGCAAGCATCGGAACTGGACCTAGCATCAATTGAAAAATATCGCCTGGTTTGATGAGTCTCGCCGTCTCTTCAAAATGGTGAATGTTCCGGTGTAATTAGTGATGGTTCAGGCTAAGCTCTACAGGGAAACACTGCCTCATTCATGTGGGAGGTACTCAATCATGTACCATCTACCTCAACATTCCTGAAGCCCAAGTACACCCTTTCATGGCAACATACTTCTACGATGACGGCGGAAGCCTTCAACTGCTCTGCCACACTGTATAACTTTTAAGGGGACGGTGTCAGGAACATAAAGACGACTTCACTGCTCTGGCTACAATCCCCCCAGGTTTCAATCATATGTAACACTCATGGAATGTCTTGGAATAACAATTTGCTATGTATAACATCTATCAAGGAACTTTCAGAAGTTGCTGTTAACATCATAACCCCAGATCTTAATAGAAACCTTTAAAGGTTTTGTAGAGTTCATGCCCGATTGGGCAAAAGCTATTTTGTAGGCACATGATGGATCAACAAGCAGGTGGTCATCATGTTTCAGCCCATCAGTGTGAATATATATATATATATATATATATATATATATATATATATATATATATATATATATATATAGTTCATCGGATTTATGCGTACTTTCTCCCATACGTAAACAATAAAGATTAACTAAAAGATAAAATTAAAATTCCTTGTATACGGTCTTCAATCAAACTTGTAATAATAAAAGTACGAAAAGTGAAGCCTTAATACCCAGTATATATAATGCATTGACTGGTCTCTGTCAGAGTTGACAATGGGTGTAATAGCTGATGATATTTACTTCTGCTTGGGCGGTAATATCATTTTGGGAGTGTAGTGTGCCCTACTTCTTACATCTTATTTCTCCATCATTCTAACAACGAAGCAATTCTGTGAATGTATCTGGAGATGAGACAGAGCGTTGGATGTGGATTCATACTTTTCCTGACACCGTTAGTAGTAAGGAAACATAACCTCAGTCGAAATTGTCAACCTGATTTTTTCGTGTGTTGATGGCCATCATTAAAAAGGTCAGAGAATGGAATGCAGTGACTAAAACAACAAAGATGATGATATTTTTCTGAATAACATTACCATATAATGAGCTTCTATGCAATTTTTTCTGTTTACTTATTTGTTTGTTTGCACTCAAATGGGATGAGTTCATTGGTTGTTCTACCTTCCTATTATGACATAACAATAAATATTACATTGTAGAGACTCTTAATATTCCATGTCTGTTGAATAAAATAAGAATATTTGATTTATCTAATAAAATAGCTTTAGGCTCATTTGGGCCGATCCAAACATGACAAACCCCGTCATTTTGGACAGGTATATTTCACTTCATAGAATAATGACCAAACTTCATCTCAGAATTTCAGACGACTCAACAAAGGTCAGGCAATGAACCAGTCGAAACGTTCCAATAAAAACTACTAAGGTAGCGATACAAGGTCGAAGAATTCATGGAATCATGACTTAATTTCATCTCAATACTTCAGACATCACTACGAAAGTAAACCAAATGAAATGCAGTGATCAAAACTGGAAAGATAGCGTCACAAGATCAAATGATTTATGGAATAAAGACCAAATTTTATCTCAGAACTTTAGATAAGAACGTGAAGAATCAAACTGCTATTATCCTAGATTCTAACCTACTTATGTACCCCCTTTTTTATTGATGAGACAACAGTAACTGAAAAATAAAGAAATGCCGTTTGTCTTTCGTCTAATTTTAAGTTTTATTTGATTATTATCTTAACCAGCCCGACACATCTTTCAACAATAAGGTATCATCTTGAACAAGTGAATCTCATTGGTAGCAGTCAAATCTCCTGTGGTACTTCAGTAGATGAATAGTCCTTTGATATATGTTCCCAAACGACAAGGCAAATTGAGTATACTGTAGATTTTTACGGAATTTGGATACTAGCAAAACGTCTCGATTTTCAACGGGGCTTAGGACCAGCTATGGTTACTGCTGAGCTGTTGGTTTGCTTTTTTGTTTTAGAATAACCTTATATTGACCTCCTTACCGAGCTGATCATCACTCTTTTAACGTCCGTCGTTTGACATAGACCTTCCCCGGGATTCGCCACAATTCCCTATCATGGGCATTGCGGAGCCAGTATTTCCTGAATCTGTCAAGTTCATCTCTCCATCTTGTCTTCTGTCGGCCTCGGTTTCTTATGTGATCTCTGGGGATCTATGTTGTGAGACGGGATGTCCATCGATTGTCTTTCATTCTTGCAACATGGCCTGCCCATTGCCATTTGAGTTTTTTAATAGTTTCTGTGATGTCACGAACACCTGTTTTCTTACTTTCTAACTACTACGCTACATGTAGGTCTGTGGGCTATTCACAAACAAGCTGCAGTCTAACTAGGACCTGAAAGTCGTAGAAAACTTTCGCAGATTTCCGTTCACAGAACCAAAACATCACACACACACGTATGTGTGTGTATAAAATGACAATATCGGAAGACTGTTCAAGACAAGTGGCTCTTCATTTCAACGTTTCGCTCATTTTGAGCTTCGTTAGGAATTGAGGCGCAATAAGAAACCTGATGTTTATATAATTCGACTGTGAGTCTATGGTGGGTAGGGGTTGGTGTGTTGCATGATTATATTTGTGGTAAGTGGTGATATTTGTGTCACGACCTTAATGAAAGTACCCTCTGGACTTTTGGTCCTCGTGCTGCTGAAGTAATGAAGGTTTTGGATGTATGTAGTTTAGTATGAAGTTAATTTAGAATTTGATTTATGGGAAAATTTATGTCAAAAGAGGAGAGCAATTTGTTTCTGCGAGCAATGTGTTTGTTTATGCAGGGGGGTATTTGAGGATGAAATTAAAGAGCACGAAAATCGGGTGTTGACATGGTTGGCCTGTGAGTTTGCAGTTGGGCAGGTAGTGCACTGATGGATCATGCGTGAGGAGTGCATAATTTCAGTATATGTGTCATGACCCAGTGAAGATGATCTGCTGGACTTTTAGTTATCTGTTGAAATCTTCTAAGGTGTGGTGTAGTACTATTAGTGTAAGGTTGATTCAGAAATCAATTAATGGAAGAATTTGAGACAGGGGGTATTTGTGACCCTAAGTCATGTACGTTCGTGGGAATAAGGGGTTTCTAAAAATCTATGAATGAGAATGTATGTATGTGTGAGTACATATGTGCGAGTATATGCGAGTGGGTATGCGTGTGTGTGTGCGAGTAGTAAAGGACAGTGGGGTTCATCGCCCGGGGGTTCGATGAGGTCCATTGGTGGGGGGACTAGCATTGCATATGGGCATTTTGATTGGCTTGATGATGAGTCTTGCTGATTGTGAATTGAGGTTAAAATTTCCTGGTCTCTGGTGACTGTATTACTATAGGAAATGAAGGTTGATTCAATACACTTTCTCCATAGTTTTTTTTAATGTTCATGTTTCATAATGTGGATGTGGCGTAAGTGGAAATCGTGTCCAAATGCTTTTCTTTGTTGAGTGTATTGGAATAGTCGTTTGTTTTGAATGCTCTTTTGTGTTCTTATATTCGTTTGTTCATTGGTCTTGAAGTATCGCTGATGTACACTTTAGGGCAAACCTGGCTCAGGATGAATGCAAGTCTCAGAGAAGTTTTCTTTCCTTGTTTCTTCTCAGGGGAATTCTTGATTGTCTTGTATGAGCTCATAGTGATGTGTATGCCCGATTCTTTAATATTGTTGGCAACTGTTATGGATTGTGAATTAGTAAGTGATGAGATATATCTGTTTGTTGATAGGGTTGTGTTGTTTTTGCAGGTGAAGTGTATCTTGTATGCTTTTTTTGGTTTTGTATATGAAGTGGTGAAGGTAGTAGGGGTTCTTAAAAGTGCGTCCGATGCAGATTTCTTCGTCTTTTAAATGCTTGAGGCTGCAAAAACTTGGACCTCTTCAGTAGAATCCAATATCTATTTCTGGTTTGATTCTGGTTTTGTGATTTGAGAAAGTTCATTCTTATTAGATTAGATTTATGGTATGCACTGAATTGGACGTCGGTGTCGACTCTGTGCAGTAATATGTCGAGGTAAGATAGAGTGCTGTAATTCTGTAATTCGTATGTGAAATCTATAGTGGGTTCAATTGAGTTTAGTTTTTGTGTTAGGATAGTTTGGTTTGTGTTTTGGGGGTATATTGGGAGGGCATCATCAAGGCAGTGGGTGTAGTGTGCGTCTTTAGACATAATGTGTTACGAGGGAGCGGATTCTAAGAATTCTGGGAAGAAGCATGCAAGCACCCAGCTAACGGGGGAGCCCATTTGGAGTGCAGACTTCTTTTTTGTGTGTGAAACCCGTTGTTAAAAGAGAAGAAGCATTGGTTTATGCTGAGTGTGCAAATTTTGGTAAGTGTATCTGTGGGCTGAGGTAGTGTGGTCTTAGATTTCTCAAGATGATTTCTGAGGAGGAATAGACATTTCTTGATTGGTATGTTGGTGTAGAGAGATTTGATGTCTAGGCAAGCCATTAGTTTTGTTGTGGGTGTGTTTTAGTTTGTTGATAAGGTCGAGTTTCTGATGTATGAAGGTCTGATAGTGCTAATAGGGTGGTTAGAATTCTTGCAATGGCCCCAGCTATTTTGTGGGGAGCACTGCAGATATAAAAGATCGCATGGGGACGTTGTTTTTGTGGGTTTGGGGTAAACTGTCGAACATGGGGATTTGGAGGTGATAATCCATGAGTGGGATTCAAGATTTATATTCTTTGGTAATTAGTGTTTTAAAAGATTTGATGAACTATATTTTCCTAAGTCTATATGTTGTCGTTGATGACCTACCCACCACAAGCAAACAGTCCAACTATATATATATATATATATATATATATATATATATATACACACACATTTGTCTTAAACAGTTTTCTGATTTTGTCATTTTATTCACAGGTCATCGGATGAACTACCAGTTCATACCCTTATATTCATCATTCATATATCAAACCACTGTAGCTCCAAAAATGGCCTGTCTGACCAACCAACCAGGGGTGGGGAGCTACAGATTCTCCTCTCTTCACTTGTCTGTGTGTCTATCTCTGTGTGTCCCTGGGCGTCTCTGGTCATGTTTTTTTTTTACATTTGCATTAGTACACCACTAAACATCATATAAAAAACTTTTTTTTCAGTTTCTTTTCTAAAAAAAAGCTATTTTTGATCGTTAGAGTCATTTTGGACCGACAAACGAGATCAATTTATTTAATTGACTTTTTTCTAGATGATTAGTACTGGTACACGCGTGAGCTGTAGAGATTCATTCGTGCTCCATGTAGATATATATTTTTCCCCACTTGGAATTTCCCCATAGCAACCAGTCCCTTGAATACTAAACCCCTGGATGACCACTACTTATACAAGCCATTAACCAGTTCTCAAGACAGTCATTACTATCAATCAAGTTCCCTGACCCACAGTAGCAGGATAGACTTAGAGAGAAATGTCTCATTGTACTGATTTTACGAAACTATCTACTGCTATACCAATGCTGAAGATGTCAGACCTTTCCGCTGAAGATTGTGCTTTTTCGCTTCGAAACATCTTCGGAACGACTATGCAGATAAACTACTCCATGTACAAAACACACTCTGGCTCTGTTCAACTTTTTACAGTACAACTATATATATATATATATATATATATATATATATATATATATATATATATATATATATATATATATATATATATTACGAGCTGCCATTTTAAACTGGGTGTGACAAAGATATCAAAAATTATCAGAACTTGAAATCGTTTACGGAGGCACAGGGAATATTTATTGTGTTGTGGCGGGGGCGTTGGCTTTCTTGTTCCCGCCATTTTTCTATCATTTATCGGCTGATTCTTTCTCACATAGCAACCATTCAAAAATGAGAGAAAAAAATAAGTTTGAACTCATAAATTATCGGTTCAGTAACAGAATGCGTTAAAAGAAAATGAAGACATTTATTAAACCCCCGGAAAAACTTTAAACCTTTTATTCGAGATGTTTAAACATTTCAAAAAGGAAAAAAAATGCCTGTTTGCTTTTTTTCTTTTCATTTTTCTTCTCATCGTCTTCTTTTATTTTCGTCTATTTCTTCTTCGTCCTCATCTCTGTCTTCTTTTCCTTCTTTCTCTTGTTTAACAAAAAAGTCGCTATGATCTTTTCCTCCTTTTTTTCTTTTTCTCCTCTATTTTCTTCTTTTTCTTCATATTCTTGTCTCTATCAGTCATAATTCTCTTTTCTTTCTATTTTCTTCTTCTTTATGCCTTTTTCCTTCTTCCATTTCTTGTTTTACCATAGAAAAGGTCGTTATGCTTTTTTTTCGTCTCTTGCTATTTCCTTTTCTCCTTTTTCTTTTCCTTCTTAATCTTTTTTCGTCCTCTTTATCTTCTTTTTCTTTCCTTCTTCTTGTACGTTCGTTTCTTTCTCTTTATTTCCTGTATTCCTTTTCTACTTCTTTTCCCTTTTTACATCGTTATTCTTCTTCCTCTCCCTTTCTCCTTTTACCTTCTTCTTCCCCGTCTTCTACTTAGTTTCCATTTTCTTCTTTCTTCTCTTACTCTCTGTCTCTCTCTTTCTTCTTCTAACGTTTTCATTCTCTTTCTTTCCTTCTCCATATCCTCTTCCACCTCTTTTTATTCTCCTTCTTTCCTTTTTCAATTTTCCATCACCATCGATGGAAAAAGCACAACCAGACCTACTGACCTTTTACTTCTTTTCTCTCACTTTTCCTTCATGCTCTGTATTTTTTGTTTTATACTTCTTATTTTCCTTCTTCCTTCTTTTTCCCCTTCTCCCCTCTCTCTCTTTCTTTTTTCGCTCTCTTTCCATTTTCCTGTCTTCTAATTCGTTTCTGTTTTCTTCTATTCCCCTTCCTTCTTTTCATTCTCTCCTTCTAACATTATCTCTTTCATCATTTTCTCTCTTTCCTTCTCCACCTCCTTCCTCTTCTCATCCCCTCTCCTCCCCCTATTCACCTTCTCTTATTCTCCCCCATCCCCTTTTCCTATTAATTTTTCCTGTCACTTTCCATCGACATAGCACAACTAGAATCTACTGACCTGTGCACAATTCTGTCTTAGTGCTGAGTCTCTCAACAAAAGACTAATACAACAAGAAGACACATTCTTCTATTTATTATACTGGATCCCATCAAAAAAACACCAAACAACTGATTAAAAGTGTTTCTAAGCAAGAAGACGAGTGCATTTATTCAAAGCTCTCTCCATTCTTCTTTTAACGTGTTGAATACAATTCTTTTCAATAATTCTTATGCATGCAACCTGTTAGGCCGAAAGTGCCGTCTTCTCCCGATTTAATTGGGACAGTATTTAGGGAGTAACAAGGAAAGACATTCATTCATTCTTGAGTGCCAAATTAGATTCTATGTTTAGGTAGGGGGGGGGGCTCTGTCTTTGAGAGCTTTGGACCTTCCCTCTATTGCATATAGATAGATAGATAGATAGATAGATAGATAGATAGATAGATAGATATTTTCAATGAATTGACAAAGATAGATATGAAGGAACTGACAGAGATAGATAGATATGGATAAACTAATAGATAGATAGATAGATAGATATGAATGGACTGAGATAGATAGATAGATAGATAGATATGAATGGACTGAGATAGATAGATAGATAGATAGATAGATAGATAGATAGATAGATAGATCCACGCAAATAGCTCCTTCCAAAGAACATCTGCCATATGGAATAAAATCCCTAGTAAATGTTCTCCCGACGATTTCAATTTCTTATAAATCATGAGTGAACAACTGCCTTATCCAATGTTAGTATGTTTTTTGTTTTTCAACTCTTATTGCTCTTCATACTAGTGTTACTAACTCGTATCAATCATTTTAACTCACTAAATTTTTTTTAGTTTTTTTAGTCTTCATTATAAACGTGTCAGGCTTTAATGTTTCCAACTTTTCCAACATTGACATCAACAGACTATTTGAACATGTATCCACTGATCTTAATTCTGAAGCAGAAATATCTCTCTTTTTATTAACCCTTTCATGTGAGAAGTGGCCTGAGAGCCTTACTCGGGTGACCGTATGGAAAGAAAGAAAAAGCATGGATAGAGATGAATAGGGTGGGATAGATGTGAGAAGATCATGATGGATAACGACTGTGATATATATATATATATATATATATATATATATATATATATATATATATATATATATATATATGTATAGTCGTTATCCATATATATATATATATATATATATATATATATATATCACAGTTGTTATCCATCTAGACCTTCTCACATCTGTGTAAATATTCTTATAAATGTTAAAATCAATCAATCTATCTCGCTCAGATTATATATATATATATATATATGTGTGTGTATATATATATATATATATATATATATATATATATATATATATATATATATATATGCTGAGTGAGATAGATCGATAGATTTTAAAATTTATAAGAATATTCACACATGTATCCATGTTATGTTGTGCCACTTGGTCCAAATTTATGGACATTATTATCTTCCATTGATTCATTTTGCTATTCACAGGTCAGCTCTTTACAAAACTTGCTTCAGGTATACTCCCCATGGTTAACCCATTGATTTAAACAAACCCCCACCAGCAGATGCAAATCTGGAGATGCTAATAATCAATACTCTTACAATAGTTGTAAAGGACAAAACCAGATGCAATAACCTGCGTCTCATAAAATGAAGCAATTTTTAGATCAAGTGAGTGCATTACAGGGTATGGAAAAAGTCAGGTAACGCAGTTAGACCGTTAAGCGGCACACCTACCCATAGGAAGGACACAAAAGATCAACATCGAGTGATAGGGGGGGGTGAGAACTAAATTAGAGGTTGGGGACATGAGATCGCGCACTGGAGACAGCATGGCGATGAAAAAGATGAAGAGTAAGAAATCGAAACTATCTTTTATGGATGAATAAACATTGAAGGCAAAAAGTCTCATTTAGTTCTTTATTGGTTGATAGATTCAAAATTTCAGTTTTAAAAAATGCACAAAATTTGTGCCATAAACAAACTTTTATCATAATAAGCATATTTGGCATATTTGGTCATAATTCTACACGAAGTCACTTCATCACACTCCAGTACAGTAATATAGTTGATAAGAAGAATAAATACATTTACAACACTTTATTTAGACCTTCGTTTACAAATGTTTAGCGGGCTTGTCTAAACCCTTATTGTACGAGTTCGATTCTCATTGGGTACTTCCACTCTTGTGACCTTCTGCTAGACTAAGCTGAGCTTAATATTTATCTTACTGCCAACCTGTGTCTGGTGTAAATTCTTGCCGTAATTACCATATTAAAAATGTTAATTCATATCATTTCATATTATTATTATGATGATAAATAAAAATATAAACTACAAAAATTGGGCGAGACAGAATAAACAAAATGCCATCAGAAATTAATTTGACAATATCTAGAATATGAAAGACAGCTGAGACTCTCCAAAGAAATAGAAAATATTTTTATAGATATACCTTTTTTCGGTCGGGCAAATTATAGATGTAAGAGTATTCTTTCTTAGTTATATTACATTCTGATTGTCAGAGTTATAAATGTTTCTTTTCGTGTCTCCCATAATTGAATATTGATTTTAATAAACTTCTGATTTCTAATCATTTGTTCGCATTTCTAAAAAAAGGAATTAACATCATTGCACACTGATTTATCCGAAACAGTGTCTACATCTTGGTTGACAAAGTCTCAACGATTCGATTGCTATATTCTCCGGTCTCCTTCAGGCGCATGTCGTATTCAGTGACTTTCTGGAGATTTTGAACCCAGCACTCCATTCAATCTGCAGAATAGATTTGTACTAATTCTAATATTGGCTATAAGAGTTAGTTAAGTGCAGTTTATCTGGTAGTCGGGACTTCAATCCCTGGGTCAGGCAGTAAAATCCATGGACTCTGATTCTATGGGATGGGTAGACGTAGAATTGGAATGGTTGATTGAGTCAGAAACATTAATCACTGCGAAATATATATGACATAGAGTCCATTAGAAAACTCAAATGGCAATGGGCATTGTAACTCACGACGTGGATCCCCAAAGATAATATGCCAAATTGTGACCGGCACAAAATAAGATGGCGTAACGATTTGGATAGGTTAAGGGAATATTGCGCCGCGACGCCAGCGACAGAGAAATTTAGAGAGAAGTCAAAGTCTAACGACGGATGTTAAAAGTTTAATGATGATGATGGTGGTGGTGGTGATGGTGGTTGTTCTTTAAGCATGTATAGCGGAATGAGAACAATCTACTTCTGTTGATTGGATAATGAGTTCGGCTCGAAAATCCCAGAATGTTACCAAGTACGACAGGCGTCCGGTGAAGGCCAGAGGGAACTCTAGCTGAACGTTGTGAACGTAACAATGAAGATGAGGACACTCGTTCGAATGAATCAGTGTATATAGTTTGTTTGCAGTTAACCGATTTGGATTTCTCTTTCAGTACCAAGCGATTAAAATTGACTGAAGTAGCAGCAGGTTAGACATTTTCTAGAGGAGCTGAGTTTGTTTTTCTAGAGAACAGGTCACTGTGTTCTTTCTGTGGAAATGGCATTTTTTTTTTCAAGAAATGGGGAAGAAAGGTAAAAATCCAGTCGGCTTGGAAAGATTCGTTGAAAAATACCAAAAGAAATAAAGATGAATTTTCCTTCCTTCATTTTTAAGGATTCGTTGATTAATTAAATTAAATGGATTATCAGATTAGGATTAGGCAGTGGTAGATGATAACAAAATGGCTGGTAAAGAAAATAACAAAATGGCTGACAAAAAATAACAAAATGGCCGAGAAAAAAAATTAGGCGGGAAAAGAGGAAAAGAGAGGTGCAAAAGAAAAAGCAACTAAGACGCCGGAAGAAACAAATTAGGAATCTTACGTTATTTGCTGTTATCTCATGTGGTTAGGGAATCACGAAAAGACACACATCCCCCCCTTTTTCCATCTGTCATCTACGTATCCTCCTCTGCTTTCAACCCAACATTTTCGGCTTAAGCTTTATCTTCGTCATACAATTATTCTTGCTGGTGTTATTAGAAACCGTCAAGCAAAACTGTCCCTTAAACTGTTAATATAGGTTTCCTCAGTTTTTATGCGAGTCTATTTGTCAGGCTGGCTGGCTGGTTATCTATGCATTGTAGTACGAACAGCCATGGAGCTAGAGGGCTGAAAATGTAAACTTTTACGCCCTATGTCCGAAAAACCGATCTTTTCTAAAGAAAATTCACCTCCAATGTTTTTAGACGGAGACCTATTTGCAATGCAAGTTTACGCTAAATAGATCCCTTACTTTGTGACCGGCTTCATTCAGACTTGTTGCTTTTTTTCCTTTGAAAATTTGGACTTTTCAGTGGCCAACCCAAAACAAAATGAGAGAGAAGTAACTTATTCATTGATCACTTTTTCCATTTTTCAACTGATCACCCCCAGCATGTCATGTTGCCAGAAAATATTAGTCACATGATGGTTTTTATTAACTGACTAACCAGACCTGTTATCTCTTGTTATTTCTCCTTTAACTTTTCATTTTGCTTCTACGAATAAAAGATGAGAAAATAAGAAATGATAACATAACTACAACAACAACAATCATGACACAACATCTTTTTTCAATCAGCAATGCTTGCATTCATTCCTGACCGTTAACAATCCCTTCCTTCTGGATTTAGCTGAAGTAGCAGCAGCATAGACATGGTGAAATCATTTACATTCTATTTCTATGATAAGAAATAACCTATAATGCATTTCTATAGTAAAATCATCTACATTGAACTACTGTAGGAAAATCCTTTGCAATTCATATAGTACTATATTCTGTAGTAAAATCATCGGCAATGTACTTATGCGTATAATAATCCTATTCTATCGGTAATGGTTGCATTATGCAGTCATTTCCTTCCTACTTGACAAAACCTTTCTGTCGTAAAATCATTCACCTTATAGTAAAATCGTGTCAATTGAATTTCTTTGTTAAATCATTTATAATCCATATCTATAAAAAAAGTTCACAATGCTTTTATATATATATATATATGTATATATATATATATATATATATATATATATATATAGTGGATATTTGATAAATGCAACAACTGGAAAGTACTGAATGGGGATCGAACTCACTGTACTAAACTGATCTGTGAACTACTGTTCTACACCAGGTGGACAGTAAACAATTATTGAGCTTGGCTTAATACATATTTTCTCTCATGCTTGCACCTTAAGAGTGTTTCTTTACTTGAAAAAAATGACTTTGTTGAAGAAAATTATAACCTAAATATATTGGTTTGTCTCGAAGTAAATTTCTAATTCAACATGATAAATATTACTTTGAGATAAACTGATGAATTTACGCCTAAGAAATAAGAGCCATTCAACAATTTTCAGGGTGCATTAATTCCTGGCCACTGACAACCCGTTCCTCTCTGATTTTCAAAGCCCTATATACGAAACAAAAAGGAATTTTGTGCAAAATTTTGCGAAATTCGTTGTTTAATCATCAAATGAGGTTTCTTTACCATCAGACATATTTAGTTTGTTAGTGCATCAAATAAAGAAAGCTAAATGGGAATGTTTGCAGGTCGCTAGCTGTTGTGCAAAGTCTAGTAAGCTCGTCTTGTAAATCTTTTTTGGTATGGTAAGTTCGATCCCCAGCCGTTGCCTCTCTATTTTGGCCTGGCGGCAGATAAAGCCAAGCACAATAATTGTTTACAGTCCACCTGCTGTAGAGCAGTAGTTCACGAGTCAATTCAACGGGTCAGTTTAGTACAGTGAGTTCGATCCCTATTCAGTACTTTCCAGTTGTTGCCTTTCAAGTCAGAATGCGCTTAGTTCATATAAATATCTACTAGAGATCAAGTCGATGAACATTCACACAAATCCTAGGGGTCAGAGGACTTGATTTGTCGGTAATTCTACATAGAAGTACTAATCTACAATAAAATGCCTTTATCAATCGTCGATACACAATAAAAATCACACAATACGCAACTTGGAAGAAATATTGTTTCCTGTTTTTCTTGGCAGAAAAAAATATCAATTATCCGAATTTCCCCCACTGTTTCGCCTAAATATGAGGTGCAGTAGCCCCCTGCCCCCTAGCTAGTACGCGTACACCGAAAATGGTATTTCTTTAGACCAGCTTGAAAAATTACTTCATTAAGCAAATTTGTAAACTTAAGTTTGCCAGTTTGTCTCGAAGTGAATTTCTGATTAAATATGGGAAATATTACCTTAAGATAAACTAACAAATTTATTTGTAACAAATAAGAGTCATTTGTTAAACTTGGCCAACATAACACATTTTTCGGGGTATGCACGTGCGCTCACACGAGACAGGAAATGACGTTTATGAATTAGACATATGTATCGAACTTTGAAATACATTGATAAATTCCTCGTTTAGATAATAATGGGCTGTGTTATTCGAAGAAAATAAGCAACATTCAGGATATTATTGAAATGTCTTGAATGTGCGAACGACATTGTCTTTATTTCTATCGAGGTCGCTGACAAATAAGCTTTTTTTTTTCTTCCTTCTTTCCTTTCTTCCGCCGAATATTCCTTTGGTTCGTCATTCGCAAATGTGATATAAGTTTATCTTTCTGCTTCGATGGGTCTGCGATGTGCCTGGATTGAAAGAAGGAAACGAAAAGGCGGCAGATGAAAGAAGGAAATGAATTATGTAAATGAATGAATTTGAATGAAGGAAAACGATGGACGTAAAAAGAATTTGAAAAGAAGGAAATCAATAATAAGTCTGGCTGCTGCAGGGTCATAATCCTCTCAAACTTCTATTCCGACTGAAGATGAATACTGAATCTTTTGGATTATGTGTATGATAAATAGAACATTTTGAAAACATTTCTTTGTATGAGCGTATTTGTTATTAAAATGAAATAAGTCTTTGCGTATCTGTAAGATGAATTACGGTATCAGTAAGATAAATTTCCTAAGACTTACCAAATTGGCTTCGTCGTGAGACAGCCTGCCAGCAGTCAGTTGGTCGTGAGTCCAAATCACGACAGGGGATGTAAATTTTACGTATCGATTTACACCCCGAATTTTGGGGAGTATTGTTATCATGACTCACAACATGGATCCCCTGAGATCACATGTGAAACCGAGGCCGATAAAATACAAGATGGAGAGATGAACTTGACAAATTCAGAAAATAATGGCTCCGCGACACCCATGATAGAAAAATGTGGTGGATCCTTGGGAAGGTCTGTCCAGTGACAGACGTTAAAAGACTGATGATGATAAAGTTCTTATTAATCTTGTTCTTGTTACGGAAAAAAATAGTCAACCATACTTATGGAGTTCGATCGAATCGGTGAAGAGGGTCGGGTTGGTCACCTAGTAGAAACTCTCACGTGACCAATGGATTTTGACAGCATGCCGACAAGAAAGAAAGGAAAAACAAAAAGAAACGAATGAATGAAAAAAAGGGAGAGAGTAAGAACAAAGTAAAAAAAAAGAAGAAAGAATCAACAAAAAGAGAGAATAAAAAAGAAAGAAAGAAAGAAAGAAAGAGGGAAGGGGGAAGCAATGATATTAGGAAAGAAAAACTGAGAGAGGAAACAAAAATCAAGCAACAAAAGAAAGAAAGAAAAAGAGGAAGAACTGAACAACAAAAACGACACGAAAGAATGAAAAAGTGAACAACAGCAAATGAAAGAAAGAGACCGTCACAAGATTAACCCCTATCGCAGCATATCGTGTTGGGGGTGATCAGTTAAAAATAGGAAAAGTGGGTGATAAATGGATAAGGTCTATTTTTCACCTTTTACTGGACAGTGATTAATAAAAAGTCCGAATTCTCAAAAAACAAGCATGAATGCTGCCGGACACAAAGTGGGGACCAATTTAGTATGAATTTACTTTGCTTCTTGAAACCCCACTAAAAAGCGAAGGCATTTTTCCATAATATAATAATGAGTAAACTTTTAAATTTCTATTCCTGTTGCTGCATTAGTGCGGTTCGAACACGCGAAACATTCATACATACATAAATACGTACATACATACATGCATATATAGTCAGCCAGACCAACTTGAAAACTGAAGAAACCTGTGTTGATGTTGATAGTTTTGGTTGATGGTTTCAAAAGATAGAACAAAACTTGGAAGCAGAAAGGTCACAGAAAAAACAAATGTTTCAGTCAAGAATAAATATTTCAGTAAAAAAAAACAACGAAAAAGAAAGACGAAGCAGGAATGGTAGGCGAACAGAAATGAAAATTAAAGAAGATATCTCAGACTTCTTATTTTTGTCTCTGATCATTTGTCCCGAAGAAGAAACGAAAGCCCCATTCGAACCTCTACCTCCAGCTGTATCAACAAGACCGAGTAACAAGCACAGATATTTTCGGATCTCGTTTATCAAATAAAACACAATTTGATTCCAGTCGTTGAGGGACCACCTTCAATCTGATCAAGTGACCGGTCATGTGATCGCTAATTAGTGAGAGCAAACCAAACATTTTAATTGGGGGTTGTGCATCCCCGCTGAGTGAAATGTAACCTAAGCCGGTCCTATTTCCTTTAGGGAGAGTTTTTATTGTAAAACGTGTGAATTTAAAACTTAGTTCTTTCGTTGTTTTTCATCTGGATTTCTATTCATCGTTCTAAGTATCCAGACATTAAAAGAATAAATTTTATTAATTCCTTATTGTATCGTATCTGGTTTTACTTAAAAACAAACAATCAAGAAGACGATGGAAGTAAAAAAAAAACTGGTCTGGTCTGGTTAGTTGCACAACAGAAACCGTCACGTGACCAATGTCTCTTGGCAGCATGCCATGTTAGGGTTGATCAATTGAAAAAAATGGAAAAAGGAGTGTTCATTGTTGAGCTACTTCCCTCCCCAATTATTACGGAGTGATCGCAAAAAAAATTTGAATCCGCCCCTCTGCAAAAAAAAAGAAACACGCGTGAATGCTGCCAGACACAATCTAAGGGACTAATTTAGCACAATCTTGCATTGCAAATTGAACCCCCTTCTAAAATCCTATTTTAAGTAGGTATTTAACAGAAATCTTTTTGTAGACATAATAAGAATGTTTGAACTTTGTAGTTTCATTGGTGTGGCCTGTACATGCAGCACATAAATAAATACCTGACCAGCTAGTCAGACCAACTAAAAAACTGAAGAAACCTATGTTTACAGTTTTGGTGACAGTTTTTGTTTGACAGTTTCTAACAGAGGGAGGAAAAAAACGGCAAATCATTGAAAGAGGAAGAATCAATAAAAGAAAGGGTTGACTTGGGCACAGGAGGGATGCTGTCTGAACCTCTCTATTCCGGCAAGCTTAAAACCAGATAGGTGCCTGAGTAGAGGATTTTCCTAACCAGCGAGGCTTGGGATAAAAAATGGCAAAATAATGCATATACTGTATTCTATTACTGATACTGATACAACTTTCATAGGCATAAACTTAGCTTGGGGTTACTGGATTGCATTATGACAAAGTGCCAGACCTGTAGCACAAGTGAACTGTTTTGTGAGATAAAAATAAGTAGATTAGTAGAAAAAGCAAATGAAGATAGGCCTACTTACATCTGTGGAACATTTCGTGAAAATCATCAAGTTTCGAAAATTTCTATAAAATCTAATAATCAGTTTTTAGTTGATTTCTAAAATCGAGGTCCTTTTTACCAAAATCTTTTCTATTTCTTATGTTTCCGAGCCCGCATTATCACTTTTCAAAAATATCCCCTGTTCTATATAGTGTATACAGATAATTTTTATACCAGCATTATTTCTACAATCTTTCTTGCTATTAATGTCACAAAGATTTTCACAATAAAATTAACGTTTAAAGTTTCTTGTTTTTTTCTCCTTGTTGATTGCTCGTTCGATCGCTGGCTAAACCATCCTAAACCATTGAAGATGCCGGGCTAGTGAATTCCCGATTAGTTGGACTCAACTTGTAATGTTTTACACAGTATGACTTATTATTGAGAATACATCAGGAAAACTGTTAAGTTTCTAGTATGGGGATAGGGGTCCAAATATCCACCCGATGTTGTTTCATTCTCATTACCAGTATCATGCGATAGAAAGGTAGATAAAAAAAAACACCCTAGTTACCATCAGGGGTTATTTGAAATAGACTTCATCGTACCTCCTGGTAAACTATTTTAAACACGATTTTAAGTTACCGTGGGGTAGGCGAAGCAATGTTAACCTTGCTACATTGCAGTGTTTTCAAATTGAGCAAAAATTGCCAGAAAAACATTTTCACTGAAATTCGTAATTTTTCATATTTTTTTATGGATTAAAGAATCCTGTATTAATTTATAAAAATCATGTTTTAAAAAAAGCCTTCGACAGAGAAAACTTCAACCTTTGAGAACAAGAAAGTCCTATTAGCTCTGCAAAGAAGGCTCTATAACCAATGCATTCTCCCGATAGTCACTTATGGAACTGAAACATGGAACCTAACCTAGAGATAGACTCGCAAACTGAAAACCCTGCAACGTGCACATGAAAGACTCATGCTCAACCTTACATGGAGAGATTACAAGACAGCACAATATAATAAAGATAAAACAGGGGCCAGAGAATCATACAAACCATTTTAAAAAATCAAATGGCAATAGGCTGGTCATGTTGCAAGAATGGCAAGCAACCGATAAACATCATGACTTACAATATGGATCCCCAAATACTATTTAATTATGCTAAAAATTATAGCATTTTTCTATCTAGAACATAATTATAAAAATAAATAAAATTTGATTCATTTAAAATAAACTATAAATACTTTAGAGTGAAGAAAATATTCAAAATTTTGCATTGAATATTAATTGCTCTAAAATGGGATGGATAAGAAGTTTTCTAAGGAAAATTTTAACATTTCTAGGTGAGATTAGAATAGAGTATTTATATACCACTCAGATTAATTTAAACTTGATATGTTAAAAAAAAACACTGTGCACTGAGGATGAATTGGCAACCATTTCAGCCACGTGCCAGATCATCGAGCTTATACTCACATGCGCTTAAAAAAAGACATGCTCTGTGCATGTTATTGTGATTAATAAGGAAGTACTTTCAATTTTTAATAGGTCTATTAATGATTAAAGATTCACTTCTGTCTAATCTATGTGAGAATTCTCACTTTGAGAAGAGTCATTAATATTCCATATCTTTTATCGGACAATCCAAATTCTCTTGTTCGTGTCCTTGATGTTTGTCGATAGAACATTTCGGTTCATCCATTCTACAACATTTTTTCAGGTGTATCTTTTTTTTTCTTTTTGAAGAGTAAAATAAAATTTTTGTTTAAAAAACGGTAGCAAACAAATTCTAAAGCCACGTATACAGCAACGTTTTTGATATCAGTGGCTCTACTATATTTGTCATTGTCATTGTCATCGTCGTCTCTTTTTTTCTCAATTGGATATTGCTCAATACATTTCAATGAAATTGTGTATGTATACTTGTGTGGAGATTTTACCTAGGGATGGTGAGTCATGGCCGATCCGATTCTTTGTTCACATTCTACAAGCAAAAACAGTGCATAATGCTCCTAATAAACAACCAATTGCAGCTCCTCTGTCTGTCTGTCTGTCTGTCTGTCTCTCTCTCTCTCTCTCTGTTTCAACAGTTTCCTACCGGGACCTTTTTAATTTTAAGTTTTTTTCAGCTATGCTTGTGACCTGTTCAAGTTTTTAACGATGTTAATGTTCTCAAATCCTCTCTTGGTTTAATTCTATAACACTTTCTTTGTTGAGTAAAGAAAGCCACTTGGTGTTGGAATCAGTACTAGCCAGACTTATGTACACGATAAGTGCATAAGCTGATATATACTGTCACCTTCAACCTTCTAACTCTCAAAAGATGCTGTCAGTTGATGATCTGGACCTCATTCCAAAGGGGGTGATAGAAAGCCCTTCTTACTCTGGACATGGTTCACCATGCCCGATATTTCCACCTCTCCCTTGACTATGGCCTTCTTATGTTTCTCGAATCAGACCTTAAGGGGACAGCTTGTTTCTTGTTTTAATATGCAGGGCGGGTTACAAACAACATCTTTAGATATGTTAATTTAAGCATGTATATCCGTAGTATAGTTCATTATTATGTGGGAATATTTATGCTTGCAACTTCCTGCCTGAGACCTTTTTGAATAGGCTCAATAAAATATTCATAATTGGATGGCATTAGAGGTGTTATTTTCTTTCTTATTAACTTTCGTAGTCTATTTGCGATCCATTGACCTGTTTCTCTGTCTGTCTCTTAATATCCCCCTTTCATATATACCTATATACCAAGGAATAAGACAGAAAAAGAACAAGCCTGGTTAGTCACTAAATAGAAACCGTCACATGGCCAATTCTAATGGCAGTATGCTGTGTTCGGGATGACCAATTAGAAAAATTGGTGGTCAGTGAATAAGTTACTTCTTTCGTCTTTTGTTGGATTTCTAAAAAAATTTCAAAACGCCAGGTACAAACTAGGGACCAATTTAGTAAAAACTCACTTTATTAATTGAACCCCCAATAAAAACCTTTAGGATATGTTCAATAAAACAAAAAGAAACTAATTTCTAGACATAGTAAGGAGCAAATGTTCGAATCGTTAGCCCTCTAGCTCCATTCGTATGCGTGATACATAGCCAGTCAGACAAACTTTAAAACTGAAGAAACCTGGATTGACAGTTCTGGTATCAGCTTTGGTTGACGATTTCTTATATAGACAAAGAGAAAAAGAGAAATAATTGATTGAATAAAGGTTCTCTTGCGTCATGCTTTGTAGAGTCTGACAATTGTACTCAGCTCTTCATTGCCTGTGCAGTCAGGCAACTGTAACTCTTCCTTTAAAAGCCGGAGGGACATCGTTAAAAGCTCAGAAAATAGGTTTAAAACATTGATCAACGTTTCTAATCACCGCTACCCACAACGTACCAGTTTAAATACTGTTAGTGGGTTCAAGTCATTCATATGTTCTGATATTTATATGCATCAGTGAATCTAAGTACCCGGACTTCGCCCAGCTGTTCATCGTTGGACTATTGCACACTCACTTCCCTCAATGAGTTGGGCGTATTTCTTTTGTTTTTCAACATACCTAAATAGGTACGGGGGGGCAATTTACAATATAAGTTTATCCTAAATGGACCCCTTAGTTTGTGTCCGGATCCATCAATGCTTGATTTCTGAAAATTCAAACTTTTATTAGAGAATACATCCCAACAGACAGCGATCACTGTCCAACAGAAGGCGATAGAAGATCACCCCTTTTTCTATTTTTAATTGATCACTCCAGCACAGCATGATGCTCAAAGACAATGGCCACGTAATGGTTTCTATTGAGTAACAAACCACACCCCTAATTTTGTTTTGTTTTTCTTTTATCATGAATTTATGCTTCAAAATATACAGGTAACATTTTCATCAAGGTAAGTTAATCTTCCTACCACCACTGTTTGATATATGAGGTGAAAAGCAACATGTATGGGTGGTGGTGATTCATAATTTTTTTTCTGGAAAACTATTAACGATTGTGTTTATCTTCTCGCGAGGCGCTGAGAAAAAGGCATCATTGGGGAAGATTGTCTCTGAAATGTGGAGCAAATGGAATTACTATGATAATCCAACTTGAGTAAATTATTACCAGATCCTGGAAATCTTTCAGCATTCCAACCTGAACAGAATCGACTGGTTGTCTCTGCTTTTGATACGAATTACTGGAAACAGGGCAAATAGCTACTGCACAAAGTAACAAAGGGCAACTGATATGTTTTAATGACGTCTTAGAAAAGAAACAGTGTTTTTCTTGGAGAGGAAACCAACCGACAAATTCACTGCATGGCAACGCCCGTCTTCAAACTCCAAATGCGATTTGACAAACAATGATGGACCTAGAATGGAAATCTCTCCAAGTACATTCTCCATACTTCCCACCTATGGTTTATCACCTGAGCCATTCCTTCTCCAGTGGAATTGGAATTTTGAAATTGGAGACGGTACAGAGAAACTTTACAAGAATGATAAGTGGCATCAGAGATTTAAGTTATGAGGATAGATTAGAAAAGTTAGGCAACTACTTTGTTTGAGACGGCAGCAAGAGAAGACTGAGTCGATACTTTCAAGATATTAAACGGTATCACGAATGATGGAATTTCTAAGTTTGATTAGACAGAAAGGATGGGTGATTTAATTGGTAAGTCCATTGTGGAAACAAAATCGCAATTGATTTTTTCGACCAGAGAATATTGAAAAAAATGGAATAGTTTATCATGTTATGTTATAAATGGTTGATAATCTAGGATAGAAAATAATTTGATGAGACAATTTCGAGTGTTATCAAGTGGAATCTGTCAAAGGATTTTAAGGAAAATGAAATGTGACCGTTTCAAACAGCGATAAGATTGAGCTGAATAGGATAGGTATATACACTCATCATCGCAGTCAATAATTGTATTACCGTTGCGTCAAAATTTCAAGTCATGTAAAAAAAATTCCATCGAAGAATGAATATAGTCAGACTAAATTTTGTTTATGACAACACTGGTGTTTTCCACTGGAAAACATCTAAAATAGAATAAAGAAACATCTAGAAACATCTAGATTCTCGAGAATCCAAAAGTTTCAAGTTATAAATAAACCCGTCAAAATAAGGCACCCCAAAAGGTCAGAAAAGTTTTCCGTCCAAAAATTTTCAGAGGTCTAGTGGAGTACTGATGCAAATTCCAACTCAAATCTGTAGACAAAACGGTGTGGGCAGGAGTACTGGAATGCTCAAACAAACACATGAACAGACACATGCACGCATGAAAAAGGATAGAACCCTTCGCCATTTTTGATGGCTATGGTTGTTCAATAGATGGAAGGCAAGGTGGACATGCGAAGAGACATAAATTCCCATGAAGGCTTGAGTGCCATGGTAAATAGGAAATTTCCTTGACCCAGATTTTTATTTTGCGCCCTGCCCCACTGAAAAAGTGACAGTGAACGTCCATGACAGCTCATGCTTATTTTGAAAACCAGTATTGGAATAATTTTCTTTTATCTGGGTTCAAATGTCAACTGTCTCGGCCACCGAGCAGACTATTGATAGAGTGGTACTTACACATACACTTCCGCAATCATTGCCTTGACTTTTTATTGTGGGAAACTGCCATGATGCAAGCAAACAGGTGCGCTTAGCACTTGAATTGTTCTATAAACATTCGGTGTCATTACAGCACGCGTGTCGTTTAATATTCATGTAACTATCATTCCCAGAAAAATATGTTAATTTATGTATGTATGTATGTGTGTAGATAGGTTCATTATTTTTAGTACACGCATATCCATATACTTATTTATACGAGCTGGGATTTAAAAGTCCATACTCTGATACTGTCGTAAGCTTGATTTTGATTCGAAATGTTCGTTGTATAATACTCAACCTTTGTGGTTATCATTCATCAGTGAATTATGTCCTATCTTCTTCTCAACTGTACCATGTTCGTTCTGGACGTTGTCGACAATGGCTCTCTACAGCTTCCTCTCCCTTGTCGATCTCAACTCTCTCTCTCTCTCTCTTTCACCAACGCTTTCTGGTATTCTTTCTGCCTCCATTTGTTCAAACCCTACCAATAGGATACTCGCAGCCTACCTTTTCTCCTTCTACTTCCTTTGCCCGGTGTAAGTGGTAAATTCTCCAAACCTTCCCTTCTCATTATGTGTCGAAGAAATGTCAACTGTCTCATTCTTATTGTTAACAATCGTTTCTTTGTTTCAAACTGCTAGGTTAACTCCTCTTGAGTAAATAATAATTGACAAATTCATATTGTCAAAGTTGGGTGCATCTCCTCAAATTAATCGTTTTATGCTCATGAAATCAGCGAGCCTTTAGGTGGGTAAAGCGATGAATAAAAACACTGAATATGAATATGATGAATAAAAAAAGCGGTCCTCTGTTCTTTCTACCTTTTTGGGTAATTGATAATGACCAACGATGTCGAAAAAGCTTCGAGTTAACCCACGTATATCCCTATTGGCCTACATTTAGTCTACCCTGACAAATTGTCATAGAAATATATTTCTGAAAGAAAGTGGATCAAATTGTATTTGAACACTTTCAAGGTGATGATAAACAGTTTTTTTACAAATAAATTGGCTTGGCCATACTAATATATACATTTATCCGACCCATATTTCTAATTACCCCCAAATCAATTGAGAAATCTTACCCAACAAGGTCAAATGACCACCATTTTGAAAGAAACAGATAGATAGACTCCGACACTTCGTGTGATACAATCTAATGCAACAATAGGGTGGGTATTTCAAACGATTGGCTGAAAAATCAATTAATCATCTTATGCTTGTAAAATCAGTGATTCTGGTAGGTAAAAAGACGGATAAAACCCCTAAAACAAAACAAAAAGAAAACACAAAAAGCACTCCTGCATTCGTTTTATCTTGTTTAGTAATCTATATAAATTGCCAATGACGTCGAACAAGCTACGGATCTTTTAGATTATTTTCTATTTCCTTCGGTTTTGACGATTTTTGTTACAGACGAAATTGTAGGACAATGACGATGAGATTTCGATTTAATCGGCCGATATTTATCGGGATTAAATTGCAAAGGTCAGTTTTAGATTCACATATCGAGTTAATACCCAAAGGTGTTGAATGACCACCAGAGTAGATTTTGTATTGGGTTGGCCAAAAGTTCGTTGTTTTTTGTCGTTAGTTGGTATTAACAGCATTTAGTTAAATAACCTTAGTCATCAAAGATGGTTCCTTTTTTATATATTTGCATGTGTTTATGTGTGTGTGTGTGTGTGTGTGTGTGTGTGTGTGTGCGTGTGCGTGTGTGTGTGTGTTTGAGTGTTCCAGCGCTCTACTGTCTTGCCAACAGACTTGAAAATCGGCATCAGTACTTCACAGGACGATTTCTTAAAATCTTTTTTCAATTCATTTACTCACTGCTGAAGGGTACCCAGCCTGAGTTTTATCATCATCATCACCATCATCATTTCAGCGTCCAAGTTTGGACATAGACCTTCTCCAAGATTTGCCAGACCTCTCAGTTGCAATAAAAGTAACAATTAAGTTGAAGGTAAATAGAAGCAAAAATAAATGATAATGATTTATGATAAATCTATTAGAATGAATAAAAATAAAAAGTTGATGTATTTTCATTAAATGATTCTATCAATGGGGATAGGAAAAATAATCAACATTTTTATCTAATTTTATTCTTACTCTTAAGAATGGTAAAAATCAAATTATCCTATGACTTATTGGGTGGGTCGTATTTTGCATGTCTTGGAGTTACTTTCCAGTGTTTATTCAAGTAACCAGCAATAGATTTTACTGCGTTACATGCTACCAGCAACAGAGAATATTCTTTATTTGGGGAGATGGTTCCCTGCCTTTGGCAAGACCTTCAGTCCAAACTGAATGCAACCTAGCTCATTGGGAGCGAACTCCGTCTGCATATTTCATTTTCTGCGATGTAAACCGTTAAGCAAACAGTGCTTAAATAAATATCAATTTATCAATTAAAAACCGTCGACCAAAATGTCAACATCAGTTTCTTTAGTTTCCAAGTGGGTTTGGCTAACTGGATGGCTATTCATGTGTGTACCCTTCAATGGATCGCTGAAACTGTTCTGGAGCTAGAAAGAAGATGTCAACTCCTTATTATGTGTAGAAGGAAAATCGTTTTTTTTAAATACCCCAGAATAGGTGGAACTCAATTAGCAAAGTAAGTTTTGGCTAAATTGATCACTAATTCAGACTTTTTTTTAGTGATCACTCCCCAACAAAATGTGGGAGAAGTAACTTATTCATTGATCACCCTTTTTTCCCCATTTTTTAGTTGATCATCTCCAAAACGGCACACGGTCAAAAAACGTTGGTCACGTGACTATTCCCATTGAGTGACTAACTAGACTTGTTCATTTTATGAATCAAATTTGGGCACATCTTCTCTAATTATTCATCATACGATTATGTCCTTGTACCCAAAGAAGCCAAGCTCAGTAAATATCAATAACAAGATAAAGTCGTGAATGTATTGTCAATAACTCTGAGAAGAGTCATTTACATAACAATTTGTGATCGAACAATCTAATCTCTTCTTCCCATCTTTGATGTTGACACAACGTTTTGGTCAATTCGTTCTACAGCCTTCTTCAGGTGTAAAAAGTAACTTCCCTTGAGAAAGAAAATCTCCTTTATCGGTCTTTTAATTTTTTGTTTGATACCTTTTTGTTGTGCTTTGAATTCCCAGATAAAGAGACCAATGAAAGAAACACCCTTTCTTTACGACTATTACATTTTAAATCCGAAGAAGTTCGTAGAATGAATCGGCTGTAACGTTTTGTCTACGTCAAAGATGGGAGGAAGGAATTACATCGTCCGAACAGAAGTTGGTAAGATAAACTACCTTCATTTTCAGATTTCCTGAAGAAGACAACATTCACAAGGTAAAAGTTCATAGGTCTGCAAGATCCGACCAGAGTGCTAGTCCTTGTAGCTGGAGGAATTAATAAGAACCACCCTTTGCATGTCTCGGGGCAATGGGTATCTCTTCTTTAAGTTACATGAAATAGATTATACTGAATAATGTATTACCAGCAACAAGTAGTAATCTGAACGATTGGAAGGAGTGGATTCATGCCTTTGCCATAGTCATTAGTGCAAAGTGAACACCCACTACCTCATCCCAAATTTGAACTCAGTTAAGTGTCCTCATTTTCGGTTATGAAAAACTGTTATGCTAACTTGAGCAATAATCGACGAATTTGTTTTGTCAACGTAAGTTGGACGCATTTCCTCAAGATAATCATTTTATGCTTGTAAAATCTGTGAGTCTGTTTTGGTAGTGAAATGAATAAAAACCCCAAAACAAAAAACACGAAAAGCAACCCCGTTCTTTCCACCTTATTGGGTATTCGAAAATGACCAACGGTATCGAACAAGCATCGAGTTGACCCTTATATGCATATCATCAGTCTTTTAACCTCCGTTGTTGGACATAGACCTTCCCCAGGATTCGCCACATTTCTCTATCATGGGCGTCGCAGAGCCAGTATTTTCTAAATTTGTCTAGTTCATCCCTCCTCAGTTTTGCATGTGATCTCTGTGGTGAATCGTGATGTCCATCGGCTGTCTCTCATTCTTGCAACATGGTCTACCCATTGCCATTTAAGTTTTTAATAGATCCAATGATGTCTCAAACTCCCGTTTTCTTCCTGATATATTGTGCTGTCTTGTGATCTCTCCATGTGAGGTTGAGCATGATTCTCCCATGTGCACATTGCATGCTTCTCAGTTTGTGCGTTTGTCTCTTGGTTAGGTTCTATGTTTTAGCTCCATAAGTGACTATCGGGAGAATGCATTGGTTGTATACTCTTCTTTTTAGGATTATTGGGATCGTCTGGTTTTTGAAAGTTGAGCTTGCTTTGCTGAAGTCTTTCCATCCTAGGGTGATTCTTCCTTGTTTCTTCTTCTTTTGTGGATCTTGTAGAGATTTATTGTCCGAGGTAGATGTAGTGGTCTACCTTCCCGAGTTTTGTATCTTAGATCTTGACAGATATACTCTTATTCTCAATGTGATTGTTGCACATGACTTCCGTTTTAATGAAGTTCATGTGTAGGCCGACTTTTTTTCTTTCTTGGTTTAGTTAATCAAGCAAAAGTTAAAGGTTGTGTAGGTTCTCTGCTGGAAGGACGATAGTTAACCCTTATAGACTGCAATAACAGTATGAGAGGAAGCTGATTAAATTACACTGGGAAACTCTCAAGATGATGAGAAACATGCTTTCGTTTTTTTTTTCTACAATTAAATTTGCATCACCATCTTAATATACTTTCATATATCTCATACTTCTAATTGCACAATAACCAGTTGACAAAATTGACTGGGTTAATACCCGATAACGTCAAATAACTCTCAGTTATTTTTTAGAGCATTTTAAAAGATAGAAACAGATAGTCATCCATGCGACGCTTCATGAGGTACATACTAATACAACAGTGGAATGGACATTTTATTTGGTTGACTATAAAGTTCAATTATTCATCTTATACTTTGAAAATCAGTGAGTGGGTAAAAAGGATGAATAAAAAACGTAAATCAACAATAAAGAAAATACGGAGTAATTATAAACCTCGTTCTTTTTATCTGATCAGATGATCCATATCTATGACCGACGATTTCAAATAAGCCATGGATCTTTCAGATTATCTTTCTTGCTTTTTTTTTCTTTACTTCATTCTTCATTCGTTCAATTTTTTACGATTCTTTACGGCCGAAATCGTTCAACAATGACGATGAGATTTGAACTTAATCAGCCGATATTTATCAGGTTTGAATTACAGAGGTTAGTTTTAGATTCACATACCGAATTAATACCCAAAGGTGTTAAATTACCACCAAAGTAGACATTTTATAGGGTTCGCCAAAATGTTTGGTCTGTTTTTATTGGCAGGTGGCATTAACAGCGTTTAGTTTTTATCAACCTCATTGAAAAATTACTGCTTTTCATCGTTTTGTCTTCGCTATTATATCAGCCTGAAACCATTGGGATTTTGTCAAAATTAGCTTGTCTTTTCAAAGTGTTTTGGGGTTATCTAACTCTTCTGGTGGTTTTTGCTGTTAACACGTCGTTGTAGTTGATCCATTTTACGGCCTTCTTCAGGGGCTGACCTTTCTCCAAACTATATATATATATGTATATATATATATATATATAGCGAATGTCAACTCAACAATAGTCAGTTGTTGCTCGATCGATGTGCATTCACACATACAAAAAATTATTTCTTGAATTATTTTTAGATGCTTAGTCTTGAGCGGCACAAGACCAAACGAGGACAAAGAGGGTACACTGAAAAAAGTATTGCGTCGAAAAGCCTTCTAAAAAATCCTCTGATTAGTTACACGTATATTTATCATTTTATTTATAAGTAATGTTTATCATAATCAGAAATTTACTTTGAGTCAAATTTACAAATTTAGGTTAACCTTTTTTTATTTCCAACAAGATAATTATTTCAAGTTGATCCAAAGAAACAGTTTTTTTTCAGTGTACGAGGATTGGGTAGCGCTAATATTTTAAGCGGGGAAAGCAATAAAGTGTCGAACTCCCGACGATCTATGATTTGGTACTATCAAGATTTTGGTTGATGTCAATTGTTTATAACAGGGATCGGCAACCTTTTGCGTCTGCAGGTCAAATCGTGTATTAATGAGTATACAACGAACCATATAAATGCCATGGTGATGCTTGAAATATAGGAATTATCCGTATGAATTCAACAACCGGAGCCATCAAAGATGGCAAAGGGCTCTATTCCTCTTTATATCTGCACGTGTTTGTATGTATGTTTGTTTATTTGTTCCGGTGCTCCTATTTTTTCATTATTTTGAACTTTTTTTCGGGGGGGGGGGTATTTCCCTGCGTGTTCCAGCGCTCTGGGCCATACAATTTTGTGTACAGACTTGAAAATTTGCATCAATTGGCCAAGGAAACGGAGAATATTGAGTACTGTCAATGTTCAGGTATTTTTGACAAAAGTACACATCACATCTATTGAATTATATTATGTATTCGTCATCATCAGTCTTTGAACGTCCGTCGTTGGACATAGATCTTCTCCAGGATTTGCCACACTTCTCTATCATGGGCGTCGCAGAGCCAGTACTTCCTGAACTTGTCTAGCTCATCTCTCCATCTAATATTCTGCCGGCCTCGGGTGCACATGTGATCTCGAGGAATCCATGTCGTGAGTCGTGATGTCCATCAGTTATCTGCCATTCTTGCAACATGGCCAGCCCGTCGCCATTTGAGATTTCTAATGGATTCTATGATGTCCCTGACTTTCAACTTTTCTCGGATGTACTGTGCTGTCTTGTGGTCTCTCCATGTGAGGCCCATCATTATTCCTTCATGTGCACGTCGCATGGTTCTCAATTTACGGGTCATCTTCAAACACATTTGAGCGTATCTTGCAAGTCTACGATTCATAATGACATCCAGTTCGATTTACCTCTTTTCATAGTTTTGGTCTTATCGTTTGAGCTACCTTTCGTATTTTATGCGACATTTTTTCCTTGGGACCATCTTACCACAAATTGTACAGATTACACAGATAGTACAGAATACCAATAACAATTCTCACTGATGTTAAGTAATGGAAGTGTTTTGATTGCTGATGTTTGGTAAGTTCACCTTAAAATTCATCAAGTCAACGATTAACCAGTAGTAGTTTTTCACTTTCATTCCGCTGAAATTCGCACCGCCATCTTAGATATCGGAGAGACGCCAAAGGCAAACGGCGCCAAGCGCAGACCCCCAACGGACCTCAAAAAACACCCCTGGACCCCAACCTGCCCAAATTATACCGTCCACCCCGTAACCTGAAACCAAATCATAGACAAGATTGGGGTAGTTTCCTGTTTGTTCCTCTAAAATACATACCCAAATTAAATGCACACGTTAGCAATCAAAACACTTCCACATACTGGCTCATGCATTTTGGGGGCTTCCTGTATTAAACATTCCTATGAAAATTATTAATTATAAACTATAATTTGCTCACGAAAAAGTAATGGTTCATATTACATAACATGTTAAATAATTTTAACAAATTTGCTTTCAAAAGCTAAAGCGTCAATTGACATTACTAAAACAAAAACTCATCAGAGTCAATACTTGAACAATCGTAGCATCAATATTTGAAGTCATGTAAAAAAGAATTTCATCTGTCAGAATAAATATGGTAAGAATAAATCATACTTATGATATCACTGGCATTTACACTTGAAGAAGTCTAAAACTGATTCAAAAATCACCCAGAAACATCTAAATTCTGGGGAATTTAGATGGCATTCATAAACCCATCAAAAGGACACCTATAAAAGTTTTTTAAAAAAAAGCATTTACAGAAGGGATTTAGTGGATACTGATGCCAATTTTCATGTATATAGACAAAACGGTATGACCAGGAGCGCTGAAACATACAAACACATACATATGCACATATGAAAAAAAAAGAGGTAGGAACCCTGGGCCACCTTTGATGGCTACGGTGGTTCGACTATTCGACAAAGTCTGAAAAACAAAACAAAAATTAAGTATCCCCGCTCCTCGGTTCGTTGAACCCCCAATCTTGTTCTGTGATTCAACTCAGTGTAACAGAGCAGCTGTTTTTTAAGTTTGGCTGACTGGCTATTTACTCTTGTCTGGAAAAGAGTTGTTTTTGTTTTTCGAAGGTTTTCAGAATTGTAAATCCATTCTTCCTATAATACTTGGAGTACTAGGAACAACATTAAAGTTCACCGAAGAAATAATTCAACAAATAGTTATTTCCGTAATTAGTGAATACACGTTACTTACAATATTTGAAATAGTTCCTGAAAAGTTTTTTTCGTTTGACACCCTCCAGGGGATGGAATGTTTGAAAATAATCAAAATTAGTACACTGTAAGAATCAGGATTTGAAAAAATTTGACAACTAATTACTAATTTCGATTAGTATCTCCTAAATGGTGTCAGATGAGGAAACTTTTTCGGGAACTATTTCAATATTGTGTTTAATATGCTTGGATGATAAGATTATTGCACCACCAAAAGACTAAACAGTTATTCGCATAAAAATCAAAAAGTTGTAAACAAATACTTAATTGAATACTGTATGAATTCTAATGAAAGAGGTTGATTTGAATTCTCAATTGAAAAGGAAGGATCTTCGATGAAGTCAGTATTTCGATGCTATGGCGGGAAACTTGTGGGAATTAAGGTACGTTAGAAATACAGCATTTGAGAGAACTCCGGTGGTCATCTCAGTAGGGTGGGCATTAACTCGATATGTGAATCTAAAACTGACCTCTGCAATTCAAGCCTGATTAAGCTCAAATCTCGTCGTCATTGTTCTACAATTTAGGCTGTAAAGAAATCGTCGAAAATCGAATGGTTGGGAAATTAAGAGGAAAAACAAAGAAAGATGATCTGGAAGATCCTGTGACTTGTTTGTCATCGTTGGTCATCAATATGGATCGTTCAGCGAGGTGAAAAAAACGGCAAGATGCTTTTTACCTCTTTCGACGTCGTAGATGAGGTATAAGTATTCGTTTTTCTCTCAGTTTTCCTACTGGCCTGCCTGTTTGTCTGTCTAAAATTTCTCAATGAATTTCCATGGAATTTCTTGGAAGCTTTCGATGTATGTCAACGGAAGTCTGACAGTAGACTGCGGGAGGAGTGAATTCTAGGGCAGATCAATAAATAATAACCTCTCAACAATGGCATTGACAGATAAATGCGCTCTCTGAGTGCTTTTTAGCTTTCTGCGTGTGTTTTTTGTGGGTTTTTTTGTTTTTGTTTTAGGGATTTTATTCATTTCTCCAGCTACAAGGACGCACTCGGACCAAATGATTAACACGTAAATAAATGCAAAATTGGTCCCTTAGTTTGCTCAGCATTCATGCTTGGGGGGGGGTAATTTGGACTTTTTGGGATCATCCACAATTACCTGCCCAGATAATATCCGGACATGGTTATCATATCAATGGTCAACTATGACTAATGGAGACTTTTGTCGGATTTTGTGTTATTTGTGCACTTCCACGAGAGTGCATCTGTCAGGTTTTACTTTAAAGTGTTTTGATAGATAGATAGATAGATAGATAGATAGATAGATTGATAGATAGATAGAAGTCGAAGTGAATGTGAGCAGATACATGGATACATAGATAGGAACAATCTGAGATGGATTAAAACCGGGTACCAGTTAAATTTTTTTTTAAATTGAAAACAAAATTGAATTCAAATAAATTTATATTTTTTAAAAAGGTTTGTGAATTGGTAGATCCTCCAGATGAAAAGACAGATATAAACAACTTGGGATAGATAGATAGATAGATAGATAGATAGATAGATAGATAGCTCTGGTAAGTAACTCAACAGAAAGCATCAGGTAACCAAGGAATTTAGGTAGCATAACTTGTTGGGGTCATAAATTAAAAACTGAAAAGAGAGATCAACTAATAAGTTACTTCTCATGCCTTTTATTGGACAGCGATCACTGAAAAACTGTTAATTGAACAAAACAGACACAAATAAGAGGAATTGATTCAGCATAAACTTGCACTGCAAATAAAATCCTCCCATTGAAACTTTTCTTGGGGGGCGGGGGGGTCAGGAGAAAACATTTTTTCTTGACACAATAAAAAGTAAATGTTGACATCTCCTGTCTTCTAAACCCATTCGTATGCGTGATACAGACAGCAAGCTTAACTTGAAAACTGAAGAAACCAATATTGACAGTTTTGGTTGACGTTTTCTAATGGATGGATAGATTGGAATAGAATGGGATCTATCGGGTAGATAGACAGCCTGTTTGGGATTCAATTTTTATCCAAAGACAAAAAAAGGACGTGCTCTTCATATGAGCCAGCACTTAAGAACAACGCAGTCTAAGATACAGATTTGAAGAATTTTGCCCTAAGCAAACAGATCCTTTCCAATGCGCCATATTTTTTTTTACTCTGACAAAATAAATAGACGAGAGGCAGAATTTTCTTTTGTTTTTTTAAGGCCAGAGCCGAATGATATTTAAATGCAACACTCAACCACTTTACATCCCTAAGTGTTTCGACTGCTTACGGCAACAAACCTACAAGCCAAAGTAAACCCCCTAGGTGACTGCGGATCTAATGTAATAATGTATACCACCACTCGAATATATTTTAATTGAATACAAAAGTCAGTTTGCTGATCGTGCATAACGTGCACGAGAAAAGGGAGAAAGAAACGTCTGCCCGGCAGCCATATTTGAAATACTTACGCTAACAGCTTTGAGATCGTCTTTTCATTGGCTTAGATGAAATAACGCTGGGCTTTTAAGAGACCTTTCTTGTTTTATTTCATTTAAGATGCGTTTTTTTTCTCAATATTCTTTTACATTTTTGTTTCCATATCATCTGCCACTGTCCATTTTTTTTATTTATAAGCAACGCCATAATACGCAGAGAGAATGAGTAATTAAGGTTTCACTGCGCGCATGCGCACGCGTGTATTGCCTTAATGTCTTGCATTATGTTTTAATGTCGCGGCTCTTAACTTAATTTTTAAAGAATTGCGACAATACCTCCTTGTGAGAATGGACCATTAGGCGAATATGCAATGGGATGAAAGACATGAAAAATAAGTTGGAGGGAGATAGGCGTAAGGGTCGGTAATGGATGAAAGAGATTGAGCGATTTGAAGGGAAAAGTGGGAGAGTGAGGGTGGTACAGTATATTGGAGGGCAAAAAACAGGAGTCAGGGATATCATAGAATCTATTAGAAAACTTAAATGGCAATGGGCTGGTTATGTTGCGAGGTGTGTGTGTGTGTGTGTGAAAGAAAGAGAGAGAGAGAGAGAGAGAGATGTAGTGGATGGGCGTCCGCTGCCACTTTTCCAGCGGAGGGCAAAAGGATTTACTCCGTGGGTGAGGATTGCAGAATATTCAGGTTAGGAGGCAAAAAGATATACCTGGGCAATGGTTGTCAAATAACGGAATAGCGAATGCCTAAGCTGTGACTAATCCTAAACCGTTAATGTTCATAGTGACCCTTTGAAACCCAGCCTCTATCTGCACCTTCGGCGTAAAAATCTGATCTAGGCGAGGGCGAATGTCCCGTTTTAACCCAGGCCCCCAGCAAACGTCCATGAGTAGAAGTACGTGGTATTAAGGAGCATGGGGAGGGATGTGAAAGGAAACGTTCAGAAGAATCCCCTAATCCAAGCCGGTGAACAAACTAAATGAAAAAAAATGAAAAATTGTGGGTGTGACTGTTCAGTCGGATTGGAAGAGAACGAGAATTTGAAAAAAACAAAATCATCAGGACCTTGCATGAGAGCTCCAAAAGTTGCTGAAATTCAGATCAGTTTCAAAAAACCTCGTCAAAAAAGTTGAAGAGAATATATTTAAGCAACACACACTCAATTCGTAGGTTCTTCTCAATAAATCCTGAGCCTGATATTTAAAAATAAAAAGGCTTTTATTTTCACAACAATTTTTTTCAACATAATCTCCTTCCTTATCAATGAACTTAACCACGTACTCCTCCATAGATAATACAGAATGAACGTTATGCAGTGGAAATTTAAGACCGAAATCCAGCTGACAACTATGTCAGGTCATGTACTTGCTGATCAACCTTCGTGCAAGCCACAACCTTCTTGACATTTCTATGGATATTCAGTAGAGTGCTTGCGTATTGAAAAGATTTTTTGTCACTTGATCTTCTGTGAGAATCATCAGTTCCTCCTGATATAAAGGTGCATATTAATAACAATAAAACATTAAAAAGGAATTAATCTTACTTTTTTTGTTGTTGCTTGACATCACCAACGGCTGAGATGTAGTCGATTATCCTTTAGATAAGCATTGGTGTTGGGTTGCGAATTGATGAGATGATGATCAAGATCTTAATTGTGATAAACTGACACTTTTCAAATGGACAATTGGGTTATACTTTCTTTTTCATTTCGTTGGTTATACAATCTCTCCCTACAACCCTCAAAGCTCAACAGACTCCAAAGTGATATTCGACCCTCTGAAATGTCTGGGTGTCCACATCGACTGGGTTGGGAACTCTGTATCTGAGGTGGCCAAACTTGTTTAATGCAAGGGAAGAGCCACATATGTTGAAGACAAACAAAATTTACGCAAGTTGTTCATTGTTGCATACACATTTTGTAGATGTATAAGTGCGTGCGTGTATATATATATATATGATTTATAATCATCGCGTTGGATTATATATGTTCATTTTTTAATTACACATTCACACACACATACACATATATATATATATATATATATACACGCAAGCACACACATACATATATATATATATATATATATATATATATAATTATTATCATTATATCATCCACAGACAGCTGTTTTGGTGTATTACATCTCTTCAGTGTGGCTATAGACTTTCCAGGATTGAAACCTTCGCTTCAGATCCGGAGTCCGATATCCTACCTCTGAGCTACGGAACTGGACAGTCAGTAAGGCTGAATTTAAGCGATATATTCATTTACACACACATAAATATATATGTGTGTGCGTGTAAATTGCATCATATTAAATCGAAACTCTTGTTTGAAATGATCTCGCATTATTACACGATGAATGTATCACTTGGCTTAGACCAAGTAAATAGAATAAAATATTCAAGAAAATGGGGCTGCTGCAGGAATCGAACCTGCAGCCAATAGAGTAGCCGCTTCAACGTATCGTTGCTCGCACCATTTAACTAAACAGCCACCGGTGATACAAAGGCCCAAATGACTGGTTTCACTCCAAAATTCTCATTTCGTTTATTCTCGGTCTACGTCTGCTCTATTTGGGTTTTTTTTCAACGCAACAGTTATGTATCAAGGAATGGATATATATGATCCGACAGAATGATTAAAACAGACCCATTTTCTTTAATTGTTTATTCTACTTATGTTGTCTAGGCCACAATGATTAATTCACCGTGTAATAACGGGAGATCATTTCAAATAAGAGTTTCAATGTGACATAACGCAATTTATAATCATCGTGTTAGATTATATATGTTCATTTTTGATAACACATTGACACACACATACGTGCATGCACACACACACACACGCACACACACGCACACACACACACACACACATATATATATAAGTACCAAATGGTTTCATAACCTTGACTGGTGAATGTTTTAATTATATCAAATCCTGCAGTATAATTAAATATTTTTGCAAGCCATGAACATTAGAGTTATGTTTCAATACAGTGGGCTCATAGATCGTTTCATCCCCGGTAACTAATTATAAAGCTTGAAATTTATCATTTATCTTTTATATTAACTGTCATGAGGAAAGGAGCTCAGCCAGCATATCTACACGAGCAGCACATTAAACACGTGGCTCGTGGGGCGCGGTTTTGCCACCCCTGGTCTGTACCATATCTAGAAGAACCCTCCTCCAACTCCATTGTTGGTGCTCGTAAAAGCTTGGATTTGTTTCAATTTGTTTTATGTGAATACGACAAACTCTCGTTAACTGCACTCGATCTCTTGGCATTATCTAAGTACAGACGCGTGTTTTTGATTCTCTTGCAAGACTATTGTCTGAGATTATACCTTTTCCCGAGCAAATTAAAAAGTAATAATTACCCTGTTGTATTCTTAATGATTTGCACGCTTCATCTTTTAATTAGCTTGCCGTATTTTTCAATCTGTCCGCTACAGCAGTAAATTCATTACAACGACGCTCCTCCTATGTGCCGTAATAATGAGAGTCTACCGTACTTCCAACTTGGAAGATTCATTACTTTGTTCTACGATGATGCAATGGATGCCTTTCCCGTCGCTACAATGATTGCCTTCCTATACGCTGACTTGTCCTTACTCTTAAGTAAACAACTGACTGAAGCAGTTCTATAAAACGGAGGCTCTCAATATGGCATGTTTGAGTACTGCAGATACCCGGGGGGCTGTTCGTTGGGTTATTGTTGCTGTTGTTGTTTTTGTTGTTGTGGTGGTGGAGGTGGGTGTTGGTGTTAGTGCGTATGTTTGCCTTAAGGCGTTGGACCAAAGCAATATAACCCTGTGTAGATACAATCAACGTGGGAATTTGTTTGTCCCGTGAAAATAAGCTAACGGGGAAGAGAGTGAGAGAGAGAGAGATAAAGAAATAGAGACTAAGAGTTGAGGGAGAGTGGTTATAAATCAAAAGGAAGAGGTAGGAAGAAAGAAAAGAAAGGAACGTGTGGAAGAAAGAGAGGGAAAAGGAATTAAGAAAGGAAGGAAGAAAAATGTTTGCTCAATAGAGAGGAAGAAACAAAAAGAAAGTTAGGAAAAAAATTTAGGGTGAAAGAAGGAAAGAAAGAAATGACAAATGAATGTATGGATGAAAAGGAAAGAAAGAATTGATGAAAGGAAGAATGAAAAGAGAAACGGATAAAAGAAAGGAAGAAAGGAAGGAAGAAAGAAAGAACGAATGATTGAAGAGTGGAAGAAAGGAAGAATGGATGAAAGAAGGAAAGAAAGAAGAAAGAAAACGAATGATGGAAGAAAGAATCAATAAATGAAAGAAGAAAAGAGAGAACAAATCAATGGAAGGAAGGAAGAAAGAATGGATGAAAGAAATAACGAATGAATCAATGAAAGAAAGAAAGAACAAATGAAAGAAAGAAAAAAGCATGAAAGGGAGAAAGAAAGAAAGAAAGAAAGAAAGAAAGAAAGGATAAAAGAAAGAAAGCCGCCAAAGCAAGAAAAGTGAAAAAATCATTCAAGTCGAGTGACTGAAAAAAACAGGAAAAAAATTAAGAGAAAACGAAAAAGTAAAAAACAAAAAACAAAAAAATGAAAACAATGAAATTCTGAATTCACGAAAGAATGATTCAAGTATCTTTCAAAGAAGTTCGGCGTAAGACACAAAAGGAATAAAAATGCTGATGTCTCAAATTCACGAAAGAATGATTTAAAAGCGAGAAAGAATCTTTCAAGAATAAGCAAACAGGAGAAAAAACAATAAAACAGAATTTGAATGAAAGCAAGAATTTTAAAAAATGAAAGGGAATGAAAAAAAAAACAAAACACGGAAAGGTTTGGAATAGATAAGATGGATGATGATATCAAGCCACGAGGCTGGATTACTTATGTATTTCTCATCTGTGTTAGAGGTCGGTGTTCAAGTCAAGGTTAACAGCCAGGATTTTGAATGCTAATTTTTAAGGAGAGAAAGCCCTCTTCAGTTAGAAAATAGGCATAATGCAATATTTTCCTTCTAAAGCTAAATATCAAATGCACATCATGTATTCTCTACCGGTGCCAGAGATCCGTGTTCAAGTCAGGATGAAATACCAAGATTACAATGTTGCTTTTCCAAGCGGGCAAACCTTTCCCACTCGAGAAAATTGGCGTGACACTATCTTCCTATCCCGATTTCCATTTTTGTCTGAATTAGAAAAAAAAGCAGGTGGGCACAAGCTAAGGGATCAGTTTTGCATAAACTTACATTGCAAACTAAACCCTCCTACCTCCAAATAGAAGGGGGGTTAGAAAACAAAAAAAAGTGCATTCCAGACATGATGAAGAGTATATCTTCAAATTTTCTAGCTCCATTGTATCGTGATACATACATACATGCATAAAAAAATAAAATAAACGAAGTAAAAAGAAGCATTTAATAAAACCGGAACAATGTAACGTAACTGAAGAAGAAAAAATGGAGAAGTCTTTTAAAATGAAAATCCGAAACTGACAAGAAGCAAAAAGAAAGAATAAGGGTTCAATCACAAGCTTGGCCGCTTCATTGAAATCTAAAAAATAAAAACAGAACAGAGTTCATTTCTCAATACAATATTATTCCAAAAATACTTGTTCCATTTCAATTTCTTTAATAGTTTCTGTAAACGGGATTTGTAAACTTCAACAGAACAAGTCAACATGAGTTCTGCTTTAGATATGGGACTGAATTCGTCATCAATTTTTGCGTACGTCACTGTGTCACAGTTATTCGTGCATGACGTCACTGGTTTGGGGTCTGATCGTTGTTATCCATACGAAAACAGTCAACAAGTTGAAACTCGGCAGTTGGAGCTTAGCTTAGTCTGCCTCAAATTTCTTTGATTACCCGAAGTTCCGAGGCTAAGCGGTCAGCACAGTTACTTATATGAACGAATGCACCCTTGCAAGTTTCCACATACCTTTGGATGCATCTCACTAATTGATGCACGAAATAAATCGAGACTAGTCACTGATGCACACAGACATAGTTTAAAACCAAGCGCAGCGGTTTTCCGGGGGCCAAAAATAGTTTTTTTGACTTATCGAGTTTTATTTGTTCTGAATGATAGTTTAATACAACAATTTAATCCCAATTAAGGTCGCTGAAATTTCTCTCATAAAACTTCCTTATCCCATTTTTAGAGCAGTGAATTTACAGAGCAAAAAAAATTGAATTTGAAATATCTTATTTACTACATAGGTTGTATGATCTATTTTACATAAATTAAGTCAGGTTAATTGTTATAATTATGCTCCTGATTGAAAATATGCTATATTTTTAGCGTCATTAAATCTTATATTGAAATAATTAAAAAGAAATTTACGAGCTTTTTTTAAAATAATATTTTCTCTCAAAATCTCACTAAACTATAGTCCGAATTTCAGCGAATTCCATGAACAAACTCAGTAATTAAAAGAGAATATTGAAAATTATGAAACATATTCTAAGAGCATTTTTTGCGGGTAGCTGTGAATAGATCTTCTAAAGATATTCAGATAAAAATGGATTCTATGGTTTCTGCTATTTTCAGCACGTTCTAGATAAAAAGTAAACTGAAGGGAGGATTTTTCGCAAATTATTCCATTGTAGATATAACTAAATTCAAATTTTGTTTTATGATCAGACTTTGTTCATCAATGAATATTTGATTCTTTCATTTATAAAAATCAAAAATGAATTACGAATTTCAATCAAATTCCATTTTTGGCCAGTTTTGCTTAACTTCGAAACGCTGTGCAGTAATGACTTGAAGTCTTTTGCAAAAGAGAAGCAGTGCAATGTGAACTTTCGTAAAGCAGGGAATATATATATATATGTATATATATATATATATATATATATATATATATATATATATAGAGAGAGAGAGAGAGAGAGAGAGAGAGAGAGAGGGGGGGGGTTGCTTCACAAGATTAAATCTTGACCTCTGTTAAGTAAGCAAAATTCAACGCGTTCTTTAATCTACCGACAACTTTTTATCTTACTCCAAATACTGATATCAGATGCATATCAACATTTACTGCATACCAAGCCTTCATCCTTAACATTACCATTATGTACTATTAGATAGTTACATATGAAATGTCGCTTTCTTATAAATAGTTAGATGAAGGATGATATAAGCGATAGAATGATAAATATTTAATCAGAACATGATCCATTAAAAGCAATAACCTTTTTTCAATGATCCCTTAATGATAATATGCCATCTCTATTTACTTCTTTTGGTTTAGTGGCCACAAATTGAGTAAAAGTATGAATTAAAGCTTTCCTTATCATTGAACATTCAATTAGATATCTGAAGTTCAAAATGTTGGAAAAGATGGTAATCTATCGCAAAGATGATGAGTGAATTGGTTGTAGGTTGCAAAAAAACATACCACAATCCTCGAAGCTCAGCACAGCTAGCTGGGTGTTGGGTCTTTACTGTCATGGCCATTTGATTCAGTCTACATCGGGAAAAGTGTTATGCAGACCAACTTGAAAAATATTCTGATTTGTTACACGTAAATTAATTAGCTTATCTCATAGGAATATTTATCATATTTGATCAAAAATTTATTTCAAGACCAACAAATAAATCTAGGTTCACAAATTCTTTTCCAACAAAGTTATTTTTTCATGTTGGTCCAAAGAAACTTTTTTTTAAATATAATAGCCTTTCCTAAGGCCTGGGGATGGAGTTATATGGTCTCTGTTGAAGTTTTAAAGTCGAACAGAAAGGGCTGGAATCGTTGCTCGTGGCTTGTGGTTCTTTGCCCGCTGCTATCGATAATTCTTTATCGCTGAGAGCAGGTTTGGGCTTCCCTCGAGGTTTAATATTTGATATCCATATCCAACTGTTTGCACAGTAGTAATGTTCCCTCTAGATGCTTTGCTGACATCATCAGTAGCTTGAGCAGCATCAGGTCACAATTTGAAAGCATACTTAAGATTCAGTCTGACTTCTTGGGTGGACACCATTGCCGTTAAGGGCTCGAAAACCTCCTAGAATAACAAATACTATCTTTATTAACATCGGGTCTGCAAAAAAATGCATTTACATTAGTAAATCTTTCATTTTTAGCATAATTCTCTACGAGGTAAAAAAATTTCACGTGAAACTTATACATAGCACTTGACTCAGGAGTGGTTGTTATCAAGCTAGTCTCACGAACTATTTCAACTATCGGGTTCGTCCTTTACTGGATACCCTACGTTCGTAACCTTGTGCCGTACTAATTTATATTTCGGGTGACTTCATATTCCCAAAGCTTGGCTTAGCCTGACACAAGGCCACAACTGGACCAAGTGAGGATCGATCTCTCTACCCAGAATTAATGGTATTTCACTAGTTTGATAACCCTGTTCTATATTGACGTTTTCTTGTATTGGTATTTACTAAGCTTGGCTTATTCTGGCACGAGGCCAAGGGGGTACCCAGTGAGAATCGAATTCACTTCGGTAGTAATGATATGTATGAGTTGCTCTGTTAGCATAGCCCCATAGCAGGATGGTTTCAACTTTCACTCAGATTTCTAGTCCTACCGACCACTTTGCAATGCTCTTCGTGACTGCCCTTAGTACTCAAATAATTATGGGCACGACTGTCATTCTAATGCTCCTCATTTTTTTTTTCATTTTTATTCCAGTTTTTCACTGGTCGGCTGAGATAGCAACGTCCACTCTTTGACAACTCTTCTTTTCTTTGTTGCCGATGCCTAAATCCGAATTGAATTGGGGGGGGGGATCTGCTGGAACTTCAAAGTTTAATAGAATTCTATTTTTCATATTCTCTTGGACAGATTCTGGTTCCTGGTTGTTATCTTTTCTCCTTAGTCACCCACCCTAACAATCTCATGAACAAAGGTAAAACTGAAAAGGGTGCTTATGCTTGAATGAAAGTGAAAGAGACTCAAACTTTACAATATCTATTATACATGAAGTATTCCTCTGAGGTTTGAACCTAAGCCTGACCCCCCCCCCCTCCCAAGTTTAAACCATGAAAATTGAGTTATAGTAGTTATAAACCATAGGAATATAGAAAGATACCAAAAATAATCAATAAGAATGATAATAATAAACGTGGTTGCGCTAGGATCAAAATCCCTAGTTTTATTAAAACCCAAAAGGTAAACGAAACAGAATTCACTTCTCCGTACAATAACATTCCAGAGCTACACGTCCCATTTTAATTCCTTCATCAGCAGTTTCCTGAAATGGAATTTGCAAACTTTAGGGAAAATAGTCGACCTTGGTTGGGCTTTAGAAGTGCGAGTGAATTCGTCGTCAGTTTTTGTGAACGTCACTGTTATTCGTGTATGACGTCACTGGTTTTTAGTCTGGTCATTGTTATCATCATCCGCCATTGTTGTTGCGTACGAAACTCAAACTCAATAGGAGGAGTTTGACCATAACATATTGGTTTCATTGCATATTATTATAATTAATGTAAATACATTCCATTTAACAAAAGTTGATATTTTAATTGCAGGAAGAAAATACACAAGAGTAGTGATATCTTAGTTTCCAATATCCGTGGAATTTCAACAGGTCCAGCTATTATTATTATTATTATTATTATTATTATTATTATTATTATTATTATTATTACTATTATTATAATTATTATTATTATTATTACTATTATCATTATTATTATTATTATTATTATTATTATTATTATTACTACTACTACTACTACTACTACTACTACTACCATGACGATACAAGCTCCGGTGAAGAAGTCGATCTCATGTATAAGTCGAACTTGATTTTGGAGTTTATGAGATCATTAAATTAAATCACTGTATATATGTGCATAAATCAACACCTGGTTTCTCAGCTCATAAAACAAAGATCAAGCGAACAAAACACCTTATCACATGGCATATAAAAAACATTACACGAAACTTGTAATAAAACAAACCTGGCTGCTGCAGGGTCGAACTCCACTCCTACACTGGAGATACTGCAACTTTTGTATAGTATACATAATACATGCAATAAAGGCATATTCGACTGGTCAGTTTGGCTCAGTTGGTAAGATAGCCGCCTAGCAATGACCAGATCATGATTTCAAATCATGGTAAGGATATGATGAACTGATATGTTTAGTTCAGCGTTGTGTCATAGACATACGGTGCGGGGTTTACTCCCTTAAATTTGGTGAGGATTGTTCTTGTTACAGAGGGAAAATAAAGAATTTGACAAAACAAAGAAAGATAAAAAGTGATTACGATTGTCACATGGCTAACATAGTTATGTATTTCCTATCTGTGTTCAGTTTCAAGTAAAAGACGGTATTTCGGGTGCTGATTGTCCAGAGCGAGCCTCTTAGAACTGGAAGGCTGATGCAACAAAACCAGTTGATCCCTTCACTATTTCGCCTTGTACCATACAAAGCCAAGTTCAGTAAATACCAAAATGAAACCAAGTGAAAAGGGAAATTTTAACATCCATACAAATCATTATTTTTTGACTTGCAGCTTGTTCTACCATCCCTTCATTTTCCCGGGGTTTTTTCTTTTCTGTCTTCTTTCCCGCCATATCTATCTGAGAATATTTGCATAATGTTCAGATGCACATACCAAGGGAACCAGACCGATTTAAACGCAAACCGACATCTGTGTCTGTCCGCCTTCTCAAATTAGAAGCATGTGTGCTGCTGATCCAGCTCGTAAATCGAGAAGGGTTATCTGGAGTCGCCCGGATCAAAATGTTTTTCAGGCTCATCTTTTTCGTTTTTCTTTTTTGCACATAACATCTATACTACCGTACAAAAGTACAGATAGGTCGATGAAGGGGTGTATAATGTTCGTTTCTCAGAATCATTTTTAACATTCACAGTATTTCATTACACGAGGTGCTACCCAATTGTTCGGCGAATCTAAACAGTGTGAGAGATGTAGTACAGACTTTTGCCACCACCCTTTGTGAGCTCTGTACAGCATGAACGAACATGGTACGTACGTTTGCCACAACCCTTTATGAGCAATTGTACAATCAGTGGGCATGTAGAGAATCAAATGTAGTACGGAATTTCGCAACTATCCTTTCTACGCAGTTCTTTTTATCAGTTAGTACGCAAACAGCAGGTTAGCAGTGCACAAGGAGCGAATGAAAGTACGGATGATTGCCACTGCTCTTTCTGAGCAGTACCCTTCGCGACTCAAAATGTATTCAATTAACAAAAAGTGCACAAGAACCGAATGAAGTACGGACGTTCTCCGCTACCCACTGTGAACTGTACCTTTTATGAGTCAGGGTTCAAACATCGAGCAGATTAAGAGAACCTTTCTTGGGTAAGTAATTTTTTTTTCATGGTTCAAATCGTCTAAATCTTGGGTAGCATCTCCTGTTCGTCTCTTTTCATATATTTAATTTTTCCTTATGCAAATGAGCAATTTCAGGCTGATAGATCAATTAATTCATATCAAAAGCATTTTTTCTGCATTTGGTTGTCAACGGAAAGGGAAAATAATCAGTTCTAAATGAAGGATCAAAGGGATTGAGTGAAAAACTTGCTGAGCAACTTTTAACATAGCTTCGTAAAACGTTTCAGAACAAAGATCTAGTTCTGAACTAATGCTGATGACAGAGGAGAGCATGACTCAAATTATTTATCTTTGTCTTTGCCAAGGTTGACAATATGAGTAACAGCTTTCTGTTGCTATTTTCTAAGGAGATAAGCTAGATATAGGAGAGTGTTTTGATCAAATGCTCATTCACCCACTCTCTTCTCTGTCAAACGTGGCACGCTATTGATGTCTAGATGACTGACGATGAGACTGAACTATGGGAGTTGTGGATTCATACCTTTCTCAAGGGCATTAGTGAGGAGTGAACATGAGCTGATCGAAATTCGAATTTGGTTTACCGATACCGCTTTGTGCACTTGTAACCGTTAGGACATCCCACCAGAATTTGAACTCACAGCCAAATGATCAGTAGTTGGCCCTCTTACCTACTGAGCCAAACTCACAAATCTACGAAAATTTTAGTTACAAATATGCAAGAACTTACTGTAGGGCCTTTTTCATCTTAATAAATAAAAACTTTATATTTGATAATTGTATTTTTTTATGGTATACTATATATTCGATATACAATACAAAAGTTGCGATAATCATCTTCAGTTGGAGTAGAAGCTGGATAGAATTTACACTCTGCAGCAGCTAAGATTGTTTACTTATTTTTATTTCTCTTTCTCTTGCTTTTTTAGTCGGTCTGTAGCCTTTTGCCTCCGTTGTCCAATTCCAGTTGTCAATGTCACAAGTGACAATGGTCTTTTTTTTAAAGAGTCTCCGTATCTTTTCCTTGGCATCCTTTTATCATGTTTTCCGGGTCACTGCATTTCTGGCTCTTATTAAATTATCGTGTGTTCATTAGTACAATCGTTTACTGCAATTGAATCTATTTCAGCTCACACATACATACAAATATATATAATCTATATATATATGTTTATATAATTGTGTGTGTGTGTGTGTGTGTGTGTGTGTGTGTGTGTCTGTTACAAGAATATATTCCCGGTGAATGTCAATTTTTTCGCCCAACGCTCTTTTCAGCAACCATCAATATGTCTGTTCTTATAATCATGAAAATAAAAGGCTCATTTTTTACAAATACATTATGAACTATATATATATATATATATATATATATATATATATATATATATAATGGATATATGATTCGACAGAATGATTATAAATTGCGTTATATTATATTGAAACTCTTATTCGAAATGATCTCCCATCATAACACAGTTATAAATTCACTTGGCCTAGACAACGCAAATAGAATAAACAAAGAAAATGAGGCTGCTGTTGGAAACAAACCTGCGACCGTTGGGGTAACTACTTCAACGAAGCGTCGTTCTAACTATTTAGCTGTATATAATACTAATATGTTTATCAAACACCACTTCCCCATGTGGTATAATTTCAATATCTAGCCTTTTATGGTGTTTTCAGAGCCCTGTCGTAATACATATATGTATACACACACATACACATATATATATATATATATATATATATATATACATATTTATATATATATATATATATATATATATATATATATATATGTGTGTGTGTGTGTGTGTGTATGTGTGTGTGTGTGTGCGCGTGTCTTCAAATTTGTTTGGTTGTCAATTTTTCTTCCAATCGTACTATTCATTCCATCGATCTCAGTCTGTTCATTTCTATGTCTCTTCATGTCTGTATATCTATTTGTTTGTTTGTTTGTATATGTATGTGCGGGTGTGTGTGGTTGTGTGTGTGAATAGGTATACGCGTGCACATCCGTGTGCATGTCCTGATCAATGGGTTAGGTAGTTCGTGTCCAGCAGTCGATGTTCAAACGTATGTGAAAGCCAGAAAGTAAAATGCCGATTTTCAAGATTAGAAGTTTGGTACTTAATGATATTCTTGCCTCTTAACGTAAGTCTTAATCAGACTAAATTTGTTAATATCTCTTCGTGTATATTTCTTGTATGTCAAAAATATGCATCAAGATGGCTACTTTTTACCTTCATCTTGAAATATTTCAAAATAATGATTCTATATACATAAATATATAAATATATATAGATAGATAGATATAGATATAGATATGATTTTAGAAAAGACATTAGGATATGCATACAAGCAAATCATTTATGCTAGGACATACGCCTCAGTAGAAATATACAAACATGACGTAATTAAAGGATACTTATATACGCTTGTAAGTATGAATCCGATGTTATGAATATCAGTCAATTCAAAATGCGTGGATGTGGAGTTTTCTTAGGCACTTGTTTGGGTATATGTATATGAAGGAGAGTAGAGTGAATCCCATGTCTTCCTGTATTTAATCAATGTTCAACAGGTTCTTTTCATGGGATATTCAGGGAGGACAACTTGTTCCTATTACTCACCGTCATGCAACGATGAGAACCCTTCCTAAGCCCATCTCTTTCACGAGTTAATACGCTCTGATTGGCCCGGCTCTCTAACGGCATTTGGCCGTATCAACTGGCGCAGTTAACGTTTGTTTTTGTTTTGGGGGGGGGGGACGGGGGGCTGCACTAAAGGTGAAGTTGGACCGATAGAAAAACCAGCGTTTGGGACGTGTCAACGTGCACAGGAAAGAATCGTGCTCAACATCACTAGGAGACATCACAAGACAGCACAGTATATTAGGCTGGAGTCAAAGATATTATAGAATTCATTAGAGAATCCAAACGGTAAGGGGCTGGTTATGTTGCAAAAATGTCCGACAACCGATGGACATCACGACTCACAACATTTTTTCTCTTTTTTCTACAAAGACTCTTTCAAAAGCTGCTAAACTTAGACCCATGAAACTATTTATATATTTGGGAATCAGCATCACCTGGCAAAGGTTTTTCACCATTCATTTGAACTTATACATGTTTAATTTCATTTTGTGCACCAATTCGTAAACTTCAAAATCATGGTAGCTCAATAGACGAGCGGTCAGAGCCTCGGAAAATAGAATTGGCCGACCAAGTTTGAACTCTGACAGAGGAAGTTTTTTTTTCACTTTCAATTGTTTCTGCTTTCAAACTATCTGACCTAATAAACATCCGGAAATTTGTTAATTTCGATGAAAATAATCTTACCGTTCTCCTTCAAATACATAATACACCCTCAAAAAACCTGAAAATCTTTTCGTAGTTATAATGCTGAACTTGACTTCCACTTTCTATTCTTCATTGGAATACTGTGAATGTGTATTTTTTTCCTCTCAGTGCTGAGGTAATTTGGGCTCTATTATATAAGGTATTAAAGTGTATGTGTGTATATGCTCTGAACGGGCGATAACTACGCATCACAGAGGAAAAACAAAGACATATCGGAAATCAACTGGTCGCAATTTACCAACAGCACAGATTTTAAGGAAGTATTTTTTAAAAAAAAAGGTTTGTCAGTTTCTATGGGTTCTGCGTTCGCGCTTACTTGGGGAAAAAAACAATTTCATCGTCAAGGAAATCAGTGAGAGTTATAATACACCACTGTTTAGAAACGAGCTAGATACAAACAGTGGACCTAGTTCGAACTCTGATGAAGCTTTTATTTTATCTTCAATTTTCTTCATTAGAATTCCATGTGCTCCCAATTTATTGGACCTTCAAACCTTCTGGAAATTTATCAGTTTTGAGAAAGGAAATATCCAAAGGTTTTTACATGAGAGTGCTCTATTTACAATGTAAATATAATGCTAAACTACAACCTTAATTTCCATTTGTCATAGGAGACCATGGATATCTCATGGATTTTCTCTTTCTCTCAATGCCCATGCCACTTTGGCTGTATTTTTTAGGGGATCTAACCCTAACCTGACAATAAAATGCCTTTTTCTTAGAGCATAAGCCTTAACCATATCTCTTAACCCTAACCTCAACACGAACACAATAAGAATACATGGGGACTATTTAAATCTGATAGTCTGCTTCAACGTGCGAACTTCTAATGCCAAATGAATTCCTAGGTTTGATGGAAATTATTTTTAGCTTTCATGAATGATACGCACGCCTACCCTGCGCGGGTCAGTCCAAGGCGTGTGGTATCACAGCGGAAAAACAAAGATATATCCGAAATCAGCAGACTACGATTAAACGAAAACTTTAAGGTCGAAAAAAATCTCTGAGTTTATGGGGTCTGCGTTCGCGCTCACATAAAAAAATGAAGTCCGCTCAAATTTTGGAGTTAGACAATAGTCTTTGGGAAAAAGTATCTTCGTTTGTTTTTGTTTTTTTCATCCCCATTATGTGGTATATGCACGTAAAGTTCCCCAGCATCCATCTATTTCGTAAAGAAGACATCAATGTGCAAAGCAGTAAGGAATCAACATGCTGTCCGATTACTTTTCCACACAGCAACGTAAAAAAATGAACACATACTGTGATGACAGACTCCTCATCGTAGAGTAATACCGAGCTAGACTTGCTACTGAATAATGATTTTGATTTTAACTTGGTGTTCCGCTCCTTTTGACCTCTGTCTGACTAGCTAAGTTCGGTACCAAATCGGGGGTTGGGATAATGGCTTGCAAGCCTGTCTTGCAAAACATTGTCATTAGCAAGTAAGCTCGATCATCACTCCGCACAAACAGTCAAAGAATGATGATCTGGGAGTTACGATAAAAAGCAACAGAAATTAAGATACAAGAAGAACTATTCAAAAAAAGTAATGATTCTTGATGATTCTCCGAATTCGGATATTATTGCATCTAAATTAACGTTAAGATCGAGGCGATTTGGCTCTCTGGGAAACAAGGAATGCAGCTATATGGCTAGAATTGGATGACTCTTACTGATTAGCCTTCGTAGCGTACTCAGTAAAGCAGGTTCTCAAGGATAACGGGTGAGAATTCGAGTCTTGCTCGAGATTTATCTCCATTTTAGATACGCACTGCTTATTAACGATCGTATAAAGATAATCTGGGAGCTGCGATATAAAAGCAATAAAAAAAGATGAACGGAATACTACACAAAATCTGAGAAGTGTATTTATTCAATTAATGTCCCCAGAATACACCCTCGTCCTTGAGCCATCCTGTTTTCCACTGCTGTAACCTTTTTGCATTCCACGCTATATTTGCTCGCCAGTAAACGATATTCAACCTATCCCATAAATGGACATTATATCGACTTGAAAATTCATCTTTGTTCGGACCTCCTTTGACCCTCTGCGATATAACGGACGCCCCCCGCCCCAAGAGGATCTGCCTCCCCAAGGCCTAACATTTGTAACCAGCTTTTCGGGCGTTGAACCATATCTTTTGAAACAGCAGTGTATTTCTAGAACTTATGGCAATCATTTTACGTGGACTATTTATGTTATTTTAGCCACGTTGGACTCCCCTCGCCCCTTGTACCCTTCAGTTCTGGCCTCACAAAGTGCTTCTGACGGTTGACATGAAGAATGTTCTCTCAGAACAATGTTGTCAATTTTTTTTCATTAGGAATTACGAATGAATATTTATAACCATCATGTCGTATACAGTATTTCAGAATAATTCATGAAAAAATTGTATCAAGTCACTTGCCATCATGTCCCGACATTTGGGAACCTTCTTCTTTGAAAAAAATCCTGGTTCAAAGAACATGAATTGCTTGTTGAACCTAAGGGTTGCGGACAAAAAAGTGAACTTGTGTGAATATTCTAAATTCACTCTACTCATGTGATTCTTTCAAATTACGCTTCTCCTTCAAAATGTTTACGAGAAACCTCTCTTTCTCACAATATCTTGTAGTTAGTTATCGTAAAGCAATGGTTAGGATATAAGACTCGCATATTGTTGCGAGTATAGAGGGCACTGCCCAACTGTGAGACCGCCTTGATATGTATTGAGCTTAGCTCAGTATGGGACCAAGTCACTAATGTAGAATAGCTACTGACATCACAGTAGCAATGGTCTATAAGATAAGCTTGTTAACCATCGCTCTATGACTGGCAGCTCTACACATATATCTTTGCTCGGGGATAAACATGAAATCTGTCGACTCAGATGTGATGTCATCATCGATGGGTTTTACTTCATGAGGCGTGGTACTGCTCATTGCAGTCAATTGAGCTCAGAATTCGTCATAAGACCTGGAGACCAGCGCTATTCAGGTCTTCCTACCCACATGTTCACGTGTATGGTACCCCCACTTTAAGCCGACCTTGTGTCGCATCCCGTTCTCGTGGGAGTTCGGGTAAATAGAATCACAACATCTGTCGATGAATATTTATAAAATATTGAAAAGAGTGTGTATACAATAGAGAATATTTACGATCATTTTCATTGTCACCTCGCCGTTGCAGAAACATTTACGACTGAATTCAATTCGATCCTCAATGGGTGCCTATACGCAAGAAAAAAATACAGTCTTTTTTCGTTACTCCTACCACACTGAATAGTTATGGCTATTTCAGCAAGTCGTATTCTAGTTTGCTAAATAAGTGTAAAAAAATAAAGTTGAGGACATTTCTGGAACTTGGCTGTTATTATCTAATTGAGATAACAACCTACGTTTAGGGTTAGAGGTTAGGACTAGTCTGTCAGTCAGGGCAAAGATCAGTTTGCATTGGAGGCCTTTTAAAATTAGTTTTTTTTCCACATTTATTCCGCAAACAAAAATACAGTGAAATGTAATACCAAATAATTATCAGGTACAACGTCTGTCATTCACTCCCATTGTGGTATGTCGGCTTGTGACGAAGTCCCAGTTTCTATTACGCGTGTCAGCTTAGTAATCCTTGCAAGTCTCAAGTCTGGTCGAGACCAGGACTTTATTCCTACAAGTTATTAATACAACCCCATTGACAGGACGCAAGTATCCCAAGTTGACACGTCCAGCCTAATCATACAGCTCGGCGTGTACTCAATAAGCTACCGAGTGCAAGGGAAATTTGTCCTTATGGAGAATTTTCCTCACTCTGGACTCATACTGGGAATCGAGCTCGAGACCCTCTGCGTATGAGGCGGATATGCTGACTATCACATTATCCCAGCGGACAGTTATTTCGTTTGACGTGAACTCGCAAAGAAAAAAGCCCCTACATGAATATTTTTGACACCTAATAAGACGTGACTTAATCTGAAAATTTATGGCATTTTTTTCAGTTGTTAAGAAATCTTACAAAGTCGCCTCACGGTGGAGCAATGGTTACCTAGCTACCCACGAAGGTATTTACTAGTGTAGAAAGTTCGATTCTCACAGAGTGCTCCAAACTTGTCGACTTGTTCCAGATTAACGATGGTATCATGGCGTGAACCCAATGAGGATCGAACTCACTACACATTATAATAGTCCGCTGGGCTGATTTGACTGATTATAATCTATTGACTAACTCGCAAACCATTACCCAAGAGCTAGGCACCACCGCTATAGGTGTTTAATCGGCTTACTTTAACCTTGCACAAGGCTACAAATATTGGGTACCCAGGAAGAATTAGTCTGGTACAAGGCCACACAGTTCCAGCATTCGTTTCTTCAAAATCTATTATTATTGAGTTAAGTATACCTTATGGCATTGAATCAAACCCGAATGCTGTTCTAATATGTACACAATTGAGAATGTACATCGAAATTCCAATGGTTTTCACCTCTGTGAGCTGAGAGGTGTATATATTCGATAATGTTCGTCAGTCTTTCCGTCTGTCTGACTGTCCACACGATATCCCCAACAGTTCTCAATGAATTTCAATGATTTTTTTTTTGAAAAAGTGGACAGTTGAATAGAGAAGAAAAAATTGAATTCTGACGCGAATCAAGAAATTTTTGTTCGATTGAAAGATATTTTTCTGGTTTATATTCGTACATTCATGACTGTCCACACGATATTCCTGAAAGTTCTCAAATTAATTTCAGTGTAATTTTGTAGAAGGGAGGACAATTGGCTACGAAAGGAATTATCAAATTTTACACAATTACTTCCCCTGAAAATAGCGTTGGCAGAGGCATGCACTCTTCCAGTGCTTTCTAGTTTTACGATTTATAGGAATATATTTGAGAATACGAATAAGTGCATCCATTTTTAATGTTTGATTAATATTTCCTTTCATCTTGATTTCAGTTTTTTATCACACGACCACAGTCAGTCTATAGCATTGCGTAAACAGTGTGGATAAGAAACCAAGAAAGAGCTCTAGGCGAGACTCGAACCCGTGTCCCATCCACTCGATGCTATTTTTTAAACAATTTTTGATAAAAGATCTTTCTTTTAAGGTAATTGTAGATATTTTTTTAAATGATTAGTTCTAATACACACGAGGGATTAAGTGGTTCACTTATGTGGGATTTTATTCATTTTTGATTACTTTTCACTTTGATCCTGATTTTTTTCCGATCGGGCTGATTATACAGAGCCGTGGGATGACGGCCCGAGTCAGAGTTATGATTTAAAAAGCAACTAAAAATCAAGATGAAGATGAAAAAAAAGTAGTCAAGAATCAATATACTATCGGGACACAAACAAGTACCGGAAGTCTCTTCTAACGACTATGGTTATGGTATTTGCATAGTATGGACACCTTAAAAGCTAACTGTATACGTTTCGTAAGCAATAAATGTCTCTTTGAGAGAGTTATACATTCAGCTGATGTCTTTGTAAACGTCGGCTTCTTTCGCTTGGACAAACGGTGGCAGAATATCAAATTAGGGTGAAAATATAAATATTCAAGGGAAAGAAAACGAGATGGAAGTTAAGGATTCACTTTCCTTTTTGCTTTGTGATTTTATTTCTAAATTTCAGCCTGGAAACCTTTGACTTCGAGATTTTCACCTGCAGAACAATGTGTAAACATAAAATAATTTACGCTTGATTAAATACACATAAGAAAATCATCGCCCGATTCTATGAAAGCAATTATATATATATATATATATATATATATATATATATATATATATATATATATATATATGTATATATATATATATGTATGTATATATATGTATATAAATGTGTGTGTGTGTGTGTGGAGCAATCGGACCCGTTAACAGGGTGGGAAAACAAAAATTAGAAAATAAAAATTTTGAAAAAAGCCCATGAATATAAAAATGTTTAAGAGGTTGGTAGTTCATTTATTCTTTGAATATTCGAAGTTAGAGCTTCCGGTCTTTTCAAAACGCCTTATTAGAAAATCCGCCCCTTGCGGAGGGCCGGCTCGGTTCATTTGCCGTTGATATCTGTAAAAGTTGTTTCTCTGCTTTGTGTTTGTGTTTCTGCTAAGATGGGCGAATGTTTGTCGGGTCATTAGATAATGGGAGGAAAATAAATCAAAAAAAGGAAAAACACGTGATAGATAGATAGATAGATAGATAGATAGATAGATAGATAGATAGATAGATATGAACTGATCAAGATAGATAAACAGATGGATAGATATTGAGATAGATGGATATATATGTTGACAGATAGAATGATAGGTCGACAGATAAAAAGATCTGATCCGACTAAGTGAGTATAAGGAAGAAAGAACGGAAGAAAGAAAGAAAGAAATGAAAAAGAGAAGGAAAAAAGAAAGAAGGAGAGGAAGGAAGAAAGAAAAAGAATGGAAGAAAGGAAGAAGAGAAAGAAAGGAAAGAAGAAATTAAGAAAAAAACGAAAGAAAGGAAGGAAAAAACTAAGAAAGAAAGAAAGAAAAAAAAGAAGAAAGAAAGAAAAAGAAGGAAGTGATAAAGAAAGATAAAAAGAAAAAAAAAGAGACAGAAATACAGAAAGAAAGAAAAGGAACGAAGGAAGGAAGAAAGAGAAAAAAGAAAGGAAGACAGAAAGGAAGAAACCCAAGAAAGGGAAAAACTAAGAAAGGAAGGAGAAAGAAAGAAAGAATGAAATAAGGGAAGAAAGCATGAAAAGAAAAGAAAGTGTAATTTCATATAACATCCACTCTATTCCACATTCTTTCAATGCCGTTATTTCTTATATACCTCTCTCTTTCCCCATTTTATTTAATTCAGGAATTTCTTGTCCATTACTTTTTATTCACAGTAAGATACACACCTCCAAACGGTTCTCTACATACGCAAATCATGTGTAGGTGTATGCTCACGTAATATCTTTATCATATTCACCAAACCTGCTTTAGTCCACCATGAAATGAAATGAGCTGAAACATACGTTAGGAAGACAGTGTTGCGCCAATCTTCATACTCTACATTTTCCATCCTTTGGTCTTATTCCGTATCAAGCCATGCTTTGTAAAATTGGCGCTTATCAATCTTTGCTTTTTGCAACAGAAAAGAGGGTGGTGGGGGACAGAATAGAAAGATTGTGTTGCGTCATTCTTCCAAGTGGAGAAGGTCTACTTGCATTGAGATTCACATTCGAGATCCCGGATTTACCTGGATTTGAACACCGACCACTGGCGCTGGTAGCGAAATCCCAGTCATAACACCGAACAAGTAGATGATTTCATACATTTGTCACTAGATAGATTTGAACAGGCTCGGCTTACGAGGTTTGTCCGGAGAAGAACCAACTGTTTCAAATATCGCGAGAACCGGTTGCATAGTCTTGATGTAACTTGGCAGACAATTAGAGGGGACTTTACTGCACAGGCAGGAACAGACGTCTCCAGTGGGGTTACACAGTCGACATTGTGACACCAATGTGTGACTGTCGCATTCACAATTCCCATTCTTTCTGTTCCGTGCAGGACTTTTTGGCAAAACATCACATCATCTGGGTCTGTCAGAACCCGACGCCACCCCGTCCCCTGCTGTTTAGATTTGGCTCTCATTTCGGTTTTTAGCTTTTGTGTAATCTGATCCGATATATGTTGACATTTTGTCAGTTTTGCTGTAGTTTCTAATTGTCATGTTGATTCTTTATGTACACTGGTGAGTGTAATTCACTTGTCGTTTGATGGTCGGCATATTTTAATGCTGGTGAGTTACAATCCCCTGGTTTAAAGCAGTGTCGCCAGCGCTTGGGGTTTCCACCAAGATCTGGGGGGTTCCAATGTCGTGCAGGATTTCAGGGGTTTTATTTCTATTATTCTATAAAATATAGTTTTTTATCTCTATCTGAGCACATCTACCCCCAAAAAATGAAAGTATATGTAAATACTTCGTTGATAGTTGCCTTAAAGCATTAGTTGAGTGGGAGTTCTTTGAAATATGTGTGTTTCGTTAAAGATTAATGTATGAATTTAACCTATTAACTGCTGAGTGCTGATGGTTGTACTTTTCATCCTTCATGTTTGCCAGATGTAAGGGAAGCAACTTTTTAATGTAAATTTGTCCGTAAGGTCAAATCTCGGTTTTCTCAGCCATATCTATATTCATATATGCTAATTTACAACATTATTTTTAGTTTCTCATTGAGGAAAGATTTTTTGTTTTGTTTTCAATTTCTTGCTGTCACGATTATTTTCTCTTTACTCTGGGCTTTTGTCTCAGGGTCATTGTCATAGACTAATGACTCATTTTCGATTATGACCTCTTTCAAAAAATCTGGGTCATTACTAGCGTTTCCAAGCAAGTTTTGTGGGACCTGTGTACGAAATCCAAACTGCTCTTGAGATGGTCACCGCAAAATAAATCTTACTGTAAACAGGTTTCATATCAAGATCCTCCGTCAAGAATTCAAAATATTTCTCCATGAAATCCCAATATTGTCTCCAAGTTCGATCAACGGCTGATTTTCTTTGATTACTGCCTGCAATGCGTTTAATATTTTCAGACTTGTTGAAGGCCATTCAGGACGTGGATCGTATTCAATGATTTTCTGGCCAGGTTGATGTACTCACTCTGTCGATGTGAATGTGATGCTCACACAGTACACCCATTGAGGACTAAGTAACCTCATGGGAGAGTTTCTCTTTTTGCGTGTGCAGTAAGGTCCTCTCTGATTGGATGCCAAGTAACATCAAGGTCGGTCACCCGTTCTCTAGATATAGTTGGTTCTCATTTGAAAAGACCTCGTATATATGAATATGTTTCATATTACACACCCAAACATGTATGTATGTAAATCCTTCCATCATTTCGTCCGTCTTCATAGCGTAATGGTTTTCACGTCAGCATCACACACAGAAATTCGTGGGTTCAATTCCTGTGAATGAGCGAAGATAGTGAAAAGCACTTCATTAGGAAAAATTTCCCCTTATTCACGGCAACTCATTGAGTATGGTCTAAGCTGTGTGGGTAGTGTGACCGTATCCTTTCGAGACTTGCATCTTGCCAAGAGGGTGGACATGAAAACTTGTATGTATGAAATCCTGGTCTCGACCACGCTTGAGACTTGCAAAGATCACTAAGCTGAGGCATGCAACAGAAGTCAAGACTTTGTCCTGCCTGTTCATACACCGCTATTGGTGTCTCTTAAGAGACATACACTTTACATTACACACCACACACACACACACACATATATATATATATAGAGAGAGAGAGACAGACAGACAGACAGACAGACAGAGGAGGTAAAGATTTTAGATTGATAGCTCAACAGATAGATATTTATTAAGATTAGTTTAGCCCGACAAACGTTCAAATAAGCTTAATGAAAGGTGGGAATATTGTATTGCACCATATTCTTTTTGAGAAGAGCCAGTCTTCTGGCATTTCTGCATTGAAAACGTGCACTTGAGATTCAGGTTTTGACCTGGGATCGATCGTGGACACTGATGCTACTTTGTCGGTCACAAAGCAGGCCTACATGCTTTCAAAATGTTCTGGACTCTTAGCTATCACTCGATGTCAAGGATAATGATCTTCGTTACGCAGAACAGAGGCTCCTGTGTTTGTATCTATTTAAGCTGGATTTGTTGCGCTTCAAGAACCAAATGATTCGAATAATAAAGAAATCATGACGATTAGAGCTGATCTGTCATATTAATGTATCATTATACTGGTGGGAAGAGCCAACCTTGAAAATACGCATTGGCGACTCTGGCTTTGTCCTGAGCTCAAACATCAATCACTGACGCAAGTGGGAGATACACAATCTGCTCAGCCACTCGGCAGGCCTACTTATGAATGCAAGAAAAATGTACTGGACTCATGGATATCCCCTGAGGTCGAGGATGATCATCCACGTAACACTGAAAGAAGATGCCTGTGTGTGAATCTATTTAATGAGTACCTGCTGTAAGTCCAGGTAAACTAGCCCAAATTTGATGCTTTAATTGGATAAGCACAATGCATTTTCTACGTAGACTCTAGAACATCATACTTGAATTTGAAAATCCAAGATTTTTCAAGATGGCCGCCAATTTAGCCTCACTAAGTTATCTAGAGCTAGAAAACCCAATGTCAGTACAGATCACATGAAATAATTATTGAAAGAAGATCTTTTCTGCCTCCCAACGATGTATCCCGTCAATCTATGTCTGTTTTGCGGATGGTAAAGTAATTGGAGCGCATGGATCTATTGTGTTGACAAAACTGAAATCCTTTCCTACTTATTCCTTTTTCCACATTAACATTCATTGCGAACTTTTGAAGATATTGTGTCGTGTGGATATATAGCTACGATGCAGGAGGGAAGAGAATTTCTGGATCTGCCCCCTGATTTAATCACTTCATTGTAAACCACTCTTCCACAAAATTTCATTGAGAACTTCTGGAGATATTATGTGGACTGACTGAGAGATGGGAAGGCACGAGTGAATGCATTTGAAAACATTAATAATCATTTTTCGATTGATCCCGTTGGAAGGAAAAAACGCTGTTTTCTTACAGCTTCGAGAATGACGTCTGCTTTCTTTGATTTTCAGAGCTTGTCTGGGCCGTGGGCGCATATTCATTCCCGAGTGACCCAAACAGTTTATACGATAAACAACCTCTCTTTTTAACATTTTCTGCTCCATTTGCTACCGACCGTTCACCTTCTTCATCAAACCTTCCCGCTGACACCTTTGATTTGATTTAACAGTGTCGATGTAGATCTTCAATTGGTCGGCTACATTTTAATGTGCCAAAAAAGAGATTGTTTGAAGAGAATAAACATTTAATGGGCTAGAGTACCGAATCGCCCACTAATCGCCATGGTCCAGTGGTGGAGTTGCACGCCTCCAGATCGCTAGGGCGTGGGTTCAATCCATGACCAAGTCGTAACAAAAACTTTAAATGGACTGTAAACCCTGTACTGATAAACAATTCCAACACTCGCAGCTGGACTAATTTTCCGTTTTACTCAACCTTATGGAATGCATCGCTATCCGAAATTGAAGCATTCCTATAAGCTGAAATAGCGTGAGAGGAGGAAAAGATTAGCATTAATTTAAATGAGAAAACATTTGAGCGTTCCCTGACCTGAAAATAACTTACCTCTATGTTTGCCAATTTTACACCACTTATGGGCTATCTTGGGATTTTCTGAAACCTTGCAAATCGATGTATTAACTGAATCGGTATGAAGCACAGATGCCCACGGACTAAATTCAAAGTTTTCGTATAAGTGAAGTGGCGTAAAGTGAATTTTTGTAAAGCTGAAGATACCTGTATCTCCTTTAAACTGGAAATTTCACAAATAGCTGCTAGACCACTTGAAAGAAAGAACGTCTCTATAGGCTTATTCAAACTTATATGTAACTCGCCATCACAGTCAATGATTGAACAACTGTAGAGTCGAATTTTCAAGGTATATAAAAGATTTTCATCGAAGAATAGATATGATTAGAAAAGACTCTGCTCATCCCATCTCCGGTGTTTTTCATTTGAAAACATCTAAAATAGAGTTTTAAAGATAACACCCAGATTCTGGAGAATCTAGATGTTATTGATAATACCGCCTAAATAAGCTCCCACCTCAAAGGCCAAAAAGCTTCTTTGTTCCAAAAATGAAAAATAAAGATTTTTACAGGGCGTCTTGTGGAGTCCTGATGTCACTTCAAGGTGGTATGGCCAGGAGCACCAGAACACACAAGTACATAAACAAGTACGTGCACCCATAGAAAGTTAGAACCCTTTGCTATCTTTGTGATGGCTACGGTAGTTCAATTTTATTCAACACATATTTACCTTTCGTAGCTTTTGACTAGATTTTTTCTCATAACATTTACTTTTCTATTTTTTTTTTTTTCAGGTTCTCAAGGATGGGGTATGTGAGTTTGAGTCCCGTCAGAGGCTTGTTTTGTTTATTTCTGACCCATGCTGCTTACATTAGGTCGTATGATTCAATGCGTTGCGATAAAAAGCCTCAAAAGATAAGATGAAGGAAACACTAAAAAATAGAATTAACAGCTTAGGTTAGTCACATAATAAAAACTGTCACGTGATCAATGTCTATTGGCAGATTGCTGTGTTGGGGATGATTAAAAATTTGGGGAAAGTGATGATCAATGAATGTTAATTATCATGCCTTTGTTGGGCAGTGGTCAGGAATTAATGCAAGCGTTATAGAGAATAAGGCTATTATATATAGAATATATCCATAAAAAATATCAGTGTTATTTATGTATGGATCGACACTAAGGAGCCCAAGGCTATTTTATTAGGTAATTTATTTTTAATAATCCAAGTATCCTAATTTTGAGTTGTTTTTCCCAAGGCTCAAATCAAGCTGTTTCAAAGGACGATTGGACATAAAGCTCTAAGTGATCTTAATCGTTATGTCATAACAGAAAGGGAAAATGACTAATGAGATCAATGAACGAACAAACAGAGAATGAGTTAGCATACATGCTTAAGGTTATATGTTTATTATATGTTAAGATAATAAAAACGTATTTTGAATGATTTTACGTCTTTTACAAGCTCTAAGTGTAAGTGAAGATAACTGTAGAATATTTTCATTGTAAACAACTTGATCAAGAGAAGAGGGATTGTTAGTTCTAAAATCTCCAGTTTTGATCAACAGAAAGTGTCATTTTACGAAATGACAATCCCAGACAAAAGTCAGTGAAAATAAACTCAGAAGAAAATTAAATTTTTTGGTTAAAATATCTTACCATATTTGCCTTACTCAAACCGCCTAATATTACTGTTCAATCTGGTCACTTAGAAAATTTTCCTTGTTAATTGAATTATTAAAGTAGAGATGAGAATAATTCGGCATTATTAGAATTCTTTTTTGTTTCAGAATCGCAAATTCTTTCAATAATGAAAGGTTTTCTTTCACTCTGGATTTGTGTAGACGAACTGAATGGAGAAAGCGAAAACGTTGGTCATCACATGATCTCAGTGGATACAAATGTTATGGACAAAAAACACTTTGAGGACAAAGGCATAACAATCAGGATTGAACATACAGTGCTGAAAAAAGTAGACCACTACATCTACTTAGGACAACGAATCTCAATGAAACACTCAAAAGAAAAATAAATTTGACAAAGAATCACTCTAGGTTGGCAAGCTTCAGTAGAGCAAACTCAACAATCAAGAGTAAGAGAATCCCATAAAAAGGAGGGTATACAAGCCTTGCATCCTACCGATAGTCACCCATGGAGCGGAAACATAGAACCTAACTAAATGACTGACACTCAAACCGAGAACTATGCACACACAGAAGAGAATCATTCTCAACATCATATGGAGAGATTGTGACAAATTGAAGAAAAAAGGAGTCAGGGATATCATAGAATCCATTAGAAAATCCAAATGGCAATGGGCTGGTCATGTACCAAAAATGTCAGACAATCAGTCGACGTCACAACTCACGATGTAGATCCCCAGAGATCATATGCAAAACTGCAGCCGGCAAATAATGGCGAAGTGGACTGGTTTAGAATTCACTGGCTCCACGACGCTCATGATATAGAGGTCTGGTGAATGTAGGGGGAGGTTTATATCCAACGACAGACACTAAAAGACTGCTGCTGCTGCTACTGCTGCTGATGCTGCTGCTGCTGATGATGATGATGAATACATTCTTTTATTAAGTTTGAATGGATTTTATTCCGTCTCCAAAAATGCAACATCACTTTTCGAACGATCAACTATTTCTTAAATATTTATAAGAAATCTTGCTTTAATCTAAGGTATGTGCACGTTACTAGAATGACTATGTAAGTTCCTCCGTAAAAAAAAGAGAAAAACCAGAAATGTTTTAGAGATACAATTTCATCCATAGCCCCATAACATTTAACAGGTGCTGGGGTTACAGTAAGGGTTACGATAAACTATATCGTTTGTCATAGGAGATTTAAACTTGTCAAATACTTGTCCACATATCTTATTTAAGGTATATACTTATTAAAGACGAAAGTCACCAATATATTTTAGGAAATAGATAAGATTACCGAAGTAATATGTATAGTTCGGATATTTACGGAGCTTGGCTTAGTCTAGCATAACTGGGAGGGATTTATGTTGCATCACTCTCCCCAGTGGGGACAGCCAGCCTGCCTTGAAAATTACCACATGAGACGTATGAACATAATCATTTTATTGGCATATACGTTTTGATTATATATATATATATATATATATATATATATATATATATATATATATATATATATATATATATATATATATATATATATATATATATATATGCAAGCTGTGTCCGGAAAGTATCAAGCCATTTTGAATATTTCGGAAACCAGTTGTACAGTATTTATATAACTGGGCAACCTATCAGATATGAAGAGAGGACTTAACTGCGTATGTGTGAACAGACACTTTTCCGTGGGATGTCACGATCATCAATGAGATGCCATCAACTGAGTTCCTGGCGAAACTTCGAAGCACCCAGATCTGTTTGCCTTCACACACACCAGACTGTGTACTTCTTCCGAAGCTAGAATAACCACTGAAAGAGAGATCTCAGACTGAGATAGCAGCTGATAGCAACCTCAAAAGAGGACTTTGCATTCTATTCTGAAAAGTGCAAAGAACGCCACGATGAGCATGCGATATCCAAGGATAGCACTTTAAAGTGAAATGAGGCGTCATTACCCAAGGTAGGCTATACTTTCGTTACTATTTAATTGCCAGAAATCAATGTTTTCCAAGTCCATGGTTTGGCAACTGACCATGTTGAAAATAGGCGTAACAGTCTTTCTACTGTTACTACTTACTGTAAGAGAGAAAAGTTTGTTATTGGAGAGTGGTTTTCCCATGTTCACACTCTCCTTTCTCTCAACCGTCAACCATCGTATCAGCAACGACATATTTTCTTTTGTCAAGCTGACTGGCGATGGGACTGAGCATATATTTGTATTCCTATCTTTCCCAAGAACAGCCCCAATCAGAATTTGTACGCGGTTTTCCTGGTTCCATTTTCTGTGCTGATAACCGTCACGCCACCTCTTAGTAGTTGTCTGTTATACAGGGTGGGCATGAATTACCTCCCTATCAAAAATTTTACGCACAACTTCTTGTTACGGACGGGCGAAAGAGGATGTGTACTGCACCAAACCACTAACTCTGGATCAAGCTGAGGATTCACATTGTGTTATATCCAACATACCACTGGACCTCTTGCAAAGGTGTACGACTGACGCTGAAGGTGAGAACCATGACATATGCTGTACCGAAACACTTACAAAAACTTGATGCCCACTTTGAATTGCAACAAAGGAGGCAAATCCTACCTTTGTATGTTCGAAATTAAAACTAGTTTGACTGCTATCGACCAATAAATAATAAAGTTATTACAAATTTCAGACAAAGAGTATCTATTCACCCACTGTGTTCATAGTATCGGTGTCTTCGTTACAATAGTTCATATACGTTGACTTATTGAGGGTTGGGAACCCAGACAAGTGAGATATACATAAGTACCTCAGCTACGACCAGACTCCTAAATGTATAGAGAGTCCTTTTTAAAGGTTTTCATACAATGAGGCAGTATCAACCACCGCAGTATAAACAATCAAGAGATGCCTCTACACACCAAATCACCTGTGGCCACTTCGTGAAATAGTGCGAGATCCGGAATTAACGAAGTGCCGAACCAGAGGTTGCCGGTATATAGATGGTGTGCATGTACAACAAGGACTGTGCTGATCTAAGGAAACCTGGCGTAGATTTCCCAATGTTTTCTCTTACTCTCCTGTACAATATATGATGAACAGCAATATTTTTTAGTTGAGTCACTGAGAGTGCCCCAGATAATCCAAATTTTTTTTTTTTTTTCAAAATTTCATTTCCTGTCTCACCTTTACAATCACCGAACAAAAACAATCCGATTTCAAGATCCATATCATCATAAAAACTTTAAGCCTCAATTTTCTAAATATTTAAACATTGCTAAGCTCCTTGGCGATGGGGGGGGGGGTCGGGGGCATGAAGTCAGGGTATACAAATAACACCTGTAACAAGACAGATGAAGTGCAGATGACCCTGCCTCGGCCCCCTCACCACCACCAACGAGTGTCTCTTTCCAACACAAATGTAATCTTAGCTCTTTTCTTATTGATATCGAACGACGGGAGGTTTGCAAATATTTACTGACCCTAATACTACCTCCTAAACCCACCATTTCCTCCCCCTTCAAACAGTCGAATTCGCCTTCACCGACTGCACGCTGGGACGAGCCTGGCTGCTGCAGGGTCAAACTCCACTCCTACTTGTATCCTAAATGGAAATGATTACTGTAACTTATATTATATGTATAACAAATGAATCTGAAGATACATGAGACTTGTCAATTTGGATCAGTTGGTAAGAGGGCCGCCTAGCAACCACTTGGTCGTGATTCCAAATCACGGCAGGGAAAGGTCAATTGTATATATGTTTGGTTTAACGTGACAGGATAGATAACAATTAAGAGTTTACTCCCCTGAATTTGGTGAGGATTGTTCTCGTGGGGAGAAGAGGTAAAGTCAATTCCAACTTGGATAGGAATTTAACGAAAATCCGGCGAAAATCATCACCATCCTCAGCAACAGATGGAAGTAGTGTGAATTGAAGCGAACTTTCATCTCTAAACGGAGAACGCTCTACGCGAGAAATCATAGAGTAAAGTCTAAAAAATAAAACATGCTTGAAACGATATTATGAAATAAAATGTGTAAAGTTACTTAAATTTAGAACAAAACTATCTCTGGTATTGGAGTAACTAGATAAGATTCCGTTTTTCGTCCCACGAGTTTTCCATTTAAATAAAATCCAAATGATTGTTGCTAGTATTTCTCCATCTTAGACATATTATTTTAAGCCTGCTTTATTTATATTATATCATATTCTCAAGTTAATATCTTCGCTCAAACAACCATCGAAGTGTTCTCAATTTTATTTGATATCAGACTTAATACATACGAGAATTTTAGTTAGACCACGAGTGTCTGCTTTGGGAATTTAAACCTAGACTTGTGATTGAATCTCTGTCAAGGTTGACGACGGGGATGACAGCTTTTTAGTACCACTATTGCGTTGAGCAACACTGCACCTCCTGGTCGATTCTCATGAAAAAAAAAACAAAGCATATTGTTGTTTCATGGTAGACATTCATGGTGGTTTTATAACTTGAGGACCTCAGCTCACAAAATCAATTTAGAAGCAGAGTTCCCTCTAAGCTGTTTGCATCTGATCGCACATACACGCTTTGCTATACGTGCATAAAGGAAAATAATGTGCGCATAAAAGTTTAGTTACTTAAAATAATGAAGTTACTAATAATTACACATAGTTCTATGATGATATGGTACTATAATTATTGTTTTTGTAACTAATGTATTAACTAACTGTTTTGGTGGACTATTTTGTCATTTCTTTGATGAAATGATCTATTTTCTATAGTTCCACATTTTCGATTTTGTTCGTTTTTTGTTTTTTGGGTTTTTTTTTTGTTCTTCATTTTGCTTTCTTCATTCAGTTCATGTAGCATCACTTGAAGATCATGGAGGTTCTCAGTAGGTAGGACGATGTAGTCAGCAAATCTAAGGTTACTTAGGTATTCGCTGTCTATTCTGATTCCTTTTTTCCCAGTCTCTTTGTAAAATAAGATTGTTCAATTCTGCACTGCATTTATTTCTTTTTCATCTATTTTATGCTAAAATGTTCTTGTTCAGTATTTTATAAATTGTAACAGGTTCTTCTGGTAAACATTTTTCTCACTGGTCCTGTTTTCTTTAATATCAATATGTACACACGACGTTTTCAAGTATAACTGCTATTGTTTAAAAAATGTAGTCACCGGATGGAATCGAACAACCAATCTCTCGTTTATAAAATGTACGCACTAACTACCCGTGCCATAGAAACATACGGTGTGTCCATACGTGAGATCATGATCAGTCTTATAACGACCGTCGTTGGACATAGACCTTCCCAAGGATTCGCGACACCTCTATCATGGGCGGTGTTGAGCGAATACTTTCTGAATTTGTCTGGTTCGTTTCTCTATTTTATATTCAAGAAAAATAAATGGAACATTGTTCAGGAAAACATGACTGCTAGGTTAGTTGCAGTTTGAAAACATTATTGAGAACTTGCGTTGTCATGCTAAAGGGTGACATTCCTTCTCTTCATCAGATTTTTACATATCTGATGAAATTTATCATTGATATGTTTATGTTTTTGTGCTTTTGTTTGTCTATCTCTTAAAACAAAACTCCCATCAGGGTATATACGACCGTTGATGAAGCCCTGGTTGCTTTTGTCAATGACTTTCAAGGATGACTGAGACCAGAATTTCATAAATCTTTTTTTCCATTACTCAATTACACTGCCTAGATTTTGCTCAATTAGCTTCTGAGTGCTCAGGGAAATTCGTCCTAATGAAGAGTTTTCCACACTTTTCATTCATACTAGAAATCGAACCCAGGATCTTCTGCGTGCAAACCATTACACTATCTGAGCGGATGACGTGCTCTTATGAATTCACAATGAATGGTTATGTTTTCTCCAGGATCCAGTGACTTATCGGGGACGATAGCTGTCATGTTTCTTTAGGTGCATAGCAAAACCTTAGTGGACAAAGTTCGGATTTCCGTATTTGGATTGGGTGTTAGCGAATGGCAGTACTTTTTATACCAGCTGCTGCCGGACACTTCCTGCCATTACCTGAAATACGTTCGATCGAAAAATCTGTACCTGACACTTCTCTGGCACGCGTCAATGAACTATTTCGATAAAAAAATATTTTGTTAACGTGTGTTAGGCAATAGCAGGAAGTGTCAGGGAGCGGCAGGTATAAAAAGATACCGCCCTGATAACGACTGGGTTTTTGCGTTGGTTCTCAACATACTGAACCCATTTTTCATCTCATGTAACAATCCTTGAAAGAAAAGAAAGATTTTCATTCCTGTTCAACAGATGTTGCGCTCGATTCTCTGATGAGAGTTCAAGGTGAATCAAGACTCCCTCCTTGGATGTCTTTCCAGTTTGCTTATAATGTTCGTCTGTAGTGGAACGTTATGTATTGTTCCTTTTCGTTAACATTCTGGGGTTTTAGCTCCCAAGAATCGAACTCACTATCTTTGAAATAGGAAGACACACGGTAATCTTTTTTTTTAGCCTGACTCCTGCTGGGTTAAACTCGACTTGTACTTCTATTTTAACAGAAGATGATCACTGTAACTTTTGTATTGAATATACAATGAATGAAAAATTATCTTTCGGAGTATTTCTTAGTATAAATGTATTTACTTATTAGAATGAATGAGCGCTTCAGTATTTCTAACATGAATTTTTGTAGGTTTGTAAGACTTGTCTGTTTGGCTCAGTCAATGAGAGATCTGGCTGCAGATCGTTTGGTCTGGATTTCCAATCACGGTAGAGAAATTTTCATTCCATAAATGTATTTATTCGAATGAAATTTCTGAGAAATATTTTTTCAAGTTTGTAAGACCTATAAGTTTCGTAACTGAACCGCCCGCTGGTCACAGGGTCCTAATTTCAAGTAACGGTAGGGAAATGCTCATTTTATATTTTGATTTGGCAAGGATTGTTTTTGTTGTTGTTCTTGATACAGGAAGAAAACAAAGTCAACTCCAGACTTAGGCTGCAGTTTGACATTTTTTTTTTTTTTAATTTATTTTTTTTTTTGCAAACTATTGCTCGTGTACTGAATTCGATCCACATTGGGTGCCCAACAAATGTCACTCAATGTAAAAGAAAGCCAAACAGAATTCAATTTTCGGATGCTTGTCGTAGAGCAAGATGTTTGGTCAGATATTGTTGCAGGGCATTGCTAATGTGATGAGTTCAATCCTCACTGGGCTCCCAACGGAGACACGTGCTGGCAAAGAAAGCCCTATTTGGTAACTATCTTTAGACGCCAGCTAAAGAGAGCAGGATGTTCAGCAAGATCTTCTCTCAGGCCATAACAAGTATAGTGTGTGGATCATCTAAATTTATAATTGGGAGATCCTTTCAGGCCAGAAGGATGCTAATGCAGTGCCCTTGGCATTGCTCTGTATAGTGGTTTAGAAATCAGGGTCTGCAGACCCCCAGGGTCCCACAAGTAATGCTGGGGGATCAGTTCCCAAAGAACCTGACTTTTCATATCTTTTGGCAGAGGAACAATTTCCATCCATTGCATAGCTATCAAAAAGCATAAATACATGTATAAAAGCATGTGACATATATGAGAACTCGATTAAATGTAATTGATTTTTAAATAGATATGATTTTGAAAGTTGAAACTTGCTTTTTAATTAGTTTTAAAAAAAATGTCAAGACAGGGGTCCACCAGAATATTTCCTTTATAGTTGAAAGTTTCGAAACTAATGTCCCCGACCAGTGGGATCATGGTTCGTCCCGTAACCAAATCAAAGAACTTTTGGGGAATGTTCCAGTCCACACGTTCGTATGTGAGGTTCCCTGCGTTAAACATTCTTTGTGTTACATCCTGTAAGGATGTTTGTATTCTGTGTTTGGTTTTCTATAATCAACGCCACGACCAAAGTCGGCTCATTATATACAGTACATGCCGGACCATAAGACGAATGGTTTACAGGGGTATTTGGAAGACCAACCTTAATTGCAACTCATCCAAGCCTCATAGCTGTCCGTATCGAGCCTCTGTAGACGGCCCCCTAGTCATAATACCAGTGTAATATTTAGGGGTGTGCTCCATTCCCTGGTTTGTAATCAACGCTGTCCTTCTCCAAGACTGGTTGCTATTTTAACCATAGTAGTGGGGATGGATTCATGCCTCTCCAAAGGGCATTACTGAGAAGTGAACATGAACCGCCTGTCTTAAATAACGGTGTACACTGTATATACAGAGAATAACGAGTACAGTGACAACACGTGAAAGGGAGGATTTCCAGACACCAACACTGAACCCATTTACAGGAAGAAGTAATTAGTGGCCGTTGATGTTTTAATGATATGCTTTGTGTTGAGGATCTTAATAAAGTGGCGCAGAATTAGTTTAGCCTTTGTTGTAAATATGTCATTTTTTGTTTTTGGTTATGGGAAATGAAATTGTTTGCCAAAGTCAGTGGCGCCAAAGAGGAACCTAGAAAAGGGGGAAAATGCTTACAGTGGCATGGCCAGGTCACTTTGTACACTGCATCCAGTCACGTGACTCTCAGTTCAACATCATCGCTATAAACATCATCGCCATTGTTTTATTATCGTTATTATTGTTGCCATAATAATCGTCTAGACACCAGAAGTTCCAGGTTGGTTCAGCTTTAGACTAGAGTGACTCACTTTTTTTTTATTGAGATGACGGTAATAATTAAGTAATACCTATAAAACAAAAAAAGTAATACTCATTAAATGTCAAAAATATTAGGGTTGCTCAGCACTCTTTTGTTTTTGCTCAATATTGCCCAAATTCAATGTTTCCTCAATATTAAACTAATGTAAGTATAAAATTAGGTAAAGATATAATTTATTATCGTAAGATAAAATTTCATTTCTACTTAGTTACGTCATCAGACGTTGATGATGACGTAAGCGTGACAGACGACAAATGCACATTGCTAATTATCATATATGTGTATCATTATTTACATTTTCATTTTCACACCAGTTGTTTGGTTGCCACTGCAGGGGACTGAGTGACAGCAAGTCTCCTCCAGTCTCCAGTCTCCCTCTTTAAATTTTCACAGTTTATTGTTGTCCTGTTGATTACGGTTTCACACCAGTTGCCTGGTGATTACCACTGTAGGCTGAGACAGTAATTCTCCTCAGGTCTCCAGCCATCCTCACGTATCCTCCTCATCTATCACAGCAGCGCTGTGATTTCTGCCTGTCTTTTCCTTGGCTGTTGGGCCATTGCTAGGTTGTAGGTCTCATATTTCCAATACTCTCCTCAGAATTTGTGCGGTCCCCAGTAATTCCAGGATATGTATAGTTTCAATCCTTCCTCTTATCCCCAGTTCCTGCAATCTCGTTTTCAGAGTCTTTGGTACGGTTGTGAGTGCACCTAATATTACTGGTACCACCCTGTCTTTCATATGCCACACTTTCTTCACTTCCCTTGCCAGGTCCTGGTATTTTCTGAGTTTTTTAGTCTCTTTCCGATTTATTCTGTGATCGTAGGCACGGCTACGTCGATTATTTGGCAGGCTCTCCTCTTCTTGTCTACGATCACCAGGTCCAGTCTTTTCTTTTGGATTGGGATGGTCAGTTTGGATGTCGAAGTCCCAGTGTAATTTATGGCTTTAATTTTTCAGGGCTGTCTCTGGTTTATGCGGATACCCTTTTTCTGCATGGTTGATTCTCATTCGTTTGCTCAGTTTCAAACTCTCGCTACCCTATCGTATCTCTTTTTATACTCCTTGTGGGCTACATTTACTAGTTATGTGGTTTACGGTCTCATCCCTTTCTCTTCACTGACGGCATTTGCTGTTTATTTGGGTCCTGTCGATTTTCACATTGATATAATTTGTCCCAATGCATTTGTCTTAGGCTGCCATGATGAGCGATTCTGTTTCTCTCTTCAGGTTTCTTTTCCATGATCTTTCGTCTGCAACATCCTGTATCTGTCTTTTGAATTCTCCGAATAGTTTTTTTGGTTCCTATTTTTCTTTCCTTGTTTGCTGTGCTGCTCCTTCGTTTGCAACTTTTTGTTGTTGTTCATTGCATTACTCCGGGTGCTCCTTATAATGTCTTCATTATTTGCCTGCACATACTTTTTTAATCCTGTTTGGACCTTTAGAACATAGTCATCTATGCTGATGAGTCCTCTACCGCCTTCTTCC
>OY735235.1:36687000-36752000 GCA_963457665.1 Thysanoteuthis rhombus | reverse complement strand
AAAGTTGAGCGTGGACACTGCCGAACATCAAACTAAGAGTCCAATTTAGCATAAATTAGATTGTAAATTGAATCCCTCACTAAAAACCTATTAGCGGATTTTTAAAAAAACAAACCCTTTCTCTAGTCATAATAAGGAGTGAATATTAAAATTTCCAGCCTCTAGCTCCATTGGTACAATCAGTGCACGCGATACGAACATACATAACCAGCCAGACGTATCGAGTAGAAAATTGGAGAAAACTATGCTGACAATTTTGAAGACATGGCAGCTATTCAGATGAGACATTTTTGCATTGAGCAGTGCCGGCTTAGGACATAGGCCGAACAAGAAACAGTTTAAGGCCTCACAATCCATAGGGACCTCAAAGATTTCTAACATGAGACCTTCGAGCGTAATTCTTCAACAAGGGACCTACAATAATTTCAGAACCTCACCAGGTCTAAATCTGGCTCTGTAAATGAGGGTGTATGGGGGATCTAGCTACGTGCGACATACGGAAGGATGTGAACAGTTTTTCTTCTTTTATTAACAGACTTACATACGGGTCCAGTTAAATCAGGATAAATACGTAGACGTTGTTCCTTTGAATAAGGTTAAATGACTATCTTGAAGATTAAAGAACTAGGTTTAATCTATAACATGGTTACTCTTCAAAATAGAGCATCAAGCGAAGACCAAAGCAACTTCCAATAACTTTCAAACGAAGATCAATAACCATCGATTGGCATCGATATGGTCCTACATACGCATGCATACGTACATACATGTACGGACACACATAGGTGTGCGCATGCACACAGCCACATACATGGTCAACTTCGAAGAGAGATGCACTGGCTAGAAGATCTGCTCATTCAATGTTTTTCATCCGTCTCGGGATAAACGTCTAACGGGACAAATGTATCCCATCACGTTTTTTGCTCTTCAAAAATTCAATGAAATGATTCTTTCCTTCAATCATTAAATAATGTATAAAACCTTTTAAAGATTCAGATATTAGGCTTTTGTAACCCATTTATGCCTATAGGGCTATATCTATTCCATCCTAAAAGAATGGCATAGGAAATATGCTTGTGAAAAGGCAGCGAGTCAAATTACATATGAACATTCATAGGACAAGAAACGTGCTTTTAGTTTGTTTTTTTACAAATAAATATTTATTACCATGCTAATATACTTCCATTTAAACCATATATCTACTAAATATACTTTCATTTACATCATATATCTACCAAATATACTTTCATTTACACCATATAGCTACCAAATATACATTTATTTACACCATCTACTAAATATACTTTCATTTACACCATATATCTACTAAATATACTCTCGTTAACACCATATATCTACCAAATATACTTTTATTTACACCATACATCTACTAAATAAACTTTCTTCGACCCATATTCCTAATTATACCAAAATATGACTTCAGGCATCGATGGCTTTGTGAATCAATATTGAATGGGTTAAACGTTACAAGGGTATTTTCAATAGAAGTTAACACCAGATATTTTACAGAATAAATTATATATAACAGGGATATCTTTGCAAAATAGCTACAGTTTGTTCACCCCGAAAAAAAAAAGAGAAAAGAAAAAAAGGTTATTTACGAATACTCCAAATATTTCATGAGGGACCAGCAACACAGGTAACTGCTTCTTTCTCTTTTTAATGAACCTGGACCAACTCGCTTGAGTTATTTGAGATCAACTTTGTCTCTATCCATGCATGTATGCTTTGTATCTTCAACCGATGCGAATCGCTAACGACATCCGGTATGACTTAATTATCCCGTTAAAGTGTTTGATGAAAGTCCACTATTATAGTCGCTTTTTACTCGGACTTGGATAGCACAGCGGTTAGCGAGTCTGTCTCACACGCAGAAGGCCCTGTGTTTGATTCCCGATACGAGCGATGAGTTTGAAAGACGCTTCATTATGACGAATATCCCTGGGCATTTAATGAGTAAACTCTACGCTGTGGGATCAAGATGAATGTATCCTTTTCATAGACTTACATCCGGTCTCCATACTCCATTGGGAGTTTTCTCTCAAAAGACGGGACACTCTACCTTTTTTTTCTACCTATACGGAGCAAAGTAAAAAGTTCACTCTGTTTTTGTCGTTGGGTGGCATCAGTAGCGTTTAGTGTTAACTGACTTCAATTCAATAATATAACAAAAATGAGCAACATCTTCGCTATATCACTATTATTCAAGATAGGTAAAAGTGTGAAAAACGTACTGGGAATGATTGAATGCGTTAATGATGCAACGACCAGACTTCAAAAAGAGCTTTTCAAAGGGATCTACTCCTCCCGGCGGTAGAACAAAATAAAGCCGCCCTCAAATGGAAGGTATGGGCGTTTACCAATGGAATATTGAGTTTGTACTTATCTAAAAGATATACAAATATACATTTTAACCCTTTTCTCCCAACGAGTCGTGGATTGCTTAAAAATCGTACATTGACATTTGCCCTGTTTTATTCCACAATGATGTTAGTATTCATTCCAGTCTCGTCTGAATATCCATTGTAGGACAACCTGAACAAGACACTATGAGAGCCACATTATCATACTAATGATTTTAGGACAGAATTCTAACTACTTTTCATGGATTTTTTAATTTTTTTAATTTTTTCATGGAAATGTATTTTACTCAATAAGATAATAATTTATATCAATTTTCCTGTTTTCCAAAGAATTCATGAACTTTGTGTCCCAGAGCAGGGGTGTATCTGAATAGGGGGTAACGGGATGGTTTAAAATCGCCACCAGGTCCCCGATCGGAGGCGGAAACCCAAAACTTAATGAACAGTGGTTAACCCCCTGCATTTCTACTGACATTATACAATAACAAATCTCACAAAACGTTGGACGCCCCCATCAAAGAGCCAAACCTCACCCAGCCCTCAAATCCCCAGCTACACCCCTGCATTTCTCGTGTCTTGACAGGCTCCTGCCTGCAATAAAGATCAACTGTAAAGTGAGAGTTGAGTCACTTTTCCTTACTCATTTAATGAAATCCCGCCGAAATTTACGAACTTTTATAGGATAGCTGAATATAGATAGCCAAATTAGACAAAAATTGATATTATCCATATGTATTCTCAATATTAAAAACTCGGACAATGTTCTGATAATTATATATATAGGTGGGAGACTTGACTCCTAGAGGTACCCCCGCATCTTATTGTATAATGTTAATAAAAATGCAGTAAGTGAACTATTATTCATAACACAATTGGGCTTCCCCTTCAGGAGGGTGATTTAAAATAGCCCCGACCCCTTCGTAAGTTACGTCCCTATATATATATATATATATATATATATATATATGGTGAAAAATGAAATCGCTTAGCAAACACGTTTATGTTTCTGCTCTTTTGGAATTCTTCACTTCATGAAACAAACAAATCACACATCGTTTATTGAATTACTGATTTTCACTTATCATATATATATATATATATATATATATATATATATATATATATATATAAGGAAGAAAGATTGGAGAGAGTGATGGCAAATTAGAACAATATATGTATATATATATGTAATTTTCAACACCTTCCTCCCTTCTCTTACTCCCAATATATACACACATATATATATATATATATATATATATATATATATATATATATATATATATATATATATATATATATATATATATATATATATATATATATATAAGCAGGTTAAAGCGCAAGAGATTTAAGGAAAGTGTTGGAAATTAGAGAGGATGAGAAACCTGCCTTTACATATATATATATATATATATATATATATATATATATATATATATATATATATAAAAAGGCAGGTTTAAGAGCTTAAGAAGGAAGACAGGAAATAAAGTCATAAATTATGGCGGCCACTTGAAAGAAGGAGTCAAAAGTTGTCCCCAGATTCGTGCATCTGACATTTGTTGTCGCCTTTGAGGCTAACAGCAAATGTCATAGGGTGTTTAATTATGACAATCTTTTCTCTCAGATGGATAGACTCCAGTTCAAATCAGACGGAAGTTAGAGTAAGACTAAAGCGTTTGTTAAGCTTCTTTGTTGTCGAATATCGTTATATATTATGTAAGATAAAAAAAATATCCAAATTGTAAATACTTGCATGAGATTTTCCTGTGAGAAACTGAAAAATCATCAGGTTTAATGATGTCTTCTTATTATAAGACATAACTTCAGACTAATTGCAAACAAAGCTGCCTTCTGTAGGGTCAAACACACTATGATGAGTTATAGGGTTTACTTGGAATTTGGATTATATTTGAAATGCAGTCAGTGGAAAGTGGCAGACTCTAGGTTAGGTGAGGATCGTTCGTATTCTTGTTCTTGTTCTTGTTGTAAATGGGGTGGAAATAAAGTTAACTCCCGCCTCCGACTCGGAGTAGAGTTCGACAATAGGGACATCTAAAAACATTGGTTTACAAAATGAAACTGACATGACAAGATGACAAATGTGACCAGACTTATAATTCAAAAACAACTGCAAAATATGTCCAGTTAACCTAAAAAACGAATTAAGCTTTGTTTTCAACGGAATATTCAGAACGAATATGCCTCTGGCTAGATGTGCTTTATCTCAAATGAATTCGTTTTCATTTACATACAACTGGTATCTATATCTTAGATAGAAAAGAAATCATTAAAGATATCATATGCATAGATATTATATAGATGAAATATATTATTCTGTCTTACCGGCCTATGTCAAGGTTGACTGTAGGAGTGAGAGCACTTTGCTGCTACTTCCTTGAAAAGTAAAGTACTTATGGGAACGTGGTTTTCCCAACAGCTCGCTCACCATATGGGACACTATCAATATTGACAAGATTTTGCTGTTACTATCTAACCAGGTAAGGTAATCATGGGAGAGTGGTCTGTTGAAGGCTTCTCTCCTTTTTGGTTGAACCCTGTCAACTGATTATATGAGTATCAGCTTTTTACTGCTACTACTTTGGCGGGTGAGGTAGTTATAGGTGAATGGTCTGCCCTAAATCATTCAGCAACCCTTTTAATTGGACCGTGTCAAATTTTGCCATGGGGGATAGCTATTGGGGAGTGGTTTACCTATGAATTTACCTAACCAACCCATTCCAGTGGAAATCTGCCAAGTTTTACTATGGGGGTGATAGTTTTTTTACCGCTACGATCTACATAGGTGTGATAATTATGGAAGAGTTCATTTGCCACTCTCTTCTCTTGGTGGTGTGCAAGTGACAAGATTTTTTTCAAGGTATCTGTTTATGAGAGTAAAAGACGGAGAGAAGGAGAGAGAATTCATGCCTTCCTCAATGTTATTAGCGCGAAGTGGACGTCTTCTGTCAGGCAGTTGGAGGTGTGTCGATGGAATCGGCGACCTGAGTTCAAACTCTGGTCGAGGCTGTTTATGTCTACTTAGCTTTGATGCCCTCTGCTTTCCTCAGCGAAGCCGAGAGGGGGGCTCTGATGACTGGGTATCTCAGGATTCCCATACGCTTCACCCAGGCATGCGCCTTTGGGGGTCATTCCATTGTCTGTCGAGACAGAACGAATGCTGATAACCGTTATGCAACCCTGTGGAAAGCGACTTTTCAAGAGTAAAACGTTCAAACAGTGAAGGACAAATGGTAATATATACGCGGGTGGATCAATGATTCTGTAGCCTAAGACGTAATTCATTGAATTAAGTGCATTGTCAAAAAAGGAGATTATGATGAAAAATAGACATTTCTGTGATAAATGTTTTATCGTCTCTAAGCAACAAACTTGATGATGTACATATATATAAATATATGTGTGTGTGATAACTGTAAAGACAATTCATTTGGGAACATATTTGAAATATGTTTCCAAATAAATTGTCTCAACAATTATCACATTCAGTAGGATATAAACCATCCAATTATATATATATATATATATATATATATATATATATATATATATATATATATATATATATGTGTGTGTGTGTGTGTGTGTGATCTAATAGAATTATTATAAACCGTGTTACATCATATTGAAACTTATCACTTAACATAGACAATGCAAATAGATTAAACCATTGAAAAAAAATTTTGGCTGCTGCTGGGATCGATCTTGCAACCGATTAGGTAGCCACTGTCACAGAACGATGCTCTTACCATTGAGCTAAACAGCTGCCGATACTACAATCGCCCAATTAACAGTTTTCATCTGAAATTCTCATCACGTCTATTTTGTTCGTTTCATTTCAACGCAACAGCTTTATACAAAGAAATTGATATACATGATCCAACAGAATGATTATAAACAGAATGATTATGAAAACTTATATAAATATATATACATATATATATATATATATATATATATATATATATATATATATATATATATATATATATATATATATATATGTATATATATATATATTGTGAGTGTATTTTTGTGAATGGATGCTTAGTATCTGACATTATGGTGAAAAAGACAATCCGGAATTCAAGTGTAAATACGAATATTTGTTTATTTGTAGTGATGATTTCGCTTGGTTGGTTTTGTCAGACCAAGAATTTTCAAACTGAAGACACAAGGTGTATCAAGGGAAGGAAGGAGGAGGTGGTTACGAACATTGTTGTGTGAGTGTGTATGTGTAAGTGTCTCTGCTAGATGACGCTAGAGTTCATAGTGAGTTTCTGTATGAATGTGTCTGTGCGTGCATGATTCTGCTTGAAGCTTGCATGTGCTCTGGTAGTGTGTGTCATCATGATTATGTGTGTGTGAATATATGGGAGTGTATGTTAGTTGCATTGGTTGTTCATCCTTCATTTTAGGATGAATGGACTTTTCTTCTAGTTCTTGCCATCTTAGAATGATTCTTCATTTGTTTCCTTCTTTTGAGGATTTCATGGAGATTCGTTCTCCTCGGTAGATGTCCTAGAGAGACCCAGCTTTGGGTTTTCAATTTTAATCGAACCTAACCAAGAGACTGACCCTCAAATTGAGAACAATGCGATGTGCACTGGAAAGAATCCCGCACATCATTATATGGAGAGATCACAAGACAACACAATCTATTAAGGAGAAGCAGAAGTCCGAGACATCATACAAACCATTTGAAAACTCAACCGGCGATGGGCTGGTCATGTAGCCAAAAAGGCACACATTACGACTAACAACATGGATCCTGAGAGATCACATGCGAAAACGACTCCGACAGAATATAAGATGGTGTGTGTGTGTGTGTGTGTGTGTTAGAGAAAGAGAGAGGAGCAGATTGTATGTCGTTGTTTATATGTCAAAGGAATTGTATTTCACGACCGGAAGCAGATTCAGTTCACAAGTTCAGAATGTACTGCGACGCCCATGATAGAGAGGTCTGGCGAATCCCGGGATGTCTCTGTCCAACGACGGACGACAAACGACTGATGATGTTGATAGTTATGAATAGTTTGTGGGTGAGTATGTGTTCGTCAGCGCGCACGTAGAGATAGTTCTATTCTGCGCAAGAATTGTTGTGTTCATATGTGAGTGTGACACATACATACTCAATAAAACCATCACGTGACCAACTTTTTTTGGCAGCATGCCTTGTTGGGGATGATCAATTGGAAATTTTGAAGAACGGGGCGATCAATGGATGTTACTTCACTCGCCTTTTGTTAGGGCGATGATCACTAAGAAGTCTGGATTTTCAAAAAAAATTAGCATAAATTTACTTTATCAATTGAACCTCCCACTAAAAACCTATGTAATCGGGATGGATTTCAAAAAAACGAAAATACAGCTTTTTCTAGACACAACAAGGAGTATATGTCCAAGTTTTCAGCCCTCTAGCTTCATCGGTGCAGACTCTGCGCGTGATACATACATAGCCAGCCAGCCGTTCAGCCAGATTAAAAACTGAAGAAAACTGTTGGTAGTTATGGTGAAAGTTTCTAATATATATATATATATATATATATATATATATATATATATATATATATATATATTCATGATTTTTCAATTAAATATGAGGTAATAAGTAAATACACTTGCGTTTCATGCTTCCGCAATTAATCAAAATGAGTTTTGTTTCTTCTTATTTTATTAGATAATTAAAAAAATTAATAAAACTCAATTTGAATAATTACGGAAACATAAAACGCTGCTGTGGCTGGTTCTTTCCTTATATTTAATTAATTTAATTTTATTAGCTCTATTTACTTTGTAAATATTGAGCACTGTGAATATATATATATGTATATATATATATACACATATTATTGTGTCATCCACAGACAACTATTTCGACGATGTATTACATCTCTTCAGTGTGGCTATAGGCTTTCCATTATCCCATCCAGTACCGCGAGGCAGAATTGAAATCTTCACTTCAGACGATTAGGCCGATATCCTACCCCTTGACCACGGAACTGGATGGTCCGTAAGGCTGAATTTAAGCGATATATCTATTTACACAGAAATTCCTCATCCACCAGAGTGCTCTATTCCTATGGAAGAGCATTGCATAAGTTTACAATGGATGAGTTACCTCACTTAAAGAGTGTTCAACCCTGAATAGAGGAGCATTAATTGATATATATATATATATATATATATATTAATGCACCTCTATTCAGGATAATAATTAATGCCATTCCGTCAAGTTACTTCTGAGGGGTTTACAGATCTCAAAAGACAGCTGGGTCATTCACTCCAAGAAGTGTTCAGAATCTGTGGTCCAACTATTCATGTCAGCCACACTGACAGGACACTACTATGAAGGGGCAGCAGAACCCCATAGCCAGCTCAGGTATCTTTCCAGAGAAGGAAACTCCTGTCTAACTTACGACTATGGGGCCTTGCTCCTATCTGCGTCATCTCGTTTGACAATCGGTTAAAGGGTGAGACTAGCCCTGCTCAAGTCGTACTTCAAGTAAAAATCCATTGCACAGACCGATGGGAGATTCTGCGTACATTCCCTACCGTTCATAAATGGAAAATCCACCAAAAAATTTCGTCCGCGAAGCCAGGATACATATATATATAAAGGAAAAGTCAGTAATTCAGTATACAATGTATGATGGGTTCATCTTATAAAACTGCTCGATACAAAAACCTTTTGAGTGGAGCTTCCAATTTTACCATGTATATGGAAAAATTCATAAAATGATTCATATATATTCTTTTAGATGATTACTTTCCTCCAAATTGTGCTCAATACTCTATGTAGAGTAAATACATCAATGTTATTTCGACATACCATTGATTTATATATGTATATATATATATATATATATATATATATATATATATATATTGTGCGTGTGTGTGTGTGTGCGTGAGAGAGAGGGGAAAAGAGAGGAAGGGAGAAGAAGAAAGAGAAAGAAAGAAAGAAAGAAGCAGATCATGACGTTGTTTATATGTCAAAGGAGTGTTATTCCACGAACGCAAGCAGATTTGCAACATTGTTACCATTTTTCCTTGACAGTGAGATCCTATTTTATTATTAATATATTCCAGTAGCTTCTTCTTTCGGACTACCGAAAAAAAAAACTATAATGAAAAGGGAATAAAAATAAAAAAGATGTGTATGTAAAGATAATGGGTTTGAACTTATCCAACCGGCCTTTCACGCATTTGAAATGTGTGAAGTTTTCGTGGTTCTCAATCCAAGAGAACAAAACACGTCACCATTTTAATTGTACTTGTCTTAGGAAACCCACATTTCATTTCCGGTGAAACATATTGGAAATTCTCTGTGGCATTTCTCTGTTTCTCTCTCCATTTCTTTTCTTCTTTCTAAATATATACATAAATGAATCTGTGTCTCTTTTCAATAAGAATGTCGCCCTGTTAATAACTGAAGTCTGTCCCATTCAAAACAAAGACACTATAGTGAAGAACCAGTGAGTATCGAACTGACGAGCAATATCTTCTGATTCTAGCGTACTATTGCTCTGTATTTATTTGGGTCGGTTTTTTTAGTGGGGGGTGGGTCATCCGCCCTGAGATAAATGTCTAATGGAACAAATATATTCCGGTATGATTTTTGTCCTGCTAAATATGGAAAGAAATTTGATACAACGAAAGATTAGTTTCTTCTAACAATTAAATGAAAATTAACATGTTTTTTTTTTCAACACTTCTTTTTTCGAAAAATTAGCATTAACTCATGTATGCCTAAAGTCAGATTTTGGCAAAATTAGAAAAATTGGGTAATTGAAGTATATTAGCATGGTAATGCGATTTTATTTATTAATAAAAACTGTAAGCATGTTTCTTATCATCTTGAGAGTGTTCATATGTAATTTGAACCGCTTTCTTTCATAAGTATATTCTCTATGGCAATTTTCTAGGGTCGGTTAAATATAGGCTTATAGGCCTATATGGGTTAAGTACTTTAATAGGTTAGTCTTGAAAGGGTTAAGCGTTGACAAGTTAATGTGACAATGCACTAAAAGAGAAGTAATATAATCCTGAGGCAAATAAACGAAAACAGAAGAGATATTTGTCAGCGGGGGTTTCCAAGCAGATCTGTTAATTTTCTTAGATACATTAAGGACGGCTGTACCCTCTATCCCAGCCAACCACTGATCTCCTGCCACTCCCTGCCACACGCTAATGAAATATTTTGATACAAAAACTAACCCTGCCACTTGTTAATGAAATATTTCGACGCAAAAACCTTCTCTGACGCACACTAATGGAAATTGTCCCCGTTACTTTTTGATGCTCATTATCATCATCATCAGTCTTTTAACGTCCGTCGTTGGTCATAGACCTTCCCCAGGATCCGCCATATTTCTCTATCATGGGCGTCGCAGAGTCAGTATTTTCTGATTTTTTTCAGTTCATCTCTTCATCTTGTATCTTGTCGGCCTCGGTTTCGCATATGGTCTCTGGGGATTCATGTTGTAAGTCGCGATACTACCAATTCTCAAAAGTTGATGAAACGTCGAAGAGCCAATGGCCGATCGGTCAACAGCACAGAAAATGGATTGGGCGTGCCGAGTTCAGACTCCGATTGGGACGAGCACTAATGCCCTTGAATGGGTAAAATAACGTATTTTTGAGTAAAAACTTATGCTAGGCCTCACATTGAGAGTCCACTAGACAGCACAATAATCTACGAAAAGACAAGATTCAGGGACATGACAGAATCCATTAAAAAGCTCAAATGGCATTGGGCTGGCCATGTTGCACAAATGGTGGACAACCAATGGACATCGCGACTCACGACATGGATTCCCCGAGATCAGATGCAAAACCGAGGCCGGCAGAATATTAGGTGGAGAGACGAGCTAGACAAGTTCAGAAAGCACTCGCTCCGCGACGCCCATGAGGGAGAAGCGTGGCGAATCCTTTGGAAGGTCTATGTCCAACGACGAACGTTGAAAGACTGATGATGATATGTCACAAAAACACCTCTGAGACGAGGAGAAACTTGTGATTTGTGAAGCGATTGCTGCCGTGGTCAGCGCGGGGGAACTCACAACTACTTGATAGAACTTGTGACAGAGAGTTTGTACATATTTGAAATAAAGTAGTATTGAGAAGTGGAAGGGATAAAAAGTACTGCCATATTAAGGAAAGTTTTATGTGTATTTCTGAGCATGCGCAAAATAACGTGAATGGAAAGACATCAACAACTTTTTCATTCATGGTCATCCACTATTGAAGATAAAACTGTCTGAACCACGTCTCTGGGAGAAACCTTGATGTATGATCCATTCATAAATTAATGTCGACGAAGATTCCCACCCCAATTCTCAGGCATCAAAATAATCTCTATAGGTTCTGCAAACAGTAATTGCTGGCCAAGGATTAAATATCGAACAACTGTAGCCAACAAAAGGTGACGAAGGGTTTTATCCTTTTTATATTTGCGTTTGATTGTGTTTTTCAGCGCTCCTGGTCATGTCGTTTTGTCTACAGACTTGATAATTGGCATAAGTACTCCACTATATCCCTTCTGAAAATGCTTCTTTTTTTGTTGTTATTGTTGTTGTTATTGCTTTATAAAGCCTCCTTTTTCAGGGGAGGGGGCTCATTGTGACACGGTTATTAACAACATTCAGATTTTCAAGGATCTAGATGTTTCTAGTCGTTTTTCTTAATTTTAGATGGTTTTCAGTGAAAACGATTATATTTATTCTTCCCTGGAAATTTTTCAAATCACTTCAAATTTTGATGCTGCGGTTGTTCAATTATTAACTATGATGGTGAATTATAATTAATTCTTTGTTGTATATTTTTTCGGGTTCACTTTTGATGAAACGAAAATAATTTTGAAAAAGAAAAACTCATTTTGCATCCAGTTACGATGTTTCAACTAAAATATCTCGTCACCAGCATGTTACAATGTCGAAGGAACAGTCAAATACAGAAACACATTTGGAATAAAATCTAAACGATCTGATAATTTTTCTCTTGCCTGTAACTTGAAATATTGAATTAAATGGCTTCATGTTATAGTGGCTTTTTATAAATTCGAAAATGCAATAACGTTTTCAATTTTGAAGTAAGTCCACAGTTCTAAAAATTGGGAAAGACTAGATTTGAATTGTTTATTGGTGCTTGTAAGTAATTAAGTGACCCAAAGAGAGAAAGAGAGGAAGAGAGATAGAGAGAGAGAGAGAGAGAGAGAGAGAAAGGGGTAGACAGGGTTCGTAACAAAGAAAGAAGTGTAGGTATAAGAAAAGAAAATGAAAAAGAAATGATTCATTTCTTGGCGGTATCATTCTTTCGAAAAAATCAATTCTCGAGACAAAAAAATAGAACACAAGAAAGAAAGGGGGGAAAAGAAAGAAAGAAAAAAGAGAAAACGGACTAAACAGTGTTTATTATTATATACTCTCTCTCTCTCTCTCTCTCTCTCTCTCTCTCTCTCTCTCTCTCTCTCTCTCTTCCAACTTGGGAATAGAGCATTCTGTTGGATGGGGAATATATGTGTGAGTTAATACATTGCTTGAATTCAACCTTACTGACCGTCCAGTTCTGCATAAGGCAGAGATAAGATGCCAGCCTCTGGGTTTGAAGCGAAGGCTTCAATCCTACCTCGTGGTACTGGATGGGATAATGGATAGTCTATAGCCACACTGAAGAGTTGTAATACAGCTGTCTGTGAATGACACAATTATTTTAATTATATATATATATATATATATATATATATATATATATATATATATATATATATATATATGAGATTTTCTTTTGCCAATGAATTATATTGAATTTCGGACTTTTTTTTTGCAAGTTTTGAACAGTCTGTCTTATTGTTTCTTTCTCGACTTCTTCAAAAAATATGAATGAAAAGTGCACGTATGAATGGAACCGGTCTTTATTGTGTGAAGAACAGCCGGTCATAATGACTATTTAAAATAATTTTGGATGAAATACTAATGCGTGACATCATCAGTGAGGAGTCAACACGTATCGTCAAAATGAGGATGTATATGAAATATAACATTTTATATATGTGGATAATAGAGATTTGCATAGTAGTTAGCTTGGAGAGGAAGGTTCTGTTGAACACAAACGGATTTTCTTGTTTTTGTTTTTACTCCTTCATTTTCATTACGTTATTAGAACGTCAATGAAATTATATTTTACTATGTCAGACGCGTCCCTTAGCCAGACAGAAGACATCTGCAGATTGTTAATTATTTCATGTGTGTATTAGTAAAGGTATAATGTGAACGGGTATAATTTATCATCATCATCATCACCATCATCATCATCATCATCATCATTCTTTTAACGTCCATCGTTGTACATAGACCTTCCTCAGGATTCGCAACAATCCTCTATCATGGGCGTCGCGGAGCCAGTATTTCCTGAATTTGTCTAGTTCATCTCTCAATCTTGTGTTCTGTCGTTCTCAGTTTTTCATGTGATCTCTGGGGATTCATACTATTAACTGTTCAATGACTGGGATGAAACTAGCGTTTTAGAGACAAGTTGCAGAAGTGACACTAAGAGAGGCAGAGCACCCTCGTGTTTTCTCTTTATAGTCGACATAAGCTTTATAGAAAAGTTATTTTGATTAGATTTCTCACCCAAACGGTTTCAAACTTGACACCGCAATACCCTGCGTGCCAACTATATATATATATATATGGCCACTATCAACTTCGTAAAACGGCCAGCTGTCGAGTAATCGCGGTGCATATACACACGGAGATTTCTTCCATTGTAGTAAGATTCGTCGGCAATTTTTCCTTCCAAATCACGTGAGATGTGCAGTTCACATAGGAACACGTAACTCATAGGACACACATGTTGGTAATTATTTTTGCCTCCTCACGAGGGCAAATATGATACACTGTCATTTTTTTTTATTGTGAGAAAGCCCCACCCCCAACATATACGTATGGGCAGGGCTTCCACATTCGTTACGTTCATAACAAATGTCTTACTTTTTTACATTTTTCGTACATTTGGTACAACATCAAAAAAAATTGTTACGTTCTGGAGATTTTTAAATGCTTTATCGGTTCATCTAAAACATTTAAATTATTAGTTTTATAAAGAAATTACCGCATTTAAAACCATTAAATTACTGGCGGGGAAAAAGTGCTAAATAGTTTAGATTGTACATTACTGTATATTCTAGATAATATAATCTGTGCATCGTTCATTCACGTTTATATCTCATGAGTCATAACTGAACGTTTGAAAACATTTTCGGTTCTCGACCTGCTGACTCAGTGATTCGTCCACGCCGTCTCAGTCCGAGTCAATAACAAAAAGATCCCATTATTTTTTAGAAGAGGGGTCTACAATCAACATCCCTGATAGTCACCTATGGAGCTGAAAAATAGAATCTTAACCAAATGATTGGTTCTCAAACTGAAAATCATGAAGCGTGCTAAAGAGAGAATCGTGCACAGCATCACACGGAGAGATCATAAAAATCCATTAGAAAACTCAAATGGCAATGGGCTGATCATGTTGCAAGAATGTCAGACAACTGCTGGGTACCACAACTCAAAGCGTGGATCTCTTGAGATTATATGCGAAATTTTGGCCGATAAGAAATTAGAAATTTCAGAGATATTGGTACAATGGCGCCCACGATCGAGAGGTTTAACAAATCTTCAGGGTGATCTTTGTCGAACACCGGGCGTTAGAATGATGATGATGATGATGATGATGATGATGATGATGATGATGATGATGATGATGATGATGATGATGATGATGATGATGATGATTGTTCCTATTGCAAACTTGTAACAACATTTTTCATCGTGTTTGTGAATACATTTCAGGTACGGATATGGGGATGTGGATCTGGATGCATCCATGCTTTTAGAAGAGGGGTTTTCTTTATTATTCACAATAGATAAAGAAATTTCATACATAAAATCCCCCCAAATTCCAAGTAATCGTATAATAAGTTGATCTTAAAAACCAAAATATATCATTTTGCTACTCATCTTACATATGTGCGATGCCTTACGTCTTATTCTGTATGATAAGAATCATTCTGTATTCCGTTACCTACTACAGATCGGTTCAATCACTGTTGCTAGGTCAAGGTTATTCATGTGTTCTGACATTCATATCTATCTATTTATCTATCTATCCGGACCTCGCCCTGTCCAAACCATTAATAGTAGAAACTTGAAATTTTCACACACACACACGAATACAAATATCTCAAAGGGCAGAGAATTTTTTTTTTCTCTTTTTGAAAATTTTCCTTACTAAATAAGTTTCATTGGGGGATTCATTTCACTTTGAAAGTTTCTGCCAAATAGATCCCTTAGTTTGTGCCCAGCAGCAGGCTCGTCTCTTTACAGTTCAATAGAGACAAGAGAAGAGTAATTTATTCGTTAATCGTGCCTTCTTCTATTTTTTTTTAATTGATCACCCTACTGAGTGACTAATTAGACCTGGGTTTTCTTAAATCATCAATTTATGCTTCAAACCATTCTGGTGGAATTTTCAAAGTAACTTAATTTCACCACAACCTTACCACTTACCACTGCTTAATTTACGAGGTAAAAAGCAGCATATATTGGTGGCGGTGATTCATAATTCTCCTTGAAATGCTAGCTTTTTTTATTTATTGGTTCGGTGGTAAATTTCTTTGGTCCATTTTTTTCACTTTACTCTTTCGTCAATAAGTACTGAAAAGCTACGATTCAAATCTAAATGAAAAATGCCAACTCATATATTACTATTTTGGGTTTTTTATGTTTGAAATGTTTTCCTTTTCACGTAGTTATACGTAAAAAATGATTTTCCATTTGGACTCCGCCCTGTTCCGAATTCAGGATCCACCCTACGCTTGCTCTTATTCTGTGATCACTTTTGAATGCGAATATGAATATAATTTTACATGGGAAAAAATCTAAAAAATCTTTTAAAAAAAAACAAAATTCTAGAAGCATTCAGATTTTCCAGAATCTAGATGTTATTGATAAACCCGTCAAAATAAGACTCTAAAAAATAATGAAAAAAGCTTCTTTTTTCTCCTAAATTAAAAAAAAAAAACACGTCTAGAAGATGTCTAATGGAGTGCTGAAGCCAATTTTTAAGTCTGTAAACAAAACGGTATGACCAGGAGCAACAAACACACAAGCACACACACACACACACACATATTTAAAAAAAAAGGATAGAAACCTTCACCGCCTTTGATGGCTACGGTAGTTCAATGAAATTTGTTATTTTAGAACCATTCTTTTCCGATATTCATTTACACTTTGTTATCGTTTTGGCTGACTTATTATTTTTTGTCAAATTTCGAAACTGGAACTTGCTTCATTCCTCAACCGTTATAACAAGAACAACCCTCACCAAAATTAGAGGTATAAACCGATATGCAAAACTCACATTCCCCTAATGTGATTTAATTTCACAGCCGACTGAATTCCAGGAGGCTATCTAGCTGACTGAGCTAAATTGACAAGTCTTCATCATCATCAGCAGCAGCAGCAGCAGCAGCCTTTTAGCGTCTGTCGTTGGGCTCTCCCCCATGACAAATCTTAGAAATTAGCAAAAAAAAAAATATCATACTGATACGCCAGGGCTTATTTCATTCTAATAAATACATTTATGCGAAAAATGTATTTTTGTGATTTTTGACTCATTACATATACGATAAAAATGTTACAGAAATCATCTTCAGTCAGAATAAAAGTAGGAGTAGTGTTTGAGCCTGCTGCAGTCAGGCTTGTTGCTTGTCCATTTTGTCTCCTTCATCTAAATTTTTGTGGCAGTCCTGCGTGTGGATGGATCCAAGAAATTATCCAGTACCTTTGGCTTGTGCAAAAAATGCATCAGGGCAACTCACAAACCTCTCTTTTGATATGATGGTGAGATGCTGCCTCGGAGTTGGAATCTTCTCGGGCCAGTCTTATCTGCTTCAATTGTGTCCTATCTCGTCCAAAGGCCCTTACACGGCCCGAGATGTACCCAATAGAACACACGTGTTCCTCGTTTTTGTAATAGTTCAGTGATAAGAATCTCTTCTCCTAGATAGACTGATAGATATCAAGCAAGCAAGAAGAGAAAGGGGTGGACGTTTCGGTGAGTTTAATGCCTGACATTTCGGGGCAGCATCTCCGCGAAAACTTTGTTTCTTTTTTTTTTTTCTTTTTAGAATGGGAACAAATCTGGTAAGATCTTATTATTTGGGTGTTAATCTGTCATCACATCGTCGGCCCTTCCCGTCCCCACAATGAGCCGTAGAAATCACAGTCGATCCGCCTATCACACAAAAGAATCAACATTACTTTTGTCCCGCAGGTGGACAAACGATATAAGTTTTTTTTTTCAGGGTTTCAAGATATTTTTACCTGCCGAAAAATAAAATAAAAAAGACAACGCCTGATATTATTATCATTGCTTTTATTCTTATTTTCATTACTTGTGTTCATAGACTTTTCATCCCATTTGTATCTGGTGACTCATATCATAGGGTTCAGTACCCTCTATGGTACTCTCTGTAGTATTCTCTTCAGTGTCCGTGACGATTTTGTAATGCTGTCGTCTGGATGATCAAGATTTTGGTGGGGATTTCTAATCTTTCTTAGCTCTTAGCGAGGCTCTTCTGGGCTGTTCTTAGTTGTATAATAATGATGGGTAGAACCGTCATAATAACAATTCTCTGACAATATAAACATATGTCCCCAGCTTTTTACTTTCTTCTGTATAGGTCTGCGATCACCTGGAACAGTGACATCCATCATCTGACAAATTTTCTTTAGGATGACTATTTCAAAACTCCATAGAATGTCACTTTTTATTCTCGAGAACAGACTCTAGATATGCATATATCATTTGTTTTCAATGCCAAATCCTTATCGCTTGTCCAATTAACAATGGATCACTATTCCCACCCGGGCATGTTTAATTTTGTACTTCTTCTGAGATAATTGACCGCTTCCGATTGGAGGTTCCATCCATATCTCTGCATAATTGACACAAGCTATTCTACTGTTACTAATTGGATCAACGAGCAGGTCCTTCATGTTTTATTCGAGAGGGTCAATAACAGGGCCCGACTTTCCTTTTATTTATGCTTACTTTTGCAGTCCAACCACCGAGCCAGTCGGACATTTTCAATGTTCATTTGCGTTGGTCAATTCGTGAGCCTTTCTGGGATTTTTATTGTGTGCATCTGTGTCTTGTCTGTTTTGACATCAATGCAATCTGCTTTGATACAGTTGTTCGAGTGGCTCTTTCTAGTAATTATTATTATTATTATTATTATTATTATTATTGTTATTATTATTATTAGTTGCAATCTCACACCAGTTGCCTGGTGGTAACCGCTGGAGTTTGAGTAACAGCAATTCTCCTCAAGTCTCCAGTATCATCATCATCATCATTATTATTATTATTATTATTATTATCATTATTATTATTATTATTTGGAATCTCACACCAGTTGCCTGGTGGTATTCGCCATTGCAATGTTGAAATAATGTTTTGATGATTTCACCCTAATTTTTCTGGCTGCTGAACACTGGATATTCAGCTTCTTCTTAGTATTTCTCAAAACATCGGTAATACTAGCATCTTGTAAACACGATGTAAACACGGCATGGCCTAAATTTAAACATCAATCTTTTTCTGGTTTTTGTTATTAGAAGAAGTATTGCCAACCATTGATAACTTAAGACGAGTACTTCTTGTATCTTGATTTCAGTTACATTTCATCGCAACTACTCCCGCCGTCATAAGGGCTAAAAAAAACTCCAAGAGTAATGAATATTATCTCTATTTACATCATATCTGCGAAGAGAGCAATTACAATTGTAAATCTTCCATTTTAGCACTATTCCTTATGATGTGAAAAAACGACACTTCATCTGTTACAACCTAATATTTTGATACTCTTAACAGCAAGACGGAAGATCACTGGTCGTCCACAAACCTTTTTCTTTTATCACAATCATACACACAACCAAACACTCTTCTACTCATCATTGCCCTACAGAAAACGGTGTAAGAACGAACTATGCCTAATTCTGTCCGCCATCTTGTTTTCTCGGGTTGAATAGATTAGAATGAATGTCGATAAGCTCAAATAGCAAATGGCATTGAGTCGGAAAGATTCAGCCTAGCGCGTATCAAAACATGATAAAGTTCCACTTGTATTGAAGCCAATAGAGCCATCGTTTATTTTGGATAGAGTTCCATATTAGTTTGACGTAATCTGTTATAAGTCTTAGCATTTTCAGGAAATTCTAAAGTTTTAAAAAAGAAAGATGTATGCGTTTCTATATTATTCGGAAAAGATAATATTGGAATGCGGATGCTGAATACCATCCTGGGCTACAAAGAGAGTAGTTTGTAATGTGCGGATATTTTGGTGGGGAATTGGTTTCAGCTTTCTGATGTGTCCACTCGCCATTAGACCCTGTGGTTACTCACTGCTTTCAGAGAAGTCTGCAACAGAATCAAGATAAGGGGCAGACCATTCGAATATGCAAATAGATATCTACGATACGAGTTTGCAAACCATTGTTCTCCTGCAGGTGCCCTCGGTGTCAGCTTCTCTACAGATCTGTCGGCATGTGGAGTGACAGTTACCCACAGAGAAAACTGGATCGTGGGACCGAGTTCGAATTGTACCCTTCACACAAATGTCCTTGGGAAAGACATAAATCAGCAAGTCCCTGCATTTTGTTTTATCGCCAGATATCTAGTCTTGCTGATATTAAGTTTTGTTCAGCCTGGCACAAAGCCACCACAGATGGCACCCAGGGAGGATCTAACTTACTGCACTCGTGAATTGTAGAAAGAGAAAGCCGTCTATAGGGAAGATATCTATTAACATATATTCATTTATTATTTCCTGCCTCGGTGACATGTTTAGAAACTAGAGAGCACTTTGAGTGCGTATACCTCTGTCAACCGAATTAAATGAATGAAAATGACATTAAGAAAAAAACAGGGGAAAGAACACAATTCTCACAATATATATAAATATTGAGTTACTTTCCTTGAAATTTAGAATTAGTATCATCATTAGATGTGCGGTTTTAACCAATTTTCATGTAGAATCTTTCAATCATTTTTTTACTTAGCCTATGGTCCACCCTTCCACATAATTTCATTTTGGGAATGATATGGAGACAGTCATGAGCGAATGCATATTTGTATGAAAGAACGGAAAATATCTCTCAATCGTTCCTGGATCCGCTCTAAATCTAATCATTTTTTTCCTTACTTCATTGGTCCACATTCTCAGAAAATTTCATTGAATTGGAGATATTGAGTGGCTTGACAGGCGGAAACAGATAGATAGGTAACGCCTATACGTCCCCAACTTTCTTTGGCAGACTTGAATAACTTTGGGGCACTTCGTACTCCACGAAGAGCTGACAACTATTCGGTCAAGCTTGGATCGTTCACACAAGCTGCAGTCTGACGATACACTACGAATGCAGAAGTTATATGATAAGAATCTCCTCCCACAGGGCTCGTCTCTTGTGTTATCTGAACAGAAGATACACACCCAAATTTTAGACACTCGTTTGCCACTATTTAATTTATCAGTACATAGGAATGTTTCCTGTTTCGGAAAAAATGAGTTGTTGAGCTGGGTGGGAAGGAAAGACTTGCGCAGGTGTGAAAATGTAGAACGAATATATATATACATATATTGAATAATGACACATACTCATAGATAATGGCGAGATGTATATACTTCCTTTGAACCCAGACGTACGTTCCCTTGTACGTGAACAAGAAAAGTTGGGTCATTCTCGTACGTACCCAATACAGTAAGAAAATATAGCTATTACAGCTCACCGAATTTTTGTCCGCTGAAAAAATGTTAATTTAAAAAAGTTAAGGACATTTCAGCTGTTATCTTATCGATATAATAATCTAGCGTTAGGACAGGGTCTAGAGTTAGTCGACCAGTCAGTGCAAAGGGCTTTTAACTTTTTTATTCACATTCATTTACCTAACAAAAATTCAGTGATCTATAATGGGTAGGATTCTTAAGCATGGTGGGGACTAATTGAAATATATATATACTTATACATTTTCCCGCTTTAGTATATAAATATATCAATCGATATGTGTACATAACGGCTTAGCAGAGATTTTGGAGGGTTTTCTTCGTCCATTGCAGGCAGTGTGGTGGCCAGCGAGGCTCACGCGGGAGAATCAGGCCTGGCTGCATAGGCTGCAAGAGAAAGTCTGACAGTCAGGTTGAGCTCCGGACTGGTGTTACTGCTTCTTTTCTTCTACTATTGCTTTGTGGATAGCTTCAAGGGGGTTGCCTGAAAGCTGTTGGCAGTCTCTGTTGTTCAATGACGGTGATTGATTCCACAGGAAACAAGGGTCTTTTTTAAGTGATCCTTGAATTTTCTCAGTATCATCCTCTTCTTCGCTGAACCAGAACCAGAAGGTCTTCAATATATATATATATATATATATATATATATATATGTGTGTGTGTGTGTGTGTGTGTGTGTGTGTGTGAGTTTGAAAAGGAGCTAAATTTCATCAAGTACCGGCTTTAACCGAGTAACAAATCGATCAAACAGCCATAGACCACATAAATAAAGACAGAAATGAGCTTCGTGCAGGTCTCGAACCTGGATCCACCAAGGACACAGCCTAAAGGAAGCTCTTCTCTTACTGTCTGAAGAAACGACGCCCCGGAAATTTTCATATTTTGTCAGACATAAACTGCCCATTGTACTGATACATATATATGTGTGTGTGTGTGTGTGTGTGTGTGTGTGTGTGCATGTGCGTGTGTATATATATTTATTATTTGGGGATTATAAAGGAATCGAAACTGCAATCGGTAGGGTAGCCACTTCAATGTAGTGTTGCTCTCACCATTGAGCTAAGCTTTCGCTTTCGAAGCTCTGAGGAAGCCCTGCACCACGGGTGAAACGTACGTAAGCAATAACACTTTCTAATAAGATTTTGAGATGTATTAAGTTGTCATGTCTCTTTCCATATTGTCAACTTTTCAACAACGTTTTATCGGATCTACATCCTTCCTCCTCACATATGTGTGTGTGTGTGTGCTCAGTATATGTATCCATATATATGCACATACATTCACATAAATATATTAAAAATTATACATATTGTGTACACGCATACGGAGATACGAGCACGCACTCATACACAAATTCTCTAACATATTCTGGCCCTTCGGCGCAGGAAGTCACTCAATGATAATGAATTGAGTCCTCGTAATCCGGGGAGCAATTTACCAAGTATCATCTCCCCTCTGCACCAAGCAGGGTTTGTCTCTGCCATGATCTCTTCAGCAATTGCCGATGTCACAAAGCTATTTTTAGGTGAACTACCATACGACCTTGATGCGTACGTGGGTTCCCCGTTTTAAAAGGAACCTGTGTCACAATCGTGCAGTTATAATTGTATATATATATATATATATATATATATATATATATATATATATATATATATAAGCGTATGTGTTTGTGTGTGTGTGTGTTTGTGTCTGGGTGATAGGTATGAAATTCAATCTATTATGTATATCGATAATGGCAAAGTGAGTTGGTTTTGTGTTTTATTCTATTTTTGCCGCTTTGTCTAAGGGTATTATATATATATATATATATATATATATATATATATATATATATATATATATATATTTCCATTCAATTTATGCGTCGTCAGTTTGAATTTACTTACCTTCTTTCTAAAAAGGTTTTTTTATTACCTTTATGTTGTCTTCGTCGATTGACTGCTGTGATTTCACACCCAGTCAAGCCCGAATGTAATGACAGCGACACAGTTTTCATGCTCTGTGTCCTTTCGCCAGGTACAATTACATGACATAGAAGCATAATTCGTATAATGAAGACGAAGACATAACACCTCGTTGATAAATTATCTGGTGTACTTGGGAGATTCGTTTTCCCAAGTACATGTGGTGGTCTATTTCTCTGGCTTTTCTCATACAATTCTGATCATTTTGTCTTTGTCCTCAAAGTATTTGTTGCACATGAAATTGGTTTTAAATAAGTCCATGTGAAGACCAAATTTCTGGCTTTCTTTCTTATACGTAACACAATACGTCGTACAGTCATGGATAAGTAGGAGTATTTATAGTCGTCTTTGGATTGTGTCGTATTCCAGATTGAGCTATGTGAATTATTCCTATTGCAAAAACGGATAATTGAGCTTTTTGTGGCCAATGTCCTTCTTATAGCCACTCTTAGAGATATTCATATTTTCCAATATGACGGTTCTTGGCTGAGCATGTTCTACAGAATGGTCACTCTAGCATCCATATAGTACCCTCCTGACCCTTAAGCTTCCTGGACTTGAAGTTTGATGCCATCTCCCCGTATTCATTTCAATTTGTTTGCATTATTTGGCAATCATGAAGGTTCTCGGCATAACGGACTACGTTGTCAGCAAATCCGACGCTACTTATATATTAGTCATCAATTCTGATTCCTTTTTTTATCTACTTTATATATTAGAAGATCATTTCAAGGCAAGCGGTGTCACCTTGTCTTACTTCCTTTTCGAAATGGAAGAGCTCCGCGTCTCTATGTAGCCTGATAGAGGAACTGCTGTGTCGGTAGATGTGTTGCAAAACTCTGACATATACGGGTTCTTGACAGATGATAAACCCAAGTTTATATTCAGAGTCGACCAGATAAAACAAGGTCTTCAAATATTGACCGCTACTAAATTTGATATCAGGTTGATGTAAAAGTTTTCAGCATGTTGTTGATGAAACGATTTTACGTACTGATTCATAGCAATATTAATAGGTCATCAAACTATTTGGTAAGTATCGAAGTTCTGAACGTCGAAATCGGACCATTTAAATTGAAATGATTATGATACTATTTTTTTCAAATACCAGAAATCATCGGGAAACGTTTTCGATGTCACAGATTGTTGGAACTCCCGAACAGAAAACCGGTCTGGTATTGAGAACACGGTATATAATAGAATAAACGTGAGTCAAAGATAAAATGAAAACCAATAGGAGACATATAAATCTAGGTATAAGCTAAGAAAAACACATTTAATTGTATATATATGCATATAAATATATACATGTATATATCTTGAACTGTGTAGTTTTGAACGATACGTACACATCTTGGAACACATTAACCGTTATTTAAGGTATTGACATATATATATATATATATATATATATATATATATATATATATATATATATATATATATATATATATATATATATATACATCGAGTACCTGGATAAGATATCTGACAATATAAGTTTGTTTTACAGGTAAACAATGATATTGCATTACATTATTTACTTGATAAAACGAACTTGTCAGTATTATTTCATTCAAACTTTGAGTAAGTCAAAAGGCGAAACATGTTAGTATACTGAACTATTTTCCTCATTGTCTACTTATATATATATATATATATATATATATATATATATATATATATATATATATATATATAAGTGTTTGTGCGTGTGCGTACCATTCATTTTCCTATGAAAACTATTTACGTACGTTTTGGTGTGTGCGTGTGTGTGCATGCGTGCACGTATGCGTGTGTGTATGTATTTTCATAAGGAAATAGAATGCCATTCTAACAATTTCGAAACGTGTCCAATTTCTCCAACTTTCTCCCTAGTCTACGAATTAAAATCTCTTTATTTTGAACTCGTCTTCTCATCTTCATTCATTATCTTTGCACTTATCGCTCAGAAAACATTCAACGGATAGCAACAACAAAAAGAGAAGGGACAGTTATTAATAATTTGTCCCCATCCCTCTCACCATCTTCCACCTCTCTCTTACCCCCTCGAATCATATCTGTCGTCCACTACCACCATCACCTCTCTCTCTCTCTCTCTCTCTCTCTCTCTCTCTCTCTCTCTCTCTTTAATTATTCGTGTTACTAAAGTAACTAGATCGTTTTTCATTTAATTTTATGTACAGGCTCGTTAGTCATTTTTAACTGTCTTGCGAGATGAAACTAAATTTATGGCAAGTTCACTCCCGCCCCTCCTCGTTAAATAATGTTCTTTGATTATTATAGTCAAACTCAAGATTAACTATAAGTTGACTTCGTTTTCATCGTAAAAGTAAGAATAACATTCACAAGAACGATCCTCACCGAATTAAAGGTTTAGGAATTTAGTGATGGTTTTTTTGAACACGAGAGACCAAACATATATATATATTATTGTGTCATCCACAGACAGCAGTTTCGATGTATTATATCTCTTCAGTGTGGCTATAGACTTTATCCCATCCAGTACCGCGAGGCAGAATTGAAAGCCTCACATTAGGCCTCTGGACTACTGGAACTGAATTTAAGCGATATATTCATTTTTATGCAGAAACTCCTCATCCACCAGAGTGCTCTATTCCTATGGAAGAGCATTGTATAAGCTTACAATGGATCAATTACCTCACTTAAAGATATATATATAATTAACGTTTCTCTGCAGAAAAGAGTGTCATGTAGTGTTTCTTAGATGAAGAATTAAGAGAATTACTTAGTTGAAAACAATCTAACTTATTAGTTTGTCTCGAGGAGAATTCGTGATTAAATGCGATTTATATTCCATTGAGATGATCCAATAAATTTACGTTTAAGAAATTACAGTATTTTCTGCAACGTGGTCTGCGTAAAACTCTTTTTTAGGGTTCAGTGATTTGGAATCACGACTAAGTGGTGGCTAGGCGGCTCTCTTACCAACTAAGCCAAACTGACAAGTCTCATATATCTTCGAATTTATTTTATGATATAAACAAGACAAAAGTCATAGTAATCATTTCCAGTTGAAATTGAAGTAGGATTTGTGTTTAATCCTGCAGCAGCCATGCTTATCTTTTCATTATTTTCATAAATATGTGATTCTTATATAGACTGCACTCTCCTCTTAGCATTAGTAGTATTATTATTGTCTCACACTGGGATTGAACCATCAGATTACCCCCGTCGGTTAAATAAAGGGTTCGTTTCGTTACTTCCCCACACCTACCAGATGATACCTGATGAAGGCTGTAGAGTACAACGACCGAAACGTTGTATGAAAAACAACCAAGATGAGGATGGTCCGAATATTAATAGAAATAATAATAATACCTCATCTCAAAAATTCAGAGATATATTTGATTCTTTGTTGAATGCCTTGTCGATATCAGAATGTTTTCCATTACCTCGCTACGTAGTACGACATTCAGCATATATACAGTACGCATACGTATCTTTATGATCTTTGTACGATATCTAAATATCAAAATACATGATAAAAATCAAAAGGGCTCTTATTAAAACGAATTGTACACAGCTATCAGATATAGGAATGGGTTGAGTCTGTACTGAGCGTATGAATGAAGAGTTCCCAGCACACTGAAATAGCGATCTTAGAGCGTTCATATAGTGTTCACAATTACGACATCTGGTAGAAGAAGGTTAATCATGACTAGAAGTTGAGATGTAACTCTCAACTCTCTCTCTGTCTCTCTCCCTCTTTCTCTCTCTGTCTCTCTCTCTCTCTCTCTCCAAGCAGATAGCAGTGAGACTATATATATATATATAGAGAGAGAGAGAGACAGACAGACAGAGAGAGAGTCAGACAAACAGACAGAGAGATAGACATACAAACAGACAGACCATTTCCCACAAGTGTATCTTTTTTACCGATGTGGTACAGGTGCAGGCGTATAGTTTCATTCTTTGTGTGAAACCCTAATGCAAGCCTAAGATACCCGTGAAGCGAATTAGATTCAGCACAAGTTCTCCATTTGTCATCATCAAAGGTAACCAGCAGTCTTTGAGGAGGTGCATCTTCCAGTAACTCATTTCCAATTGAAAAACCTACTGAACCCCATTTGAGCAGTATCGTCACTAACTTCACGTGCACCGAACGCTGCACATCAGTGGTTCTCAACCTGGGGGATATGCGCCCTAGTAGGGCGTAATTTCAAGAGGGGTACGAATCAGTAGGAAAAAAAAGTAAGATTTTTTCTAATTACTTTGAAAATTCTTTCAAGTATTTGCATAATATCGTGGTAAACGTTATAAAACCAAAATACATATTTTCAAACAAAACATTTTTTTTTCAAGATATGAGGGAATGGACGCAAGGCCCAACTACTAAGAGGGGGTGGTTATGGGCGTCCGCTGCCAATGGAAGGGGCAAAAAGGTATCTTTGGAATATATACCCTGTTATGACTGAATAATGATACCAACTTTTCCGATTGGAACATTAAGTTTGACTTATAAAAGACATTTATACTGCATTATTAGCCTTTATTGACCATCAAGTTCCAACTTTCAAACCTCCTTTCCCTAGGTAACTTCTTACAGTAGCCGGGTTCGTGGTAATAGGTGAAGAATCACAGCAGTAAATATTCTGTATTCTACTTCTGCTTTTTTTGTTTTTCCAAGTTGGTATTCGTAGAGTAGAGAGGTTTCCACTGTTAAGATTTGGGCTGACGTCTTGATTTCACTTGTTACTACCGTCGGAATTCTCTTCTGAAGGTTATTTGGTTGTGAATAATGTGTGCAGGTCTCATGTTGCTGAAAATGTTTACGGACTGTTGCCTTTCAAAAGTTTATCTTTTCAGATAGCTAATAGAAAAAAAAAGAACATCGAAAATCACACCAACCTTCTGGTCCCGAATATATATATATATATATATATATATATATATATATGTACACACACACACACACACACACACACACACATATATATATATATATATATATATATATATATATATATATATATATATGCTCCTCTATTCAGGGTTGAGCACTCTTTAAGTGAGGTAACTCATCCACTGTAAGCTTATGCAATGCTCTTCCATAGGGATAGAGCACTCTGGTGAATGAGGGATTTCTTTGTAAATAAATATATAGCCTAAATTCATCCATACTGATTGTCCAGTTCCGTTGTCCAGAGGTAGGATATCGGCCTCCGTCTGAAATGAAGGTTTCAATTCTGCCTCGAGGTACTGGATGGGATAATGGAAAGTCTGTGGCCACTCTGAAGAGATGTAATACAGCTGTCTGTGGATGACACAATAATATATATATATATATATATATATATATATATATATATATATATAGTTATTCGCAGGTTTTTCATTCGATAGTACGCGATTCAGTCTTGAATAATTGGGGGTTAGTGCTGTATACCACGAAGAACTGCATCATAGAAAATGCCCTATGCAGTATAAACAAAACGTGAAAACATAAATGCATCGGAATAATATTAGTGTAATCAATGTATTAATGCAGACAAAATAAACCCGGTAGAAAACTTAAACTTGATCAATGTTCAGGTTAGTCGAACGGTATTTTAGACATTAATTTCTTTCTTATTCACAGCGTTGTGAACAAATTTATTTTAAATGGAGTACTAGAAATAATTGTTGACAATTATTTTCATTTTTATACAAAATTCACCTTTATCAATCCACTTTTAGAATTTTGAAAAAAGTAGCAAAAATATTAAGATGAATGTAAATAGCATAAAAAGGAAAAGAGATGGTTAATAATCACTGCGCGGTAGTTTTATAAAATTCATGGTTTTCGTTAATTAACTGTATATTTTTTACTAACTTCTTCTGTACACTTTTTAGCGCTCTTTTAAAACGTATTACAAAAGTCAAAAGAAAGTTTAATTTTGGTTATAATTGCAAGAAGATGGGATAAAGTTGGTCTTACGAAAAAAATACCTTTTCGTGCTCATGGAGGATTTCTCAACAGATTCTTGATTTTTATGTTTTTGTATAAATCTTCTGCCATAATTGACTGATCGTTCCTAGAAACAGTGAAATCAAGTTTTGAAATACATAAATTTACTTTATTTTTTTACTCTTTTCATTCATCTATTAGTACACTTGGCATTTAGGAATAGTAAATCGTTTTTTTTGTGGAACAAGGTTTGTGGGTTTGGGGGACTAGAAGGTTTCTTTTGGAGGAAACTGCTGGTGCCCTTAACCCCTGCATTTATATATATATATATATATATATATATATATATATATATATATATATATATATATATATATATATATGTATGTATATATATATATATATATATATATATATATATATATATATATATATAGCTAGTTTGTGTAGCGAATCCACATTCTACTATTCATTTCCAGCTCTAAAACAACTTAACTTCATGAGTAAAGTGTTGTATGTATCGAGCACTCTATGAAATAAATCTATTACATTTCAGAAGTGGCTTTATATCATTGATATATTATTATATTATGTTATACCGCTAGCCTGATTTGTACCACATATATATATATATATATATATATATATATATATATATATATATATATATATATATATATATATATATATATATATATATATATATATATATATATATGCTTGCAGAGTGCTGGTTTGTGTCGCGTATTAATTTTATTTCATTTTCACTTTTTCCTGAGTATTTCTTGATACCATTGCAAAATGCATTCCCTGTTGAACAGCTTTTTGTTGCAACTGCCTAGGAATGTAAGATAGCCATGGGAGACTGGTTTGTTCACCTGGTCAATCTCCCACTATTTTCCCCGTCAGTTGCGTTACATTCATGGCAAATAGACAGGGGGGTAGTAAATACAGTATAGAAAAGTGAACTCAAATAACCTCAGCTGAAATTCGAACTGAACTCCACTAATTACGTTTTCTGTGTAGGTAACCGTTTCACCGTTCCCCTTCTCCATAAATGTGTACATACATGCAAATATATGTATGTGTATACACACATAGATGTTTGTGTATATACACACACATAGATGTTTGTGTATATACACGCACACATAGATTGTTGTGTGCATACACAGGAACATACTTATTTGTGTATATACGCATATACATATTTACGTACATATACGCACATACACATATAAAACATTGCTAATATACTTTCAAGTTCAATACACACACAGTGCCTCCGTGACAAACTATTTTTTCAGTAAATGTATCTCTCTCTCTCTCTCTCTCTCTCTCTCTATATATATATATATATATATATATATATATATATATATATATATATATGTATATATATATATATATTTATATATATATATATATATATATATATATATATATATACACATATACATATATACCGAAATATTAGTATTCAGTTCTAACTAATAGTGAGTGGTTAAGCGGGGATTTGAGGCTGAATTGTGCCATTTAGGTTAAAAGCATGAAACTTTGTACATTTACGTAGCTCCCCTTACTGATCATTTCTGGATATGAATCCAGGATTGCAATGCTTCTTGGTGATTGTTACTGAAGGCTTTCTTTTTCAAAATGGCCGCCCAGTCTATATAGACGCCAATGTCTTTTGAGCTATCCATCATGTAAGCATGATGTTTGGAACTAAATATTATGTATTTAAAGTCAGCAATGACACAAGATAACAGAAGAGTAGACTACGTGTCTATTTAGATTTGAATTCTAATTAGTAATTTCGTCCCAACCGAAGGTTAATATTTTGTACTCTAACATTAAGTTAGAGGCTTAATGGCCATTGCTATGCCTTTTTCCTTCTTTTGTAATCAAGAAATGATGGAACATAATTATAACAGTAGTCATATCTATCAAAACTAATATAAGCTGTGACTATTATTTCGTAGCTCATGTTACCAAATCTTGTGTTGATATGAGTACTTTCCCTAGAAAACAAGGCTATGAATCAAAATTCGAAAAAGGAATCATCATACATGCTTTATTACGAACATGTACTTAGTCTTGAAAACAGCTGCAGTCACAGTAGCAAAGAGCTGTGCACTGGATAGTGGTCGTATATCATTTGCACACACCCTTGCATGCTTTTTGGAGATGAAATGTTCCAGTTTATAGCCTGTGTCTTGTGTTTGTTCATTTGTTGTCCACTTTGGTTTCCATGAGCCATCCTTATCAATCCGAGTCTGCAAGACTTGGAAATCTGGGCTCCTTTGGGAACACTCCCCTCTATACATATTGTTATTGGTAGATTGCTCTGAGCATGAGTTGTTGAAGAGCTGCTTGTATCGATGGAATATTCCCCAAAGCTCTAGATTTTCTTGTAAAGAGATACAGGCCTACCTCATTTACCTTGGACAATCTACATTCTCTGCCTTACATATTTCTCCATCAAATTAAATTCGTTGTCAGAGATAATTGAAGATGCATCAGCCAATTGCAAGAATGCATCAGTGAATAGGAAATGCAGTCTATGCTTCCAATGCTCTGCATTTGTCTACCCTTGCAAAGAAGCAAGGGTGTCACTCCCAGTAAATCAATGAAACATTACCTTTGATGGACCCGATCCAGCAAGCAATTTCTACTGCTATGTATTGTATATTTATGCCCTTCTTGTGCAACGTCCAAAAGAAGCAGTACTATCCTTGTGTCTATTTCCTCATGTGAGCAAGGTTCAATGGTATTTTTGTACTCTCTCACAGGTGATGAAAGTTCTTGTAATAAACCTTTTACCTTTGATATCAGTACTCGTAATACTTTTATCCAGCAAGTGAAAGAGCTCTGTTTTGTCCTCACTGACACTAAAAATGCTTTGCCCGTTAGTTGGCACCTTTCATGAAAGATCAATTTCTCTCCTTCCTTCCTTCCTTCCTTCCTTCCTTCCATCCTTCCTTCCTTCCTTCCTTCCTCCCCCCTTTCTCTCTTGTTGCTCTCCTCGGGTTGTTTTGGTTGTAAACTTCCTACACAATATCAAGTCTGTACATAAGATTATGGTGATGTTGGAAATATGATCGGAACACAGACTTGGGTTAATCATCAAAAGTATTGGAGGCTCCTGTTGATAACATTCAAACGATGATTGTACCATCCAAAACTAGTGCAATTACGTGTGGGATTGATTCTGGTGGTTCTGCAAGAGATTCAAGTACTGTAACTAGTACTGCTTTGTAATCAGATCTCAAGCCACCAGTTTTTGTAATTGCTGGGCCATAACTCGAGAAGATTTCAAGAATAACTTCCTTGGTTTGCTTTGCAAGATAGATTCTGGAAAACAATGAACAGCCTTTTTTCATGGCTGCCACCAGAAACTTCCATTTCTGAGCATTGCTTTTTGTTTTTGTTTTTGTTTTTTTGTGGAAAATGACTGGAGTTCTCTCTTGACTGAATCCGTAATTGCCTTTGTTCTGTCAACAAACCTCTCCTTCACAAATGTTACATATTGCTGTTTTCCCAGTTTGTATACATTTTTCTACTGTCCTGTGGATACTGGAGTCCATGATGGTCTTGGTAAGTACTGTCAGCAGACCAACAATGAATTCCTTGAAGGGGTTTCCCATCTCTTTGAATGCGTCTACAAGATATTTCACTTCCTGGGCAAAGTTTGTATGTTTTGCCGAATCACTAATGGAGTTGTTTCGAAACTCTGCTGTACTCCTTGATGTTTCAGGCCCTGCAACTATTCAATAGGGCACTTGGATTATTTCAGACCAATGGTCCCACCTTCACCTTTCACAAAGGCTCATCCTGTCTTGGATTGGGTTATTCAGTTACAGTATTTTCTTTGCATGGTGTATCATGGTAACTGAATGTGAGTATTCCAAGGAAAGAGGCATGACGGCCATTATTATCATAAGAGATACAAAATCCTGCTGCACTGAACCATGGTAAGCGATCCGTAGAAAAAAAGTCTCTTTTGGTCAGCTCAGGTTTCTTTAGCAGTTTTTCAAGAATTGTAATCAGTCATTTCTCTTTGACAATCCCAGATCTGGTTCCAGGTTCTTTGGTTTAATCAGTCCATTTACACGATGAAGAGTAGGATCAGGTCTTAGTCGGACTACTGGGACACATCGGACTTTGATGCCAGAAGTACTTAGATCTTTTTGCTCTTCTGAGTAGTCTCACTTATCACCTGAATAGTACGTGTTCCTTGATTTTCAACTGATGGTTGTTACCTCATCGATATACCTGTCCCATGAAAAGACTCTTTGGCAATTATTGAAATCGGATTTTGATCAGTGTTATCTACTGCTGCCAAAGTAAAGATGCTCTTGCAAGTTAGGGTAGAGACAAACCGTTTCTCCTTTATCATACATGACACAAACTTTGTCAGCTATTTCGGCAGATATTCACTGGACATGATCACATGTTATATACATAATTACACGTGGTAGAGAGTATAAACCTTTTCTTTCTCTCGTAATATTATTTATGATTTACATCGTGTTATCATAAATATGAATAACAAAGGGAAAAGGCATTGTTGTAGCCATTATACCCCTTACTTTAAAGTACAAAATATTAACCAGATGGGCCCTTTGGTTTGGACAAAATGACTAATTTGAATTTGAATAGATATGCAATCTACTTTTCTGTTATCTAGTGTCATTGCTAACTTTAAATTCATATATTTAGTTCCAAACATCATGCTTATATGGTGTATAGCTCAGAAGGTATGGACGTTTGTATAAACTGAGCGGCCATTTTTTTTTCAATTCAAAAACAGCCACCAAGAGGTACTGTTGACCTGAATCTATATCTAAAAATAATCAGTAGGGGCAACGACTTGTATATAGCATGTTTCATACTTTTAACCATTTATTGGCTTATTCGTCCCACTGTCGGCTAAAATTAGTTTTAGCCAAGAGCATAGTAATATAAAAAAGACGAATGGAATATACATATATATGTATGTATGTATGTGTGTGTGTGTGTGCTTGTGTATGTTCATGTTGTATGAATGCGTGAGAAAGTGATATGGGCGTATAAATTATCTATCCGTGTCAGTATCTAATGACAAATAAATCTACATAATTCATATATATATATATATATTAGCAACAATTTCTTTTATACAGGTTTTGTTGATCAATTATGGCGTTTATTCCAATTTTCAATTTTCAACAGTCTTTGACGTCGAAAGCTGGAGAAAGTCGCAAAAAAATTTAATCGACAAAAATTTCGATATGTTTCAATGATGTTAATGATAAAAGTAACGTAGGGCGGACATATTGTTTAGAGTGGTACCGTTTGCAAGCCAGGGTCATTTGTGAGCTAAGAGCACTACATCGGAGCAAGTGATGTAAACTTTGTGCTATTGTAAATGATTTTTATGGTCGATTTTCCCGACCTTTAAGGTAGCACTGACTTTCCATGGATTCTCCTCGAAACTTATGGTCAGATATATAGCAGTTTCTGAATTCTATCCTTTGAAGCCTCACAACATTCACTAATCACCGTGATCCAGTGGTAGAGTGTTTGCCTCCAGCTCAGTCGGTCGTGGTCATACCAAAAACTTTTAAATGGAACTCAATGGCTTTCCACCAAGCGCCCAGCACAAGAACGAGGATTTAGGAACCCTTCCCCCTAGCTAAGGGGTTACGGCTAAGTCACTTTGAATCGTACTTGTAAGATCACTGAAGTTAAGCAATATAGATGGGTGACCATTTGGAAATACCAGCTACTGTAGCAGAACGAAGCTCCGGTGAGAAAGCCGGGATTGGGTCCAACTGATACTTATACTGTGTACCTCACCCTGCAACATCCTTGATTAGGGCATAAGTAAATAATGATGATATATACATACAAAACATCCATTAATCACAAATTCCTTTTTATCAAAGAATCTTGAGTATATTTTGAACGATAATTCAATGTTCGAGAAAACTGATTGTCTTTTAGTAACCCTTATCAAATCATGTACTCCTTTTTCTCGATTATACTAAGAGAAAAGGTTAGATGATTTGTAAAGCAAAAAATATGTGACAAGTGTCCTGGTGAGTTGTCAGACGATACCCGAGGGTACGGACATGTTTCCTTCCTCTTACTAACAAATGCTAAAATAAGTCGACTGGAAAGAAACACGTTGCTCATTACTTTGAAGTACGATTTGGCCCAGAATAGACTGGCACGAATACACCTACTGTGGAAGATTGTACAGCGTTATATGTGCATATACGATTTTAAACTGCACGATATTGTATTTTAACTCTTATTTGAAATGAACTCCAATCATTATACGGTTGATATATCACTTGGCCTAAATAACGTAAATAGAACAAAAATCTTTAAAAATGGGACTGCTGTAGGGATCGAGCCAGCGACCGACAAGGTAGTCTCTCCCGCGGAGTGTTGCTCTCACCATCGAGCCAAAAAGACACCGGTAATGCAAAGGCCCAAATAACTGTTTCAAACCTAAATTCCCATTTCTGCTTATTCACGGTCCATATATGCTCTATTCGTTCCTTTCAACTGTCGCGTTAATCATTCTGTCGGGTCATATATCCATTTTTTTAATACATATATATAGGCTGGTGTGTGTGTGTGTGTGTGTGTGTGTGTGTGTGTATGTGTGTGTGTGGGTTTGTGAGTGTGTTCTGTTTCAGTGAGCTCGTTTTGTTGCGTGTGTATGTTGTTGTTGATGGTGGTGTCGGGCGAATGATATCAACGTATGTTTTTTTTTATAGTGACGCATTTGGGCTAATTTCCTCGTTTATGTTGTTTTTTTCTCACAAAGTTTTCGTTTCTTGGTCTAATTTTTCTGTTGCAATTATTGAATATTGACTCATTTCAGCCAATCCATTCTAAAGCTCCCTTCTATAATTTTAAGAATACTCATTATTACCCCCAGAGTTATTTGTATTATTGATCTCATTCTATTTGTAGCTCCAGTTATTGCCACAAGTTTCCAGCTGATCCATTCAACAGCCTTCTTCAGGAGTACTTTTCGTAAGGGAATGCAGGTATCTATATTTCTAAATGGTGCCGCTTCCTTCAATGTCCTCGCCTTCCAGCGGTGTTCTGCATCTTTTATTCAAAAAGGTTTTCGGGCGGAATGAGGAAATTTCTGTTTACCACCATCTTATTCAGATATACACCCGAAGAAAGCCGTCGAATGTATCGGCCGAAATATCGTTTTAACAATATAAACAAGAAGGAGTTCAATAGACCTAAAGACATTTTGAATATTAATGATCCTTTTCAAAACCATAGACAGTATTCGTATCTATTTAACATTATGCTGAATAAAGAAGCAGGAGCCTATACCCTCCCAGATACAGTAAATATACTCATTTTATTCCAGATTTATAAACTTAAGACGTGGGATGCGTATTATACAAGAGAACTGAAAGTCACCTTTTCCCAACTATGTGCTTGACCATATTCGGAACGTAATGACAAAGAGTTTAAATCAATAAGCAAACACTGGAGTTGTTTAAAATGCTTTGCTCACGTCGATATAAAAACATATTTTAGATTTACTGCTGCTCGTGATGGACGCCATGACATCACACTATTATAGAAGGTAGCAATTCTTGTCATAAAACATTCGCGTGATATTACAAATAATTGTTGCATCTATAACTAAATTATTATACAAATCTTTGCGATAAAACCTTCAATATCTTTCTCTCTCTCCCTCCCCCCCTCTCTCTCTTTTTTTCTCTCTCTCTCTCTCTCTCTCTCTCTCTCTATATATATATATATATATATATATATATATATATATATGTGTGTGTGTGTGTGTGTGTGTGTGTGTGTAATAGTATCAGAAAAAAATGAGAAATCTTAACAGTATTTCGCAGGAAATGCTCATCGCAAAATAGTGGTAAGAACTCACTAGTTTTTTTTCTAAAACTAATGATGCTCTATCTAAATGCTATGTAGGTATTGGGCACTCGAAATAAATCATAAGAGTTCGACTTTATTGCCTTTTGAGTTTATGTTTCCCTTTAAACCTCCAAAAAGTAGTAGGTAGTATATATATACATATATATATATATATATATATATATATATATATATATATATATATATATATATATATGTATGTGTGTATATATATATATATATATATATATATATATATATATATATATATATATATATATTACTGCCATTTCAAATCCGAAGTTCAGAGGAAGAAGGCAATGGAGAGAAAGACTACATGGTAACAGGAGTGGGCTCTCGGATGCAGAGGGCTTGCTCTCCTCGCATCATGCGTGGGCAAAGCACAACTGAATCTTTTTATATCACTAGAAATAGAAAGTATAAATTCGAAGAAAAACCCAAGTAATCATAGATTAACCTTTAAAAACAAAAAAACAAAATTGTTTTCCTTCCATTTCATGCTTTATACAATCTTTTATTCATTGGTTCTGTGGTGAATTTCTGTGATCATTTTTTTACTTTATTCTCTTTTGTCAATCTAAGTGCTAAAAAGCTACCATTCAAATGTGAAGGGAAACGCCGAATCATACTTTCTTGTTGTTCATGTTTTTGTTTTTTGTTTATTTTTCATTTATTTGTCAAAAAGATATCCATTGAGACCCCACCCTGCACAAAATCCTGGGTCTGCCTTCGGGTTATTGCTGATTTTATAAGTACATAAATGTTCAGATTTATAGTTGGTAACAAACTGCTAAAGCATTCAAAACAAAACTTCATAGCAAAGTTGGTAACATTCATCCAGATACGAACATTGAGAGACATGAAAATGACCAAGATACATATATATATATATATATATATATATATATATATATATATATATGTGTGTGTGTGTGTGTGTGTGTGTGTGTGTGTGTGTGTGTGTGTATAGACTCGACTTCGCAGTCAATAATTGAACAACCGTGGCGTCAAAATTCGAAGTCATGTAAAAAAATCCCTTGAAGAATAAAAATGGCTGGGATGAATGCTATTTATAACATCGTTGACGTTTTCCACCGGGAAACATCTAAAATAGAGAAAAAATGGCTAGAAACATCTTCATTCAAGAGAATCTGGATGTTATTTTCACCGGAAAACACCTGAAAAGGAGTTTGAAAAAAAAACATCTTGATTCTGGAGAATCTAGATGTTATTGATAATCCCGTCAAAATAAGGCCCAAGGGAAGTTAAAAAGGTCTAAAGGAAAAAGGAATAAAAAAGAATTTTTTAAATGAGTCTACTGGAGCACTGGTGCCAATTTTCAAGTCAGTAGACAAAACGACATGACCAGGAGCGCTGGAATACACAAACTTACGCACATAAATGGGATAAATCCCATTGCTACATTTGTTGGCTATGGTTGTTCTGTAGATAGACTTCAAGGAAGAGACATAGATAGATAGTTAGATTTCAAGGAGCTGACAAAGATAGATATGTTTAAACATAGATAATTGCAATGAATTGACAAAGATAGATATGAAGGAACTGGCAGAGATAGATATGGGCAAACTAATAGATAGATCGATAGATAGATAAATAGATAGATAGATAATTTTAATGAATTGGCAAAGATAGATATGAAGGAACTGACTGAGATAGATAGATATGGATGAAATAATAGTTAGATATATATATAGAGAGAGATAGATAGATATGAAGAAGCAAAGAAAGATGCATAAACAGAATGTTGGAAAAGAAGGGTTAAGTTACAACTGCCTCGTTTGCCGTCATTCCTCCTCATAGAACTGTAGAGCAGCCAAGCGTATCAGTTTATCAAGCATTACTCCGTCAAATATCGTGGCCCAGGTGCGTCCCACATGGCAGTTGGAAGCATGGGAGAACATTCTCGTCGGATAGATTCGCTGTGGCAAGGACGATAAGTACTTTGTGTTGCACACATACAATTCTAACCCAAACTCCAACTTGACATCCGTTTCCGGTCGAATTTCTTTGTAGCGGGTGGATGTGGGAAAGAGGCTATTGGAAACCGTCTACCGAATCTGTCAACAGAGGTTTCTGCAGTTTTCAGTTCGGTCTGGTTGGCCAGCTACTTGTGTTTGTATTGCGTGTACAGGCCGCCCCGATGGAACCAGAAGGCTGAAAATTGGAACATTTGCTGCTTATTATGAGAATAGAAGACAACCGATGGACATCACGACTCACAACATGGATCCCCAGAGACAACATGCGAAATCGAGGCCGACAAAAAATAAGATGGAGAGTTGCTCCGCGACGCCCATGATAGAGAAATGTGGCGGATCCTGAGGACGGTCTATGTCCAACGACGGACGTTAAAAGACTGATGATGGATAGAATAAACATTTTTTGTGGGTTTTTTTAATTCCTCTTTCTAGATGAGTTTTCAAGGGAGTTCAGTTTTCATTGTAATTTTATGGTAGAGTGGTCCTTAATTTGTGTCCAGTAGCTATCACCTCGTTTTTTGAAAATTCAGACTTTTTTAGATCACTGCCCAACAAAAGGTGAGAGAAGTAACATTCATTGATCATCCCTTTCTACAATTTTTTAATTGATCACTCCCACCACGACATACTTCCAAGTGACGTTGTACGCGTGATCGTTTCTTTTGAGTGACTAACCAGACCTGTCATATTTTATTTCATTTATTTACTGTCAGAAGTGCTGGTGGCCAAGAATGGAACCAGCGAGCCGAGTTCAAACTCCAAGTGAAAGGCATGAATCCATCTACCCCACTCTCAGATATTGGTAAAATAGGAAAGTGTGAAGTGAGTGACGCCACTTTGATTCCTTGTCGTTAGTTGGTTAATTTCACATATCTCAAGCCTCAAAGAACATCGAAGTCCTGCCGAGACATAGATACTTATGATGAGTGAAGTCCGGATAGGGGACGGCTTTAGCTGTTGCTACTTATTTACTAGTATAGTACCCGTCAAAAATGTTATCTCTGGATAATTATTATTTTAGAATAGTTTCCAGTCATATAAGTCTCACTCTCTCCCTCTCTTTTATTCAAAGAGAGGAAGAGAGTAGAACTTCCCTATCAAACTCACACACAGACAGAGCTAGATCTTTTAAGAGAGAAAGAGTGTAAAACGTGAGCTTTTCTCTCAAACTTACACACAGACCCAGAAAAACACGACGCAGAGCTAAAGTAGTCAGTTGCACTCTAGCTGCTGGCTACATTCAGTCACATAAGTCTTCCTTTCTTCCTTCAAATCAGCTTCAAAGGGCAGGAGCGAGTAAAATTGTTCTTCAGCATGACGTGAACAGCCAAATTAGCAAGAAATATGCGCCAAGTATCAAATGACGTCTTCAATATAGTCAATATCATTGGTTTATTCAGTTTCTCAGTTGGTGTAGCTGTCCAGCTATGTTTGTATGAATCACGCGTACAGACTTCACCAATGGAGCGAGAGGGCTGAAAATTTAGGCATTGACTCCTTAATATGTCTCGAAAGACATTTTTTGTTTTGTTTTTGTTTTTTGTTTTTTTGTTTTTTTAGATTTCACCACCTACCTAAAGAGGTTTATTGGAGGTAGTGGTAGGGGTCACTTTACAATGTAAGTTTACGCTAAATCACCCACAGTAAATATCCTGGCTATATAATCTTACCTTAATACAGCACAAGGCCACAAAGTGAGGATCGAATACACTGGGCTTCCGACTTGTTCTGCGAGATGAAATTATCAATAATTGCTCTACGGCAAAGCATCCTCTTCTTATAAATGTTGATTTTATGGAGGAAAAACCTTACAAACTACTCAACCGACTGATCATCGATATCAGTAGCATCTGGGAACCTTTCATCATAAAGGACATCTCGGGGAAACCAAACAGATCAGCCGATGCAAGGAAAGCAACTCGGAATTTGACATCGAAATCTCAACCCTGACATACTGGATACACAAAAATCGGATACATGTATCCAGTCCGATCTAGTAAACGCTCTGAAATGTGATTCCACATTCTACAACCAGAGACAGTCGACGAGGGGCAGGAGGGTACACGGACGAAACGTAGTGAACTAGTAAACATATGGATGAGAAAAATAGTCCACCCATATCACACACAATGATTAAAACAACCTTTACAAAATTTAAAGTCATTTAAAATCGATAATTGGAAAAACATGAGATACACTGTGAGGATTGAACTCACAACAGGAGTAATGATCTGCGAGTTTATTTGCTGACTACTCCACAACGAAACATTAAAATAATTACTGAGGTTATCTTTGTCTGGTAAAGGCTCGAGGGTGTGAATTTACCAACCAGAGAAATATGCTAACAATCGTGTTATGGAAGACAGCTTATAAACACAAGGAAAGTGCATGTTCAGAAGGAGCAAGACTTCATGGTATTGCCAATATTGATATTTTATACCTAATTGTAGATCTTCAGCCAATTTAGATATTTTATACTTAAATTTAGATCAAAAGATCTATAATATAATGCATCTTATTCATTTATTTTATTGGAGAATCGAGAATCGCTTACCAAAATAAACTTCCAACTTGACTCTGCGTGCTGACTATATCTGGATAATGTCAACTTCGTACAATGGCCAGTTGTTGAGTAATCGCTGTGCATACTCGCAGAGATCTCTTCAATTGTAGTTGGATTGGCCAAATAATCTGATGATAGGCCCCAAGTGTGGCTCTGTTAAGTATTTCCTAAGATTAAATAAGTTTGGCCACAAAAACACGGATAATCGAGCACCTCCCTAAGTTCGAACTCACAAAAGAAACAGTAGTCTACTAGACTAGCTAGCAAAGCACAACACCACGATAGATAGATAGATAGATAGATAGATAGATAGATAGATAGATCAGCAGCCAGAAACAGTGGCTATGGTGTTTTGGAGGGACTATAACTAGTAATACTGCGAAACCACCCGTCCTCCATAGGTCTGTATATTTACGCTCTATTTTGGATTTTTAAAATACTGTCACTATGATATAGCAAGTCCCAAAAGCAGCACATCAAAATCATAGCTTAAGTGGGTTGATCAACACAGTTGGGGATCCGTGTTAATGTAACTATTTTGTTTTTAAATCCCCAAAACATGGTATACAGCTGATGATTCCCACAAGAACAATTCATACACAGAATCATAATATCTTATTCTGTGTATAAAACCCTTTGAAAATCTTACATAAATTGCATTAACAGATATTTGGAAATTAATGACGGATTTTGATGCTTCTTCAACATCTTCAGTGTTTAAAGTTGTAAAGCTTCCTAGACTGAATATATATATATATATATATATATATATATATATATATATATATATATATATATATATATATATATATACATATATATATATATATATATAGTCTAGAATATATATACATATATATATATATATGGATAGATATATAGATAGATAGATAGATAGATAGATAGGGAGAGAGGGGTGAAGGGGGGCTATATATTTATGAATGTATACACATGCGAAATATCGTTTTATATGTTCAAACAAACAATGCGCTCGCACATTGTTTAAGACTCTTCACGTTTTCAATTAGGTAAAGAAAACTAAAAAATTATATGAATGAAGACAAAATATTAATTATTAACAGCTTCTTGTTTGTTCGAACTTAGTTTTTATTATTGTCTATTTATTATCAATTTAATTATTCCACGGGAAAAAGACTGAACTTGAAGAGCTTCTTCTAGCTCTTATTTTCAATTCAATAATCACGCGATTGTTTGTTTCCAATAATTTATTTCATCATTTTTTTCCTTATTTTATACATGTTTTTTCCCCCTTACAACAAACTTTATCTTTTCCATTGTATACACCTTTGAATAGAATTTTTGATATTCTGTGCAAGCGGGTTGAAAGGAATTAAATTTGACAGCGAAAAACAAACACGAATTCGAATGAAAGACAAAACATTTCACTGCACTTGATCATTTCAACGATTTATGACCGTTAGCCATTGATTAATATTTCTTGATTTTAGTTGCTTACATCGCAGGTACTCAAACAGCCAGTCAACAACAAGTGATTAAACGGTGCAGTCCGGAAATGAAGGAAAGCCTCTTGGTGGGACTGGAACTCACATCCCTTTTGCCTCGGGCAGCCTGGTTTTCTATAACAGCTGCTCTACCGAACATAGAGTGAAAAAAATAATTAGGAAAACCATGTTATTTACAAATCGGATTTCTTTATTTAATTTTGACGTTTCGCTAGTTCATAACTAGTTTCTTCAGAAAATGATGAAGATACAAAAGGCGTCTGTTTTATAGATTCCATGTCTACTTACTTAGCAAATAAATCGCCAACAAACGTTTGGTATTTCAGAATTCCCCAGCTAGAAACACAGCTCCACGCCTTGGCGTTTTGATTTGCAGTTACCATGGAAGTGAGTTCAATTCTTTGTAGATACCCAACACAAATGTTTTTTTTGTGTGTTGTATCAAGGCAAACTATTAGGGACTTTTCGTGGTGAAGTGGTTTACAAGCTAGTTTAGTTAACTATTCTTACTGTAATGAGTTCTAACCTGCCTTGGTGAGATGCTATTTACTAAGTTCAACTTACTTTTGGCGGAGGGAAATAGACATGAGGCACATAGTGAGGATTGAACCCCTCTCCGGATGAAATGCTAACATTGAGATTGAGAGACATCAACAAACTGTAGGTAGAAAGTGAACGGACCGAGATTGGGAGACGCGATCAGATAGAGATATGTGAATAGACTGAGAAAGACGTGAACAGACCGAGATAGTGAAACGTCAGCATAACAACGCCGAAAGCAGTGAACAGACTGAGATAGATACGCGAACAGAGAAAGGCCTGAACCGATTGAGATAGAGGGGCGTGAATAGACCAAGAGAGATGAGAACAGAACGAGGGAGACGTGAACAGACTGTGAGAGGCGTGGGCAGATTAAATAGCGAGACGTGAACAGACTGAGAAAGGCGTGAACATATCGAGATGGAGAGAGACGTGAGCTGAGAGAGAAACGTGAACATATTGAGATGGAAATACGTGAAATAATTGCTGGTATACGGAGATGTGAATAGACTAAAAGAGACCCGTATGGACAGAGATAGAGAGACGTGAACAGATTGAGATGAATACACGAGATAAGGGGTCTGCCACGTGGCTGAGATAGCCTCCATCTTTTCCACTAGTGTAATTGGTCGTGGCTCGATCCCAATTAAAAGCAGAATTTGAATACAGATTTTTAAAGCTGACAACCAGGGTGGTTTCCACTTGTGGGGCTGGCACAATATAATCTTCGTACCCATACTCATCTTTGTGTAGTACTATGATAAACTTAGAAATCATCAAGAAATAAGTATTTATATCACGTAGATTTACCAGATCCCACCAGCAATAGATCGGCCTTTCCCGATAAGGACGAACCATTGGACGAACAACTCTAAGAAACTCTGGATGAAAATATTATAATACTGGCGGAGCTAGATCATGGCAAGCTCAGTATTGCCCGAGCTCCAAGCTGCCTTGCCAGAACCTTACCCAGGCTTGCAAAATATAATCTTATGTGATACTGTACATACGATTGTTCGTGATTTTATTTTCACAGATGATCAAATCTTATCTGTTGAATTCCATGGCAAACAACAAACTGGACAGTTTAGGCGCGATCTCCCTGAATAGACAATGAGCTGAAAACCTTGATCTTGAAGGAATCCTCATAGTTTTCTGTCCGAACCTTGCCAAATATGATACAAGAAGCTGGCGCCATTACTATTTTATATGAAGAGTGTGTTCGAAAACGTTGATCTAGTATTATTTGCTGATAGAAAGATAGTTTTCTATATGTTTGCTCAGTTTGCAGTAAAAAAAATTTCATGGCCCTCAGTGTCAAATATCAAAATGAGTATTGCAACTCAAAACTCAAATGAAACAATAATCTGTTGCTTTTTTCATGCGTGTATAAAATGTTAGTGGAACTTCTAACAATCTCTCACAGAACCTGAGAGTCCTACAGAACTCCGGTTGAAAAAGGTTGCAATAGATTGACCACCAAAGATTGTTGAAGTCAAAACTTTTTCTCAGGGAAAGCTGGAGCAGGTGGTACAAGAGTCTTAACAGACTTAACCTTTGCCCTCTGTTACGCTGATCACTATGCCGGGGTCAACAAAGATGGTGATCGATCAATTATGTGTTAACTTGATACGTTGTATATGTTGGCTCAAATGTAATGTAGTGAGGATACATTTCGCCTGCAGTCACGCAACTGATATGAATGCATGTGGTGTTAATTTGGCGTGAGTATTTTGAAACAAAATCCCGTAGTGTTCGGTCGAGGGATAGGGCGACCTTAGGGGTAAAATACCTTTCGTAACACGCATCGCAGGTGTTGTTGGAGTATTTTGACGCATAGTTTACGAAGAAAAGTCAAGACGTATATCATCCAGCGTTTATTTCAGATGTTTTAAATTGACGATCATCATAAATTACAAGGTTTTGACCTGTTGTTGCCGTTGATATCGATGTTCCCTCTAAGTTCTTGTAACCAGTGAGCGCTAAAATTTCATTTTGTGTGAATTCGTTTCTTTTAAATTCAACACAGTGAATCAATATTTTTAAATAAAACTTCAGTGAGCTATCTATAGAATCTGGAATCTATAGAGTCAGGAATCTTTTGTGTGCACATTAATTTCTTTTGTGCGCTGGTTGTGAAATGTGTGTGCGCTCTCGTGCACAATTTATAAGGAACAGTGATTGAGGTAGTTGCATGCTTTCTACCGCGATTGTCGCTGATGAGTGTTCGATCTCAGGAAAGAAAAAAAAGAAGTTTATATTTACACACGCACACACACACACACACACACACATATAATGAGGATTTTCCAATGGTTCATTACAGATTATACATTCAGTTATAAGAGTCTTTTTGAAAATCTCTCTTAAGTGAAACAGAATGAACCATTAAAAAATCTCTATTCTATAACCGCTCTACCGATGACTTACTTGATACACATACACACATTTGTTATAATTTTTTTATTGTCTTATTATATATATATATATATATATATATATATATATATATATGTATTGCTCCATGCTACTTGGTGAGATGGACACCGCCCAACAGTGTGTGATAAATTGATTTTGTGCCTCGTAACGCCGTATTGTGACCAAATATGCCTCCCAAATTCTTGTGGTAAAATTTTGTTTACTGCACAAATTCTGTGCATTTTTCGTAATTGATATTATGAATCAATCAACCAATAAAGAACTAAATGTGACTTTTTGCATTCAATTATCATTTATCCATAAAAGATATTTTCGATTTCTTGCTCTCCATCTTTCTTGTCACCTTGCTCTCTTCTCTGTGTGTTCAACCCTTGATTCAGATCCTTGCTCTCCCTTATCTTTCGATGTGTTGATCATCTGTGCCTCCCCATGAGCAGGTGTGCCTCGTACCTGTTTTATTGCGTTAACATACTTTCTCACACCCTGCCACCAAGTAACACCCATTACTTTGAGAAATTCCATGAAGGACTCAGCATGATACCATGACAACCGACTAAGGTAATTTAAATTTTTTTTGGGGGGGGGGCTGTTACACCACTCTGCACCTCTGAATACGAGTATACAGGTTTCCTCACTACCCGAAAGTAGAGAGTTCCTATTAAACATTTCGTAAACCAGAATGGCGTAGAGCGAAGAAGTGATTACCATTAATGTATACGGAAAAGTCTTGGGCGTTCCAAGGCATCAAAAATAACCTTGCGTGAGATTATCGTCTTCATTGACATTGCTGCGATGAACGCAGAAAGGTGTTACTAGGGTATGTTTGTAGATGATTTGAGTTCTTATAAAGAACCAACTGTATGACAGAAAAATACGTGAGGCTAAACAGTAAAGCATGCCGTCGTATTTAGTCTTCCACCTCAGCCACAGCAGACGACGAAGGCGGGTAAACATAGAAAAACTTTTGGGGGCTGGGAACGCTCAAAACCTTTTCCCATATTATTTATTGCGTCTTCGTTTCACGCCCTTTGGGATAACGGGGGAAAACCTGTTCTAATCTAGGTATTTCATATTTCGTAGAAGCGAGAAATATCGTAAAGCGATAAGTGGTGATCTAACTGTAGGGATTTTCTCTGCTATCCGAAAATAGAGCATTCATATCAAACAAAAAACAAAAAACTTTTATAAGCCAAAATGGCATAAAGCGAAGAAGCAACCATCATTAATTCACATGGAGAAAATATTTTAGTGTTCCCAGGTCCGAAAAGTGGTGATGATGATATGTGAAACTGAGCTTTTAGAGGTTTGGATAGTGGGAAGTTCAATAGACTGGGATGTATGAGAGAGATGATATGTGTGTGTATGTGTGTGTGTGTGTGTGCGCACGCGCACACGCGCGCACTGCTTCCTTAAGAGCTCGCTGCAAAACAAACGCTGAATGGTTTTTCACTTTTCGTTTCGTTTTTTTCGTGAAAGCGGAAACCTTGTGTAAAGCAAACTTTCGAAAAGCAAGGGATACCTTTTACCTGTAATTGTTCATTCGCATCATACGATTTTCAAAAAGCGGTGAAAACCTCTACTAATGCTGATCTTTCGTAAAAGCAATGCGATGTAAATAGATAAATGGGTTTTAACTCTACGGCAACCCATTGAAAACACATTTTAATCAAATCCTTGTCTTATAATGACTGATAGGGACGTAGCTAGAGATATAGTGGCCTGGAGGGGTTTAGCTTCTGGTGGGGCCTCCTCCAACATTTTGTGAGATTTGTTATTGTATAATATCAGTAGAAATGCAGTAGGTGAACTACAATTCATAAAGCTTTACCCCACTTCATTGGGAGCTCGAGAGCATTTCCAAATACCTGCTCCTTCAGCTACGCCTCTAACGACCGATAAATTAATTTCGTTACTCATTCTATATATTTAGGGTTCATTTCTTTTCTTTTCTTTTCTTTTCTTTTTTCAAAACTAGTAACCACGATATAAGACAAGCAATCTTGATAAAGTCATCTTCGGCAACAGCCAAAGCGTTCTTTACCACCGACCGGCCTGCCTACAAATCAATGGAAAAGCAGCCGACACCAGCTTATATCTTATACGCCATATCATTTAATCATCTTCCATGTCACAAACTCAAATCACGCACGCGCACGCACACATTCCATTTCTCACACAACTCCCTTCTCCGTTTCACATACGGCGACTTCCGTCCAGACCCACGGGGTGCAAGAGATATCAAAACGACGATCCGAATACCTGTCCATAAGACGGATTATTCAGTTTATTCTAAATGAAATTAGAAATTAATTTTTTTTTCTTCAGTTTAATGAATCAAATTGAGTTGGGTTTTTTTTTGCAATATTAGTGATAAATATTCGAGACAAGAAATATACAAATTCAAAAGTGAAATACAAAATGAAAAATAACAAATAGGATTTACTCTGAATCAAGGTATGATTCATTTTTTAGATATAAAATAGTTTGAGAAAATGAATATGGAGATTCATAAGTAGAACAAAAATCTCAGATCAACGTAAATTCTTCTTAAAAAATCGACAAAAAGTGTTTCGACGAAAATATTTATCAAAATATTCAAAAAGGAAACGTCTGGACAGTGTTTATTCACATACGAATAGCCACCACGTATGAGGAGCAATTATCATATATATCAGCAGACATCACATATCGGTAGCAGTTTTGGTTACATATAGTCACTTTAGAATCATTATAATAAGGTTTAAGAACGAAAAGTATGCAGTGTCGTGTTACGTACGCCGTAGAGATCCTGACCGATGTCTAGCCAAGGGGATAAGATCAAATCTGCGATGTAATTACAGATCTGTTGAAACACGTACAAAAATACGATAAGTTTCTAAAAAATAAAACTTACTCTTTTAAATACGGAAGGAAATTTTATATTTCATTGTTCTGTATAATTTTACAAAATGCATAAAAGACAACTTTATCTATATCTTTGAATACAGTTGTCCAATACGAAAAAAAAATCAAAATGTATCGGCAAACAACAGCTCGCTGGGCCGAATCCTAAGTTAGCGAACAACAAAATTCAGTATTCATAAAAAGAGCAGAAGTTTCATTTTTGCTTTGACCTAAAACGATTCAATGTTCAACAGCTAAAAATATTTTAACACTATGCATCCCTGCTGTTCTATTAATAAGCACAATCAAACAATATTTTGTCCCTCCGAAAAGAATTTCATAATTCTCATTGATTAATAATACATAAAGGCAGACGTGGGTTTATACGCCTATAATGAATACATTAAAATAATTAAAAAATAAAACAATGTTTCTATAGTCTTGTGCGATCATTGTTCCATTTTGTTTATACGTTTTGACCTGTTTCTGATCTGGCCCGCCTCCAAAAAGTGTGCCGATCCTTGTTATATTGAATCAATCAGGTTGATTAACATTCATGGGCGTCCGCAGCCAACTTTTCAGGGAAGTACGAAAGGATATATTCCTGAGTGGGGGTCAAAAGATATATTCGCAATTGATCAAAGCAGTAACCTTGTTACCAAGGAAGAAAGGTACCATCCTTTCAAGTTGTGGCTACTTAGAACAATTGTACAACATCATCATGACTATAAGGTTTCAATTGTCTAAACCCATCACCCTACACGAGAAGGCCTGGCCCAAAGTGAAGAAATGACTTGTTTGCAACCCCTACGGGTGCTCATTTTTGTTTAAAGTGGTAAAGATGATTTACTAATTCTGGAATTTTCATTTTTCATAGATGTCTTTTGGAGTAAATTATGTTACTTCATTATTGTAAATAGGTAGATTGAATGAGTTTCAGAACGTTTCCAGGGATTGGTGTGCTTTATGGTTTACGGACGCCCAGGATAACAATACAAAGCTATTTAGAAGATCTCCGAGAGCTCTAGAGTTACAAATGCTTTGAAAATAAACATTTAAATAAAGATGTTTTTTCCAGTTGACACATTTCAATACTCTTGATTTCATGTTTTAAATTGCCTGATATATTTTCGAAGACCAAGAGAATACAGGAAATATATGTTGATCCCAACATAGTAAGACTCCCACGGGTTTCTGTTGAAAATCTCGAATTTATATCGATTTCTGATTTCAGTATGTTTTCACTAGTTCATGTATTATATCCACCTTGGAAGTTGGATAGGTATATGTATTCGTTCTCGTCTTTCAGCCTGTCAGTCCACACGATATCTCGAAAGGTACACAATACATTCCAATGAAAATTGCAAGTGGAAATGTGGGCAATGTGTTGAGAAAAAGTTGGTTAAATTTTGGGGTGGATCCAGGATTTCTTTTTTCATTGAAAGATATTTTGCCGTTTTTTTCCTTACATCTATGTATACGCTTGTGATTGTCCACATAATATCTGCAAAAGTTGACGAGGGGTAGGCAATAGGCTGCGAAAAGAGAGTTTGAATTTGGGGGCGGATCAATATACAATTACCTCCCCTACTTCGCAGTTATATGTCCACACCACATAATATTTCATGCCTGTCCATACGACATCTCAAAAAGTCAATTTCAATGATATTTTGTGGAAGGCTTGGTGATGGGCCATGGAAGAATTGATTAAATTTGAGAGAGGATACATACACATTCACTCCCCCTGACAATGGCGTCAGTAAAAGTAAGCAGACTTGAATCTATTGAACCAACTCTGAACAGTTCGTACTGTTGTAATGTTCACACCAAATACATGACATGATCGGCGATTCAGGCAGCAGTACGTACTAATTTGAAATCCTATTTGAAAATGTACTTTTTATAATTTTGTTTACATTGGCAGAATTTTCTTTGAATCAATAAGACACGATATCCTTTATTCAGATCGGCGCTGTTAATTTATTTATTCAGTGTTGAAGGGGACCAACCCAGCATGAGTTGAGTTGCGATAAAAAGCAACAACAATTAAGATGTCAGTAAATAGCAAAAAAAATGGATGATTAAGATTTCCTGAAGTAATTCGAATTCTGAAGTTATAAGAAGTAAAAAGAGGAAAATACGAAAGGCGGGAAAACATCGTCTGCTTCTTTTGTTTTTACCGTACATTCTATTTTTATCGTCCCTATAAGGTTTACCCCCGTATTCCAAAGTAGAGCGTCCCGATGAAAAATGTTTTGTAAGTCGAAAAAGACGTAAAGCGAAGAAGCAATCACAATAAATTTTCATGGGAAAACTTTTGTACGTTTTCAGACACGAAAACTGATTATGATGATATGTTAGGCTGAGTCGCTGGAGGTTTAGGTTTTGGGAGGTACTGGGGTATAGAAGAGAGGGAAAGAAGGTATACACTGCCTCTATAACGTCCTGATGCCAAATGAATGGGGTTTATCTACACTTAGACAAGGATCAATATCATCAACTACACTGGAGAACCGTGCGAACAGGAATGATATCAGAGGGAGGGCATTCACGCTGCCTCTATAACGGCTCGTGGTACAACAAACGCTAGAAAGTTTTTCTACTTATCGTCTCTTTTCGTAAAAATGGAAAAGTGGCGTAAAATGAACGATAACAAATACACGTTTGAATAGGGGGAAAAAAACAAGAAACATGCTTGGCTGCTGCAGGGTCAAATTCCTCTCCAACTCCCATTCCGACAATTATTACTGTAACTTTTGTATTAAATATATCAAGAATAAATTTGTAAATGCATTAGACTTGTCAGTTTGGTAAGAGAGACGTCTACCAACCAGTTTATGAATCACATTAGCGGAATAGTTCATCTTACATATCTGTTGGGTTTAACGTGATAGGATAGACATAGAGAGAAGCATTTACTATGCATCGATATATATTTACTCGCCTTCTCTCTCACTACTTCTGTAGGGATGGAGAAAAAGGAGCTCTATCTGCCCCACTATTTAATCCCAGCTGGGAATGGGAAATGGATTCTTGCTTTTCCCAAGGGTGTTAGTGCGAAGTAATCGCAAAACTAGTTCGCCGATTCCAGTTTCTGTGCTGGTAACGGTTTGGCCACTCCACACATTCATTCTGCTCCACTCTGTACTTAAAAGCCCAAAATGACATTAAAAAAAAGACAACCTAAAAACAAGGATACCCAACTTCGACCGCCACCTGCGTCCATAATTGGGCTTTAAAAAGGAAGGAATACAAAGTCGACATTTTTCCCGTTATCTTTTTTGTCGCCTTTTTTCTTTTTTTTCTTTTTCTGTTATTTGTTGTTTGTTGTTGTTTTTTCGCCATTGGAAAGCAAAATCGAGAGAATCTGACGATTCCAGCGAGGATTTTCCCCTTCGTCGCTGAACAGCGGTTCATCGATATTCCGTGATGATAGCTATCTGTCCTTAAGAGAAATTAACCTATGCAAAAGAAGAAAAAAAAGAGTCGGGGTTTTCGAGTGCAGGAAACGATTGCACGGAACGCACATGTGCGCGGTTCACAATAACTTGAGGAGGTAATCGATGACTCGACACGTCCATGAGAGAGGATATTTCCTTCTTTTATTCTATATCTACGTCTATATAGCTATCTTTCTCCCTTGCTTCCTTTCTTTCTCTCTCCCTCTCTCTCTTTCTCTCTCTCTCACTCTCTCTCTCTCTCTCTGTATATATATATATATATATATATATGTATGTATATATATATATATATATATATATGTGTTTATATATATATATATATATGTATATATGTATATATTTATGTGTATGTATATATATATGTATATATATGTATGTATATATGTATATATATATATGTATGTATATGTGTATGTATATATGTATATATGTGTGTGTGTGTGTGTGTGTGTGTGTATAAGACCTTGAATAGTGCACTTTGAGGTAATGCTGTGCACATTAATATAAGTATAAATAAAATCACATTATAAGACCTTGAAAGGTGCAGTTTTAAACAGTACGGAAAAACAAATCAACCGCACTAATAGTGGTGTATCTATATGTGTATATCAATGAGTGTGTGTGTTAGACTGCTTATAAATGTATATGTGGGGAATATATGTACGTGTAGAGAAAGACCTAATCTCTTCTCTAAGAACAAAAAATAATCTTCTTTCTTTTTTTTTTTTTAATTTTTTAAAGGAATTCATTTCAATAAGATATAAAATGAATCCTTCGCTTTGACCCGAGTCGGCGATTGGCAGGAGAAAATATTTCTGAAGTAAACATTTTTCCGCCCTTCTCCAGACATCCTCCACGCGAAAATTTAATGTTTTATTAGTTAGTGCCCTTACGTTGGCCTCGGCATCTCTGTCTGGGCTCCCCATATTACAAGTTTATTTCGCTTCGACTTGAGATGTGTGAAATAGACTTGGGTAAGCACTCGAAGTGACATCACTCGCTTCATCATTCTCGCTTACATCACCTGGTATTCCCAAACAGCCAACCATCTACATACTATCCAGGCTCGACGTTTCTCAATTTGCTGGGGGGGGGGTTCCAACTTGCTAGGACAAGCACACTATTTTTCTTCTATAAGATTTTATTTATTTACATATTTATCTATTTCTGCTCATATTTGGCGCCGCTTCTCCTCCTACAGTTTTTGAAATATCAATGTCATTCCAACGGTAATTGGTGGGTCTTAATTGTGTGCACATACAGTTTTGAAAAAGAACATAATTTTCCAAGGCTTTGGACAGTGGTTCTATTTACAATGTAACTATAATGGTAAAGCTAACCTTTACTTTCCACCATTCGTACGTAAATACACTTAGGAATTATTCAGTTACTTCCCCTTTGACGTTTTTTTTTTTTTAAATAAAAAGTAATTTTTTGTGCTTTCATTAAGATTGGGGGGGGGGCATTGGGGGGTTACAATGAGGAACAATCACACTTGCAGTTCCTTCGAGAAATGCATCCAGACTAGATAATTATGCAGTCAAAATAACTGCTGCCATAGCTTATAGTTTAATTGATGCTAATACTTACATGTTTCTAAATGCCATAAAATCCATGATGACATTAATACGTCCACTGCCACACGATCTAGATGTGCGTCCTGTGTATTGCCTCTGATGCATAATTGTACCCATTCTACAGTTTCATCTAAGGCAAAGGGTCGTCGAGGTGGTCGATATAGATTCCTAGGAGGTGGGACTATCCAAAGGGTCGATAAATGCCACGAGGGCTCCATTGAATATTTGCTACGTTCAACATCTTTTGGCATCTATTCTTGTTTCTTTTATATTTTATTATTGATTTCTTGTTCCTCTCCCAATTTCATATATATAATTATATACTATGAATTCGGTACGTTTTTAGAAGATTTGGTACGTATCAGGATACAATATTAGTACTTTTGATACTTTCTTTTGGCAGCCTTGCCTGGAGTTTGATGAGAGAACAAAGATTCCATAGCGGGGTCAATGGTCTAAAAAGTTTGTCAACCTCTGATTTAAGGCAATAGGAATAGCTACAGCCAAGCATTGGTTTCTGCCTTGCGGCACCGGGCAGAGAAGGTTTCTTTTTTGGTGTGCCGTACACACCTGGGCAAAAAGAATGAGTCAAGCACTTTCCTTATCGCCATAGAGGACATATAGGTGTATATCAAGGTCGAACTGGTTGGGGGAAAATTCGGGTCTACTGACCAGCTGTGGTCAGCAGTCAGAGATGGGTGGATCAACATTGTTGCATCACACTGTAAACAACTATCAGACTGCTTGACCAAACGGCTCAGTTTTCTCAAGAAAATTGAAGCTATCCCTCACTTAAACGTACTCAGCACTCAAACTGAATGCTCTATTATATGACATTGTCGAATATTTCACCTATAATTGTAAGATTAAAAGAGTGATTGCAAAAAAATGATAAACAAAGTTTTTCCCAATTGTTGCCCGGGAGCGTATGTTGCGCTAACCAAGGTAGCATTGAAGGTGCTAAACACGAGCCTTTTTCGTTTCCTCCCGCAAACCTTTCACTTTACAGTAAAGTTTAACTTCAACGATTTCTGCTTGCAGCAAGAATTTACTTACTAATTAATTAGCCAGTTCTGTAGCTTTTACTACTTTCTCTGTATTCAAAAAAAAGAAAACATCAATAGTATTACTCTTCGTGCGACTATTATTACCGCCACTGTTACTAATACCATTACAATTAATTAAATACCGTATTTGATGGCACAGAGGACCCACGGGCATATAAGAAACCCCGTCCCAAGCTCTATACACAACATTTCAGCTGGGAATATTGAAAGGAAAAAATGAGTGTATTTACTGTGGCACGAAAGTTGCGAAGGGATTTAAAACAATCACATCTCTCTCTTTATTTTGATATTTTTTTCTTATTTTTTCTCTTCTAAGACATATAAAGGGACTCATGGGAATTCACCATGGAAAAGTACACAACTGGGCAACGAACTAAAATTACAGAGTTTTACTTTGAATACCTTTAACGTTAACTCAGGGAGAATATTCCCGTTATATGCAAGTGCGGACACCGGCGTCTTAGGTTATGATTCTCCCTTTATTTATGCATTTTCGAAGACCGGGCTTCGTAAGTGATCACCCACAAGCCGACTATGTTCAGTTTCAAATGCTGAAAATCACACATACGTATGCAAAGAAGCAGATAACCTTCGAAATGTTATGGAGAATGTCGTTGAAAGAGCAAGGATTTGTGAAGTTGAAAATGACGGGCATTTGATTGAAAAAATCTTCCGTAGAAAGGTTAACTAAATTCCTCTTGTACATATATTTCATTTTCGAGAAACAATCTTTAAAAAATCATAAAAACTAAAAAGATATGAATGCTGTTAACCCCTTCGCAACTTTTGCACCACCCTATATTATAGAAATATGGAACGACAGAATAGCAGAACAGTCTTAGACTTAACATGCAACTCAGACAGCAGAAAACATATTTCTAATTATAATGCAGTTTGAACATCATTAATCCGGGATTCACTAGTCCAGTAGCTTCGATGATCAGGGATGGTCTTTTGAATGTAGGGTCAGGTAGGAAAAAGAATTCAGCGGGAAATCGACATTTGAAGATAAAAATGCATTAAAGTTAATTCTATCATCAATAAAAGAAAAAGTAAAACTGAGTTAGGTTCATGCCTTTGTAAGTTGAATCGATGTCGGTGATCCAGTACAGTAATGCATAATTCTGCCATTTCTACACTGTTTCATTGGTTCGGAAAATCCAATATTCAGGCATCTGTTTGGTCCCAAACTTACCGGTATAGGGATGTTCAACTCGTACTGCTGTAATCTACAAGAGAAAACAAAAGCAGCTCAATTATATCTCAACTTCGTATATAAGATCTGGGGAATACTTCTTGGGCCATTTTGAAGGGTGGAGTGGGTCTTGTGTTCCATCAAATACGGTAAAACTACCACTCCCCAATACCTGTTAATGAGAAATAGAGTAACCGACTCAGTGAAACGAGTTCGAATTACGGTTGATGCTGTTTTGGGTTCATTCTGCGTTTTGGTAAAGGTATGAATCAACCCCCCACCCTGCACTCTCTCCTATCGCCATTATTTTGACGGGCAACTTTATTCATTTATTCATTAGTAGATAGAGTATTGTAAATTATTAGTAGTATTTTTTCATTTTTCATCTTAATATTTTTGTTGCTTCTTTATCGAAACTCATCATAGGCCAGTTTCCCTTCAGCCGCGAGCAAATGAACAGCAAGGATTGGAAAAAGTATATATATATATATATATATATATATATATATATATATATATATATATATATATATATATATGTGGTACAAATCAGGCTAGCAGTATAACATAATATAATTATATATCAATAATATAAAGCCACTTCTGAAATGTAATGGATTTATTTCATAGAGTGCTCAATACATACAACTTTTTACTCTTTAAGTCAAGTTGTTTCAGAGTAGAGCAGCGAATCCACATTCTACTATATATTTATATATATATATATATATATATATATATATATATATATATATATATATATATATATATATATATATATAGGGACTAGAGTTCGACTCTCACTGAAAGCTTATTCTTTATTCCGATCTGCGTTGTTTATTCGCTAATGGCCGAAGGGAATCCGATCTGAGAAAAGCAGCAGAATATCAAAATGAAGGTAAATAGTTGCGTAAAAAGGGAAAAAAATGTTTGAAATGACGGGCTAATCTTACCTGCCCAATACCATCAAAAAGCAATCAACCTAGGCAGGGTCCTATAAAGTCGATTCTATAGTGCGTACTTGTTTGGAGTGCAACAATGCTAATAATGGTATTGAGCACTCAGTAAAAATGGCCCTGTGTCCGTCTCTGTATAATCCGTGTAAATCAAACAAAAAAACATTTAACAGCTATTAAAATAATCCCTTCCAAGATATACTTAAATGTAATCAGGGATGAGTTAGTGACACTCGTAATCACTCGTAATTACATGTTTGTCTGAGAAAAAACGGGGTTTTCACGTGTCAATCATCTTCTTTTTTTTTTTTTTTTTTTTTTTTTTCTCCAGCGAAAAACCGACATTTTATTCTTTAATTTACACTTTCATTTTTTAACTGACAATAAAAAAAAATAAAACTCGCTTCCAAAAACATTATTAACGACGGAAAATCAGCTTGGAAAGAAAAATGAATAAAAAGGCTTTGATAAATAGCATAATATGTCCTGGGGGGTAAAGTACTCTTTTTTAGCTATAAGCTCCCTTCCGTCAAAATAAAATCCTTGAAAATGTTGAGCTAGGAACAAAAGCCCGTTTTATTAGGGCTCATTGTTACGACTACTATCAATAGTGCGTCTGTTTCTCAACAGTTCAACGGCACCTCTTCCTTTTATTGGGTATCGGTAGGTGGCATAGGAATAAAGGTCGAAAAATGTTTCACAAATGATTCCACTGCCGAGTCGGGGATTATCGTTATTACCGTAAGAAAACAGTAAACTCTGATTAAGAACTTGAATGAAGAGTCCTTCGTTTATTCTTCCTGTGGATTCCTCGTGGAGCATAGGACTTCAACTAGGTTTCTTTAGTAGCTTTTTTTCAGAACGGAATTGCTAATCCCTCGCTAACCTTCCTCCTTTACCCGGGCTTGGGACCTGCTATGCCCAAGTAACCTTATGTAAGATGGACTGTCTTACAAGGCTAAAGGGCTCCAGCTGGCCTGCTATTCAATGCTAATAGCTGAGCGGGGAGTTGGATTCATGCCTTGCCTAGGGGCATTAGTACGAAGTGAACGTTAACAGACTCGATCGAGATTTTCTGTGTTGATAACTTTTACTCCACTTCGCACCTCTGGGCAGGGCCAGATTTATAATTGGGCAAAAGGGCCAATTGCCCCGGAACCTTTCTACACCAAAAAAAATAATATCGAAAATCTGGTTTCTTTTATGGATGAATAATTAATGTTTGAAGTCCGTTTCATTATAATGCCTTTGATTATTTTAAATAAATTATTTGAATTATTTCGAGCAATTTGGACCTAGAGTAATTGAAGTCTGGGATGCGGAAATAAATTTGTCTCTCCTAAAAATGTACTCGGAGTTAAGCTAACATGTATTTACATGTATGCAAGTATCTACTTTAGAAACATAACTAATTTAACCTTTCTCTGTATTGTAGACCTTGTCAGTTCAAATTATATGCAATAAACAGACTCTAATGCGAGTATTTTTTTGATTTGCCTTGTATTTTGATTTCTGTACACTGACCTGCAAGGTCTATATTCGGCCCTTTAAGGCTTGTAAAATATGGGTTGGGTTATGCATTTGTTAGGGTGCAAAATTTTCCATTAATGAAATATGAATAAAGCTCATCTCGACTGACTCTTCTTTTTAAACAATTGAATCAGGGATAATTGTTACCAATAGATTTTGAAATTAATGATTCTGTGTTGTGTTTTCTTGATTAAGGTTTGTTAAAGTATTATTTCTAATTATTACAACTCATGGTAAAATCAAAATAAAACAATTTTTTAAATTATAATTATTGTTAACTGCTTTGTGTAAACTATTTCAATTTCATTATCATTATTAATATTATCATTATTATTAATTATTATTATTATCATTATTATTATTATTATTACTACTACTACTACCATTGTTGTTGCTGTAGTAGTAGTAGTAGTAGTAGTAGTAGTAGTAGTAGTAGTAGTAGTAGTAGTAGCAGTTCCGTGCATCTGGTGGTCATAACTGGGGATCGAGTGACAGCAAGTCTCCTTAAATCTCCAGCACCTTCCTCAGTATTCTTGCCAACCGTACGACTCTCGTGATCTGGATTTTTCTCGAATCTCAACAACAAATCTTTTTTTTCAATTTTCCACCTGTCGTAGGGCGGTGGAGATACAGTCGGGTCAATAGGTCCGTCTTGCTTATTCACCTTCATTTACTTGAGCAATCATAGTTCGATTCCGGCTTGCAAAGCCCGTTGGAACTTCCCCAGAGCTAAGTTAACCATACACTTCGAGGGCATGATCCCTAACCTGTCCGTTGTCAGCCTCTGGCGACACTGGATGAAAGGTCGGACATCGTCAGTTTGAATATTGAGTTGTTCGTCCTAAACAAGTTGCTAACCAAGGCTGGCGAGTTCTGACTGTCCACCTATTCACCCATAGCAGGGAAAGAAGAGATGGATTCATGCTTTTCCCACGGGCGTTAGTGCTAAATCAACGCGAAGGGCTTCCGTGAAGCTAACCGTTAGGCAAACTACATCTCCATAATTTTGTATTTTCATTATTATTAATTTCATTATTATCATTTTCATCATCATTATTATTATCATTACAATTATTATTATTATTATCGAGTCCCCCCCCCCCGCCCGAAAAAAATATCATACAATTTAAAACTACTAGTGCGACTACACTATTTCTTTCAATTCACCGACAATAGCCTTTAACTAGCACCTGCGTGTATCTCTTTTAAATTGGAAAAAACAAGAGCTCTAACGTTGCGAAGACCTTAACTTTCAAGTCCGGCACCGGATCAGTGACAATAATTACAAGAAGCTCACTAAAGAGAAACAATTTTTTTCCTCAACCAAGGCAAAAGAGCAATCTTGTGGCCGTAAATTCACTATCATTCCCTAGGGTTTGAATCTCATGCAAGGTTTGTTGCGGTCCCAATCAGCCTTACTGTTGGCACTATTTAAACTACTACTGCTACTACTACTACTACTACTTCTACTGGGATTAGGCTCAGTAGTGCTACTGCTGCTGTCGTAATTATTACTACTGTTTCTACTAGTGCTACCTCTACTATTATTTCTCCTCCTGTTATTCGCGGGAGACGAATAATATAGAAGCTACAATGAGAGATGCCGGCAAACGGCTTACGACCGCCACTTAAACGTCTATACAAACAAAACCACAAGGAAATTTTATGGACAGGAAACTTTAAACATAGAGGAAACGAAAAAAAAAATTTTTGCAACAAACGGGGAAAAAAGTAAATTTCTCTTTTTCTTTTTCTTCTTCTTTTTCTCTCTCTTCTTGATAGCAAATCATTTTGTTCATATTTTTTGGATATTGCCAAGGAAAAAGATCTTGATGGATTTCTCGATATATCATCATCTTTGTAACTACTGCAGTTCGTAATAGTTGCTCGAGCGAAAGAAGAGAGAGCACCCGTTTGACGCGCTCGAACGATACCTCCTAAATAAGGCTTTCCTAAAGAAAAAAAAATAAGCGAAAAAAAAAAGGAAGGAAAAATACATTTCTTTTTGTAATTCTATTTTTGCATAAAACAAACAAAAACAAACAGGTTAAAAAAAACGCTTTCTGCAATTGATTTTTTGTTGGAAGAAAAAAAAAGGAAACAGTACCATTTTCTTTCTTTCTTTCTTTTTTTTCTTAAACCCCCCACAAAAAAAGTAAAAGAAAAAGAAAGGGGAATTCTGAGAGAAAAAGAGTTGGGTTGTTTTTGTTTTTGTTTTTTTTTTTTTTAAATAATGAAAGATCCAGCTTCTTGGAGTTGAAATTCCTTGATTTGGAGAAAAATTACTTTCCGTGTGAATCTTATTGATAAATGTTTGTTTTATCCTTGGATAAAGAAGAAAGATCTGAGAACAAACATTTATTTCCCAAACTAAAACACTGCAATGAAATTACGGACAGATACATAAAAACGGTAATATTTTTTGTGTTTTTTACTCTTTACTCAAAACTACACTTCTTTTTCTATCTTTTTAATCTCTTTCTCGTGTTTTTCCATGGAAATAAATGAAGAAAAAAAGTGTGAAAGACTTCCTGAAAAATATCAGGAAGAAGTGATTGTTTCATATATTTTCCACTTGTGCCAATTCAAAATTAATCTTTCTAAAAATTTAATCAATGTTGAAATTATAAATACAGGAATAACTTGAATAGTGCGATTTTGATCAGTGCGTGTTTTGATATCGTGTAGTTTAGGTATTGCGGTGCAAATTATTCCAAGTAAAAGATTTTCTTTAAAAAAAACATTAGATTATAATAAGACCTTGAACAGTGCGGTTTTGAACCGCACGGAAAATTTTGGAATGAATTACCCGCACTAATCAAGTTACCTGTACTTTTATTTTTTCTTATCATAAATGATTCTAATTTCATGATTTCTATAATCCGGTAGAAAATGAAGTTTATGAACAATGTACGAATGTATGTATATTTTTATGTATGCATTTAAGTATGTATTGCGTATGCATGTGTGTGCGTGTGTGTGTGTGCGTTCATGTATATTATCCCAAAAGTCCCTGAAACATGCATCAATGATTTAATTGCAACTTTTCCTTTCAAAAAACTGCCATACAATTACGTTGTGATAAAAAAATACTTGAATAAACACATACACACACACACACACGTTCGTGTGCACGCGCACATAGATAGATAGATAGATAGATAGATAGATATGGGACACAACGCTGTGATATGATGGATATTGGATAGCAAGCAAGTCCTGCAGACCATTACTACTATAGTGAATTCGAATCTTACTCTCCCTTGCAATACTTGCATGAACTAATATCTATGTATGTATTTATATATATATAGTTGTTGAACAGAAAATGCACAATTTGAAAATGTTTCCCCGGAGGCGTAGCTTAGGACGGAGGGAGTCATTTGAAAATACCCCTTGGGCCTTCAGTGGAGGGAGGCTCAAAAGCTTTATTTGCAATTTTGTTCAAATATCGTGTGCCCCTTCAATTTATTAATGCACGTTTGAGCCGATCCTTAATCCAACGGGTCGGCCTTCGCGGTTGTTTTTCAACAATTAAGTATAGATATTGCATGTCTATTTTTTAGAAATTTCCGTTTTTCATCAAACTGAATGTTGGAGGGGACCTGTCCAGGAACAGAGCATTCTGGGTCCTCATATATCTACCTACGTCTCCGTGTTTCCCTTATTTCTCCTATGCTAACCCCAAAACGTTACTGAATTCTGAAACAGACCAAGTTACTCGTGTATGCGTGCAAAACCTGAAACAGGGAAACACGTATGCACATATAATGTGAAACGCACACACGCACACATTCACATGAAAATGCACACACGAATACGTGTGCGTGCTTGTCTATGTGTGCACGTGTGTTTGTGTGTGTGTGTTTCCGTGTGTGTTGAATATAGAGGTATTTACTAAACTTTGCTTAGTTCGTCGCGAGGCTATGATAGCGATACACCAAGGTCCGTATCATTGATTAGGCAATAGGGCCTACGAAAAACTTGAAGACAACAAAAAGTACATTTCAAACAATTCCAGAAATTTAGATATCACGAAATCATTAAAAAATATATGTACATTTTGAACGATTAGGGAGACCCGAATTATTATCTAGTGCCCACCAACACGTTCATCCGGTTCTGGGTGCATCCAGCAAGGATCGAACTCACTACAACTAAAGAGTGTTCTAAGGGACGAGCTTACTAGCCACTGCACTACGATAGGCGGCTTTGGGAAAAAAGCATAAGTTTAAAGAGTTTTATTTCTACCTTAAATTCAACTGGTTTTAACACTCATCCAAATACACAATAAATGTTTGTGCGCTTCAAATATGCTGTTCACGCCTACCATTAAAATCTTTTCATTCTTATAAATTCTAATTAGTACTATATATATATATATATGTATGTATATATATATATATATATATATATATATATATATATATGTATATGTATATATATATGTATATATATATGTATATATACGCCCAAATTTAAATGTACGTATGCTTTATATATACACGCCCAAATTTATATGTACATACAATTTATATATATACACGCCCAAACTCAAATTAACAGATATCAGATATATGTGGTGCTACCTAAAAGTTCGGGAATTCGGTCAGAAAAATAAATAATTAAAAAACTAGTGACCACGGACTCCTATTTGCACACTGACTCAAAAAGAGTTGCAGCAAAAGTCCGTACGACGTTCGGTTTGTGCGCGCTGTTCAAAATCCCCGAACTTTAGGGCAGCATATATATATATATGTGTATGTGTGTGTATGTGTATATATTCACATGCATAAACCAAATTTATGTATAAAATCTATATATATATATAATCCGTATATTTGTATTTGCAATACATACGCGTGTGTATAAAATGTGTTAATCTGTAGATATATGAAAATGTAATTGCATATATGTGTATGTGTGTGTGCGTGTGTGTGTGAGTGTATATATTTTGTTATCCATGTCTATTATTACTTGATTTTATGCTTACCGTTAAACTCATCCATAATTTTATATTCATAATCAAAGTATATATATATGCGTGTGTGTGTGTGAATATGTGTCTGTATATATGTATACATATGTAGGTACGTATATATCATAATTATTACCATTGTTTTACCGTTCAATTGTTTCGACTACAATTGATCTATACATATGCGCACCCGCATGGGACTCCGCTGACCCTTTTCCAAGGAGTTGGGGACAGAAGGATATATTTCTAGCGGTGGGGGCAAAATATATATTCGGAATATAACTGAGCGGCAACCCTGTTATTAGCGAAAAATACAACCATCTTTTTATGAGGGAACGTCAAGATGGGTTTACATATACCGATCGTACAGTTACCATTATCCTTTATTTACCATGAGGTTCCAAGTTTCAAAACCTTACGTGAGAAGGCCTGATCCGGGGAGAGGGCAAATGCCCCGTTCGCACCCTCCCTTGGAAACACCCGAGTGCACACGTGTTATACACAATTAAACGAATAGATCATAAAGTTATCCGAATTCCTATTTGCTCTCCCATATGTAGTTAGACATATAATAATTAAATATACTCCTACATATTCTTAACCAACACGCGTTTTTACAGATATTTTTTCAGACCGAACGCTTACTGTTTTGTATTATAACTAATATACCAACATTCCACAAAACTTCGTTGAAATTAATTGAGAACTTTTGGAGATATCGTGTGGACAGACATGAGTGAATACAATGGACAAATATCTCTCGATCAAAAAAAAAAAATGAATTAAAAGGAATTCTGGATCCGCCCCAAAATGTAATCACTTTTCCTTATCCCACGGGCCACCTTTCCACAAGATAAGTTTTGTACTGGTAAATACGTTGCATATACATACAATTCGCGTTTTACGGATATTTTTCAAGTCGAAAACTAAGTGCGTGGCTCAACTAACATCCCGATCATTATTTTGACTGTGGCCGTCGCAACTGTTGTTTTTTATTGTTGTCATTATTATTATTATTATTATTATTATAATTATTATTATTATTATTATTATTATTATTATCATCATCATTATTATTATTATTATTATTATCATCATTATTATTATTATTATTATTCTGTTCCGAAGAGAGATTGGAAGAGTTTCAGGTGTGACCTGTGGTTGTGAGCGTTGCTTTGTTGTTGTCAGACGGGCTATTCTGTTTTTGTTTTGTTTTTTAGGCGATGGCTTTAAAATTGACGAAAAAGAAATTTTAG